>CM029655.1:33789958-34389958 GCA_017311315.1 Dendrocalamus latiflorus | reverse complement strand
AACTCATTAAATATACATGCTCACATGCACACAATTATGGACATGTACATTATTTTATATACAGGTAACGGGTGCCCCTACCTATTAGCCGGTTATCTGCGTAATAGACCAATTATGCCGTATAATTACTACTAGGTTGGGTGACCGGCTGAGTACCGGTTACCGATTTTTAGAACCTTGCAAGCAAGTGCAAACAGAGGTAACTACTAGCTAGTAAAAGTAAGTGCAAACAGAGGTAACCATTAACTAGTAAAAGTGTACTAACAAAAGTTCAGTAAACTATAAATTACACTAAAAAATTAAACAAAAATAAATGAAAATATATTAAAAAGTACGTAGCCTCACCACAAGATGCTATCAAAGGTAGCTCGCGATGTCTAACTATCGATCTAATACTTCCACTACATTTACCAACATAGCATCCCAGTAATTTTCCTGGAAAAATACGTAAACAAAGGTTAATTCTGCAAAATGGCAAAGTAAAAAAGTAAACACTGATCACAAAGCTGGAAAATAGCAATTCACCATAGAATCATAGATTATACTCTAGATTTTTGTAAGCATATATCATCTATTCATCTTATTATATGTAATAATAAGCATGAACATGATAGCTTTTCCAAAAACTAATACCCAAATTGCTGATGAATATATCTGTTAGTTCAACATCATCTAAACTGGAGTGTTAACATGTATACATATAACTATAACATGTGTAGGTTTCGATAAATATGTCAGCATAACAGGTTCTAACCTGCCCCTTAGCTGCATATCATGGGCTAACTCTCGATCAAATAAAAAAGAGACATGGAACAATATGTTACACCATTGTTACCTATATAAGGCACCAGAGTATGAAGTATATGTGACAATTATAATGGAATGAAATAGTGACATGTAGATTGAACTTTGAAGAAATGAAAAAGGGATAAAAAAATGCAAGTGCAGTTCTATGAAAACCTTCAACACGAGCCATCGGAAACTAGTTACAAAAGTTGCAAGTGAGCTAGTGTAACATTCTAAAGAGCATTCAATATGTTTTCAAATCCTCAGTGTTAGCAAAAAGTATTACGCACCAGCTGCTTATCATACCTGTTCTCATGTCAAAGGAAGCGAGGTCCCCTGTTCCTGTCCCAATGTAGACAGTATGCCCATTTGGATCCTCAGCAACTGCCTTGATTGGTGACTCCCTAAAATCAACTGAAATGACATGTCTTCTTTGGGAAGCAGTATCATATAAGCGAACCTGGGAAATGCAAATAAATAAATAATCAATTAATAGTCTTGAGAAATCATCACCAGTGCAGAACAATGTTTTAAACAAATGAAATGGTTCATAATTTGTGAGCTATGAGGGGGACTGCACAGCTGAACAAATAACAAATTAACAATCATCAAAACTAAACCCCATCAACAAGCAGCCTTGCAATCAGAGAGCTGGAATGCTGGATCGGTTCAATTAATTATATAGTAATGCAAACATGGAGCCATTTTTATCCAAACTAGTTGTCAATGGGAATTTTTGTTAGCATGTCAGCAGTAGTGAGTGATAAGTATATGATACCTGATGATTATTTGTGCAAGCTACAATTTTATGATGATCATCCTTGCACAGGAAAGTTCCAGAAGTGAACCAAGGTGGTGTGAATATACCAAGGCTGTTAGCTCGAGGCTTCAGTAAAAAAATCAAATCAAATGATTAATAAATGAAGGTTTGCTATAACATTAGTTAAGAAGTGAACAAACAAATAAGCACTTACACATTTAGCAGACCATATCTTATTAGAAGATGTGATATCCCACAAGTTCACTTCTATAGCTTTCCTATAATGAAATGAAATCATTGTTACTAGAGACTCAAATTTCCTGAAAGCTTCTCACATCTCAAACAGAAAAGTTGGTAAACAAAAGCAATGCAGCCCAACCATAGTTTTTGAAGTATAGTAGATAATCTCGTGCCAAGATTATTGTAAACTCACCCCCCGAACATTGTATGTCACCTGGAGTGGTCGGCCGGGACTGTGGGAGGCCAAGATTATTGTAAACTCAAATATTCACAAAAAAAACAAAAATACAAAAACCCCAAAACCCAGCTGACGCTGCGGAGTCAAGGCGAGCAGACAGGCGAACGGGCTGACCACTGCGCTACTAGATGTTACCTGCTGTAAAAGGGGGTGAGTTGGTTTTAAACCAAGCGGCAGAAGGGGGCTCGGGTCAGAGGAACTCGGTGGCGCTCGGGCGGCGGGGTCGCCGGAGAAGGGGAGACCGGGGAGGTGTGGGCGACGGGCAAAACGGGTTCCCTGCACCGAGTAGAGTTCGCTGGAGTGGTCGGCCGGGACCGTGGGAGGCCGGGGAGGGGTCGGCGGCGGAGCACTCAGGTGGGGATCGTCGCCGGCGCCGAAGAAGGATTGGCAAGCCCGGGAAAGTGTGGAATTGTGCTCGCGGTGTCCCAAGGAAGGCCGAGGGGAGAGGAATTGGGTTACGGTGGTGTGGATGGGGAGATCGCACGGCGACCGGCCGTGGAGAAGAAGGGGCGCCGGCGATGAGTTGAGGCACAGGAGGCCAATTGCTCTCTGTGGGAGGATGAGGGAGCTCGGGCGACGCTTTTGGAAGCTCCAGCCGGGGTTCTTATACAGCGGAAAAGCGGGGTGGCGAGGTGATGGGTTGGGCGGGTACGGCGGCAAAGCTCTCCCGGCATGGCTACAGGGGAGTTGGTGGGGAATTGGCCGGGCGTGATGCGGGCTGCATGGGGTGGCTTGGGTCTCTGGGAACTGCGGCGACGGAGGAGGAGTAGAGGCGATGGGTGTTGGCGAAGAGCAGGTGGGGGTGACTCAGGGCGACGGCGGCCTACGGGAGAGCAGGTGCAGATCGACAGTTGTGAGGCCTGTAAAATTGAGTGAACGTGGGCTTCGTGGGGGAAAAACCAGAGGGATGACTCGGAGCCGAGCGCAACAAAAAAAAAGGCGCGCGCGGACGATCGTGAGGATCGCGAGCGCGCGAAGATGACTTGCCTTCTTCAATGAACTGGACCTGCTAGTAGAACATTGCAAGTATTACATAACAAGTAGAAAATTTGACATTGCAAGTAAAAATATATCTTATTCAATGGTTCATTGAAAAGGTGTACCTCTATTTATACATTTTTACAAAGTTATGTAATACTTATCTTGAATAAATTTGACATTGCAAGTAAAATATATCTTATTCAATGGTTCATTGAAAAGGTGTACCTCTATTTGTCTAGAATCTATTTGCCTTCTTCATATAGTAGCAGAGATAGACAAGTCGTAGAGATAAGAGATATTTTAACCAATCTGCAGAACAACCTTGGATCTTCGAATATGTATTTCAAATTAAAGAATGCAAATTTATTCGAGCACTAGTTAACGCGAAGAATTTAGTAGAATTGAATAAAAATAAATAGGGTTATTTGAAAACAAAAACGGTAATTTCCGATTTCTAGAAATCATTTTCGAGAATTTTTTGATTTTCAACCTAAAAGAAAACATAGTGGTAACCGAAAAAACGGAAATGATAATGGCGACGGCGACGGCGGCGACGCCCTAGTATGCCACTGTATAATTGTGAATGATTCTTAAGTGTCATGTGCGATATAGGTCAAGTTATATGACTCTTGTCGTGTTCTATAGTTTAACGTGTTTATCGTTTCTTAAATATCGTCTCCATGATTTTCGATCGTTATCGATGTGCTTTTGGCCGTCCGCAATGACCTAACGCCCAGTCGTCTAGTTGCTGCCCTAGCTGAGACGCAGATTGCAATCGGGAGATGAAGGTGTCCGGCACGGCCCGCGAGGAGGGGCTGTGCCGGCGAAGGAAGGAGGGGAGGAGGTGGCGGAGCGCCAAGGGCGCCATATGACATGACGCTCCCACGTCTCTAATATGTGTATTATCACAGACATCTCTGATATGTTATTATCACAGACAGTTCGTATAACAAACCGTCTCTGATAATGACACATCACCGATCCGTGGCGTATCCCCAGGATTTTGATCTCACCCATCCATTCTCTCCACCATCGTGCTACAAAGGTAGCGCTACCGCCATTCAATGCATCCAGCTTATTCCTTGACGACATCGACTACCGCCGTGATCTAGAGCCTCTTAAACATCGATTTTTTTGGGTAGATAACAGCGCAATCGTCTTTGACTGTATTATAATGGAAAATGTCAGCCATCCACCTGACAAGTGTTTATCATCCTGTTCTTGATTATAACAAGTATCCTCAATAATTTTGTGCTACCACTATGTCCATCAAGGCATGAACAGTTCGCTCAAGAGCTACTGCTTTCACAAAGAAATTTATCTTGTCATGCCTCGAGTAGTTCACTAAGACATGAAACGAGAACATAGCATGGTACATCAACTTACTAGGTACACCTATGCAAGATATCAACAGTTCAAAACTTCAACAGCAAGTTAAGCAGGCAAAAAAGCTGATACATATGAACAACTAGCTCCCAGTGCTTCCAAGTAGACATAGATAAGTCACAGTGCGGATGCACAGTAATTCATGGGTATTCAGCTGAATATCCAAAAATTTTGACAAAAAGTTACTATATATTAGCTATAATACATATATATAATAGCAATTAGGTTTAAATGGTTAATATTTATATTTCTGGACTGCTGGGCCGAGCCAGACAAAACTGACCCAACCCAACAGCCCAAGCGGACGCGCGACGCGCCGACGCCTTACGCAGTCCGCCCACTCCGCTCTTCGCTCGGTCGCCCATTCCCGAACTCGCTGTCTCGCTCTCTTCTCCACCAATCTCCGCCTCTCCGGTCTCCGGCTCAGTGACTCAGCGCAGCACCGTGCTATCACAGCGGGCCAGCGCCCAGTGGCTCTCTCGGTCTCTCGGTCTCACTCTCTCAGCGCAGGCGTGGCGGGAGGAGCCTTCTCATCTCTCGTCTCCCCATTTCAGATCTCATCTGCGCCGGCCGCCGGATCTACGAAGACGCTAGATCTGCGTTACGCGGTTACGCCTGACGGCCGTGACGCCGAGTCTGCATTGAGCCATTGACCCATTCGGCATTTCGGCCATCCCCAACTCCCTCTCGACCTGCCGTTTGCCGAGCGCATCAGCCATCAGGTACATCGATAGTGTTCTCCTTTG
This sequence comes from Dendrocalamus latiflorus, assembly GCA_017311315.1. Lineage (NCBI taxonomy): Eukaryota > Viridiplantae > Streptophyta > Magnoliopsida > Poales > Poaceae > Dendrocalamus > Dendrocalamus latiflorus. The sequence continues at coordinate 34,384,821 of CM029655.1, read as the reverse complement.
TGATTTGTGAATGCTACATTACATATGCCTGTAAAGTGTAAAAAGGCACCTTTTAAAACTGCTAATATTGCTCTGTTAGGTTTGATCTGTTATTCTGTTAGGTTTATCAATGCTATTGCTACATATGCCTGATTAACTGATTTGATCTGTAAATCTGTTAGGTTTTCTTGCAAGGCTGTACACCTGATTTTTTTTTGGCAATATTGCTGAAGCACTGGAATATTCTAGCAATGAGGAATGATCTTTATATCACGACCTAAATGCATTCCGCAACCGCTACTTTCCGATTCCTCCCACCGTCTTCTCCGGATCTCCCCAATCTCTCATCGTCTCCCTTCCCACCCCCACCGCCTTTCCCCTCTCCCTCGCCTGCTCCACCTCTCTCGTCCCCTCTCGCCCGGCGAGGCGGATCTCCACAGGCTGCCGCGCTCCTCCATCCCGAACCACACTCCTCCCCACCGATTCCTCCGCACCCTCGATTGCTCCGCCCCCGCGCTGCCGCCGCCTCCCGCTCCTCCGCTCCGCCGACGCCTCCTCCTCCCCACCCCGCGCTACCGCCGCCTCCCGCTCCCCCGCTCCGCCTACGCCTCCCCTCCCCACCCCGCGCTCGCCTCCTCTGCTCCGCCCTCGCCTCCTCCTACCCACACCGCGCTGCCGCCGCCTCCTCCACTCCGCCGTCATCCATCTTGCTGCAGATACTACACGTGCAGTCGCAGTCGACGGACGACGCGGATGCCATGGCGGCTGGCGCTCGTGGCGGCGACAGTGCGGTGCGGTCCCGGACGCGGGCGAGGATGACGGCCGCGAGTGGTGCGTGGGGTGCGTCAGTGGAGGTGGGGATGAAGAAGTCTGTGCGGTGGGGGAGGAGGAGGAGAACGATCGGGCGGCGTTCTTGAGGTTACTGCAGAAGGTGTCGCTCGCGGAGGCGAAGGTGTACTCTAAGATGTCCTACCTCTGCAACTTTGCCTACATGGTGTCCCGGATCAAGGTAGAAACCCGATAAATGTGAATTTCTTTGTTGGGTCCAGTTTAATATTTAGTCTTTGTCGAGTTTTATGATCTGTTTGGGCTCATTTCTTGGTAAATTTCGCTTATCTTGGTTTCATTTTGTGAAAAGTTTGGCTTTTGATTTCGAGAATCACCTTTCTTTCTTTTTACATTGTTTCAGAATATTTGCATTTGATTTGGTTTAATTTTGTTAGCAGTTTGATTTTTTTCGTTGAGGAATCCATTTTTTCACAGTTTAATTTCGGCCGAATTCCGTTTCACTGTTCCACGATACCCTTTGATTCGCGTAATTTTTGTCTCTACTTTGTGGTGTTGACATTTAATTATTAGGTGTGTTTCTTATTTATGTTGCCGCTTATCATGTTGCTGCATCTGCTGCCTCCTATCTACAATCTCGGGCCATGGGAGTCCTTCCCTTCCATTCTGCGAACGGATGTAAGAGTGATCCAACTATCAAGGCCATTGTGAATGGTGAGCATGCTGAATGTCTTACTATTGACGAGGCTTCATTCGTGGCCCCAACAAACTCAATGACCTCAATTGTTGCTGCAAAGGAGGAGACAAAGAAAGCTGTTGCAGATGACCTGAACTCTTCAGGATCCTGCCCTTGTGAATGGTTCATTTGTGATGACAATCAAAGCATCACAAGATACTTTGTAATGCAGGTAAAGCTGTGATAGATTACATGATAAAGCTGAACCAGCTCTGTATCTTTTCTCATCATCGCTTAATTATTCAAATTGGCAGGGCTCAGAGACAATTGCTTCCTGGCAGGCAAACCTTCTATTTGAACCTATTAAATTTGAGGTGTGTTTTCAGTCATATCAAGCATTTTTTTGCTGGTTAAATTCTCCCAAGGTTTTTTAATATTATATTCGACTATTCTTTAAATTCATTAAGGCATTGACGGAACATTTTTGAAAATGTAAATATCTTGTTCGGCATCTTCTTCTCCTTTGTCCAATGAGGAATGCAGAGGGCGATTTTGCAAATTCAGTATAGTCTTGTGATTTTGGATTCCAGTTTAGGGGAGCTCACCCTAAAGGCAGAGTGCATGGTTTTCCTCCTATGGAACATCCCTTCTCGCCTTTGCGGTTAGCTATCTCCCCTAAATCCTTGTTTCCTATGATCATTCATAACTCCTACTCGTACCTAATGTCTATCAGCAGCAAAACTTTCAGAAAGTTTACATATGTGGTTGCTATGATGGGCATATCACTACTTTCATTGATATGTGGAAGCCATGAAGTATTGCCAGTCATATTTTCTTCGAAGTAATGATTTCTAAAGTATAATGGGCCGCATTGATTCTGTCACCATTAATTTGTTATAGCATCTGCGGCTATATTATTTATGATTCATCAAATATTTATAATATCTTAGCCAAAAAAACTCACATTATGATATAATATCAATACCTTTGTGTTGTGAAACAGGGCCTCAATGTACCCGTTCACAGGGGAATATATGAGGCTGCCAAGGGAATATACCAACAAGTGTTACCATATGTCAAATCTCACCTGAGAAGTCATGGTAAATCTGCAAGATTACGATTCACTGGTCATTCTCTTGGTGGAAGTTTGGCTTTGCTTGTGAATCTGAAGTTGTGGAGGTCAGTCCGAGCCGTGGTGCGAAAGGAGATGAGAGCAGAGCGGGAGCGGTGGCGACTCCTTTGGTGGCCCATTGAGGTCCACGGTGTAGCCGCCAATCTTAACTGGAGACAAGTGTCGAGGCTGCTCCAGAGGCATGCGCACTTGCTGGTTGTTTTCTTGTTGCCGGTAAAACTGCTCGTCTAGGGCATCCTGTCAGTCATTAGAGCCAACTGACTGAGGTCATTTTGTGCATTTGGTTCATTCATTCGTACCTATTTCTTTTTGTCGAATGGTAAATGTGAAAAAATGTGTCTAGAGGAAACATCGTTCATAGTGTTGTATAAGCAGAAGTGAAAGAAATAGCATTCGTATCTGATGTAAATGAAGAAATGTATATAATTGATACCGAGAAGTTTCGAGGTTCTGAATGCATCATTGGAAAAATCTCCTATGAAATGCCATTAAAAGAACATTGCAGAGTGCACATTTGTTGACTAAGCATTGTTAAGATTAGCACAAATATGCATGGCTAATTAACAGTTCAACATGGGTTGCTTAGAAGCAAGTGAATACACTTTTCAGCATGAAATTGCCTTGAAGGTAAGTTCTGGATGTTTTGTCAACCGTCCCAATCCTTCAGCTTTCTCATTTCAAGCTAGGTAGGTGAGGCACGGATCTTCCGGAGCTGTTTACTTGAAAGACATACTTTTGCTACCGCTACCTTGGCAGTAACTGGACATCAGTTGCGTATCACTGACACTGTGTGATAGTCTTTTCTTTTGAGTGTAAGCAACAGTGCTTTGATTATTTTTTTTGGGTATACATAGAGTTTTGTTTTGTGAAAAGGACTCTTCTTCCTAACTTCCATAGGACTAGCTGAATGCCCGTACGTTGCTACGGATGTTAAAATTTTATTATACTATATGTTCTGAAACTAACGGGTGGTAAAATTTTTTAGAACATACATACAAATATGTTGTAAAATTTTTTAAAATCCGTAGCAAAGCACGGGCATTCAACTAGTTTATAATAAGTCTGGCACAACATATATTGAAATTGTCTTAGTTTCAGATCCTTTATTGTTTTTTACAAATGTAGTATAGCAATATTATTTTAATATTTTATTTTTATGGCATTGCAGATTACTGATGTTTTGTGGCATCCCTAGTGACTTTGTTCCAGCTCTTAAGTATGATCGATGCATGGTCGCGAAATTGGAGAGCATACATGGCTTTTTTTTTGTTCTCCAAGTCTTTTGGAGTTCATATGCTATATGTAAAATGGTCTAGATGATGGTTCATGCTATTCTAGATATCAACTCATAAACACCTTGCCTGGTGCTTTTGTGAAGGCATTTTTTTAAATTGTCTCAAACATTGTTGTAGGCCGTACTTAAATGCCTTCTTTGTGGCCTTTTTAGGCATTCTACAACATTGCCTCTTGCATAGAAATATAGATCATGAGTCAATTTTTTGTCCAATGATTACTCTTTTGATTTAACAATTTGTTTTACTACCATACCTGCCAGTATCTATCACAATTCTTCATAAAAACCAAGTTAGATTGGTTGATCTGTTGGATCAGAAAAGCGTGTGGCTGAAGAATATTTCATTTTGAATTCAAATTAGGTTTATTGTTATATAAGGATAAGTGTTGGAGATGGGATTGTGACTGAGATGAAAAGATAAGATGGTTTATTCTCTTCTCAGAGCTTGAAAGAAGTAGAGAGAATTGTTTTTTTCATAGCTTTTTTGTTAGACCCAGAACCAATAAATGTTTGCACTCGGTATTGGAGCATAGAAAGCGAGATCATGTGAAAATGAGTTTAAATCTATTTGATTTTCTTATCAACCTAAAAGATAAAGTTTATATCACCTTATATAATTGTAGGGAGGAGGTAAGTAGTGATCGCCCACACAATCAAAAGAATTCTACTATTCTCCTATTTAATTTTACGTAGTTTTTTTGTTTTTCCATGTTTCTTCCCGTCGTACTTGTTCCTCTCATGATCACGATATATCTATAGCGTAGCTTGTGCTCAACCCAACAGTTTGGAAGTGGGCTCCAGCAACTACACGACATTTTCAATTGCCTAATAGTTGCTGCTCAAGAGTCATGTGAGGACCACGATGTGATTGCCTAACAACCAAGACGACACCGACTGCGACGTACTTGCAGACCATGAATTGGAAGGTCACATATATATGTTTCTTTGTAACACTTTAGTTGTAACATTGTTTTGTGTTACTATAGGGTATATATTTGGCACATATTTTACATGTTCCATTTATGTGTTACAACATAGTACAATCTTTGTAACATTTTACTTGTAACATTAATTTTGTGTTACTATAATTGTTCTCAGTAACACATTTTTATAAAACAAGTGCTTTGTGTTACAACCATTGTCTGTAACACATTGTTTTATGTTACTATGCAATTTCTTTGTAACACATTGACGAATGTGATACAGAAATGTATTACAGTATCCATGTTTTGTAGTAGTGAATATAATCGTTTTTGTAGTAGTGTTAAGCCTTTGTTGAGCTCTAAATTTCTGTAAGAAGTTATATGATGGTATCCAAAATTATCACTACTACTAACAATCAACACAATAGCATGTATTGTTATGTGTTGCCTCCACTTTGGTCATAGTGTGTTACTTTGAACGATGATGCACTCGCTCTCTGTGCAACGAACAAGTCCGTTATGGCACTGTGTAGGCTTGCTAATGATCACAGCTTTGTGTAGGATAGTTCCCTCTGATGGCTAGTTGTTGTGCTACTCTTGAAGTGATTACTGCAGGCATGTGCACACCCTTGCGCCTCAGGTCTTGCTGGCTCATGCCTACCTCACTGTTATATGCTGCATGCTACCTCAACACCACCGTTGCAGCCGCTCTTGCTTGCCACCAAGTCATCGCTGTACGCCTACCTCGCTGCTATACCACACAACACCATTGGATAGTGGCTCACTAGCCCAGTCTTGCAGCCGTGCACCATCGAGGGTGATGCTACATAGCACGACACCGTGCTGCTCCATGATGGCTCCCTTCTGGCCTTGCGGAGCGGCACCACCTCACCTCAAAATTCAAATGTGGCCATGCCAAGCAAGGCTAGCCCACCCATCATAGGCGTTGGATCTATGCCGTGAATGGCCTAAACCACCCGTGGTTCCCCCCAGGTCTATGTCATAGATCCATTCTAAGGACAGCGTCGCCTAACTCATACATCGCTCCAGGAGCACATCAACGGTGAAGTTGTGGTCAGTAGTGGTATGGAAGATCCATATCTAGAGAGTGTAGATGTATTTCAAGGTGGAATAGAGAGGATACAAGAGAGGACAGGGAGTGGGGAAAGTATGGAAGTGAAGTGGTGGTGCTAGGCGCATGGAAGAAACCCCTGCATTGTGCTCTGAATCATCCGTTCGTGCATTGTCCCGTTGGGCGGCCTGCAACCAGGTGTGCGTTAAGACTAATGTGCCCCTGTAGCGTGTTAGATTTTCTGATTGTAAATTTGGAACGAGGAGATCTACTAGGTAAATAAAAATCATCACGAACACTGCCTACTTGCCTATTAAATTATGGTGATAATGGGTCATTCTGATTAAATTTAGCAGGGCTTCATGATGTTGCCAAATATTTGACACCAGCAAGGGACCTAGGCGATGCCAAATAGGGGCTCTTCCCCGCCTGGAAATTCCTGGATCAACAATACTGCGAAGGCTATAAAAAGCTTAAGACTCATGAGCTAGTCAAGCTCGGTTCATTCTAGACTCGATTCAAGTTTGGCTCGAGCTTTAAACTAGCCAAACCCGAGCTTGATCTTGAGTTCGCGAGCTTCACCGAACCGAGCTTGAATAGTTCACGATCCTTGATTCGAGCTTAAATAGTGATGCATATTAACTCATATCGAGTTTACCCAAGCCGAACTCGAGCTTTTCTTTTTGTTGAAAAATAATATATGTTTGAATTATTTTGACTGTTATTGAGCCTACTCGAGCCGACCTTGAACTCGAACTTTTTTATTATTGAAAATTAGTGCATAATAAATTATTTCAATTGTTATCGAGCTTTAACGGGCCGAGCTCGAGCCTACTCGAGCTTAGGCCGAGCTAAGCTTGAGACCAAGTCCAGGCTCGAACTCCAACTCGAGCTTCTTCCTAGCTCAAGTCTGGAAGGCTAAGCTCACTTGAGCTCTGCTCATTTATAGCCTTAAATGCCGTGTCACTTTGCAGAGTGCACAGTTAAACACATGGTGAACAAGGCATAGCAATTAATTTGACTAAAATCAACAAAAGGATACAAAATAGCGGTGATCAGTTGATTGTAAGATGATTCCAACAAAAGTCTATCCTGAATGGCACGTAGATGCGAAGCAATATCGAACAAAAACAACTCTCAGAATAGAACATAAGCTAATGAAAATCAACACATCAATGCGAAATAATATTGATCAACAATGAATTATAAAAGGGAAAGGTTACGTCTTCTGGCTAGAATGCAAGCTAATGAAGATCAACACATCGATGCAATAATATTGATCAACAATAAAGGTAAAGTAGATGAATCATTGTTGGACCCGCATTTTATTCATCCAAAATCTTCTATGATTTCACTGCACTATTCTCTAGATTTATAAATAATGCTCATAGATACATTACTAAATATCAAATGCATATCTTACGAAAGTATAACTAATATGATAGTAGACTTACAAATGGGTTGATCAGGCCAAAACCTTTAAAGAGAAGCAGTGAAAATAGAAACACATAGGTGGAACCCTTAAGATATATCCACATGCAATCAACTAAGGCTCACAAGCTATTCTTGGCCTCATCATCTTCTAGTCCTATAAAGTCCTTTAGATGACCGTAGGGCTTGACTTTCTCCTTCTTACTTACTGAATGATAATATCCACCCAGAGGAAATCGCCAGGGTTACATCCATCCATCATGTTTTTCATCCCACACACAAAGTTGATTTTGTGAAATAGACGCTGATTTGAGTAAGTTCCCATGCCCACTCATTACCGTGGACACAGTTGTTCGAACAGTTTCCACTTTGCAGAAGGTGCACACTTTACTCATAAGAGACAATCAACTTGTTATATTCCATGCATTTCCTTAGACATATAGATCAAGAAGATCACCACAAGGCCTTTACAATACATCTTCCCAATAAGACTACACCTACTAAGATTTCCACCGTTGTGGGGTTATGTAACATCCCAAAATTCCCTTTCTTTAAAAATTAAATTCCAAATTAATTATTTAAATTATCTCAATTTTAATTGGCTTTTTTTGGATTCTATGTGTAATCCTGGAAGGAAATATCAAAATTCCAATTCGAACACGAAATTCCAAATTCAAATTCAATTCTCCAAAAATCTAAATCTCCAGAAAAATATCTGTTTTATTTTTTCTAAATTCAAATTCAAATTCAAGTCTCCAAAAATCTAAATCTCCAGAAAAATATATGTTTTATTTTTCTAGGTCAACTCATTTTTCTTGGTCCATATTTTTCTTTTCTTTTTTCCTTTCTTTCTCTCTCTTCCATCGGGTCGGTTATTGTTCATCATCTTCTCCATGCAAACTAAATAGCCACATCTAGGATCGGAAACAGCAACAGAGGGGGGTGAATGGTGCCTTTTAAAAATTGCCCCTAAGTATCGACATGCTTCTCCTCTCGAATAGCTATAGAAGCTATAAAGAAGGAAAGTTCATGCTCGCTGGAACCTCAAACATACAGAAGAGAAAGCGAGACATAAAACAACAGAGAATAACCAAGGGACTGAAAAAATCAACACAGTCATAGAGCCTGGCCGATTAGACCGCATGGGGCTTGGCCGGTCAGACCGCCGGTTCATGCCCGATCTGACCGCTGGCTCGTGGCCGGTCTAACCGCCACAACGCCTCCGGTCTGATCGGGGGTACACGGCTGGTCTGACCACCATACTGAGACCGGTCTGACATCTAACCCTAGCGGTTTGACCGCTATTGAGAGTTCGGCCTGACTAACCCGAAGGACTGAGGGAACAAACGCAGAGAAGCAGACATAGTAAATACTGCAGGAACTTAAAAGGAGGGAAAAATAGCAGAAGCCTGCTGCTCTTCTCAACTCAAACAGAATAGGACTTCAAACTAAATAACAAAGAACCTCAGGGAGAAGAAAATTCAGACCAATAGGCACTGGAAGTACAGACATCTGAATTTGTCTGACAAATCACAGGGCATGAAGCAAAGTCCAAATTTCTTGAGATTCTCATATCCATTCTCCATAAATCTTTTGATTTCAGTAGAGAACAACCTCAGGAGGGAAACCTCAAGGCTTGAGCCAACATTTCACTAGGAAATCAAAAGAGCAAGATTGCTCTACCTCCAAACCCTAAAAAGCTGAAACAGAGGAGATTTGGCGCATGACAAAAAGGAATAGAATCTTTGATTCACATTTCTACTCTCGGGAATGAAATAGCCAAATGGGCCTTGAGTATAATCCCAGTTCAAAGCAGTAACTCAACCAAGTCAAAGAACTAGAAGAACAGAAACTAACTGGAAAGAAAGAACATCACAGTGAGACAAAAACACAACTCCTCAAACTCAAGGATTCTTGGAAGGATTCAGACCCATTAATGATTAATAAGAGGAAGGATTACAAGGTTGAGTAACTACTCCATTACAAACACCTTCCTACACACACGAGAGGAAACTCACATCAGAACACCCACCCTCCCCTTCATCTCCTCACAGCCAGCATATATGAAGGGAACTCACACACACCCAAATGGCAAAACAAGAAGAATCAGCCACTCTCCACTCCAAGACTCCCATCCAAGCAAGGAAATAAGTCAAAGTTTCAGGAAAATGGAGGGAAACAACATGCATCCTCTAAACCCTAAACCTTTTCTATTTGACACTAACGGGTCTCCAACCCATTATCTTCAACCGAACCCGCTTCCAATTTTATAGCCTCGTGCATTTTACCGAAATGCCCCTGTCGCAGCTTCCTGGAAGCTTCCTCCTTGCACGACCGCACCTCGACTCCTCCCTGAGTCTAGTCCCGGTCCTCTCCACTGCACACGACCGTACCCAGCATCTTGACCGTCTGGACCTCAGCTCCTCCCTGCGCCTAGTCCCGGTCCTCCTCGCCGTTGCCCGTCGTGTCCACCTCTGGTAGCTCCAGCTCTGGTTCCTCATCTCCCGACTTGCAACCACCTCAGCAGCCTCGATCATCTTTGGCATCTTCGACCGTCTGGACCTCAACACCTACTGTGCCTAGTCCAGATCCTCCCACGCCTCACCATGACCTAGCTCCAAAGTCCTGCAGCCACAAAGACAAGCAAACCGTCATATAGCACCGCACGAAACAGCATAATCATATATTATCATCAAAATAAGGTACTCAAGCATGAAATACCCAAATCGACCGATCGAGAAAAGAACAAGCGTCCTAAACACTTCCAATCGCGATCGACCAAGTCCAATTGAACTGGACTGCGCCATGCACCGACTTGGCGCGAACCAACCAAACCAAACTCAAACTTTCCAGAACACGAGTCAATTACTCATCACAAACATAGGGACACCTCTACATGGTCTCTCACCACAGCCGAATACAGAGCATGGCACCCCTTACTTCCTCCCCAAGCCAACTCCCCAACAAAACCTTATCTCTACATTGTGCCAAATCACGCGAGGAATTCAGTCCTTCAAATTTATTCGCGATTCATTCATCCATTTTCTCTTTATCTCATTTGTTCCCAAATCGACTTAAAACCAAATCCTATGAATTTGAGTCCATTTCTATCTCTTCCGAGACCTTATATATGACCCCATGACCCCTCTCAACCCTCTCCAATCTTTCCCAAGCCTCCTCAAACCCTAGAATACCGCCATTATCGAGCATCCTTCATTCCCAAAATTATTTGTTGTCCCAACTCGCATTCTGAGCACTCTGGTGAATTTCTTTAAGTTGCTTTTATGTCATTTCATGTTCTCAAGTATTTTTCACCCTCATGTGAAGTTAATTTTATCTTCGTGCAACCATTTAATGGGAATCAAGTTTTTCTTGAAACCGATCTACTACATCCTTCGTCGTTGATTCGTCATCTCCGGTGAGTCAAAACCTAATTCTTTGCTACTGCATGATCACCATCATCTATTCTACATATTCCATACCTTAGTTCCCTATTTACATTGCTGAGGAAGTCCCACACCATAGCACTCCTTTGTTCCTATGTACGTCGCTGTGGGTAGCCCAATCCGGCCATCCTCCAGCTGAACTGATCACACCATCGCATTCCTTGAGCCAAGACCATACCCATGTTTATGTGTTCTCTCCGCGTTCCATGCCAGAGCCCTGTCGCCCTTGTCAAGCCATTGCTGCCCGTCATTTCTACGTCGCCACCACCATGGGCTATGCCAACTGAAGCTGCCATCGGCCATCCATTCCCTGTGAGACACCATTTCCATTTTGCCCTTGCCCAGCCTCCCTTGGCCCTCCCCTCACTAGCGCAAGCCATGGCCAAAGCCGCTTGCTTGTGCATTGCCTCTGTTTCCAACTGGAGTCCCTCTATTCTTCTCATCATGTGTTGCTTCAAGTCAATGACAGATAGGCCCCACCTGCCATACGCACCAACAAATCCAAAATTCCTGTAAAAAAATAAGACGCTGATGAATATTCCGTCGTTTTAGAATTTTAGGATTCTCGTTTTCGACCGATCTTTCGATCACTCGTTCACCATCATCCGAACTCCAAATTCAGTGATTTAAGTTTCTAAATCATATAAAATCCTAATAATTTTTGAGTATATAATATATATTTTTGTAATTTTATTTGTTTTTATTTATTTGTTCTTTCTCGTTTCGCACATAGAACCCGATGTCATCGAAATGTTCCTGACCAGCAAGAAGTGACCCTAGCCACAAAAGACAAGTCCTCCTTAATCATGTTAATCCAAGTTTTATCAAAGTTATTTACTGTTTTAAATTTATATGCATTGTTATTTCACATAAAATAACTTGTCTTAAAGGTCATTAGTTAATCTGACATTGTTATTTTGATGTTGATATCCCTGTACCTTTGTCACCTTAGGATGTCATTGTCTCAGTATTGAAATTATTCTACTGTTTGATAATTTTAGAATGGTAGAAGTCCTTAGATAAGCTATTTGGTCACTATAATCCTATGGGTGGGAATAATGTTAGCAAATATCTAAACAATTGTTTTCATCAACTGTTTGGCAATAGGTGTTGCAATTGGTTTATAAAATAAACTAAAATAGTGAAGTTTATTTTAGACATAGGTGGATGGTAAGTTTAGATTGTGTGGATTGAGCACGAGAAATTTTATCGTGAATGTGCCACCTTATTCAATTAAGAAATGATGATTGTGATTATCTAAACTGAGCACTACAGTACAACCATAAGTGTAAATAGGTACGACCTGGCCAACTAATTTGCATCGATCCAGCGTGGGTTGCACCATTTGGTGGTACATAGTCAAGTGAGCTAGATGGAAGCCTTTCACATGATGGCGCAAGAGAGGGCTTCTGGAGAGGGTGGATGGAATCTCATGATGGTGGAAACCTTAGCGGGTGTAGTTTCGTTGGGGGAAATGCATTGTAAAGGCTTTGTGATAATCACTTAGTCACACACCTTTGAAAGTGTGTTAGACGAACATTATAGTTGATTATCATTTGTGGGAAAAGTTGTACAACCTCTGCAGAGTGTAAAACTATTTGAATGACCGTGCCCACAGTCAAAGGCGAGAAATGTGTGCTTTCATATGGTAGATTTATGGTCTTATTTTTAAATGAGCTTTTGTGAATCTGGTAGTGGTTAGAACTCTCTAGTGATAACTGCAGATAGCCTCAGTCAAGTAGACAGAACTAGATTCATTGAACCTTGGCAGTTAGAGTCTTAATACTAGTGTTGGCATCTAGAATTTTTGCTAAAAATTATCTGGTTTCATTTATTGCAATTAATTTGTTAAATTAATGCTTTGGAAATCTATAATGGTAATTGAACTAAAAATGTTGTTTTATGCAAAAGAACCATATTGTCCTTTTTTGTCTTGCATATAATTGCATTTTTCGAAAACTTGCAAAGTACTCTATGTACTCACCTTATAAAGACGTGGAAGGAGACTACGACTACTTCACGTGTGGCTTCGATGAAGGATTTCTATAGTTCTTGATCGTGCTTCCCCAGTCAATTGCCTATGGTATATTGATAACGCTCCAACTGATTTTTAATATTAGCTGATTGCTTATCACCACATATGTTGAAATGTTCCAATTGGCTTGTTAATGGAGTTTACGTAGAAATTTTAAATAGCCAACGAGCAAGCTTGGCTAATTGATATTTAGGTAACACAAGGCCGAAGGATCGATTCCTAACATGGAAACAGCCAACAAATTGCATTACAAAATTTGATCCTTGCAACCTACTCATAGGACGAATATATATTTTTACCGATGGAAGAGCGTCGTCCATAATGTATTTAACAGGATCATCCTCGTAGGAATGAAAACGATTATGGCAATCTAATTCTATCCAACCTTTGCTATCCTCACGTGAGCCGATGTCGCTAACTATAATCGCTAGCTTCTCATTAATACTCGTATGAAATTTTTTGAACAGAGAAGTATGAGGTGAACTTGTACTGTTGGTTAGGGAGGCAGCAGTGCATTGGACAATTCTTGTTGGACTGATGGTTTCGCCAATAATATCTCCTCTTAAGTGTCTTCATCAGAAATAGGTGTCGATCGGTTGAACTAAAATAAACTAGCTTATAACTAAAGTTACACTGTACCTAGCTGAAATTATACTGTAGCTGATGGTGGCTTATTGGGCGTAACTAAATTTTAAAAAATTTAAAAATAAAAAAATAGGTTAGCCCATCATGAACAACGCAACGAATACGGAAAAAAGAACCGGCAAAAAAAAGCTCAAAAAAGGGTAAAAACCAGAAAAAAATGAAATTTAAAAATAGTTAAAAATAAACTAAAAAATAGAAACTCAAGCCAAAATAAACAACGAGGCCATAGTCCACTCATCGGTGTGACCCAGGAACCGGCAAGTCCAGCCTCTCAGTTCATTCTGGCTCCCTAAGCTCCGGCGCCTCTAGGTAAATCTAGAACTTTATGGCTCGGTTCATGGTTGGTGCCTCACCTGCCTCCCGCCCCTCCGGCTGCTTCGCCTTCACGACCCTTTTCCCTTCCTCGTCCACACTATGGTCATGGCGACGCCGACGGTGGCCGCTACAGTAGCACTTCACCCTACGGTCGCATTTCCATCCTCGACGGGGCATGTCGGCGTCGGAAATGGCAATGCCTCCAACGCCATGGTGGGTGGATTCCTTGCCGGTGGCCAGCGAGGGGCAGCTGCAGGGGCAGTGCGTGCGAGGGTGGTGGAGGTGGCGCCGGTGGCGCCCGAGGTTAGCAGGTAAGAGGCTCCCACCGCATCCATGGTGGAGATCCCCATCACTTGCTATCAGGTGAATTTGTTTGGCCACTTGTTCTGTTTATGAATTGGATGGATTTTGGAAATGTGGCTCCCCTTTCGTTGCATTGATTCGTCGTGATCTGGACCTCATTATAGCCCCCATTCAATTGACTTAGTTACAGATTAAATAGGCCTTTTCTCATCATAATTCAAAATCATTGCATCATGACGCCCTTGAAAATTTGCACCTGTAAATTCACATGTGTAACATCCCATTTTCAAAGTTGTGTGTTAGTGCAAAATTTCAAAGTTTGTGTTCCAAATTCAAAGAAGGTTATTTTCCAATCTAGTAATCCTTTTGTCATTCAAAGAAAAATAAAGAAGTGCATAAATTGATTAAATAAATATTTTGCTATAATGTAACATCCTAATTTTGGATGTTTGAAATTTTGAGCAAATTAAAACTTTTATTTGCATCTTACTGGTAATTGAATTTTGGGTTAAACATCATAATTGGGTTTTCCGGAGTATTGTGCTGAGCAAATAAATAGCTGGAAATAGTTTTGAGCACAAAATAGCAACAATAAATAAATAAATAAATAAATAAATACAAAATATTTTAAATAAGGTTTAACCCAAACAACCTAAAATTCACTGTAATTCACTAAATCAAGGTCTTATTTAAAGATTAGAAATAGACAATGATAATTAAGGCAAAGAAATCATTTTCTTGATATAGCACAGTTATCATACAAAAAGGAAGGAGAGTATGAACTAAAAATTTAAATAAAGATGGGTGAGTTCAAACTTTGAAAAAGTAATTCAAAAATATATTTATAGAATCAAAACATAGTTTATAAATTAGTTAAAGGGAAACAGTTAAATTAAAAGTACAACTCAAATATACATATGCATATACATACATACATACATACATACATACATACATACATACATACATACATACATACATACATACATACATACATACATACATACATACATACATACATACATACATACATACATACATACATACACCTAAATTATACGCCAAAGAATTCAAGACTATTCTAGAGCTAGGATTCAAGAAAAAGGGTTTCGAATATACAATACTCAAGCTTTTAGAAACTCAATTTCCCAATTTTATCATTTATTTCCCCTATTTTCCAAAATCATGCAGCCTCAACCTTTTTCTACCCTTCCCCTTACCCCCTGTTTCTCTTACACGCGGCCCCACCCCTTCCATCTCTCCTCCCTTTTTCCCCTGTGCACGGGCCCGGCCTGCCACTCCTTCCCTCTCTGCCGCTAGGGCCGGCTTCTTCCTCCTTCCACCTCCACTCATTTTCTTGTTTTTCTTCTCTGTCTCCTGGCTGCTCCCACTACTCCCACGCCCGAGCTCGTCAGCCAGCCCTGCTCCCCCTGTGCGCCCGTCAGCTGCGCCTGCCCCCGCCCCCGCCTGCACGCGCACGTCACCTCGTCTGCGCTGGCATCAAGCCGTCACCACCCCGTCGCCATGCCGGAGCCCATGCCATGCCCTGTGGATCGGTTGTCAGCAACAGCACGGCCACAACACTCCCCCCTCTGGCTATAAGTAGCAGCCGGCTTCTCCCGTTTCTCCCCATCGCTGCCCCCCCTATTTTAGGCTGGCCGCCACCCTTTTCACCACCGCCTCCCCCTCGGACGACCCCAGGCCAATCCCTCCACACCACAGCTCCACCGTAACGTCACGAACTCATCCCCGCCGCCGGCCAAAGCTCTCGCTGCCAGCACGTCGTTGGCGCCGTGCGCATGACCGAGCCACCGTGAGCTCCCGTCGCCAGCTTGCTTTGGGTCTTCCCCGCCATCTCCAACCGCCTCGGTGCGTTCCCCTTGACGTGCTTTTGCTCCTGCTCAGCTCCGATTTCTCCCCCTAACACTGAAGCACCGCCGCCCAATTTCTCCCCCACCGTCGGCCGCTCTCCAATGCCGCCGGCTGCCCATGACGCCACCCCGAGCTATGAGCTGCCTTCTGTGGCTGGCCCGTCCCCCTCTGACTCGCTTTTGTTTTCCCCTGGCCCCTCTGGCCAATGCTTGCTGGCGGTGCCACCATCCCCTCCGTGCGCCCTGCCTCCCCTGTTCGGCTGCTGCTCCACCCCTACTCCTCTGCTTTCCCGGTGCGGCCGAAGACAGAACAAGTGGGCCCTCTCTCAATTAAAAGCTAAATTCCACTGCTTAATGATCATTCAAGTAATAAACTGTCTAAAGACAAGTTTATGTCTCTTACAAACAAAATTAAAAGTTGTTATGTGAGGGTTAAATGATTAACATATAATTAGTTAAGAAGGAAAGATAAAAATTTAGTCCTCCCTCCATAACGCAAGTGGGCAGTTGCCTAGTTGGTTAGTGCAGCCAAATGTTAAGTCACAGATCCCGGGTTTGAGTCCCCTTGATGCACATTTTTTATTCATCTTTCTTTTAGCACATTTTAACTAGAAAACAATTAGGGAATAAAACAAGGGAGCTAAGCTAATTGACTTGGATTCAAATAAAGTTTATGTATACCTCAAAATATAGGATTGCAAGCATATTAATAATAAACTGATTAAAGAAAATTTAAAATTAATTCATAAGAGCTAATAAAAATTGAAAAGGATGTAAATGAGATTATTTAAGATTTCCTATAGGATTAATCATCATGAATATGCTTCGAATATTTATTTAAAGACAAATCATTAATTAAGGTCAGTAATAAAAAATGACTTGGTTAAATATTCAAATGTAAATTAAAAGATATCCACGTTAAAGTCAAGGGAATAAATTGGATGTCATGTTAAAACTATAAAAACAAAACAAGGCTTGAAATAAATATTACCCTTAATTATAATTAAAATAAATGTTTAAATTAGAAAGTCATGATTTAAAATATAATCCCCACCATTAGCATGTCGCAGATAAGTAAATCTCAAGGATGGAATTAGCTAATAATGATTAAGTGAAATAAGAATTCATGTTTCAACTAACCTTCCACATAAAATGAAGATGGATAAATTGGAATGTAGTTGATGCCATCAATACTTAATTAGAACTATACTACAAATAAAAGACCTTAACACAAGCAACCATCGGGAAAATAATGCTAAAAATTGTTAGCATACCGGCTAACCCTTAGCTTAGAATGCAAGTTAGATTAAAAATGATATATGAACCACTGAGTCAGGGTTAATGCCCTTGCGATGTACAAACAAGTGTCGTTCAAGAAATAAGAAGCTAAAATCTATATATCGGAGCACATGTCTAACCTGATGAGGACATCACTTCGTCAGATACACACAACACTCCTCCACTTGACATTCAAGGACCAATCACTAGAGCTCGCGCCCGACAATTGAATTTACAGGTGAGCTCGTTCCTAAGTACTTCTTTTTGTTCATTTGAGAATCGATTGCTACCTAATGATTTAATTATGATTAGGAACCATGGAGAGGACCTAGAAGTACTTGGAGAAGGGCTACGAGGCGCACAAGTCCAGCAAGGGTGGTCGAATCATGATGGAGGTCCAACTCAAGCCGACTTCGAATCCAATTCGGAGTCCAGGACCAGGCCGCACTAAAACGGACGCCCAGATCGCATCCGGACTCCGTTTTGGACGTTCCACATATGTATGGAAATCTGAGAAGACTACCTTTCCAATGGCTCTGGTCCCATGTCAAAATTCCTTCTGAGTCAACGGGAATCGTCGAAACAAGTGGGCATTCAGAATCTGTCAGGGTGCTGCGCCACCGTCTTTGGGCCGTTCGGCTTTGTATCGTGTTGGAGCCCATTAGGGGCGCGTCCAGGGGTTTTGCACGCCCCTAACTCCTTTATATCCAGCCGCCACCCCCACCATTAGGGTTGGGTTTTGCTTAGATTAATTCTGTCTTGAACAGTTTCGCCGTTCATCGGTTTGTGAGACCCCAACTTTCGAGTGCTACATCAATACATCCGCAATTCAGTTGTGTTCTTCCTTGTTCTTGCTTGTGTTCTTCGATTCACAGGCAAGGATTAGCCTTCTTGGCGAGGTCAACCGGGCCGCGCACGGTTGATAACCTAAGGAGACGTGGTGCTGCGATTGCGGAGTTCGGAAAGTGTCGTTCGGAAGCTGGATCGATTTGTGTCGTGCCTCCACCAAATCGAACATATCCAGAACCTGTTGGAAGATCGGGACCCCGTTCCCATCAAGTGGTAATCAGAGCTTCAGGTGTTCCTTCAGGTTCGCGTTACCCTCCTTTGTTGTTTTCGGTTTCATCCTAGAGTCCATGAAAAAGCCCTACAAAAAACAATTGTAGTCATAGGTTGTTTCCTGTCCTAGATCTCGTTTAGCCTTTGCACAATTTGATTCTAGAGTCCGTAGTGTTGAGTTTGTGTCCTTAGTCGAGTTGTGTTGCTGGTTTAGATTGTGTTTTATTTCGGGTTGTCTTGCTTCCGCTTCATCCCATACAAACCCTAACCGTCATCCATCGCGTATTCCACCCTCTGTTTTTGTTTTCCCACCCATATCCCACCCTCTGTTTGAGTCATCCTTCGCGTCTCATGATCACACAGTATCATCCCCCACCATTCCCCGAGCTTCCGCCACCAATTCCCTCCACCCGATTTCGTTTCGGCCTCCACAGAAACCATAACTCGGAGTCCCATCTTCAAACGGCCATAACTTTTGCATACGGACTCGAAATCAGGCGATTTTTTTTGAAATTGGGTGAAATTAAATTTTGCATCCGAAACCGACCTGACTCAATTGGGTTTCGGCGAATTTATTTTGCCCAAATTCGGCCTGGAAAGTGCAGTACTCGAGCTCCGAACTTTCATCACCAAATTTACAGCACATTCATCATTTTCTGTAGGCCACACCTTACATTAGATTGAGGTGATCTTTGTGTGGTTCCTATTTCTGTGCTCTGCTTTGTGAAAAAAATAACAGAAAAAAGAAACAAAAAAGAAAAATTTCGGCACCTGGTTTTGCCTGAGAGCAAAGGCACCTGAGTTCTGTGCCTAAAAAAAAGAAAAAAAAGAGCACAATTTTAGGTGACAGAAATTCATTTGTTTTGTGCTTTTGCTGCATTAAGTCTCTCAGTGCCTGGCCATCTTTGTTGCTGTCTTTGCCTTACTATTCTGGTCTTGACTCCTTGTTCATCATATCTTAACTCTGATATAGGACACATTTAGACCAGCAACTAGGACCATTGCTTTGGACATTTATTCAGCATTACTATCTGTTATTGACTTGTGTTCCACTAACATATTTGGCCTTCCAAGCTCCATATACATACTTCCGGACAACACAGTTTTTGACCCTTGCAATCACCGGGTCACACTCTCTAGGTATCACGAACCAGCCACCGGTTGTACCACCTACTGTTTGCGATGGTAAGAACACTTGTAAGAGCTTGGTAAGCCACTTCCTTTGCGGGTTTCCACTGTCCTTCCTTTCTAGTTGATAGGGATAATCCTTTTGTTTTCCCTGTGTTTCCACTAACCATGGCAGGAGACAAAGGAAACGAGACACCGGTCGATTTCAACGAGTGTGTTAGTCGCGGCCATCTACAAACTGCGCTCGACAAACAAAATGCTTCAATCACTGATCTCGGCGCGAGAATGGACACAATCGTCACCGCCATTGCCAAGTTGAACACCACGGAAGGCATTGAGCGGGTGGAGCGGCGGTTGGCTGACCTCACTGGTCGGATGGACACATTGGAGGCACGCCTGCCACCTGTCAATGATGGCCATCGTCCTGATGATGACACAGTGTATGATGCGGATGGCAACATTGATCAGCGGGCGACACAAGATGCACGACTACGTCGGCGTCTTCAGCAAAACCGACATGGTATGGGAGGTAATAACCAGAACCGTCATGGTAACGACGACCCTTTTGCTAAAGTCAAGTTTACCATTCCATCTTTTGCTGGTCTTTATGATGCTGATATCTATCTTGATTGGGAGATGACGGTAGAGCAGAAATTTAATTCTCACTTGGTTCCTGAACAACATAGAGTTAGACAAGCTACTAGTGAGTTTAAGGACTTTGCTATTATCTGGTGGAATGAACTAAGTAACATGCGCTTACAACCTGATACATGGGAGCGGTTAAAAGAAGATATGCGTAATCGTTTTGTTCCTCCCACATATAAACTTGATTTGAGAAAAAAATTGTAGCGCTTAGAACAAGGTGATCGTTCTGTTCAGGACTATTATGCTGAGCTTCAAAAGGGTATGATGCGTTGTGGGGTTGTTGAGGACACGGATGATAAGATTTGTCGTTTCTACGGGGGGTTACGGCGTGAAATTCAGGACATTGTTGATTATAAAGAATTTACTACTGTCAACCAGTTGTTCCAGCTTGCTATGCTTGCAGAAAAAGAATTGCAGGGACGCAAGGAATCAGCGAAGGCAAGCACCGGACGACCCTTCTACATGCCAAGAATGACTACATCGACGGGACTACCCAAGTCTTCTTCGAGTTTTCGTTCCCCTCCACCACTTGTGACCAAGATTGCAGCAGCGCCACCGAAGCCACCTTCCACGACACGCCTTGCAGATCCTACAAAAACTTCTTTGCAGGTTCCAGCCAGGAGTTCTTCCTCCGTGGCTTCAACGGGCCGCTCCTCCGACATTCAGTGCCACCGCTGCCATGGGCTTGGTCATGTGCAGAAGAATTGCCCTAGCCAACGGGCATACATCGCCACAGACGATGGAGGCTACATCAGCACTTCAGATGTCGAGGAGGAGGATGATGTTGCTGCTGCCTCGAATGACAATGGTGGTGGTGATGACGACTTGGTCCTTGGTGGGGCGTCCACAGCGACGCTACGGAGCATCATTGTGCAGCGAGTCCTCAGCACACAGGTACAACAACCCGATAAGCTTCAACGCCATAATTTGTTTCAGACTTTCTTCGCAATCAAGAACCGTCGCGCACATGTCATCATTGATGGAGGAAGTTGCAACAACTTGGTAAGTTCTAATTTGGTCAAGAAGCTTGGCTTGACCACGCGACCGCATCCACATCCATACCATATGCAATGGTTTAATGACTCTGGAAAAGCTAAGGTAACACAAACATGTCGAGTCCATTTTTCCATTGGTGGTTATGTTGATCATGTTGATTGTGATGTGGTTCCTATGCAAGCATGCTCTCTTTTATTGGGTCGACCTTGGGAATTTGATAATGATGCTTTACACCATGGTAGTAGTAACAAATACACTTTTATGCATAAGGGAAAGAAAGTTACTTTACTGCCTTTAACTTCAGCTGAGATTATAGAGGCCGATAGGGAGCGAGCTGCTGCTACTAATGATCCAAATAAACATGATAAATCTGAAAAACAGCAAGTACTCCATTTGAACAATTCTGTTATGCTTGCCACCAAATCAGACCTTGCTGAAATTGATGATGTTAATGATATATGCTATGTTTTTGTGTGCAAAGATGCTTTATTTTCTCTTGATAATATGCCTTGCACTTTGCCTGCTCCTGTCACTAACCTTTTGCAGGAGTTTAAAGATATTTTTCCTGATGAGATTCCTCCAGGACTTCCACCCCTTCGAGGGATTGAGCACCAGATTGACTTGATTCCTGGAGCGAGCTTGCCAAACCATGCGGCGTACAGGACCAATCCTGAAGAGACTAAGGAGATTCAGCGACAAGTCCAAGACCTTTTGGACCGTGGGTACGTACGTGAGAGCCTTAGTCCTTGTTCTGTTCCTGTTCTTTTGGTTCCCAAAAAAGATGGTTCTTGGCGTATGTGTGTAGATTGTAGAGCCATTAATAACATTACTATAAGGTATCGTCATCCTATTCCTAGGCTAGACGACATGCTTGATGAGTTGTGTGGTGCTATAATTTTCACAAAGATTGACTTGCGTAGTGGATACCACCAAATAAGAATGAAACTTGGCGATGAATGGAAAACTGCTTTTAAAACTAAGTTCGGCTTGTATGAGTGGTTAGTCATGCCTTTTGGTTTAACTAATGCACCTAGCACTTTCATGAGATTAATGAACGAGGTTTTACGTCCTTTCATTGGCAAATTTGTGGTCGTTTACTTTGATGATATCTTGATTTATAGCAAGTCCATGGATTAACATTTGAATCACTTACGTGCTGTTTTTAATGCTTTGAGAGATGCACGTTTGTTTGGTAACCTTGAGAAGTGCACCTTTTGCACGGATCGAGTCTCTTTTCTTGGCTATGTTGTGACTCCACAGGGAATTGAGGTTGATAGAGCCAAGGTGGAAGCGATATGGAGTTGGCCCACGCCCACGACGGTCTCCCAAGTAAGGAGTTTTCTTGGCCTTGCCGGATTTTATCGCCGCTTTGTCAAGGAATTCAGCACCATTGCGACACCGTTGATTGAGTTGACAAAGAAGGCCGTCGTGTTCCATTGGGGGCCATCACAAGAGGAGTCCTTTAATCTTTTGAAGGACAAGCTTACACACGCACCATTGCTCCAACTTCCGGATTTTGGTAAGACTTTTGAGCTGGAATGTGATGCTAGCGGAATTGGTATTGGTGGTGTTTTGATGCAAGAAGGCAAACCTGTTGCCTACTTTAGTGAAAAATTGAATGGTCCTGCTCTTAATTATTCCACGTATGATAAAGAATTGTATGCTCTTGTTCGTTCTTTAGAGATGTGGCAACACTATTTATGGCCTAAAGAATTTGTCATTCATTCCGATCATGAATCACTTAAGCATATTCGTAGTCAAACCAATTTGAATCGTAGACATGCTAAGTGGGTTGAATTTATTGAATCTTTTCCTTATGTCATTAAACACAAGAAAGGAAAGGATAATGTGATTGCTGATGCTTTGTCTCGACGCTATACCATGTTGTCTCAACTTGATTGTCGCATTTTTGGTCTTGAAACTATTAAAGCACAATATGCTTTTGATGATGATTTGAAGGATGTCTTTTTGCATTGTAAAGAGGGACAAGCATGGAATAAATTTGTGATCAATGATGGATTTTTGTTTAGAGCTAACCGCCTATGCATTCCAGTTGGTTCCGTTCGTCTTTTGTTGTTGCAGGAGGCGCATGGAGGCGGTTTGATGGGACATTTTGGTGCTAAGAAGACGGAGGACATTCTGGCCACACACTTCTTTTGGCCAAAGATGAGGCGAGATGTTGAGCGGTTTGTGGCTCGCTGCACTACATGTCAAAAAGCTAAGTCTCGCTTGAATCCACATGGGTTATATATGCCTCTTCCTGTTCCTTCTATTCCGTGGGCCGATATTTCTATGGACTTTGTTTTAGGATTGCCCAGGACTAAGAGGGGGAGGGATAGTATTTTTGTTGTTGTGGATCGTTTTTCTAAGATGGCTCACTTTATACCATGTCATAAAACCGATGATGCCGTTCATATTGCTGACCTCTTTTTCAAAGAGATAGTTCGTTTGCATGGTATGCCTTCTACTATTGTTTCAGATCGTGATGCCAAGTTCTTGAGTCACTTTTGGCGTACTCTATGGAACAAGTTGGGTACAAAGTTGTTGTTCTCTACAACATGTCACCCACAAACTGATGGCCAAACCGAGGTGGTGAACCGCACATTGTCTACCATGTTGAGAGCTGTTTTGAAGAATAATTTGAAGCTGTGGGAAGAGTGTTTGCCGCATGTTGAGTTCGCATATAATCGAGCGGAACACTCCACCACCAAGGTAAGTCCTTTTCAGGTAGTGTATGGATTCAATCCCCGTGCCCCTATTGATATTTTGCCTTTGCCTACTAGTGAGAGAGTTCATAATGATGCTATGGAGCGTGCTGATTTTATTGTCAAAATGCATGAGACTACTAAGGCAAACATTGAAAAGATGAATGAAAAATATAGGATTACTGGTAGTAAAGGTAGAAAGGAAGTTAAACTTGAACCGGGTGATTTTGTTTGGTTGCACTTGAGAAAGGATAGATTTCCTGAGTTAAGAAAGTCGAAATTGATGCCTAAAGCTGTTGATCCTTTTAAGATAGTTGGGAAGATAAATGATAATGCATATAAACTTGAGTTGCCTCCCGAGTTTGGGGTTAGTCCCACCTTTAACATTTCAGATTTGAAGCCATACTTGGGAGCGGAAGATGAGGCCGAGTTGAGGACAACTCCGCTTCAAGAGGGGGAGGATGATGAGGACATCACTTCGTCAGATACACACAACACTCCTCCACTTGACATTCAAGGACCAATCACTAGAGCTCGCGCCCGACAATTGAATTTACAGGTGAGCTCGTTCCTAAGTACTTCTTTTTGTTCATTTGAGAATCGATTGCTACCTAATGATTTAATTATGATTAGGAACCATGGAGAGGACCTAGAAGTACTTGGAGAAGGGCTACGAGGCGCACAAGTCCAGCAAGGGTGGTCGAATCATGATGGAGGTCCAACTCAAGCCGACTTCGAATCCAATTCGGAGTCCAGGACCAGGCCGCACTAAAATGGACGCCCAGATCGCATCCGAACTCCGTTTTGGACGTTCCACATATGTATGGAAAGCTGAAAAGACTGTCTTTCCAATGGATCGGGTCCCATGTCAAAATACATTCTGAGTCAACGGGAATCGTCGAAACAAGTGGGCATTCAGAATCTATCAGGGTGCTGCGCCACCGTCTTTGGGCCATTCGGCTTTGTATCGTGTTGGAGCCCATTAGGGGTGCGTCCAGGGGTTTTGCACGCCCCTAACTCCTTTATATCCAGCCGCCACCCCCACCATTAGGGTTGGGTTTTGCTTAGATTAATTCTGTCTTGAACAGTTTCGCCGTTCATCGGTTTGTGAGACCCCAACTTTCGAGTGCTACATCAATACATCCGCAATTCAGTTGTGTTCTTCCTTGTTCTTGCTTGTGTTCTTCGATTCGCAGGCGAGGATTAGCCTTCTTGGCGAGGTCAACCGGGCCGCGCACGGTTGATAACCTGAGGAGACGTGGTGCTGCGATTGCGGGGTTCGGAATGTGTCGTTCGGAAGCCGGATCGATTTGTGTCGTGCCTCCACCAAATCGAACATATCCAGAACCTGTTGGAAGATCAGGACCCCGTTCCCATCATAACCTGACTCATGGAACTTCCTAAATAAATACAAAAATAATAAAAGAAGCTATTAACAACAAGATCGGGTCATCGTATCCTACCATCTGCTATACCTAGCTAACTACAAGTACTAAATAAAAAATACTCTCATGAATATACATTTATCATAACCCAACCCTTGACCTCCATTTTGACAGTTTCCTACCATTTCCCTCTTCGCTCCACCCACTGTGACTCAGACAGTACTCCGCGCCTAATAAACCTCACCTCGAATCACCCATTTAACCATAATACAACTTTAATCAAGCTCAGTTAGATTTATTTGGACCTTTTGAGTTATTCACATTTATTTGGATTCAGTAGTTTGTCGCGTAATTAGAAGTGGAGTCCTGAAGATTTATTGGATCAAGTAAGACCCAAATCCAAACAAAGATGAAGACCAGAAATTCAAGCCCATCACATGAGAAAGCTTTGAGTGAGCTCAAGACCACGGTAAACCGCACAAGGCGAGTCAATACTTTGATCATGTTGAACCTACATTTTCTGCAAATTACTTTTGTTTAAATTATCAAATTGCATGCTGTTATTTTATATGCAAATACATGCTTAATTTAATATTCTAGTTATATGCCCATTGTTTACCTTGACTAATATTACACCTCCTTTGGAATATTTGAAAATGTGAACCTTGTCGCTTTAGCAAAATTATGATAGTAACCTTTCAAAAATAAGTCCGTAATTATACGCCATGCTTAGTATTGCTTAGATATTCAGGGGCACCAAAATGCACAAGCATCACTTTTACATCATGAGAAACTGATTTGGGAAGCCATAGTGAAAATGGCTGGTGTATTTGGACAAGGATATTCTATGTTTCCAAAACCCCCTAAATTGCTTAAATATCTGGGCGGATGGATCGGGGGTGTGGTGCAGCGGTGCACGAGAGTGTGGTTAGTGGTAGCACCACCCAGATAACCCTAAGGACCGAATATTGTGATGACCTCCTAAGGTACACCAGTACAACCACAAGCTGGCAAAATGTAGGCAAGGCTAACTAATTTGTGTGGCTCTAAGGTGGTTACGTAAAGGTGTGAACATGAGCAAAGGGATGGATGGTCTCATCCCCGCCTTTGCCCGTGATGGCTCACGAGGGACCCCTCCGAGGGATGCACACATCCTACAGAAGATAGACCTTAGCGGGCGTAACCACAGTAGGACTATGCATTGTAAATGATCTGTGATAGTCTACTCAACCACATGGCTAAGGAATCATGTGGGGCAACGAGCAGATTTATCTCTTGTGGGTAAAGTGTACAAACTCTGCAGAGTGGAAAACTATTCGAATAGCCGTTCCCACGGTCAAGGGTGGACATGGGAACCTTACCAGATATAGTTCTATTTCAAACACTTTATGGGTGGGATTGGTAAAGTGGAGGCAGAGAAAGGCCCTGATTTGTGTTGCCCTGGGTGTCGTCCCAGTGATAATGTAAGCGGCTATAACGCTGAAGGTCTAGCATATGGTTCAAAGGCCATGTAACGGTGGATGGAATTTGGATCACTATTATTATTGCATTCTCTTACACATTATGTTTTTGTTCAAAACTGCTAGGTCTCAAGACATTTTTGTGTATTATATTTTAAATAATGATAATACTTCTCACAAAATAAAATGTCAGGAGGAATAAATAG
Organism: Dendrocalamus latiflorus; assembly: GCA_017311315.1. Lineage (NCBI taxonomy): Eukaryota > Viridiplantae > Streptophyta > Magnoliopsida > Poales > Poaceae > Dendrocalamus > Dendrocalamus latiflorus. The sequence continues at coordinate 34,358,051 of CM029655.1, read as the reverse complement.
AGTCGTAAGAAAAGAAGATGGCTGTGGTAGTAAACACATAGAGATGTGGTGGATTCATGTCGATCATAAAAAGGAAATGATAGTGTGGATTCTAGGAGAAATAAATTGGTGGAGTCTAAATGAATATATAGACTAGATAAATGCTTTAAATGATTTTTGGAGAATTAGGGAGTGCAAAAGTAATTGCTGGATTACGACACTGCTAATTAATATAAATTCTTGGGAGATGTTGGCATTGTTGGGATTAATAGAATTTGATCGAAAACTAGCTTATTGGAATTTGCATCAATTGAATTTCTAGGAATTTGGAGATATGATAATAACTATTGGAGTATAAACTTGACCAATGGTACCCTTGGTGGATGTATGCTAGTGATTTATAAACTTGATCACTAATATTCTTGGTGGAGGTATACTAGTGAGCTAGTTAGAGATTATAAACTTGATTAATAGTATTCCTGGTGGATGTATACTAGTGAATTAGATAGAAATAGATAATGGAAAATAAGGTTGATTACTGGAAGAGCAAAATTATGGTTTTGGATAAATAACCGAAAAGATTGGAGTGTTAGAGAGTCTTGATACAAATGATACCGGTGGATTTACAAGTAACTATATGGGATAATCATTAGAATTTTGAAGTGAGGAGTTGATAAATAGTAACTACAAGATTGGGATGTTAGGGATTTAGAACACAAAGACATTGGTGGATCTAAAGTAAGGGTATTGGGTTGCCTTTGGATTGTAGAATTAATAGATTGGCATATAGTGGATTTGGGATTGGGAGTATACAGCCATCTGATAGTTAATTTACATGTTCTTGGTGGAAGTCATGATTTAGATGAAAATCAGACACCATGGCTGGATTAATGAAATGGTGGGGTGACAGCATAGAAAGCGAATGATCGGTGGATTACAAAAATAATGGCACTCGCTGTTGGGAGTCTTAGGCAGCAATGAGTATATGTTCGGTGGATTACATAAATAATAACACCCACTGTTTGGAGTCTTAGGTAGTTATAAGTGTAAGATCGGTGGATTAAATAACTGATGACACTCGCTGCTCGGAATCTTAGGCAGCAACAATAACACCAGGATTAAATAATGAAAATAATACGAAAAGCAATTTCTGGCAAATAAAATAACCCGAGCCTCTCCTTTGATTAGCCATGCATATTATTTATTTGCATTCTGTATATTGGCTCGCGGAGCACGGTGGTTTGTGCTCACACTCGCTCTCATAACAAATCCAGAATCAGGAATTAGATCACTACGATTTAGCACTACCCTTGGTCACGATGGCGAAGAAGATGAAGAAGTCAAGAATTAGGTCGCGAACCTCCAATTGGCTGCTTGTGGGTATGTCCTGAGGGTCCCACCTGTGTGCTTCGTTTCTGCTGCTGCATTTTATTGAATTCGGTCTAATCGGCCCATGAGTAAGTCTATTATTATATTTACGCTTCCACGTGATATGTACTTTGATGTTCATAATTGTAATCTATGAGCACTATCTACTGATCCAGGGAATAGTGCGGTGGAATCACAGAGGATGCCGAATGTTAAATTCTGGGTCCTACAAGGATGGTATCAGAGCATATCGACTGCAAGTCGTGACCTAGTTAGCCTGGCCGTCAGTTTCATGATTAGAATTATTTTTTAATAATTATTTCCAAAAATAGAAGTAGTATTGCTCATTCTCATTTCCCTTAGATGATTCCCTCTCATCTGTATCCTACACTAACCATTTATACTTCTAAAGCTCTCTTACCCCGAATTCAAAATAATAACTCAGGCATGAGTGCTAATATCAATCAAATTACCCCCAAAAACTTTCCTTTTCTATCTATTGAATCAAAAGGAAATTTTTGATCCTCTTCTCGTACCCTTACTCCAAAAATTTAGGGCTAGGAACGTTGAAGATGGTCATGAAGATAAAGTGGTCTCGTTTTAAACGGACTGTGTATATGGACTTTGCGTCGTCTTATGTGTGCTCCCCGAATAGACGATGTATTGTTGCAAGATTCTATTTGGAACCTGTGCACTGCCTTCATGCCTTCGGGCGTCCTATTTCGTAGTCATGGGAAAAGCTTGTTTTTGGAATGGTGTGATTTTTGTATCACCCCAGCTTTCCGGGGTGTACTCTCTTACAATTAGAATAGGTTTAGATTACCGTATCCTCGCGAATCTATCCTTACCTCATGCTATTCCCTCTCGCCCCATTTGCTACAAACCCAGCCAGATCTACCGAAGCAAAGTGATAAATAGCCAAAGCCAAGGCAACCAAGGATAAGCAAAGCCTTCGCAACTTCCCAACTAAAAGCCCCAACCAGCACAAGGACCAAGATTTGAGACTCTGTCCTGCTAACATTCTCCCCTTACCTACCTGAGAAGCTCATAGATCAAATCACCGCCAACCATAATGACAATCGTCATTTATTTAAGGGGGGTAGCACTATGAGATAGAAATATCGAAGAACTACTACGACGTATATTTGGAGTTACAACAACCTGGACTTAGAGCTAATCAGACCAGTACAAGGAGGTTTGCAAGGCTAGAAATCTTTTGGTGCTGAGGACTACAAGATGTACCTTTAGCTAAAATCGTCGTGCTTGGCAAAGCTAAAGGCTAAGAACGGGATCCTAGTAGAAGTGAAAGACCACCACATAGATATGCCCATCGTCACCTCTGCATTCCTAAGGCCGTCTACTCCCTAGGGCACAGACCATTGCTACCCACCTATTAGTGTGAATTCTATGACCACCATATGTTCCGTAGACGATGCGACCATTCCATTTTATGAAGATATGAAGGCAACAATGTCAAAGAGCAAGCGTTTGGAAGTCTACCACCAATCCGGAGGAACAAGTCTACCTCTTCTCTTTTAACTTCTTCAAGCATTACCCCTTTTTGCGCGGACTCGCCTCTCACCTTTTCAAGCAAAAGGACGTCACGTCAAGCCGAACCCTAGAACGTACTGCTAGCCATATTAACCCCACATCTATCTCTTTCTACTCTACCAGAATCTCGGGGTCGAGATTCATTTAAGGGGGTAGGTTTGTAACATCCAAAATAATTTAAATAATTTTGAGCAAATTAAAACTTTTATTTGCATCTTACTGGTAATTGAATTTTGGGTTAAACATCTTAATTGGGTTTTCCGGAGTATTGTGCTGAGCAAATAACTAGCTGGAAATAGTTTTTGAGCATAAAATAGCAACCAAAAATAAATAAATCAATACAAAATAATTTAAATAAGGTTTAACCCTAACAACCTATAATTCATTGTAATTCACTAAATCAAAGTCTTATTTAAAGATTAGAAATATACAATGATAATTAAGGCGAAGAAATCATTTTCTTGATATAGCTCAGTTATCATACAAAAAGGAAGGAGGGTATGAACTAAAAAATTAAATAAAGATGGATGAGTTCAAACTCTGAAAAAGTAATTCAAAAATATATTTATATAATCAAAACATAGTTATAAATTAGTTAAAGGGAAACAGTTGAATTAAAAGTACAAATCAAATATACATATATATATATATATACCTAAATTATACGCCAAAGAATTCAAGACTATTCTAGAGCTGGGATTCAAGAAAAAGGGTTTTGAATATACAATACTCAAGCTTTTAGAAACTCAATTCCCCAATTTTTTCATTTATTTCCCCTATTTTCCAAAACCATGCAGCCTCAACCTTTTTCTACCCTTCCACTTACCCCCTCTTTCTCTTACGCACGGCCCCACCCCTTCCTTCTCTCCTCCCTTTTTCCCCTACGCATGGGCCCGGCCTGCCCCTACTCCTTCCCTCACTGCCGCTGGGGCCGGCTTCTTCCTCCTTCCTCCTCCACTCATTTTCTTGCTTTTCTTCTCTATCTCCTGGCTGCTCCCACGCCCAAGCTCGTCAGCCGGCCCTGCTCTCCCTGTGTGCCCGTCAGCTGCGCCTGCCCCCGGCCCCACCTGCACACGCACGTCGCCTCGCCTGCGCTCGCATCAAGCCGTCGCCACCCCGTCGCCTTCCTGTCCGCGCCCACGTCACTGTGCAACCCATGCCTGACCGTCGCGTTGTCGTCCCCGTCACCATGCCGGAGCCCATGCCACACCCTGTGGATCGGTCGTCAGCAACAGCACGGCCATAGCACTCCCCCTCCGGCTATAAGTAGCAGCCAGCTTCTCCCGTTTCTCCCCATCACCGCTGCCCCGTTTCCGGCCGGCCACCACCCTTTTCACTGCCGCCTCCCCCTCGGACGGCCCCAAGCCAATCCCTCCACACCACAGCTCCACCGTAACGTCACGAACTCATCCCCGCCGCCGGCCAAAGCTCTCGCTGCCTGCACATCGCCAGCACCGTGTGATAATCACGCCGCCGTGAGCTCCCATCACCGGCTCGCTTCGGGTCTCCCTGCCTTCTCCAACCACCTCGGTAATAAACTGTGACATGAACCTCCATTTGGCTACCTGTGGGCATGTCCTGAGGATCCCACCTGTGTGCTTCTTTTCTGCTGCTGCATTTTATTGAATTCGGCCTAATCGATCCATGGGTAAGTCTATTATTATATTTACGCTTTTGCATGATATGTACTTTGATGTTCAGAACTGTAATCTGTGAGCGGTATCTACTGATCCAGGGAATAGTGCGGTGGAATCACAGAGGATGCCGGATGTTAAATTATGGGTCCTACATATAACCCAAGGGAGAATTCAAAATCATCCTTCAAAGTTAGAAATTTCAAATTTTGCTATTATCTTTCAAAAAATAAAAAAATAAAATCTCAACTGTTCCTTTTCCTCGGCTCCTTCTTCCTCGTTCCCACAAGTCCTTCCCCCTCCTTCCGTCGCCTACCGCTACTTGTTGCCTTCCCCTTTCTCCCTCCTCCTCCTGCCTCCGGCGACCGGAGAAGACGTCGACCGTCTTGCGTTCAGTGCCGGTGCCCTTGCGTTCGGCGCCCCGCCACGGCAGCGCCTCGGGCCTGTCTCCTTCGCTTGCGCATAGCACCATCGTGGTCTAGTGCTCCGGCCGCCCGTCGACTCGCCGTCCATCACTGCCTGGTAGGAGAGCAGCACTGCCACGCCATCTCATCTCACGTCATCTCCCGCACAGCGCCCTGCTCGCGTTGACCCTGCCCTAACTCTGTGCCACCATGTCGCCTTCCTCCCTCGCTGCGGCGCTATGGTACTGCTCTGCCTCCCCTGCGCCATCACAGTTATGCCAGTCCTGTCAGCCATCACCTCGGCCTTCCTTTCTGCACCACGCACTCCTGCGACCACCAGGCATTCACTTGCGCCGCGACAAACCTCAGCTGCCATGGCCATGACCAGCGCCATGCAGCCAAGCCTCCTTGGCGTCTCTCTTTCTTCCCCGACCCCCTATAAAAGGGCACCAAACTTTGCCTCACACCCCCACCACCGCTTGCCCGATTTCCCCATTTCGCCGCCTCCTCTGCCACAGTTATTCCTCTGGTAGTCCTTGCTGCCAACACCACTCGATGAACTTTAGGACCCATTGGGCCTCCCTCTCAGCTCGCCATTACTCCCTCTCTTCTGCCCCGCCTAATCGGCTTTTCCTCTCCTACAGGCCACCGACGAGCCCCCTTCTTCACCAACTCCCGGGCCGAACCTCCTCGGTGAACCGCCGCACCTCGAGCCAATTGCCCATGCAGGAGCACTGCCTGGCCGGCACAAAGACAACCCCCACCTCGCCGAGCTTCCTCTCCCTCTCCAGTGAGCCGGCGCTATCGCCCTCCTCACCGCCAACTTTCTCGGCTCTACTCCGACCACCGCTCGGGCCCTAGGTGAACTTGTGACCACTCGTAGAAGCTCCCGTGCCAAGCAACCAAACTCTAATAGCCCGAGACGATGGATCTCGTCTTCCCTTATTTCGACCACCGCCGTGCTTGCCGTCGGGCCAAATCCGGCCGCCCCACTCCTTCCCAAGGTGCGCGCAGGGCCATGGAGCCCATTTTGGCCGACACTGTCATGCCACCGTGACCCCCTCGCCGCCGGTTGGCTCCGCCGCCCTCACAGTCAGGCTAGACCAAGGCTGGTCGATTAATTAGAGCAGTATTTAAGCTAATTAAATGACTGCCCTAACCCGGCCGTTAACGGTTAATAACACTACTAAATACTAGCCCACCTGTCAGCTATGGTACAACGGTATTAATCAGAGTATTATTTATTACTCCTCGGGCCCCACCTGTCAGCGAGTCATACTCTATCTCCCTTTTTATTTTCCGGATTTTCCTGGAAATAAAACTTTGCAAGGCTCAATTTCCCTCATCATAACTCCAAATTTAATGAAACTTGTTTCTAATTTTTTTCTAAAATCAAGATCTATCTATTAGTACTGGTTTGGTTCAATTTTGAGTTCATTTGAATTTTGTTTTATTTTTGTTTGGTATTTACTTGCTTTCTCTCGTTTGCGTTGTTTTTCCGGTGCGTTCTTCCGAGTAGAGCTCGAAGAAGGGAACAAGCCTCCGATTGAAGCAACACAAAACCCCCAAGCTTTTGATCTAGGCGAGTCAATATTTTGATCATTTTGTGCCTATATTTCATGTGAAACTATGTCCATTTAACCTATCAAGATTGCATACTTTACTTTATATGCAAACGTATGTCACTCTTAAGGTAGTTAAACATCCACTTGTCTACTTAGTAATATGATACCCCATCCATGACTCTTGAATATCCATGAACCTTGTCACCCTAGATTATACTATTAATATGGGTAGCTATAAGTTAAACTTAAATGCCATGCTAGTCCTGTCTAGAGTCCAGGGCACTAGTTGCCCTAATCATCAATTTTTAAACATGAGAACTTGTTTTGGGCAGTCACGGAAAGTAAGTGGCTGAATAATTATGATAACTTATGTTATGCTTCTCAGAAACTTTAAAAATCTGCTATACCTATTTGGGTGAATGGTAAGAGTGATGGGTGTGGATGTAACACAAGGTCTGTGGTTAGTGGAATGAACCACCCGAACAAATTAAGGACTTAATCCTGTGATGACATATACGTGTACAATAGTGCAACCACAAGCTAGCAAAATGTAGGCTTGGCTGAATAATTTACTAAACTCTCTAGTCATCTCACAAAGGACGTGTGTAGGTGGGTAATAAAAGCCCCACATGGAATGGGACACCGGATGGAGGTGACGTTGCCAGGGCTAGCGTTTGTGGAGAGTGGAGTCCAACTACGCTAACCTGTGGTAGACATCCCGCACAACCTATGGAAGCAACCCCATAGGAGTGAGATGCTAGAGGGCGAGGTATTGTAAAGGCCTCGTGATAATCTCTCGATCTGCATGGCTAAGGAATCATGTGGAACCATCGGGATGATTGTCTCTTGTGGGTAAAGATGTACAGTCTCTGCAGAGTATAAACTATTTGAATATCCATGCCCACGATTAAGGGCGGACATAGAAATCTTCCTTGAGTTAGTTCTATTTCAAAACTTTTGAGGGTAGGGAAGAAAACTATCAGGCGGATGTAAACCTAACTTTGGAAATTTTCCTGGAGGGATGTACTTCAGTGTTGACAGTAAGGTGGAAGTAACCTAATGATCAAAAGCTAGCATAGGTGGATGGAACCTACACCGCTATAAATATCGCACAATTTCAAACTCCTAAGCACATGTTTTTGTGAAATGCTAGGTCATAGGAAATTTCAGCTATAATTATCCCGAAAGTCGCTTTAAGCAAATTAAAGAACTTGAGCCACCCTTGTTTAACCTTGCATTGGTAATTACAAGCATTCTGTGCCTTGGCTCGCAGAGCACGGTTGATTGTGCTCACCCCCCCCCCCCCCCGCTCTTAAACCCCCCCTTCAGAGACCATAAATGAAGGGTACTATGTCTACTATGAGGACCAGGATGATGAAGACAATGAAGATGGTGGAGACTAGATTAGGCTTTGGTAGTCTTGCCCCTCGCCTCAGTCCAGTCGACCAAGCTAGTTTGTGGGTGTATCTGTTATTAGTTAGGCCTCTGACTAATATCGGTGACACCTAGGTTGTTTCAGTCACCTACCTATGGCGAGTTGAGATCCATCACGTTTATGTCCGCTTCTGCTCTTTATGTATTGTAAGCATTTGGCCTGATGGCCCTGTTGTAAGCTTGACCCGACACGATCTATTTGAACTCTGGTAATGTAATGTATGGTATTGTCGTGTATGAAATGATGCAACAATGTATCTGTGAGCACTATTTACTGATCCAGGAAATAGTGCAGTGGAATCACAGAGGGTTCTAGGTTAGTAAACTTGGGGTCTGACAACATGCTTCCCTCATTTTGTGGTAAAATGCCGTGAAGGTGTTCCGACATTTAAGTTTTTCCAGTTCAAAAGTGACTAGACCATTTGTCTTCTTTTTATGACATCTATGCAAATGACCATGCAGATTCTAGGTGTTATAGAGAATGATGAGAAAGACGAGATTGTTAAAGCAGCAATGGAGCTGAAAAATGCAGAGATTGAAGATGGATACACCGCAGAGGTGTCTACTTGCAGACAGGTTGCTCACTGAATTATGGAATAATGTGGAAATAGTTGTGCTTTGTTTCATGGAGGAAACGCAGCATCCTGGTGTTTAATGTTTGCTTGGTTCTTTGTTTGTTAGGCCCTGTCGTTAGATGTGAGGGATAAACTTCAAGAGTATGCGGGAAGCATAAAGGAAAATGTTCCACTCAGATCCTCCCTTCATATACCTTAGAGCTGGTTACTTGCTGCCCTTTGTGTCTTGCAGGAGGTAATGTGTAACATAAACACGCTTCAATGAAAAGATTCATTTGAACCAATAAAGGAGATCAAGTCTGTTTCATTTTAATTTGGATTAGGCTTTTCACCGTTAGTGGCTATGTTGCATGAGATAGTTATTATCATGACCATGCTCTGTTCTCCAAAATCCAGCAAAGCAGTAAATGTTTAATTGAGCATTGGTTGTGTTTCGTGTATGTCTGTCTTTATTTTTCTTTCTTAGAATACTATTTACAATTCAGTGAGTTGATTTCGAAGGCTCCAGAGGGTTTAAGATCGTGTGAGAATCGCGTGACTTATGACTTGCGCCACGCGGCCGTGCGCCACTTGGCAAACCAAGTCTATCTTTATTTTTACTGGACCCTACACCACTCTCTCTTTGTTTGAATAAGATTCAAACATTTGAATGAGGCAGTTACAAGTGAATTTACACTACTTAATTTATGATCTGATGAGGCAGTTACCAATGCATAATTCTGTTTAAAACGCAGCAGTTACTAGTGAATAACTACAACGCCCTTAAAAGGGCCTGGAGACATCTAGGAAGAAAGAGAGAGTTTTGCACTTCCATTCTTCCTCTACTTTCTGCTCTGCAAGCTTGTGCTGTTGTGCTGTGCCGTCTAAACCTCGCTGACCATTCTTCCCAGCATGCACCTGGAAGGAGGGAGAGCAGCTATCTCCGAACCGTTGCTGCAGAGAGTACCTGCACGAGGCGACAATAAGGTTTATGAGCAGCGCATCTGCGCATCCGCTCACTTCACTGTGTCATCTACATTCTGCACTGCATCAAGCCTGCGCTACTCCATGTTCTTCATCAGGCTCAAAAGTAAGTCATTCACGTGTTTGTTTGACTTTGTTACTGTATTTTCCTTGTGTATATTCTGAAGTATGATGAGTAACCTGCTGTTAGTAGTAAGTTTTGCATCACTGGTTTATTGTATTTGTCTCCTAATAAAATTTAGAATTAAAATATTGCCCACATTTCCAACAATACAGAAACCTTATTGTGAATTTTGTTGCAATACAGCAATGGCTAGTGCTTCTGATGCGATGAAACCTGAGGGGTTTCTGGTCGGAACTTTCATACATGGCAGACTCAAGCCAAGTTTTGGCTCATGTCTTTGGGGCTATGGTGGGTTATCCACCCACAGTATCCGTTTACGGTTGAGCAGTTCATGTAGTTTGAAAATGCAAAGAACACTGCTCTTGGCTGCATTCTGACTGTTCTGGCAGATCAGCTCTATGATGTGTACATGGACTTCAAGTCCACCACAGAGTTGTGGGATGCACTAGAGCACAAATATGCAGAGGCAGAGGCAGGTCGCTGGCTCTACATGTGTGAGCAATTTTTTGACTTTAGCATGGATGAGGCTAAGTCCACAGTTGGACAAGCTAATGATCTCCAGCTACTAGTCGGTGAGATTGCGCACCTAGGCTATGTGTTGCCTCCAAAGTTTGTGGTTGCGAGCATTATTGCTAAACTCTCTGCCTCTTGGTAGGATTTTGCTACTAGCTTGAAATATAAGAGGGAAGAGATTTCTATTAAGGATCTCATTGCATCCCTCGATGTGGAAGACAAAGGAAGAACAAAAGATGCACCTAGCACCTCTGGGCAGAACAATGCAAATGTCATAGAAAGAAAGACTATTGCAATGAAGTACAAATCCAACAAACCGAACAAAACAACTAGCTTTAAGAAGAAGAAAACTGAAAAAAAAGGATTTCATGGACATCACCTGTTTTGTGTGTGGAAAAGACGGTCATATGGCGAAGGACTGTCGCTTTCGCAAGATCAAAGATGGTGAACAGCAAAAGAAGAAGGGTGTCAACGTGATCATAGGCAAGGCCTCGACTTCAGGAGTGTATGGTAATCCACCTATTGTCTTTTCAGCATGTCAAGCTACTGATTGGTGGGTTGATACTGGTGCTAATGTTCACGTATGTTCTAATATTTTCTTGTTTTCTTCTTACCAGGCAACAGGGGCTTCCTCCATCCTAATGGGAAACAGGTCGCACACTTCTGTTCTTGGTGTTGTCACGGTGGATCTGAAGCTTACTTCAGGAAAGACTGTCCACTTAAAGAACGTGCAGCATGCTCCTACAATAAAGAAGAAGCTCGCTAGTGGTTCTCTCCTATGCAGGGATGGTTATAAACTAGTTTTTGAGTCAAATAAAATTGTAATGTCTAAGTTCAGAAATCTTGTTGGCAAAGGCTATGAGAGCGGAGGCTTGTTCCGCCTAAGTATTTTAGAGTCTTGTTATAATCTGAATGTTGCAACTGGTTTAATGTAGAGACCCGAATATGCAAATCCGAACTCTCCTGTGTATTCTGCACTAGTCCAGGATCACGCTAGTGCACACAGCATAAACAAAGATAAATATCATCCACATCACGATATTCTAAAGAAAATCCAAACTATATAAATAAAATATCAGAGTACAACCTTATGGTCAAGCTTACAATCTCAATAGCCTGAGTGGCTAATAAGCTAGCAGCGGAAAATCCAAAGTAAAACGTAGTGGCCAATCGACATGCCCACGGGCAATCGAGTGGGGAGCGAAGCCTAGAACGCGTAGTCGTCGAAGAACTCGCCTCCTGGAACATCCTGCTGGTAGTACTCCTCATCCTCAACTGATCAACATAGGCGCAAAGCCGTGAGTACATTGGTACTCAGCAAGCCGTTTGTAACAAATGATGCAATATAATATGCAAGGCTTAACAATGGAAAGCTGAAAGGGTTAATTTGCATAAAACAGCATTCGAAATTACCATAAATAGATTGAAGGCGAATTGTAAATAAATCAATAATAAATAATCAAAGGAATTGAAGTAACCACTTATGAATCTCCCATCCATAAGCTAAACCAACCACTCAAGGATCTCCCAACCAACAGTGAATTAACCATCCACTGTCCAAAACTTTTTAGAAATAACTATACCTCGTGTGAAATCACCGAGCATTGTCCATGACCGAGGACACGGCTATTCGAATAGTTTTACACTCTGCAGAGGTTGCACAACTGTACCCACACGATGTGAAAATCCTCACGTTAAAGATAATCACAACAAGGCTTTTACAATGATCCATCTCAACCCGATCCCACTCGCTAAGGTTTCGCCGTCGAGTAGGGTAACCCCCTAGTCGGTAATTGCCCCCTCTTGCGCCACAACAACATCGGTAGTGAAACCAAAGTTGAGACTTCACAAATTATTATGCCAGGTCTATCCCATACTAGACATGTGGTTTGCACGGTAAGACTCAGATCAATGGCGCACAAAGTTAAGTCCTTAAGTATTACCCAGGCGAAACATCCACATCCCAATGTGCAACCTGCACCCCCTTTACTGCACGATCAATCGCCCAAGTGAAAACCAATTTTGTATAACCACCGCCAATGACGCACCAACGTCACGGCACAAGTTTTATAACAGTGGTACCAACCACGATTCAATATCTCATTAAGTCAAATTAATTAATCACATGTGATGATGAACCCAAGCGATACTAAAAGCATGGATAAGCATACTAATCGTACCAACCCAAATGTGATCGTAACATAGCATCACTAATAAAAGTTCCCCATCCTATGGTGACAATGGCATCATGGCATTCAAATTATCAAGGAGGAAATAATCAATTAGGTCATTAACTACCAATACAAGGGTTTTATAATAAAGTAGCAATGCATTGTAATTTAAAACAAAATATTTAAGTAATAGATTGAAAACTGGGTTCAACATGATCAAAGGACACGACTTGCCTTGGCCTTGCTCAGTTGACAGTTCTTGAACTTCAAATCCAACTTCTGCTCCTTCGAACGCGCGATCTAACGGGAGAGGAAACAGACGAAGAGACAAAGATAAATTCAAATAAAATTCAAATGAACTCCAAAAATTCTCAAACCTGAACCAAAAGATAGAGCTCAATTTTAGATGAATTTAGGAAGAAGAATCGGGTCAATCGGAGCTAGGACGAGGGAGAACGGGGCTCTGGAAAATTAAATCTACAGAAATTCGGGGAAATTGGAAAAATGCACTGTGCTGTGGACCGGGCGCACGGAGAGCTGGGTCCGCGGTGGACTCGGCGCACGGAACAGTGCGGCTGACTGGGCTGCTGGCGCAAGCGACGGGGCTGACGCGGCGGCTGACGGGGCTGACACGCAAGCCCTAGGGCTGACGCGGCGGCTGACGTGGCCAGGGCTGACGCGGCATGCTGGCGTGGCCGGATCGGCTCACGGGTCTACGGACCCCGACTGACCGGTGGGCCCGGCTTGTCAGTGGCACGGCTCACGGTGGACTCGATCCACGGGACGGCGAGGGGACGCGCGGGCGCGGGCCAGCTGGCGGCGGGCGGCGCGAGGCGCGGGCGTCCGCTGGCGGCGCGGAGCGCGGGCGGCGGGGTGCGGCGGCGGTTGGCCGGCGATGGCTTGGGACGGCGGCGGCGGCTGGCCGGTGGCGACGACGACGACGACGACGGCGGCGACGGCGGCGGAGACGACGGCTGAACCGAGGGTGCGGCGGGGCTCACCGGCGACGACGACGAAGGCGGCGGCGACGGACGGCGGCGCACGGCGACGCGGGACGGCGACGAGCGGGCGACCGGGGACGGCGCACTGCCCGGGCGGCGGCGAAGGCGGCGGTGCTCGGCGTCCAGCGGCGGAGGAGGCGGCGAGGGCGAAGCACGCGAACCGAGGCGGCGACGCGCAATAAATACCCCGAGCGGCGCGGCTGACGTGGCACGGACGCCGAGTCCCGGCCGGTTTCGGTCTCTGACAAGTGGGCCCCACCTGTCAGTGGCACGGGGCGGCGCACGGCTGGGATCGAACGCGGGAGATCGGACGGTCGCGATGCGCGCGGGCGGCGGCGGGTTAGGGTTAGGGTTAGCGGGGCGCGCGCGGCGAAGGAGCGGCCGAGATCGGCTGCGGCCGTGGCGGGCGGAGCGGATGGGCGACGCGTGTCGCTCATCCAACGGAGGAAGGCGGGCGTGTGCCGGGCGCGGATGCGCGCCGCGTGGCGCGGGCGGGGCAGGCCGGGCGGCGGTTGGACCGGGCCGGTTCGGTGGGTTTCGGCCCACCGGCCGGTTCGGAATTCTCCTTTTTTTTCTTTTCTTTTTCCAGAAATTCAAATAATTCATTTTGAGCTCTAGAAAATAGCAAATAAATCCAGAAAAATCCCAGAAAATTCCAGAAAAATACCAATAAAATCCTTGAGACACCAGGAACTCAAATAAAATAAACTTGGCAAATGTTAATGTTTAATTTAATCATATTAAATCCAAATAAATTCTGAAAATTCCTTTTAAGCTTTAATTAATTTCAGAAAATTTCAAATGGTGAATTTTATTTTAAAAGCTTCAAAAAGACTCTGAAAATCAGGATGTTACATTTAAATAAATGTGAGGCAAATATTTGGCATTCTCATTCCTATCATATTGGTTTTTATAGTATTGCTAGAATGTCTAGATTAGATTTAATTCCAAAATGTGAAATTGGCAAAGGATCAAAGGGCCAGTCATGTGTGCAAGCAAAAGCAATTTCGAAAATCCTTTAAGGGATTAGAGGACGAAAAGAACTTGGCACCATTAGATCTTATTCATTCAGATTTGTTTGAAATGAATGGATTATTGACAAATGGAGGCTAAAGATATTTTCTAACTTTTATTGATGATGCAACACGCTACTGCTACGTGTATTTGCTAAAAACTAAGGATGAAACTGTAAACTACTTTAAAACATATAAGGCTAAGGTTGAGAACCAACTAGAGAAGAAAATAAAAAGATTGAGGTCTAATCGTGGAGGAAAGTATGTCTCTTATGAATTCTCCCAATTTTGTTCTAAGCATAGAATAGTCCATGAATTTACACTACCATAATCGCCCCAATCAAACGGGGTAGCTAAGAGAAAAAACCAGACACTAACAGACTTAGTTAATGCCATATTAGAGAGTGCCGGGATGATGCGGATCCACTAGCAAGCTAGCTGAACCCCGTTGCTTTGGCCCTGATCTGTTCCTGTCGCACCTCGGGTAGCAAAGATGCCGCATATTGGGGCACCTCCCCGATTGGCTCGGCATGATTATGCCGCGCCTTGCCATCTTCAATCTTCATAGAACCCACCATCAAGAAAAATTTAGCAACCTCGTACCGTAATCAACCACACTCTGATACCAAGATGATGCGGATCCACTAGCAAGCTAGCTGAACCCCGTTGCTTTGGCCCTGATCTTTCACGATACGCCTTGTTGGATGCTCTCTCCAAGATAAGCCTTCTCCCACGCACACTGCAGCACGTGAACAAAGGGTAGAGAAACCGAAGTTTCAGCGAGTAGAATCCAACACCACAATTGGATTCAACACACCAAGAGCAATTCCTCGATGGAAATCTCAAGAACACGCCAACAATGGCCACCAAACCATGGTGATTTTCTGGTTTCTATTTCTCAAATCAAAGTCTAAGTTACAATGGAGCTAAGGCCCTGGCCTTATATTGGTGCACAATGCACGGCGTTGATTACAACTCACGCACTACTTGGCCTAAGGTCGAAACAAACTCCAATACGAACTAAAAAGCAAATACCTAAACTGCTACCTCTGGATTCTCTCTTAATTTGTGATCTGACTATGAGTATTTCGTGGCTGGCACCTTATCCATTATGTGGGGCTTCAAAATATCTTTCCAACGAGTCTAAGAACGCCCAAATCGGACTCTGTTTGTGAAAGTTATGGACGTTTTAGTATCGGTCTTGCCAGCTGTCCCAATCCGAGTCCGAATCGGTTTCAAATCTTTATATGTTTTGTTTTCTGGTTCAAGGGGCTTCCAAATCCGTTTGGAATCTGAAAAGGAATCCTTCTCAACCTTTAGAAAGTCATGGTGTGGTCGGATTTTACCCTTACTTGCATTGCAATACTCGAACTCTTTATGTTTTGCAAGTCTCGCGCGTCTCTCCGGACAGCTCGTGCAGCATCCAATAAAATTGCCATAACTTTGTGTAGGAAGCTCCAAATATGTCTTTTGTGCACGTTAGAAACCTCAGAATTGGTATTCAAAGCTTCTTGAACATTATGCACAGAACTGCAAGCACTAACCAAAGTTGTAGTGCTACTTGGTGCCACATCATCCTCCCCTCCTTGAAGCAAAGCCGTCCTCGGCTTTGGGGTAATCTTGGGAGCTTGCTTCTTCTTGGCTGTAATTTCTTCATCAGCATGAATAGCACTCTCCAATTTTGGTTTCAACACATGCTTCTTTCCCTCATGTACAAATGTATATGTGTTGGACCGGCCCTCATGGGTAGCATTGCGATCATATTGCCATGGTCTTCCCAACAATAACCCACATGCATCCATTGGAACTACGTCGCAATCCACCTTGTCAACATAGTCACCAACAACAAACGGAACACGCACCTTGTGAGTTATCTTTAGCCTTCCGGAGTTGTATAGCCACTCCACATGATGTGGTTGAGGATGCCTCCACGTGGATAGCCCTAAAGCATACACCAAATCTTTGCTAATCACATTGGTATAACTCCCACCATCTATGATCAACTTGCATGCTTTATCTTTGATCTTGCACTCCGCTTGGAAAACACTCCACCGCTCTCCTTTTGTTTCAGTTTCTTTACTTTGCACCTTCCGGACCAAAAGATTAACACCATTCAATTCTGGATCACAATAGACAACATCCTCCTTGGAATCATCGGATTTTTCACTTTCAGAATCACTACTAGAAGTTGTTGAAGCATAGCCATCTTTAGTGAGAAGCACTCTTCGTTGATTTGGACAATCACACATCATATGACCTCTTCCCTTGCACTTGAAACACTCAATTTCTCTAGCATGAGCATTAGAAGGCAAACTAGAATCAGTTTTAGTTGCTTCGTTACCTCTGTTGCTTGCCTCCTTTGAAAGAGCACCATTTGAATGGCTTGATGCCGCCAGTTTGTAGTGTGAACCCACATCATCGCCTTGCTGTGATGGACGCCTCCATGGGTTTGTTTGAGTGTTGGCATGCCTACCCTTGGCTTGTTTGCGCTTCAATTGTTGTTCAGCACGTTCAGCTTGATGCACCAAGTCTTGGATGTTAAAGTAATTGACCATCTCCACCCTATCTTGCACATCCTCATTCAACCCATTAAAGAAACGTGCCATACTAGCCTCATCATGCTCCTCTGTTCCTGTACGGATTATCAACATCTCCATCTCTTTATAATATTCGTCAACACTAGAATTACCTTGGCGTAGTTGTTGTAGCCGGTTGTACAAGGTCCTTGTGTAGTGTGCTGGGACAAAATGACGCCTCAAAATATTCTTCAATTGTACCCAAGTATCCGGATGAGCTCCTACGCGACATAATTGATTCCACCAAACAAGAGCATATCCGGTGAACTCAATTGTCGCCAAGCGAATCTTCTTATCCTCAGTATAGTGATGGCTGTCAAAAATTTGTTCGACACGCATCTCCCACTCCAAGTACTCCTCCGGTTCAGCTTTACCATTAAATGATGGGATAGAAATTTTTATCCGCCCAATTCCATCATCCACGGCAACACGCTGAGCAAACCCGACACCATCACGCATACCTCCACCATTGGTAGCACCTCTGCCACGCATGTCCCTACCACGGTCAACACCACGGTAGTCCCGAGCATGGCGCGGTTGTGGAGCAAAGCCCGCTGCACCATCAAAGATCTCCTCCATCAAAGCATCAATTCGCGCCCCCAAATCATCAATCTTGCCTTCAAGCTTCTGGTGACAACTTAAGAAGTAGTCACGTGTCGCTTCAAACCCGTGTCGCACCTCGGGCAGCAAAGATGCCGCATATTGGGGCACCTCCCCGATTGGCTCGGCATGATGCTAACAACGACGTGAATCGTTGAAGGCTTAACAACGACGTGCCATGGAGGAAGGCAGTGGAAAATAGTGATGCTAACAACGACGTGAATCGTTGAAGGCTTAACAACCGGTCTCATCAACTAATGGCTGATCATACCACCCTGCTCTACAATGACTACAAAAATAGCCGTTGTAGCCATTGCTGGTCATACCGCCCACACAAGGTCCGGTCCAACCACCGGTCGATCAGATTGCCATGAAAGCCGGTCAGACCACTTGACCAAAATCACCCAAAAATAGTGTTATGGAGAAAGGCAACCAACACAAAAAGTGTGGTCATAGCGTTTGAGCTAGTCAGACTACACACAGAAAGTCAATCGAACTGCCAACTAGTTAGACCGCAGTGAAAGCCGGTCAGATCGTTGGCCGATCATACCACTCGCATAGACCTGATCAAACCGCTGCGCCGTCAGCCGATCCGACCGCTCACATAGAGTCGGTTGTACTACCCTGACATTTTCAGCAAAGACAACGATGCATACACTTCAACAAATTTATAAAACACATTCGCAAATTATAGTACCATGCACATAAGGATGAAACCATGATTCACAAAAGTTGCAAAATACATTTGCACACTTTAGAATCATGACACATGGTTAGGGATATGAACTCAAATTGTTTGCAAAACACATTTGTAAATTTAAGTTACATATTACAAGGATTATGCATATGCTTCAACTATTTACAAAATATATTTGCAAACCTTAGCATCATGCCACAAGGAGTAGGTGCATGGATTTCAACCATTTGCAAACTCTAGTTACATGCTACAAGAATTAGATACATGAACCTCAACTATTTACAAAACGCATTTGCAAATGATAGCATCATACCACGGATAGCTAGAGCAAGTGAGATTGAGCTATCAATATATGATGAGATTTAAGCTATTAGATAAGACCCCTCTTAATAGTACGATAACCTATACTAACAATCTAGTCTCTCGACTAAACACTGAGATCGGTAAAAGGCTAAGAACACATGCTTAGCCTACACTAGTTATTTCTTTGCCCATTCGCATCCTCTTGAAGTTTGATGACAGACACCTTAACTTTAAGTCTAGGTCTTTGTCTTGTTGTACATCAATATATGATGCATCCTTTTATCTTGACGGCCTTCAACACATAAAGCCATCTACCATTTGGGATCTCGACTTAATAACCATCAATACATGATGCCATGTTTTATTCCAAACCTTGGCTTGATAACGACAAACACATGACGCCTTCCCAAGTTATCCATTATCGTGAGATCTAACCTATTTTATAAACTCAAGGAAAATATTAGTTCCATAAACTATTATCATCAATTACCAAAACTCATCGTTAACACATAATGATGAGACTAGATTCTTCAGTGTTGTACGGCTTTTGGCGCGGATGCTAGTGACGGTGTGGCATGTGGTAGCAGGAGCAGAGCGATAGTGGAAAGGCTTGAGTGTGCCTCTATGCTTGGAAAGCACATTTCTAGAAAGGGAAAGTGACTTGGTTTTGGAAACTTTTTGGATTTGGCAAAAATTCTAAATTCAAGCAAAATTCAAAGAAAATTCAATGTTTTTTGAAAATTTTAGGGTTGTTTCATATACCTCACAAGAGGCTGGAATCAATAAGGTCTGTAGATGTGTTTTCACAGTTAACAGTCTATAAGTAATAATTCACCTAGAACCCGAATAGGCCAACAAATAATGAAATGGGTGGATTTAAGCAAGGCAAACTACTGTATCCAATTATCATGGCCTCTATAATGTGTTTTTGTTCAAACCCAGATGCTACTTTACTGCAAGAATCAAGAGGGTGACAAAATGTGGTCCATAAGCTAATTGTTTTTCCATTCAATTAATTCAAGCTGTCAAACGAAATGAACAATTACAGTAGTCATGCGCGTGCAGTTTACTTAAGAGTAAACAAAATTATCTCGCAATCACATTGATCAGAAGGTGGCTAGTAACGGCTTTTGTAGCATACCCATGACTAATCCTGGTCTTCCCAAGAACCATTTGTTAGTCCTCTGAGAGGTGGCTGCTGTTGTATATTACACATTCAAAAGGATTTTCCCAGAAGCCAAGCCCACTATTTATAAGCAATGCTATGTCCTTCTCAAGAAACAAAAGCTATAATTCGTAACAAGGAAAGCTAAGGCAACCTCGTGGGTAGGAGCCCCTTGAGGTTGGAGGGTGCTGGGGAAGTCCGGCACGAAGTTGGGTGCGAGGTCCTACACCAGGCCAGCCCTGAGCAGCTCAGCCCTAAGTGTCCACGGCTCGTCCCGACACCCTCAACTGAGGTCAAGGCTTCCCTCCGCACCTGGTCAAGTTATTCCCGGAGGTCGTCGGCTTCTTCGGCTCCAGTCAAAGGTGGCAAGTTCACCTGCGCGTGCACTTCGGTCAGCTCTACTCAAAGGGCTTCGACCTCGGGGACCATGTGTCATGTTGTCTCTCATGCCAATACCCGCTCTTTCTTCAGCTGATTCCTTTGCTCCTTAGCTTCCTGGGCTTTCGTGGGTAGCGGGCTTTCGTGGGTAGCGGGGATCTTACTTTGGCTTGCGCCCTCTTGAGTTGCACCTAGAGTTTCCCTGCTTGGCGAGCCTCATCCGTAGGCTGCAGAACCTCAATCTGTGATTCCCTCAACTGCCTCTGAAGGTCCTCTAACTCCCGCTCCACCTCCTCGTGAGCATTCAGTGGGTCGACCTCCTGGGAGGCCGTTGTCTCACTAGTGACCGCAGCAATTATCGTCAATACAAGACCGAACAATAAACTTAGAAGCACTCCTGGTCGGATACGAAGATCGCTGAGAATACAGAGGGACTCAAAGAGAAGCACAAGAATGATCAAGTGTATTCAATATGAGTGGTTAGGATTACAAATGGCCTCCCCCTCTCTCATTACATGAGGTCCCATTTTTATATGGAGAGGAAGGTGCGTAAAGTTACAAGTTTTCCCTTAGGGCTCAGCCTAATCCTAGGGGTATCTATGCCATTCGCCCGATGCGGGTCCCCCCATGTCCCGTGCTCTGGGTTTGGTTTGTGGTTGGCTTTGGACTCCCTCCGAGGCTTGCCCTAGACCTCCCCCGGGGCTGACACTAGACCCCTCCGAGGTTGGTCTTTGTGCTTCGCCTGGGGTTAGCCTCGCGAACCTCACCGTGGTTGGCCTTGCAAACCTCGCCGAGGTTGTCTCATGGACTTAGCTCAGGGTGAACCTTCCAACGAGCACCGCCACTTTGAAGTGGTCGTGGGCTCGAGATGGCACGGAGACCCTCCCTGAACAACAACATACTCTCAACGAATGTTGAAAGACCATGTAATGGAAACCCCATATTATGTGATGAGTATTTAACTTTGTTTGTGCTTCATTGTTGAAATTTGAGTTTAATTTTATGTCATTTGCTCTTAGATCTTTGTTGCTAGGAGGGCAGTGATCTGATTGGTCTGTAGAGATGGTCTAACCGGCCACGGCTATGGTCTAACAGGAGAATGGTCTGATCGGCCATGGGCGGTGGTTGTCTATCCAAGATGCATATTGGTTCCCTAAGTAGAGCCTGGTATGCGTTGATGATGGAACATGGGCCGGAACTAGAACAAAAATTATCAGGGTTCACCATTTTGCCATACATATAACATGTATTATTTTTAAGCAATATTATGCTAAATAGTAATATGTCCGATAATTTTTAGCATCAATACTTCAACATAACCAATGATAATGTATGATGATAAAGAACTAGTGATCTAAATGCTTACCAATGCGAAGAAATCTGATAATAATATTAGTTAGTTGCAGCAAACGGAAAGTACTAAGGGCAGAATCACAGACAAAAGTTGATCAACATTGGTAAAAATACATTATCTAACCCCAATGGACTGTTAAAAGAGAACAAAATTTCTTACAATTTTTAAGGGACTGTTAAAAGAGAACAAAATTTCTTACAATTTTTAAGTAAAAAATAGTAGAATGATGAAATGTAAGTTAATGTATTACCTTTTAGTATTTATATTCTTTAAAGTTCATAAAGCGATGAACCACAACATCATTGATAATTTGTCAATTCTTGTTTCTCCACATAGCAAATAAGTGTATCATTCATGAAGTCATCACCAATTAATTGAAAAGATCAATTAGATATTTGCATGATCAACAGTTCAAGAGCAATATAATAGAAAAAATACGTCCAGTGGCTTACTTACTTGACGCCATGGTTAAATACTATAATTTTGCTTCTGATTTGCAATGACCCTTGCCGGTATTCAAAAATCAAAATTGAAACTATAAATCTTAACTCTATAATTCAACAAAAATAATCAACAACCATGATATTGAACCCTCCTGAGAGACCAGGTGGTCGTGACTCCATGTGAATGATGAGTAATTGACAAAGGTTTAGGATAGTCGAGTTTGGTTTGAGTGGTTCGGAGTCGAGCCGTTGCGTGGCGCAATCGGGCTCGGTCGGACTTTGGTCAAACTTGGTCATTTGGGCTTAGAATGTATATTATAATGTTTCGACAGGTTTGGACTTCGTCTGTGGTAAGTGTGATGGTATTTACGCTTTCATGTGTCGAGCAGTGCTATTTGACGTGTTTTCTTGTCTGTGTGACTGCAGGACGTCGAGTTGGAGTCGTGGCGAGACACGGTGGACCGGACTAGGCGCAGGTGGCGCTGAGGTCAGAACGGTCAGGATGTGTCGAAGACGATGTGGACTCGAGGTGGTTGCGAGGCGTGCGAGGCAAGGAGCGCGGAAGCTTCCCGGAAGGTGCAGGAGGGGCGAATCGGGAAATTCGCAAGGCTGCACAAGCGGGAGCGGGCTCCGTTGGACGTAGCGGGCGTAACGGGGCGGAGACCCGTTAGCCAGGCGCTATAAAAGGAGAGGAGGGGCTGCATGCCCTCTTTGAGCACTTGTGATAGAATTAGGGTTTTAGAGTCAAAAGAGGCTTTAGAAAGGTTGTTTCCTTTAGCTCTTTAGTTGGTGTGAGTTGGTGGTAGAGGCAGAGTGTGCTCCCTCTGTGTCTCTACGATGGTTTCTTTGTGAGTCTCCTCTCTCTGTGTGTTCTTCCTCCCAAGAAGTGGTGAGATTCTTGGTGTTCTTGAGGATTGAGAGGGAGATGAGGGATTGAGAGTCTTGTAATCATTCCTCTTGTATCAATCAGGGTATGGGGACGTAGCTCAGTTGTAATCCCTGAATAGTTGAATGAAATCTGAAGTTTGCTTCCCGTGCTCTGTCTGCTCTTCGTTCTTCATTTGCACGATTTCTTGATTTTCGTTTTTTGAGTTCTTGCTTGCTGGGAAGACCCAAAATGGGTTGCTCTTTGATGGGATAGTGCCTCAAGATCATTTGATCAAGTTTCCCAAGAGCAAACCTCTTTTAATCTCAGATTTGGCATTTTGGGTTGCTCTGTTCTTCTTTAGCTCTTCTAGGGTTTTTGAGCATTTCTTGTTTCCCTTTGCAAGATGGGCTGAGATTTGGCATGGAGAGTCCTATGGCTATTGCTAACATATCTGCAAAGTCTCTTAGCCATAGGATCAAAGGTTTGAAAGCAATTTGATTTTTGGCTCGGGTTGTGCAAAAATTCAGATTTTTACCTATAATCTGAAATTCTTGCTTCTTGGTTTGATTCTCTTGTTTCCCAAGGTCCCCTTACTATTTAGTATGTTGTAGTAAGGTCTTGGATCAAAAAGATTGAGAGCAAACCTTCTTTTTAGCCAAAAATCCGAAGTCTCAAAGTTCCAGCCTGAAAATCATGTTTGCTGTTTTTCTCGAGAGGTACTACCACTCCTCGAAAGGTACTACCGCTCAGAGCTACTACCGCTTGTCCTAGCGGTACTACCGGTTATGTTCGGACCAGTCTGATCGGCAGCGTCAAATCGTTCGGACAAGTCCGATCTTCGTGCGGTACTACCGCTCCTCGAGAGGTAGTACCGCTCAGAGGTACTACCGCTCCTCGAGAGGTACTACCGCTCAGAGGTACTACCGCTCGTCTCAGCGGTACTACCGCTTGCAGCCAGACTTGCGCTGAATTTATTTTTCTTGTTTGATTCTTTCTGGATCTGGTTTTCTCTGCTGTTGTTCTTCCTGTAAGTTCTTGTCTTCTACCTTCATAGCTCCCATAGCTATTGGAGAAGAAGATATTTGTTGGGGGCGATTTTTAGAGATCGACATTCACCCCCCCTCTGTCGCCATTTCGGTCCTACAATTGGTATCAGAGCTGGTTAGCTCTTTTCAATAGATCTTAACCGGTCTCAAGAGCCATGGCGACGGACAAGTACTCGACCAAGCCTCCCGTCTTTGATGGCCTGGATTACCCCTTCTGGAAGAGTCGAATGGAAACATACATCCAGGCTCAGGGGTATGCCATTTGGCGGAAGGTGAAGGTCAGATTTGTTGTTCCTGCCGATGAGAACATTAATGCTGGAAATATGCATGATGTTGAGGCAAACGCTAAGGCAAGGAACATCATAATCCAGGGCTTGAGTTGTAGCGAGTTTGACCGCATATCTCATCTTTCGTCCGCCTTCGATATTTGGGAGACCCTCGATGCTTACCATGAGGGTACCACCCAGATAAAGACGGTGAGACAGGACCAGTTCAAGCGAGATTACAACAAGTTTGAAATGCTCGCTGGCGAGTCCCTTGATGAGTGTTTTGCGCATTTCCACAAGATTCTGAGCAACCTCCGAGCGGTCGGTCTCACATACCCCGACTCGGATATCGCTCGACAAATGCTCGCTGCACTCGACCTTCGTGTTTGGGAGATGAAGGTGACTACCATCAAGGACACTACGGACCTCTCGACTTTGACTCTTGATGCGCTGTACTCGCGTCTCAAGACTCACGAGATTGACATTGTCTCTCGCAAGTCGAAGTCACAGTCGATGGCTCTAGTCACAGATCCCAGCTCGGCTTCTGGTCCCTCTTCTGATTCTTCTTGCGATTCCTCCCTGGCTGCTCTCTGTGACATAACTGATGATCAGTTAGAGCAGCTTGCGGATGAGCAACTGGCCCTCCTTGCTCGAAGATTTTCCCATGCTTACAAGGGGAGGAGGGACAGAAAGAGAGGCGGACCCGTGATCTGTTACGAGTGTGGTGGCCCCAACCACATTCGGGCAAACTGCCCCAAGCTGGAGAAGGGTAAAGGTGACTACGGCGGTTCGGGCAAGAACGACTACACCGACAAGAACCGCAACACGAAGCCCTCAGCACTTGCTCAAGGCAAGAAGACGTTCCGCAACTTCGGCAAAGCCAAGAAGCTCTTCCACCGCGTCCTCACCGCGTTCGATGACCTCGACCTCAGCGAGGTGGAGGGATGGAGCGACGACGACGGGACGGGAGATCAAGAGCCCAAGGATGGCGGCGACGACTTCTCCGGCATGTGCTTCATGGCCCTTGAGGGCGAGATCAGCGACAGCGAGCTGTACTCCGACTCGGATGAGGTACTCCCTTCTTATGACCAGCTAAATGATGCTTTTCTTAAGCTAGGTGGAATTCATGCTAGAGCTAGGTCTAGGTGTACCGAGTTAGAGAAGGAAGTAGATAGACTATCACGGGAGATTACTTCACTTAGATCTGCTCCCTCCCGTGACGATTGTGATACATGCCCTGCTTTGCTTGGAGACATGGAGAAACTAAGGACCTCTCATGATAGTGTGTCTCCGAGCTTGATATTGTTAAGGTGGAGAATGTTAGTCTACTTGCTGAGTTAGAGTTGAGTAGGATGGCTGTTACCCTACTCACTACTGATGAGACTACTTCTCCCACCTCATGTGAGGTTAAGGACATTGCTGCTAGAGGACCTTATGCCATGCTCCTTGATCTGCCCGAGTCTTGTGAAACTTGCTATAACCTGAAGATTAATTTAAAACGGGCAGATCATAAAATTGCTGAACTACAAGCTTCTTTACTTGAGCCGATTGATTCATGCTTGAACTGTCCTAAGTTAACTGCTGAACTTGAAGCTGTCTCCAAACAGTTTCAAGATGTGATTGATCATGATAGGAAGTTGGCTCAGTTTGCTACTAAGGACCCTGTTAGCTCACCATGCATTAATTGTAACAAACTAAAATCTGACTTGATTGCATTGGATGAAAAATGTGTGAAGCTAACTAAGGACCTTCTAGAGAAGCAACCTTCTGCTTGTATTGTCTGTGCTGAGAAGGGGGAGAAGCCCCAGGGTAAGGTGGAGACACCTAGGAACGTAAACCAACTGGCTAGTAGTAGGATTGTTTCCTCAGAGTCGGCTGTGCGTGCACAAGCCATTCTCTCCTCTACTGTTGGTTCTTCATCTGCTTCCTTACCTCCTGCTGTTCCCTCTTCCCCCTGCTCTTCTTGCACCTCTCTCTTTCGGGAGTGTCAGTATCTTATGAACACTCTTGAGAGATTTGTAGGCGGTAAGAAGAAGCTTAATCTTATTCTGGACCAGTCTAAAATTTGCAAATTTAATCAAGGTCTAGGATATGATTTCTATGAGGATATGAGGAAGCATCCACCTGCTATTCTCCAACCCATCGTAGGAGGTGTGATCGAGGTCGAGCCCAGATCTGATGAGGTTAAATTCAAATCAGCGGGCTTTGTCCAAGGGATTTCTGACAGTAAGGTGAGTTCACCTGCAGCTTCGGCCTCTCAGAAGGCGAAGCCATCTCATGCTACTTCTGCCTCTCAGAAGGCAAAGTATCATTGCACATTCTGTCAGAAGGATGGACACTTGATCGAGCGATGCTTCAGACGCACCAGGATCGCGCGTACAGACCGTGTTGAGTCTCTTAGGGGTATTCAGGGTCAGCCCCAGATCTTGAGTGCACCTAAGACCAACACGAGGTCTAGGACTGTTGAGTCTGGGTTTGGGCAGCATCGAGGACTTGGTTTTTCCGAGTTTTCTGGTTTTCATCCTAGATATGCTCCTAGTCGTGACTTCCACCGTCCTGAGGGTAGATCTCGTTTCCTCCATCGAGATAGCTACCCGCGGCGTGATCAGCCTGTTGCCGGTGTTCCGACACGCTCTCCTATAGCAGTCGGACCCCGCAACAGCTTCAAGTCTGCTCACAGACCTTCTGCTTTGAGTGACAGAGAGCGTAGGGTAGCTAGAGGTCAGTCGTGTGTGGCTACTTCTGCTACTCGACGTGTCGTTCAGTATTGGGTGCCGAAATCACTCTTGATTTACCCCAGTACTGAGACTTTACTCTCTGTTTGACTCAGGTTCGCCAGGCAGGGAAGGGAAAGGTTTGGCTCGTAGACTCCGGGTGTTCATGACACATGACCGGAGATTCCCGTTGGTTCTCTTCCCTTGCCCGTGCTCCAGGTGATGAGACGATCACCTTCGGAGACGCTTCATCTGGGCGTGTCATCGCCAAAGGTACAGTGCGCATTAATGATTCTTTCATTTTGAAAGATGTTGCCTTGGTTAGTAAGCTGCAGTACAATTTGCTTTCAGTTTCTCAGCTTGCCGATGACGACTTTGAGGTGAGCTTTAAGAAGAACAATTGCAAAATTCTTGATTCTTCGGGTAGTCTGGTTTGCGGGATTTCTCGTTATGGGAGGATCTTTCGTGCTGATTTTTCTGAGTCTTCTGGCGATCCTCTCAGGTGTTTAGTTGCTTCT
Source organism: Dendrocalamus latiflorus (assembly GCA_017311315.1). Taxonomy (NCBI): domain Eukaryota; kingdom Viridiplantae; phylum Streptophyta; class Magnoliopsida; order Poales; family Poaceae; genus Dendrocalamus; species Dendrocalamus latiflorus. Next base: position 34,330,828 of record CM029655.1, on the reverse strand, counting down.
GAGTCCCGCGACCTTTCTTTCTGGCATAGGAGACTTGGTCATATCGGATTTGATCATTTGACCCGAGTTAGCGGCCACGATCTCATTCGTGGTCTGCCGAAACTCAAGATGGTCAAAGACCTTGTTTGCTCTCCATGCCGGCACGGCAAGATGGTTGCCGCTTCTCACCCTCCGGTCACAGTTACTATGACCGATGCACCGGGACAGCTGCTCCACATGGACACAGTTGGACCAGCTCGAGTGCAGTCAGCAGGAGGGAAGTGGTATGTTCTTGTTGTGGTCGATGACTTCTCGAGGTATTCTTGGGTGTTTTTCTTAGCCTCGAAGGATGAGACGTTTTCGCATTTCCGAGGTCTTTTCAGTAGGCTTTCTGTAGAGCTCCCAGGTGCCTTACGAGCGATCCGCAGTGACAATGGCACGGAGTTCAAGAATTCCTACTTTGAGAGTTTCTGTGGTGAGACAGGTGTAGAGCACCAGTTCTCTTCTCCATACGTCCCTCAGCAGAATGGCGTTGTGGAGAGGAAGAACCGTACCTTGGTCGAGATGGCCAGGACGATGCTTGATGAGTACTCTACACCGCGGAAGTTTTGGGCTGAGGCTATAGCCACCGCGTGCCATGTCTCAAATCGAGTTTTTCTTCGGGCACACTTGCATCGCACTTCTTATGAGCTGAGATATGGGCGAAAGCCTAGCGTCTCTCATTTTCGTGTGTTTGGTTGCAAGTGCTTTGTTTTGAAGTCCGGGAACCTAGACAAGTTCGAGTCACGTTCTTGTGATGGAATCTTTCTAGGTTACTCGCCTTCTTCGCGGGCTTATAGGGTCTGGAACTGCGAGTCTAGTAAAATGGTAGAGACCTGTGAGGTGACCTTTGACGAGGCCAGTCCGGGGACTAGGCCCGATATCTCAGGTTCTTTAGAGCAGTCCGAGACCATCTTTGTGGATGATGAGGATGATGGAGACGACGGTTGTCTACCTGATCCTGTCCCTCATCCACCCCTTGAGGCGCCGTCTTCCACCGCACCTCGAGGTGATCAGCCCATGCCTTCTGCTTCTTCTGGAGCTGGTGGCTCTGTTCCTACCTCGTCAGCTCACGAGGTAAAGGCCACTTCTTCATCTCATCCTGGACCTCCTAGACATATCCAGAAAGCTCATCCTTCAGAGCAGATCATTGGAGACCTTTTCGAGCATGTTACCCGTTCAAAATCTGTCTTATCTCAATTCTATCTCCATTCTGCTTTCATTGCCTCCTTTGAGCCCAAAGATGTCTCTCATGCTTTATCTGATGAGTCTTGGGTCAATGCCATGCATGAGGAGCTAGAAAATTTCGAGAGGAACAAGGTCTGGTCGCTTGTCGAGCCCCCGCGAGGTCACAATATTATTGGGACTAAGTGGGTGTTCAAGAACAAGCAGAGCGAGGATGGAGTGGTTATTCAAAACAAGGCTAGACTGGTTGCTCAGGGGTTCTCCCAGGTTGAAGGTCTAGATTTCGAGGAGACCTTTGCCCCTGTAGCTAGACTTGAAGCCATTAGAATCCTGCTTGCCTTTGCAGCTTCTAAGGGTTTCAAGCTTTACCAGATGGACGTCAAGAGTGCCTTTCTCAATGGCCTTATTGAGGAAGAGGTCTACGTCCGACAGCCTCCTGGTTTCGAAAGCCCCAAATACCCAAACCATGTCTTCAAGCTTTCCAAAGCGTTGTATGGACTTAAGCAGGCCCCAGGGCTTGGTATGAGAGGCTTAAGTCCTACTTGTTAAGTCATGGTTTTGATATGGGTAAAGTTGATAAGACCATGTTCATCCGCAGGCATGGCAATGACCTTCTGCTCGTCCAAATCTATGTCGATGACATTATCTTTGGCGGCTATTCCCATACTCTGGTTTCCCAGTTCTCGGATGTCATGAGCACCGAGTTTGAAATGAGTATGATGGGTGAGTTGACCTTCTTCCTTGGCTTCCAAATTAAGCAGACTCGGGAGGGTACATTTCTTCATCAAGGAAAGTACACTCGTGACCTCCTGAAGCGCTTCGATATGAGTGATGGTAAGCCGGTGTCAACTCCCATGGCTTCGACAACCTATCTTGACCCAGATGAGGATGGCGAGCCAGTTGATCAGAAAGAGTTCAGAAGTATGATCGGCTCCCTTCTTTACCTCACTGCCTCGAGACCAGACATACACTTCTCCGTGTGTCTGTGTGCTCGTTTTCAGGCTTCTCCTCGCGTATCTCACCGTCAGGCGGTGAAGCGCATCTTTCGGTACCTTCGAGCTACCATTGACTATGGTATCTGGTACTCTTCCTCATCCTGTCTTTCCCTGAGAGCCTTTTCGGATGCAGACTTCGCTGGCTGTAGGATAGATAGGAAGAGCACTTCCGGCACCTGCCAGATCATTGGCACTTCTCTCGTTTCCTGGTCTTCGAGGAAGCAGTCCGGTGTTGCACAGTCCACTGCAGAGGCCGAGTACGTTGCTGCTGCCAGTTGCTGCAGCCAGGTACTTTGGATGGTTTCGACCCTGCGGGACTTTGGGTTAGCCTTAGACAGTGTTCCACTCTTTTGTGATAACACGTCTGCTATCAACATTGCTAAGAACCCAGTGCAGCACTCTCGGACCAAGCATATTGATATTCGCTTCCACTTCCTTAGAGACCATGTAGAGAAAGGGTGACATAGTGCTCCAGTTTGTGGAGAGTGACCACCAGTTGGCTGATATCTTCACCAAGCCTTTGGACAGTTCGAGGTTTTCAGCTCTGCGGGGAGAGCTTGGGGTGGTTTGTCCTTATGGACTGTAGTGAGGGGGAGCTTGGGCTTTACTGCTTTATTATATTAATTATGCTTCTGTCTCATTTCTGTTGCATTGCACTCGGGGTGCATTTGGGTTTAGTCCTTCCAGCATAGGTTAGAGTGCTTCTCTTGTCGAGATGCTTAGACTTCTAACTCTTATCTTGTGTTTCCAGGATTAGCTGCTTCTTATCTCACTAGGTCGAGCTCACTCACTTCTTGTAGGTTCTAGCGAGGGTTGGGCCACCCTCAGGTAGACAGGGTACGTGTTTGCTCTCTAGTGTGTGATTTACTGTCAGCTGATTGTCCTGGAGTCATATGGGGTAGGTGAGGGTCAGTCTGAGCCATAGTTGTCTCAATATCTTATCTATGCTTTAAGGACTACCCGTTTGCTATTTTCTTTGCCAGCTTCTCGATTCGTATTGCTTTGGTTCAGGGGGAGTTCATTAGGGAGCTTCTGGAGCTTAAACTTGACATAACTTAACTTGAACTTAAAGTTGCATCTCTTGTTGAGGGGGAGCTAGATTTTCTTGCATGTTAGCATCTCGCATTGTAAAATAACTACATTGAGCCCTGAATATTATCCTATTTTGACACGTTTTCAATGCTGTACACCTTGCCATGATTTGTGCTTTATATGCTAGATTGATCATGACTTCATATGTGTAGACTAGCTTTTACCATGATAAGTTAATTAAAATTGCCCAACTTGAAGTAAAACTTGTCATGCTAGCATTTGAGTTTAGTCTTTCTGGAGCTATCTCTTTATGATTCATGCCATGTCAACTAGGCTTAGCTGAGTGTTGAATCTTTTATTGAGCCTTAGATTGAGCTATTTTAGTCTCTTGATGTAGCATGAGGTAGTACAATATGTTTAAAAAAAAGATCTCTTTTGTGCGAAAAAACTGATTTCACCAATTCTTTCTCATGAGACGGCTTGCCATTGCACTAGGCATGAACTCAGGGGGAGTTTTGGATGACCTAGACTATCTTCTTAAGCTTCTCGCTTGGAGTAGTCGCATAAGGCTTGAGATCTAGCACACACAAAAAAATCTCTTTTGTGCGAAAAAACTGATTTCACCAATTCTTTCTCATGAGACGGCTTGCCATTGCACTAGGCATGAACTCAGGGGAGTTTTGGATGACCTAGACTATCTTCTTAAGCTTATTGCTTGGAGTAGTCGCATAAGGCTTGAGATCTAGCACATAAACAAAATTTGGGTTAGAAACGACCATGAGCTTTAAAAAAACAATGTCTTATGTGCTCAATTTGCTTAAGCTACAAAAAGAACCAAGTACTTGCGCCAATGTTTCATTCTTGAGCATAGCACTCTAGTTGGTCTCAATATTAGCTTCTTGGTTCCACTTAGCTTACTTGACATGGCCGGCATCATCCTTGGATATCTCTAGTTAGACTTTACTTCTTGATGACTTGACATTCTCACTTAATGTACTATATTTCAGATTGTCATCTATGTGTTCTAGCTAGCTTATACATGTTATGTCATGATCTAGATAGCTTCTTATAGAGTTCTGGCTTGGTGTATCTCATTATGGTCATTATGGATAATTCTCATGGCTCAAAATGCTTAGAAATAATCAAACTTCAGCCATATTTCATCCATCCTTGTGATCATATTCTCGCCTTTGCATTCTTGATGCGTTTATTGCCAAAAGGGGGAGAATAGACAAGAAAAAGTATGTTGGGAACAGTTTAGAGCTTTGGAGATCAATTTGCTCTTTCAGTTGTTGCTCTAGTGTTCCTTCTGTCGACATGGTCATTAGCTTCATTCTCTTCTTTGGACCATGTTGGATTCTTCAAAATCAAACTCAATTTCATGCTTTTTCTGAGTTTGTCAATATACTCATCAAGGGGGAGATTGAGAGACCAGGTGGTCATGACTCCATGTGAATGATGAGTAATTGACAAAGGTTTAGGATAGTCGAGTTTGGTTTGAGTGGTTCGGAGTCGAGCCGTTGCGTGGCGCAATCGGGCTCGGACGGACTTTGGTCAAACTTGGTCATTTGGGCTTAGAATGTATATTCTAATGTTTCAACAGGTTTGGACTTCGTCTGTGGTAAGTGTGATGGTATTTACGCTTTCATGTGTCGAGCGGTGCTATTTGACGTGTTTTCTTGTCTGTGTGACTGCAGGACGTCGAGTTGGAGTCGTGGCGAGACACGGTGGACCGGACTAGGCGCAGGTGGCGCTGAGGTCAGAACGGTCGGGATGTGTCGAAGACGATGTGGACTCGAGGTGGTTGCGAGGCGTGCGAGGCAAGGAGCGCGGAAGCTTCCCGGAAGGTGCAGGAGGGGCGAATCGGGAAATTCGCAAGGCTGCACAAGCGGGAGCGGGCTCCGTTGGACGTAGCGGGCGTAACGGGGCGGAGACCCGTTAGCCAGGCGCTATAAAAGGAGAGGAGGGGCTGCATGCCCTCTTTGAGCACTTGTGATAGAATTAGGGTTTTAGAGTCAAAAGAGGCTTTAGGAAGGTTGTTTCCTTTAGCTCTTTAGTTGGTGTGAGTTGGTGGTAGAGGCAGAGTGTGCTCCCTCTGTGTCTCTACGATGGTTTCTATGTGAGTCTCCTCTCTCTGTGTGTTCTTCCTCCCAAGAAGTGGTGAGATTCTTGGTGTTCTTGAGGATTGAGAGGGAGATGAGGGATTGAGAGTCTTGTAATCATTCCTCTTGTATCAATCGGGGTATGGGGACGTAGCTCAGTTGTAATCCCTGAATAGTTGAATGAAATCTGAAGTTTGCTTCCCGTGCTCTGTCTGTTCTTCGTTCTTCATTTGCACGATTTCTTGATTTTCGTTTTTTGAGTTCTTGCTTGCTGGGAAGACCCAAAATGGGTTGCTCTTTGATGGGATAGTGCCTCAAGATCATTTGATCAAGTTTCCCAAGAGCAAACCTCTTTTAATCTCAGATTTGGCATTTTGGGTTGCTCTGTTCTTCTTTAGCTCTTCTAGGGTTTTTGAGCATTTCTTGTTTCCCTTTGCAAGATGGGCTGAGATTTGGCATGGAGAGTCCTATGGCTATTGCTAACATATCTGCAAAGTCTCTTAGCCATAGGATCAAAGGTTTGAAAGCAATTTGATTTTTGGCTCGGGTTGTGCAAAAATTCAGATTTTTACCTATAATCTGAAATTATTGCTTCTTGGTTTGATTCTCTTGTTTCCCAAGGTCCCCTTACTATTTAGTATGTTGTAGTAAGGTCTTGGATCAAAAAGATTGAGAGCAAACCTTCTTTTTAGCCAAAAATCCGAAGTCTCAAAGTTCCAGCCTGAAAATCCTGTTTGCTGTTTTTCTCGAGAGGTACTACCGCTCCTCGAAAGGTACTACCGCTCAGAGGTACTACCGCTCCTCGAAAGGTACTACCGCTCAGAGGTACTACCGCTTGTCCTAGCGGTACTACCGGTTATGTTCGGACCAGTCTGATCGGCAGCGTCAAATCGTTCGGACAAGTCCGATCTTCGTGCGGTACTACCGCTCCTTGAGAGGTAGTACCGCTCAGAGGTACTACCGCTCGTCTCAGCGGTACTACCGCTTGCAGCCAGACTTGCGCTGAATTTATTTTTCTTGTTTGATTCTTTCTGGATCTGGTTTTCTCTGCTGTTGTTCTTCCTGTAAGTTCTTGTCTTCTACCTTCATAGCTCCCATAGCTATTGGAGAAGAAGATATTTGTTGGGGGCGATTTTTAGAGATCGACATTCACCCCCCCTCTGTCGCCATTTCGGTCCTACACCTCCTAACTCATAAATTAGAAGAATTAAAAGAAATTGAGAGCAAAATACGTACTAATTAGGTGCACTTAAGATTCCTTCGGTAGGTAAGGACGGCTGATGGCATCAATTTCTCCCGTCCTTCGATGACTGACTGGTCAAATATCCAGCTAAGTGTAGCTATGTGATGAACATGGTATGCGACACAAATAGACGTCAATCGCGGTCATAGCTGTCCATGCGAGACAAATAGACGTCAATCGCGGTCAAGCGGGCCGTACGTACCCGTCGTTTCGTGGAAATTGAAAAGCAGATGGTACGCATAGATCAAGATTAACCCAGGAAAAGGAAGAAATGCTACGCATCACGATTGCTCGGCTCGGGACGAAGCCAACCGAGACCCCGGTGACCCGGTCCCCGGCAATGACAGACCAGCAGCAGGCAAAGCTAGTACGCCTCACAGACGATTCGGTCGGTTATCTTGGAATTGGAGTGCCAGGGCAGGGTCCCAGGAGGAGTGCTCGCCAAGTCTTCCAGCCTCTGGTGGTTGAGAGTTACTAGTAGGTCTCTTACACTAAAAAAAGAGAATAGATAGGAGAGGCTATCTATTTTTTATTTAGAGAAGGAAAGTAAAGACTTGAAATCTCGAACCTCAACAACCATAATATTAGGTGAGTTTTTCAGACTGTGATTTATGACTTTTAAATTCTGACTGTTTGTGAGAGGGAGTATGAAGAGAGACAGTCGTATACGATTTTGACCAGTATAGCTAAAGTCTATTTAGTGTCTACTATAATTAATTTATAGACTTTATTTTAGAAAATACAATGTTTAAAATTTAATTACCTTAGAAAAACAGAAAACATAAACTTGATGCCAAAAAACCCAACCATCGTGTTTTACCACTAGGCCACGTGGGTGTTCTCCGTCTCTTAACAATCAGTGTCCCACCGCCTTTACTCGATCCGAAGACCGATCACACCGAGTGCAAGTCTTCGGTCGATCTGAATACTAGTCTTCAGTCGAACTGAAGACTATTCACCGAGTTCAAGTCTTCTAGACATGCACCTAATGATGTCCACATCGTTAATGACTTGGGAACTTGGAATAGCGTGCCGGTCGAGTACCTACCGTTCATTCTGGCTTCAGCTTCTGGCTTCTGGCTTATTTTTCACTATTTATAAGTTTCGTCTTTTTCTGAACTTTTGACTTTTTTGATCTTTTTTGCCGGTTCTTTTTTCCCGTATTTGTTTACATTATACGTGATGGGCTAATATGTTTTTTCTATTTTTAAAATTTTTAAATTTAATTATGCTAAATAAGCCTCTGTCAGCTACAGTGTTTTTTCAGCCAGCTACAGTGCTTTTCAGCCCTAAACCACCAAAAAAAGCCATATTGATCACCCTAGCATTCGATTTTTGTTTCACATTATAAGCTAGATATATATCCTAACTTTTTGAGACATTTACCACTCTAATTTCCATCTGATATCCTTACTAGCTTATTGCTTAAGCTTATATGTTTGTGGTTTTTATCTTTTGATTGAAATTATACTGTATCGGCTATTAGTTTTTTCTGAGAAAAAAATTAAGAAAAAAATTGAAAAAAACCGTTATATCGTCATGACCAATACAAAGGAATAAGTGAAAAAAATACAAAAAAGCTTAAAGAAGCCAAAAGAGTCGAAATAAACCGAAATTAGAAGTCAATGCATTTCAAGTGGTTTCTGACTTAAATAAGCCGAAAGCCAAAAAAAGCCAGAAGCTAAAACCGTTTGGAGCGGGGCCTAAATACTAGGGCGGCTTTGGGAAAAAGGTTTTGATCAAAAAGATACTAAGAAGAACAAGTGAATGAAAGACTTAAGACTTACCGGGTTTAGGCTTGTATACTTTGAAAAGTGTATATGACGTGAGTATAAAATTCATGTTGTGTGGGGTTAACGTGTTTCTCTATTTATGCTAGTGGATAGTATCCACTAGAGTTAGATGCGGGATGTTTGCTCCATCTATTTAGTGGTTGAGGATGGAGGCATATGGCAAACTATTCCAACCATTCTTGAATTAGGATTAGAGTTTGAGAGAGAAAAGTGAATGTTGTAGTGTGCTCTCTTGTCCTTCTTATGGAGTAGCTGTAAAATCTTCATTCTCAAGAAGCAATATAATCAAGTTTGTTCATCTCTTATGAATTCTTTTTTTGTCTTAGTTGATTTCTTTTTGTTCTTATTGGTTCTTTGCTATTTTTCTCTCCTTCTTAATCTTGTTGTATGTTAAGGACATATACGTGATGGAGATAACATATATAGATCAAATTTCATCTATTTAGGCACTGCAATTTGCAAAATCTCGAAGTTACCTAGTTCTTGTATGTTTTGGACCCCTTCTTGAGAAATCGTGATATGAGGGTTTTGTCTTCGATTCGTCGATTGGTTTGCTTACTATGACATATGAAAACACATCTAGAGCTATCTTGATTATTTTTAACCTACGAACAAGTTGTTTCTCAAGATTTTTGAGTTTTGCATGTTTTGAGGAAAAGTTGGGACTTTGGCTAAGATCATCTCGATATACGGATGGAATATGTTCCTGAGACACTCAGCAAGATGTGTACAAAGTCTGATCTCATTTGATCATTGATTTTGGAGTTTACACCAAAAGAGGTTTTGACTCAGGATGATTAACTGTTATGAAAACAGGGAAGCAGTCAGACGGCTCCTAGGCCCGATCAGACAGGTGGCCGATCAGGCCGTCAGCTTGTAGCTGGTCAGAGAAGCGGTCAGACCACTCCTAGGCCCGGTTAATGTAACATCTCGAAATTCAAGTATTCAAAAATATGAAAATTTTTAAAACTTTTCTTGTATTTTGCTAGCGGTCAAAATTTATTTTGAATATTTATTTGAACTCCTTTGAGTTTTGTGGCATGCAAATTAATATGTTGAGAAATAATATCCAAAATTAAAAACAATGATGGTGTTAATAAAAGAAATAGAAAATCCAAGGATCTACACAAAATTAAAATTGAAGTGTTAAATAATGAAAATAAAAATTTGAAATCCAATTTACTTAGGCAAAAGAGAAGCAATGGCTAAAGTAGTATTAAAAACTCACATTTAAATAGTTAAAAATTTGAATTGAAATTTTAAATGTCATGGAAAAATTGAAATCAATAATCTTAAATGTGAAATAGAGATTCAAATTAAAAATTCAATTTCCAGATTTGCTTAAGCCTTTTATTTTTCTCATTCTTTTCCCTCTTTTCCCTCTCTTACATGTGCGCCCATTTCTTTCTCTCTCTCTCCCTCTCCCTTTCTCTCTTTTCTCCCTTCTCTGCATGCGGGCCCAGCTCCTTTCCCCCGCCCACTTCTCTTTCCTTCCTCCTCCCCTTGTCTTCTTCCTCTGACAACACTCGCTCACTCTACGTCACTCCCGACAGTGCGGCCCCGCTCCACCTATTCATCTATCACCGAACGTCGCCACGCTTGCGCCAGCACATCGCCGTCACCTCCGCCGTGTCCCGCTTCAGTCCTCCTGCATTGGACCCAGCTCTTTTGTCTGTTTCGACGTCAGTCGCACCTACCCCCGTCACCACGCTGGTGCCATACCCTGTGCTGCGCGTCGGGTCCCCTCGCCATAACACTGACCGGCGCCATGTCCTGCCAACCGTCGCCATCGCCGTGCGCTCCACCACACCGTCCGTAGTGTGAAGTCACGCCATATCAATCGCAGTCCCGTCGCCTCTGAAGTCATGCCGATGCCATGCTTCCTCCCACCGGCCAACCACCTGCACGTCGCCAGTGCCTTTCCCACCTCTTATAAAACCCGGCCAACCCCTAGGTAGCGTCACCATTCACTACTCATCCTCCCACCCAAAGGAATTGGCCTCCCGACGCCCCTAGCTCGCCGGCGAACTCCATCTCCTCCTACACCAGACGGTGGGAAATCCACCAAATGGCACCACCGTGATCCAATTCTACTGCACAAAATGCATCCCCACCATCGACCGGCCCTCCCACTGCCTGTACCTTGATGGCGACGTGAGCTCCCCTACGCCACCACCAGCCATCACCGCCGGCTCGCCTCGGCCCTCATCCGGCCCCATCGACCAACTGGGTGAGTTCCTCGTGGCCCACTCCTGCTCACACTATCCCTATCCCGCTCCCTCCTCCCTCCGACGGTCGCCGCCATTAATGGTTTCCCCGCACCCGGCCGCTACCCCACCACCGTCGGCCCGCTGTGGTGCCTTTTGACCGGAGCCGCTACTCTACGGACATCTCCTCCTCCATGGCGTCCCATTTTTCTAGTCATCGCAACCTCCCCGGCCACCCCTCCTCTGTTTTTGCTCTGTTTTGCCCCTACTTGTGCGTTGGTTTTCTAATTTATCCCCTCCCTCTGTTCACAAAAGGGCATTTGCCCGGATGGTTAGCTAAGCGCGCGTTAGAGCGCAGGTCTCCCGAGCGGTCCCGAGTTCGAACCCCCATCCCTGCTTTTCTTTTTTGGTTTTTATTTCCTTTTTCTTTAATCTGTTTTAAGTAAGCAAAATTTAGGAAAATTTGAAAGTAGCCCATGGAAGCCAATAAATTTTATTATGATGTAAACAAGATTATTTAAGATTTAATATTTGATTAATTACCATACATGAATAATTAACGTGCCTTCATTATTATTTTAAATCTAATCATTAATAAAAGGACATTCGTAAAAGGTGGCTTTGATGAGATATCTAAATTTAATCATTCAAAGTTAACTAGGCGAATGATAAAATCAAGCCGCTTCATAAATTAATTAATCAATTTGCTGAAACCATTTAAAATAAAATACATATTTAAATTAGAAAGTCATGATTTAAAAATATGATCCCCACCATTAGTACATCGCTGATAAATAAATCTCAACGCTAGATTTAGTTAATAATGACAGTGAAATAAGAATTGGTATTTGGATTAACATTCCTTATAAAATGACTATGGATAAAATTGAAATGTGCCTACAGAATATATTGTAAAAACTATTTGCACAACAAAAGCATTATATAATTAAGTGATACAAAATTTAACCATCTGATATATGACTGTTGTTCCTATATCCTTTAAAAGGTCATGAAAATACTTCCATGAACAACCATTAAATAAATTAAGGTGTTAAGCTGTTAATATTTAAACTATAAGTACGTGAATTATATAAAAGATCGTAATAAATACAACTATCGGGGAAATAATGCTAAAAAATTATTAACATATCGACTAACCCTTAGCTTAGAATGCAAGTTAGATTAAAAATGATATATGAACCCCTAGGTCAGGGTAAATGCTCTTGCGATGTACAAATTAGGGCCATTCAAGAAATAACAAGCTAAGATCATATATCAGCGCATAGGTCTAACCTGACTCATGGAACTTCCTAAATAAATATAAAAATAATAAAAGAAGTTATTAAATAAAAAGTCGATCCATGGTATTCTAAAATCGGCTATGCCTAGCCATCCTCGAGTCCTAAGCGGAAATATTCCCATGAGTATTCCTTCATTATAAACCTTCCTTGGCACCCGTCTCGATGGATTTTCCTTAGCCATTTATCACTTCGCTCCAACCCCTCCGACTCCATCAATACTACATGCCAAATCAACCCAACCTCAAATATCCCGTTTAATCATAATAAAAGTTAATCAAGTTCAATTGGATTTATTTGAATCTTTTGAGTTATTTGCTTTCATTTGGATTCATTTGTTTAGCACGTAATTAGAAATCGGAGCCTTGAAATCAAGCGAGACCAAGATTGAGGTGAAGATAAAGACCAGAAGCTCAAGCCCATCAAATGAGAAAGCTTTGAGTGAGCTCAACACCAAGATTGAGGTGTCAAGAACTAGGTCGCGAACCCACAGTTGGTTGTCTGTGGGCACGTCCTGAGGGTCCCACCTGTGTGCTTCGCTTTCCGCTGCTACAATTTATTGATTTCGATCTGATCGGTCCATAAGTAAGTCTACTATTATATTTACGCTTCCGCATGATATGAATTTTGATATTCAGTACTGTATCTGTGAGCACTATCTACTGATCTAGGGAATAGTGTGGTGGAATTACAGAGGACTCCGGATGGTAAAATCTAGGTCCAACAGTTAAACTAGTGGCCGATTAGACTGTCGACTTGTAGCTGGTCAAACCAATCAGGTGTAGTATTTATACATTTTTGCTGTTTTTGGGTTGTTGCTTAGTTGCGGCTGTGAAATGTGATCTTCTTATCTCTTTAGTTTGGAGTGAAAGATTTATAGTATTTGAGGGAAAATTGGAGAATGCACAATTTCACCCCCCTGTTATTGTTGCTGGTCATACAAAACTGCAATTTAATAATTGCAATTTCTGTTCCAATAATGTAATCAACCAGGATCAGAATAGACTATTACCAGTCTTAGGCCCAGCTCATTTTGCCTTGAGCTTCTGACTTATTTTTCACTATTCTTAAATTCCATCTTTTTCTGGTTTTTTTAGCTTTTTTATTGATCTTTTTTCTGTATTCCTTTGCATTATTCGTGATGAGTTAAATTATTTTTTCTATTTTTAATTTTTTAAATTTAATTCCGCCAAATAAACCACCATCACTCTATCAGCTACAGTGCAATTTCAGCCAGTTACAATAAAATTTCAGCCATAAATCACTTTTTTAGCCCAAATGAGTGGCACCTTAAAGTGTGAGATGGCACATGTCAATGCACCCTCTGGCATAAAGGTATGCGCAGTAGTCGTCAATATATTTGATGTCCTTCGCGCCACATTGCAATTTGAACATGATCGAATTCCCCGTGGCCAGCGACTATCATGGCCCAGTTTTCTTCTATAACTATACTAGATTAACATGGCTTAAGCAACTACTTCCATTAGCACTTGCAGCTAATAGATCACAATGTTTCGTTTCGAATTGACACATGGCTCTATTCAAAGGTTTATTGGTGGGCATAGGAGTTGGCAGTGGCACGAGTCTTTTAGCTATGGTGTTTGGTATCCTCCTTGTAAAACAGAAGCTCAAGGTACTGAGGGCCAAGAAACTAAGAGCTAAATTTTTCGAGCAGAACAGAGGGTTGTTACTTCAACAGTTGGTTGACAAAGATAACGCTGAAAGGATGATCTTTAGCTTAGAAGAACTAGAGAAAGCAACACACAAGTTCGATGAGGCGCGCAAGCTTGGCGGTGGCGGACATGGTACGGTGTACAAGGGTATCTTATCTAGCCGACATATTGTTGCCATAAAGAGATCAAAAATACAATACAAAGAGAGATTGACGATTTCATAAATGAGGTTGCCATCCTATCTCAAATCAACCATCGAAATGTTGTAAGATTGTTCGGTGTTGAACGTCGCTTCCCTGTTCCCTTCTCCATGTCCCCCTCATGTTCCCATCGACGTGGTGGAGATCTAGAGCACTAGGGGAACATGAGGGGATAGGGAGAATGCTATAGATTTTTACCACATCGACGGGAACACAAGGGGAACAGGAAGAAGAGAATAGAGAAGCCGCGTTCCATGTTGAAGGCCCCCAATCATTGTCGTGGGAGGATAGATTGAGAATTGCTCTTGAAACTGCAAGTGCACTAGCTTATTTGCATTGTTCGGCTTCGACATCAGTAATCCATAGAGATATAGTCCGATAACATACTACTTGATGATCGCTTAACAGCAAAAGTGTCAGACTTTGGAGCTTCTCGAGGTATTCCGATTGATCAAACAGGAGTTACAAAAGCTATCAAGGCACATTTGGCTACCTGGACCCCGAATACTACCAAACAAGCCAACTAACAGAAATGTGTAGAAGTACTATTTGTACTTGTTGTGGTTACAGACCAAACAGAGAGAGAGAGTGTAGTAGTGGAGAGTTGTGTAAATGAATGGCTTCCTCCTCCTCCCCGTGGCCTATGCCACACATATATATCCAAAATGGGGAGTGCTTGTACAGTTATACCCTTACACATGAGTATTCCCCTCGGGGGCTCTTATGTCATTACACATGTCCTATTTCGGACCTAACAGGCCTACTGGGCTTAGGTGGGGCCACCCCTACAACAGGAGCCTCTCATGGTGAAGGGCTTCACGGGCCGAAGCCATGCCACTGAGTCCTTTGGCCCCCTCCGTCCCATCGGCCTGTGATGCTTGATGACTTGGATAGTTCACACGTCCGGTTGTGCTTGCGCGAGGGCTGTCTTCGGGTCCCGAAGTTGGCACGGCCTCGAGGCCGAAGGCACCGGGAAGGCCGAAGGCTTCGACGGGGCCGAGGTCGTGCTTGTGCGAGGGCCGTCTCCCGCACCTGGGGCGAGCGCGGCTTCGAGGCTGAAGGCACTGGGTAGGCCGAGGGCTTCGACCGGGCCGGGGTCTGGGCGTGCCCTACCTTGCGCTCCGGATATTTGTGGGCGAAGCCGAACCTGGTCGGCTGCCCTTGGCAGCCGAGTCTCGGGAAATGCTTCGCGCGATGTGGCGCCATCGCGGGGAGATGGTTACTTGGTTCGGGAGTGCGCTTTAATGATGCCTGGAATCGCGTTGGCCTTTGTCAGGGGTAGGCTGGCACGGCTGCTTCGCCTGCCCTGCACTGGATGTGGGCACGTGGCCGGCTGTAATTGGAGCGTCCTGGGATGCCAGCGTTCCCACGACCACGGCTGTTCGCCTCTTCCCCAGGAAAAGTGGCCACGCGGCAGGAGTGTATCAGCGCATTGGGCCATGAGCGGCCACCTACCGCCGCCTGCCGCGGTTGCCAGCGGTTGCACTGCCCAATCGTGGGTAGCTGAACCGCTGTAATTCTGTCGTTCGATCTTCTGCCTGCAGGGGAGACGGGGGGATTTATAAACCGCCCTTGTGGGCATGCAGTCGTTCCCCTTGGCTGCTTGATTGCTTGTGCGTTCCTTCCTATTCTTCTTGCACCTCCTGCTGCTATTCTCGCCTCCGCGCCTGCCCGCCGTCGTGAGAGAGAGAGATGGCTGCGTGCGACGACCTCCCAGCTAACAGGGGTGCCGCCTTTGACGACCCTGCGCGTCGCCTTAGCGAGAGCGCCTCATCGAGCCAGCGCTGCCTGACGCCACCACCGACGGAGTACCGCCTGGTTCCGTGCGACAGGAAGCAAACTACCCACCGCTGGGACGCCGTGAAAAGGTCCAAGGGTCGCTGCTCCTGTGTGCTGGGGCGGAGCCGCGTCACGGAGGAGACCCTCCGAACCCTTCTTCAGGAGAAGAAGCTGGAGGAGCGTGCTGGGGCTCGCCTGCCCGGGCCTGACGAAACGGAGCCGAACCCGGGAGAGTGGGAGGCGATCGTCTTCGTGGCATTCTTCGACGCCGGGCTCCGAATTCCCATGACACACTTTGTCCGTGAAGTGCTGCGAGCGTATGGGTTGGAGCTGGCGCAGCTGACTCCCCGCGTCGAGTTGTTCGCCATCCTGCATGACGCACGGTGCCAACCAAGGAGAATGGAAGGGGGGCTTACTCGAACTTTGGCAGCGTGGACTTCGTGCTAAGGCCGGAGTGCTCGCACCCGTTTCCCGCGTTGGCTACACGGGAAAAGTGGGAGTCCGGCTGGACACGGCGGTGGTTCTACTACACCGTGACGAGCACGAGCGGCCTCCGGAGCCGTGGAGAGCCGATATCATTCAATCGCTGTCCGAATGTGACGCCTCGGCCCGGCGACGAGCAGCAGGCACGGAGACTTGCTGGGGTCGCACTCCGGTTCAACATGCGTGACCTCGCCGAGGAGTTCACCATGTACAGGATATCCCCGCTTTCTTGTAACTGGAAGTACGAGCGGCGAGGGCCCGACCAAAAGGACGGCATCCACCCGGGGGTGTCTTCGCTTCATAGGCCCTCCACGCCCTGTAAGTATCCCTGCGATATGCCAAGTACCACGTGGGTGGTAGCAGACCCCTAGGTATGATACTCCGCTTGTGCGTGCAGTACACCGGTTAGAAGATGCGGAGCGCGCAGTGGCTGCGATGCTTGGGCCGTACACGGCGAAGGAGCACAAGGCCCGTGAGTCCGCGACTTCCTTGGCGAAGCAGGGGCGGATTAATCGGGTGTGCGAGGTTTTGGAACTCCCCGTTCCGGAGCGCCCAGTGCCTGCGGAATCGCCGCGCGGTGCGACGGTGGTGGCGCCATCCTCTCGGTGCGGGGTCCAGTCGGAGGCCATCGCCCTCAGTTCGTCGGTCGTGCCGCCGGTCGAGAACGTGAGGATGGGGGGCGAGACGGGCGTTGGGCTCGGATCGACCGGTTCGGGGGGGGGCGCGTAACCCCCGACGAGGCCGTATATGGTGGCAAGGCGACGAGCGTGCACCTCGCCATTCTTGAAGATGACGCCTCGTCACCTCCAGCGATAACCGCAGCGTTGTCGCTGACGACGGCTTCCGCGGCTGCCAAGGTAGCCACGGAGGCTTCTCCTACACTCCGAAGGTGAAACGGCCTCGGGTGCAGTCGCCGCCATCTTCTAGGGGCCGGTTCAGCGTGGCGGGTCCAGTGACTGCGGCCCTGACGGCTAGCGGGGATGCTCCTGAAGTCGGGAGGGTTGTCGCTCCTCAGGCCAGCGAGGCGCTCATGACCCAGGTGGAGGACGCGGTAGAGGGCACTGGAGGTAGGCGTAGTTCGTTTTCCTCGTGCGACTTCGCGAAACTCTCCCCGATTTGCTCGCTTATTCCGTCGACACCAGGCGAGACAGGGTCTCCCAGACGAGGGCAAGAATTGAGCAATGGGGGGCCCCGCGATGTCGCCGGCCTGATTGAGCCGGGGACTGTGTGTGCCCCAACTGCCGCGGAAGGCGCTGGGGCGGGGGCTCTAGGGTCTGACGTCTCCGACTTCGTACCTCGGTGGGAGGCGCTTCGCGCCTGGAGCGAGGTGGCAGAGTATGCTGGCGGCCACCTAGATCGCCAGGCGCTGCACTCCTGCGGGGGCGACCTTTTGGCGCTCGCGCTGGGTGCCTTGGAGATGAGGGTAATGGTCTCTGTTCTCGCTGCATATCCCTTGCTTATCTGATAGGTAACCTGATGTACCCGAAGGTCCGATTGTGGGCCCGATGTCACATCCTGAATTTTGGATGTCTGAAATTTTGAGTAATTTAAAACTTTTATTTGCATCTTACTGGCATTTGAATTTTGGTTCAACATCTTATTTGGGTTTTCCTGAGTTTAGTGTTAAGCAAATAATATTTGAAAATAATTCTCGAGCACAAAATAGCAATCATAAAAAAATAAATAATTAGATAAATGAATACAAATAATTTACATAGTAGTTAACCCTAAGAAAGTAACCCCAAAAATTCTATCTACGAAATCAAAACCGGGTTTATAAATTATTTAAAAGGGAAATAGCTGAATTAAAAGTACAACTCAAATATAAACATATATAAACTATACAATTAAATTCAAGAATAGTCTTAACACTAGAGCTAGAATTCAAATATCGACAATCATGCACAAATTAAAATTAACAAATCCTAATGAGAACTAAAGTTTAAATTGAAAATCCAAAATTATAAAATTTTGCTCAAGCCTCCTTTCTTTTCTTTTCCTTCATTTCCTTCTTCCTCTCTATTACATGTGGGCCTGGGCCTCCGTCTTTCTTTTCCTCCCCTGTGCAGCGCACCTGTCCCCTTCTCCTTTCTTTTTCTCCTCCTCCCTCCCTCTTCTGTGGCTGCTGGGCGTCCGCGTCTCCCTCTTCGTTTCTCCCCCGCGCCGAGCTTCACAGCCATCACGTCGCCTCGAGCCCACCGCTCTCTGCCGCACCGCGCTCTGCGCCCCTGCTCTGCGGCCGCGTCCCCTCCGCCAGTGCCCGGTCGCATCCTCGCTCCGTCGCTTCCGCCGCGCCGAGCCCCGCGCCTCCTACGCTCGACTAACCGCGCCCACGTCGTTGTATCCCCACCCCCTCCGCGGCACAAATAGGCCCGACTCCCCCTGCTCCCCCACGCTATCCTCTTTTCTCCCCTGCCTCCATCTTCTCTTCAACCCGTGAGCCGCCGTGCCGCCGCCTTGTCATCCCGGCTCCCCGGCGAAACCCCAGCCAAGAAGACCACGTCATATCGCGTCCCTGCTCCCCGTCTACCCCCTCACCAATTTAATTGGATTTTCATACAACCGAGCTCGCGCAATGCTTTCTTCCCCGTGTCCGGCCGAAAACCGCCGCCGCCAGCGCTCTTCTCGGTGGCTCCCGGTCCGATTCCTCGTGGTGGGAGCCGCCCCTCGACGCCCTAAAGCTCCTCCAACAGCCGGCCAAAGCTCCCCGCCTCCTCAGCTCGTCGACGCCGTGCGCAAGTTCGCGTCGCCCATGGCCTCCGCCGCCAGCACGCCACGACCTCTTCCCCGCTCGGCAAACCCCACGGTGAGCACCCCCGTGACCCACTCCTGCTCACGCCCCTCTCCAATCTCTCTCTCTCCCACCATGGTGGCGCCGCCACATTCCACCCCTACTCCGGCCGCCGCGAGCTCGTGCTGGCCACCCACGGCGCCTTCCCGGCCGGAGACGCAACCCCCCAGGCTTCCTCACTTCGGGGACAACCCATTTTGCCCGCTTGCCGCCCCTCCGGCCGCCGGACTCGCCGACAAGCCCACTTGCCCCGACAGCCGTGGACCTCCTCTGCTTCGGCCAGCTAGCCCTGTCTTAGTCCCCTGTTACCACTTGCTTCTTCAAATATTATTTGATTGCCCACAGTTCATCAAGAAACATCGCAGGCTCACTTGGCTACCGGGTGCGTACAATGCACAGAGAACCCCAGGTGCTGAGTTCGAACTCAGCCATCTGCATCCCTTGCCCCCCCCCCCATTTTTATTTCTTTTAACTTTTGTAGCCCATTTTAAGTAAGGAAAGTCGTGGAAAAATCTGAGGATAAATTTAGAAAAGCTAATAAATTAAGCTAGGGTTTAAAATAAGGATTTTTAAGATTTGATGTTTGATTATTTAAATGAGCATCTAATGTAGCTTAAATGTTTATTTGAGGTCTAATTATCAATGCAGGCATTAATAAAATGAGATTTTGTTTAAAGTCCAAATTTAATAAGGAACCTAATTATATATTAAAATTTAAGGAAATGCATTGGATGTTATGTTAAAGTAATAAGAACAAAGCTTTAAGTTAAAAGACTACTCTTAATTATAATTAAAATGTAAACCCTAACATTTAACATGCCGTTATTAAATAAATTTCAGTATTAAATTTAATTAGATAACAAAGGCCGTTTCATAAAACTGATTAAATGATAGGATGTGGCCATAAACCATTAAGTTAGAAAGTCCAAATATAGTCCCTGTCGTTAGCATGTTACCTATAAATAAATCTCCCCAGTGAATTGAGTGGAATAAAATTTTGTATAGCAAGCTCGGTCCTAGGAAACTGGAAGTTTGATTAAAATATGCAAGATGCTGATTCAAAAGGATAAAGATATCAATATTACCTAAGACTCCAATTAACGAGCCATATTTGTGTATGGTTATTAAAATGCAATAGCTATAGATCAAAAGAAAATAAAAATAATCTTGCTAATATGTAGCCTGAGACCCAATGATACTAGGCATAGCTAGGAATAGTAATTATATCTGAGTTGCGTCTAAAACCGAGGATAGCACAGTAGGTCGCCTTAGAGTAGCTCAAAGGTCTCGGGTTAATGAAAAATAGAAATCCGCTGAGGTAAACATTTAAGCAATGACCAAATAAATAGTCCAGTGGGTCATGAGTTAGGGTGTTAATCGCTTAATTAATAAGTTGACCAATTGACAGAAAAACTCATCTAAAATAACACAGCATGAAATGCCACAAACTAAGTTCTGAGATTAATTTGATGAGTTAAACTAATGTATATCATGAACACAACTCATGACCCCAATTTTTAAAAATAATAACAACCCTATAATGATAACTAAAATGTACATAAAATATCTACGAAACCTTAAACCGAAGGGCATTTTTTAACTAAATCCAGGTTGGCATGTTTATTAACATCCCTAGGTCAATTGAAAATAAAATAATCTCATAAGTATACCTTTCCCATGACCCCTCCTTTGACCTCTATCTTGACAGTTTCCTACCATTCCCCACTTCGCTCCAATCACTATGGCACCGACAATACGCAGCGTCCGACCAACCATGCCTCAATTCACCTGTTAATCGTAATAAAAATTAATCAAGTTTAATCGGGTTTATTTGGATTTATTTGAATCTTTTGAGTTATTTGTTTTTACTTGAATTCAGTTGCTTAGCACGTAATTAGAAATTGAAGTCCAGAAGAATCAAGGAGCAAGCGAGGCCGAGATCGAAGTAAAGATAAAGACCCGAACCTCAAGATCGACAAATGAGAAAGCTTTGAGGGAGCTCAAGACCGCGGGAATGTAATACCCCAAAAATTAAATCGGGAGAGAATAATTAAAATCGGGAGAATATTTCTTTTAGCAAAGCGATTGAACAGGAGAAAGAGGGGTTTTAATGTAATACTCCAATTTATTCTATGAAAGAAAGCGTTCAAAAGAGAAATTAGACAAAAAAAGGGGGTTTCTGCAGTTTTTCGGCAACTTGGGCCTTGGGCTTTGGCCCAGGAGGCCCATGAGGGGTCGGCCACCAATAAAAGGAAGGGGAAAACCCTAGATGCACTGTAGCTACAGTACTGCCGCACTGTAGCACGGCTACTGTAGCACACCTCTCCTCCATGGTGGTGCCCCCCTCCATTGGTGCCTCCCTTCCTCGCCGTCGGTGCTCGCTGCTGCCGATCAAGTGAAGAAAGGAGAGGAGATCAACTTCGTGGGGAGAGTTCATCATCTTGCTGCGATTCTACAAGGGTAACGTCGCGTGTTCTTCGTTGTTTGATGCGTAGTAGTTGCGGTTGATGTCGTTTGGTAGATTGATTTGCGTCGGTTTAATAGATCGCGTTCTGTCCAGATTATTGCGCGATCAGTTTCGTGTGTTTAGAGGACGAATTAGGAGTTTTGGTCTGCTAGAGTTATGTAGATAATGTTCTTAGCTTTCAGTGGCCACCGAGAACGCCAAAATCCGATTAACGGTTAGAAAGTATGAATTATTTAGTGCCGCTGTCTGGTTAATCTGTCAACATCCTGACAGTCTGTAGAAAACTGAGTTAATCTATTAGTTAAAGACGAAATCAGAGGATCTCAATATAACAAATATTGTCGGTAATTTCCATACCTTTTCAGAGAGATAAAGAACGCAAGATTTTGACTTTCGTAGCAAAAGTTATGGTGGTTTTAGTGTACTGTCCAGAGAAGCCGACGTGAAAATTGTTGTTCTGTAGTTTGGCTTGGTAGGGGCAGTGGATGGCTTAATCAAAAGGGCTCCCCAAATAAGTTTATTTAGGTAATTTAATTACCTTTTCAGAAAGTCTAAGAACACCTCATTGGACTTCTGAGCAGAAAGTTATGTATTTTAGAAGTTGACTGTCCACAAAGGGGACAAAGCGACATCTAGAAATTGGGGTTGGGTTCGCGCTAAAGGAACTTTCGTGAGTCCGTGTTTACTTTTATGGTTTGAGTGGTCCTCTATTGCTGTCTTAGCATTTCTTAATTGAATGTTTAGGTGGGGGACTGGTTCCGGAGGCGGCACCCTCTTCTCGTCCTTCGTTCCCGCTCGGTTGAGGCAAGTGCATTGTTTGATCCTTGTTTGTGATTGCTTGGATATGAATGCGGGTTTGATGCTTGTTAATGTCGTGTGGCTATTGATAAGTGTGCATAATCAGAGTGGTGAATGTTCAAACTATGGATATGCTTTATTCATGAATGTTGTTATCGCCTTAATTCACGAATGTCGTTGTTGCTTTTATTCATGAATGTTGTTACCGCCATTGGTGCTTGATGTTGAAAAGAGATGGTGCATATGCATTTTGATATCATGTTGAGGCCTGGTCTTGTGATGACCAAGTATGCACATCTTTGAGGTCCCCGTCATGAATGTGACGGGCTTGAGATCCCCACACTCGTGGAGTGTGGGCATGAGGTCCCCAATACTTGCGGAGTATTGGGCAATTGGTCCCTGTGCGTGCGCGCACAGGCATGGGTATGCAGCGACGGTTGCATACTTTGCATTACCAGTGTAATGCACAAAGAGATAGAGAAAAGGAATCCTTGAGCATTGCATTTGCATGTGGAATGATTTAGTGATGTGCTCCGGAATATGGATGCTGACGCTATGGATTGAATTATGCGTCTGTTTATTTATGTACTTGTTGAGTCTGTGGACTCACTCTTGCTTTCTTGTTGTTTTTAGGTACCCAGTTCAAGCGCAGTATGCAAGGGAGGGAGTAGCGTTATGCTTTGCACGCACACTCTCATGAACATTAATTCTCAGACCATGCCTTATTAATTAAGCTACTGATCAAAGATTTGACCTGTTTATGTTATCGTATCGGATTATTTGTAATAATGATGAGTAGTCTAGTTGGAAATTTGAGGATTTGTTCAGTCGATTAGTAAGTTCATGAGTACTTCTTGTTGATCTTGAATATTGCAGTACTCCGTTATAACTCCCTTTTAACTGTTGAAACCCATGTGATGTTAGAAATACAAAGGAGACTCTGCTGAATTTTAGTAAAGTATCTTAGTTTAGTTTTGTGTAAGGTTACTTTAGTAGCATTCTTGGCTCTTGTGGAGTTGGGGTGTTACAGTTGGTATCAGAGCGGGCTTTAGGTCCGTGGTTAATAGAAAAATATTAAATTGACACACTATGCACAGTAGGTGGGGTTGGGAATTACATTGCTTCCGCATTATCTGTTGTTATGTTGCATTTGTTGAGCAATTGTTGAATTGCCTCTGTCCTATCTTTCTTGTCGTTAAGCTATGAAATGATATGCTATGATATTCTATATCTATGAATCTATTCTATGATTACCATGAGATGATCATGTATAATTATATTTGATTATATTGTTTATGCGTGTCGGTAATGGTTGTTAAGAAGTGAAGGCCGTGGTTGTGGCCTTGGACTTTGTCAGGTTTTACCACCGTTCGTGGTAGACGAATAGAGTAGTTACCCCAAATACCATAGTTGCAGGAGTTGAGCGTGAGTTGTTTTAGAAAGTTGTTTTCCTTCTTGACCTCAAATCTTGGCAAATTCTTGTTTTGTGGTGGATGATGATTTTCTCTTGGGTTCGTGGTTCATGGTAATGGTTGTGTTTCAATGGTCTCTAATGGTTCTCTGAAACAAGTATTATTTTTTGACTGTTGAGCTGTCTTTACTACTTGTGATCATCCTCAATTGGCATTACTGATAATTCCATAGTTGTTTCTTCTTTCTCATTGGAAAAGAATGACTCATGTATTCGTTTGAAAGTTTTGGTAATGAGAGTTTCTGTTGCAAGTTTGTTAACATGAGAAAACTTTGGCTCTATGTATTTCTTTTGGATTATTCCGAGTGATGAAGTTTAATGCATCTCTTTTCTGTTGGAAATTGCTAAAATCCTTTTCTGATGCCTTGTTATGGTTAAATCAGAGATTGTAATCAAATAACTTGATATGGTATGGGTATCAAGTTGAGTCATTGGTATGGTGCATAATTAATATTAATTAGTAACCTTGGAAGTGAAATTGATTAGGATGATGTTGTCTTTTTCTAGTTCTTGATGAACGGTATATATGAGTAGTGATTGAGAGATATCAAGAAGTATGGAACCTTGATGAACTAGTCTGGTCATTAAAACTGTTTAGGTTGTTAAATTTGTTGGGTTCTTTGGTTCCCATGGATTAATTTAATTGTGTGGAAAGGAAAATTAGAGGGAATACCAGATTTACATATTCCCTAGTATGATTAGTTATTAGAATTGTGTACAATCGGTTGAATGGATTGAACATCGGTGGATCTAGAAATTATGGGAGGAGTTCTATGTAGTTCTTCTATGTAGGATGACGCGATGAATTTGGTTGTAGTGTTGTTGAGACTCTTGATCGATAGAAGATTTTGATTTTTTTTGAAGTTTTAGTGTATTTTTTTGCCGAAATCCAATGTGAGGAGGAACAGTTGAATATGTGCTTGTTAATATCCATGTGATTTGGGAAGGAAAGTAGGTAGCAACTAGATTTCATAACGAAGCCAGTTGATAACAACAAGGGTTGTCGTATAACTGTTGTGTGTTGAAGTTTGATAATGAGCATCGCTAAAAGTTGAACAGATATGATATAATAGGTGGCTTATGCCCACACGATTGTGAAATAATTGGATGAAATTGTGTCCTTGATGAAAGGGTTTTGGTAGGAGCTTTTCAATTGGGTAGTAGACCCCTTCTAAACTTAAGAAGTTGATGTAGTGATGTTGTATGATTTTGGTATACTCTCATTTTGAAGATGGGATGAAAAGGCAGTATGGAACAAATTGGTGAAACTTTGGAGGCTTTCTAATGGAATAGTTGATGATAAATATTCATGTTCAGAGTATATTATTCTTGATGTTAGTAAGATTATCTGCAAGAGATTGTGACTTGTGTGTGGTGATGATTCTTTTAGAAATAAAGAAATTTGATCGTCTTTCGTAATTTGGATTTTGTAGAAGTGTTTCGAGTTTTGCGATGGTGATCAATTGGATCGCTTGAGTTATGTGGTGATTGAGTTGCTTTGAGCAAAGTGACATGCTGAAAGATTTTATTGGTTCTTAAGTTGTTCCTACGATTTGGTCTTAAGAGCTTATCTTGTTTAAGCTGGCAAAGTGATGTAGTAATCACAGAAAATAACCTTCCTTGTTAAAGGAATGAGTCAAGTATAAGTAATTGAGCTTTAAGTCTCGTTTCGCATCTTGAAGTTTATTTGAGAGTGCTTAAACCTTATGCAGTTGTCCCATAAGAGTTTATCAATTTTCAAAGGGCATTACCTTCTTCTCATTTGTGGTTTGGTATTCGCTTTCAGTAGGGCTTGAGCCCTCGACTGTTGACTTTCCCTTATGTTTTCCGAGTACTTTGCCTAAGTGACTATTTTCCTTGGTCTTGTGTTCACTGCGGTGGCACATGTTTTCCTAGTTGGAAAAAAAAAATTTTGATTCCATTCGCTCTTTCTTTTGAGGAAGATTCAACCTATTCGTTCGCCTGAGTCTTTTGAGGTGTTGAATAATTGTAGTTGTGAAACGTTGGGTTGTAAGTTATTCGATGAGCATTGGAGATGAAATAATTTCGTAATATAGTTCTTTGAGAGAAGTCTATCTCAATGGAAGATTGTCTTATGGGGTTAAACTGATTGCATTGTTACAGCTAGTAGAACCTATAGTGATTGTGATCCAAGATCTTTTGTTCACTTCGGGTGGAACATTAGAATTACCGAGAGTATGAAAATCCTGATCAATTTTATAGAGTATAGCAATTTGGTAGTATTGCGAGATTGTGAAGGGTTATTCTTGATGATGTGGTTTAATGAGAGTGGGATTACAAGGTAATCGAATCGTTAATGGAATAATAAAAAATGTTGAGTAATATCAAGAGTGATTTTGGTTTTAAATGAGTAACCTTCTGAGAGTTATAATATTTGTAAAGGTAAACGGGTCAAGAAAATATTTTCATGATGATGTTAATAAGTGAGTATGTGGGAATTATGGATTTATAGGGATTTAATCTGAGGATTTCTCTATCCTTTATATGAGAAGTTAGTTGCAAGAGTCTTGGAGGTTAAATGTGGACTTTGCATTGTTATGCTAGAACTTTGAGTCGCCCAAAGATTATGTGTAGAGGAAGTAGAATAAGGGTGGATTGCGAACAGTGGGATGATCGTTGATAACACCCTTCTGATGTAGTACATGAGAGTGTGTGATGTGGAATCTGAAATGTTTGTCCTCAAAAAAGGTTGAGGTGATATGATCGTGTGAGAGATCTAATTTGGGGATACTTTCTGAGTGCCATCTGTCAAATGAATTCTATCAGTGAAGGGAATCGGTTAGAGAATGTTTTGTGAAATCATCAGAGTCCCTCTTCAAAGGTGTAGACAAGGCGTTTCGATTTGGGCTTGGCGTTGAGATCGCCAAGTTAAGAGTAACAAGTTAGTGTGTTGTGCGATGATTGGGATTCCATAGCTTGAGGGAAATTTTGGTCCTAGAAGAGAAACTGTTAAATTGATGCTTCCTCAAGAAGTGAATTGTTTTCCTGATTTTCGTTTAAGTTCTATGCTGTTGACCTTTGTCTTTCGCAAAGTTTAGCTTGGCTTTATATTGGTATGTGTGGTTCTTATCAGTTCAGAAAGAATAAAAGAAACGTTGGATTTGGTTATTCGAGTGATTTCTCCTTTGGCGGATGTGGTGTTTATTTGCAAATTTTCTAATTTGAAGGTGGAAAGATTTTCGTGATAAATCTTCGATTCTGAACTTGACTCTTTTTAGTACCGAGTTGGTAACACTTGGTTGCGATGATAGTCCTTCATTTTCAGTTGGGCTATGTCGGGTAAGAGTGTGTTTAAAGCGAGTTCTGTTGTGTGTCCCTCGTTAAAGGAGGCGATCTTTCTTTGGGTGAAAAAGTCCGCTTAATAGGTGGAACAAAAGTTCAGTGTTCTATGCACATGTTGCGTGGTTCGGTATCACTAGGGGGGTTGCCCCAAGGTACATTGGGTTGTTTTCACTAGTTGGCAAAACGTTAGGACCGTAGTGAGTCCATGCGCGAAGTACACATCGTCTTGTTTGTCCCAGTGCTGAGTGAGTACCAGAGAGGTCCGAAGTTTGAAGTTTCGTGGGAGCTGCTGACCTTTGAGTAGCAGCCTGTGCGTTGTTAGAGAGGTCAGAGCGAGTGCTGAGGCACAAGTCGTTGGTTTGTGTCAAGGTGCCTTTGTCCTATTAGCTCGAGAGGGAGGCGACTTGGGAATTGGAATCTCGCATGCGCGAGCTTTATCCAAAGTTTTTCACGGCAGGTACATAGTAATGTTAGTAAATCTTTTAGCAGTGGTTTTTTTTGGTGTTGAGGTTGAATAGAATTCGGGGTCGAATTCTATTTAAGGAGGGTAGAATGTAATACCCCAAAAATTAAATCGGGAGAGAATAATTAAAATCGGGAGAATATTTCTTTTAGCAAAGCGATTGAACAGGAGAAAGAGGGGTTTTAATGTAATACTCCAATTTATTCTACGAAAGAAAGCGTTCAAAAGAGAAATTAGACAAAAAAAAGGGGGGTTTCTGCAGTTTTTCGGCAACTTGGGCCTTGGCCCAGGAGGCCCATGAGGGGTCGGCCACCAATAAAAGGAAGGGGGAAAACCCTAGATGCACAGTAGCTACAGTACTGCCGCACTGTAGCACGGCTACTGTAGCACACCTCTCCTCCATGGTGGTGCCCCCCTCCATTGGTGCCTCCCTTCCTCGCCGTCGGTGCTCGCTGCTGCCGATCAAGTGAAGAAAGGAGAGGAGATCAACTTCGTAGGGAGAGTTCATCATCTTGCTGCGATTCTACAAGGGTAACGTCGCGTGTTCTTCGTTGTTTGATGCGTAGTAGTTGCGGTTGATGTCGTTTGGTAGATTGATTTGCGTCGGTTTAATAGATCGCGTTCTGTCCAGATTATTGCGCGATCAGTTTCGTGTGTTTAGAGGCCGAATTAGGAGTTTTGGTCTGCGGTCTGCTAGATTTATGTAGATAATGTTCTTAGCTTTCAGTGGCCGCCGAGAACGCCAAAATCCGATTAACGGTTAGAAAGTTATGAATTATTTAGTGCCGCTGTCTGGTTAATCTGTCAACATCCTGACAGTCTGTAGAAAACTGAGTTAATCTATTAGTTAAAGACGAAATCAGAGGATCTCAATATAACAAATATTGTAGGTAATTTCCATACCTTTTCAGAGAGATAAAGAACGCAAGATTTTGACTTTCGTAGCAAAAGTTATGGTGGTTTTAGTGTACTGTCCAGAGAAGCCGACGTGAAAATTGTTGTTCTGTAGTTTGGCTTGGTAGGGGCAGTGGATGGCTTAATCAAAAGGGCTCCCCAAATAAGTTTATTTAGGTAATTTAATTACCTTTCCAGAAAGTCTAAGAACACCTCATTGGACTTCTGAGCAGAAAGTTATGTATTTTAGAAGTTGACTGTCCACAAAGGGGACAAAGCGACATCTAGAAATTGGGGTTGGGTTCGCGCTAAAGGAACTTTCGTGAGTCCGTGTTTACTTTTATGGTTTGAGTGGTCCTCTATTGCTGTCTTAGCATTTCTTAATTGAATGTTTAGGTGGGGGACTGGTTCCGGAGGCGGCACCCTCTTCTCGTCCTTCGTTCCCGCTCGGTTGAGGCAAGTGCATTGTTTGATCCTTGTTTGTGATTGCTTGGATATGAATGCGGGTTTGATGCTTGTTAATGTCGTGTGGCTATTGATAAGTGTGCATAATCAGAGTGGTGAATGTTCAAACTATGGATATGCTTTATTCATGAATGTTGTTATCGCCTTAATTCACGAATGTCGTTGTTGCTTTTATTCATGAATGTTGTTACCGCCATTGGTGCTTGATGTTGAAAAGAGATGGTGCATATGCATTTTGATATCATGTTGAGGCCTGGTCTTGTGATGACCAAGTATGCACATCTTTGAGGTCCCCGTCATGAATGTGACGGGCTTGAGATCCCCACACTCGTGGAGTGTGGGCATGAGGTCCCCAATACTTGCGGAGTATTGGGCAATTGGTCCCTGTGCGTGCGCGCACAGGCATGGGTATGCAGCGACGGTTGCATACTTTGCATTACCAGTGTAATGCACAAAGAGATAGAGAAAAGGAATCCTTGAGCATTGCATTTGCATGTGGAATGATTTAGTGATGTGCTCCGGAATATGGATGCTGACGCTATGGATTGAATTATGCGTCTGTTTATTTATGTACTTGTTGAGTCTGTGGACTCACTCTTGCTTTCTTGTTGTTTTTAGGTACCCAGTTCAAGCGCAGTATGCAAGGGAGGGAGTAGCGTTATGCTTTGCACGCACACTGTCATGAACATTAATTCTCAGACCATGCCTTATTAATTAAGCTACTGATCAAAGATTTGACCTGTTTATGTTATCGTATCGGATTATTTGTAATAATGATGAGTAGTCTAGTTGGAAATTTGAGGATTTGTTCAGTCGATTAGTAAGTTCATGAGTACTTCTTGTTGATCTTGAATATTGCAGTACTCCGTTATAACTCCCTTTTAACTGTTGAAACCCATGTGATGTTAGAAATACAAAGGAGACTCTGCTGAATTTTAGTAAAGTATCTTAGTTTAGTTTTGTGTAAGGTTACTTTAGTAGCATTCTTGGCTCTTGTGGAGTTGGGGTGTTACAGGGAAACCACGCAAGGCGAGTCAATACTTTGATCATGTTGAACCTACATTTTTGCAAATTATTTTTGTTTAAATTATCAAATTGCATGCTGTTATTTTATATGCAAATACATGGTTAATTGATTCTAGTTATATGCCCAATTGCTTGCCTTGAATAATATTACACATCCTTTGGATTACTTGATTATGTGAACTTTGTCGCCTTAGCAAAATTACAATAGTAACCTTTCGAAAATAAGTCTGTAAGTTATATGCCATGCTCAGTATTGTTTAGGTACTCATGGGTGCGAGAGCGCCAAGCATCACTTTTAATCATGAGAAAAATTGGTTGGGCAGTCATGGTGGTAATGACTGGTGTATGTTGGATATGATTATTTTATATTCCCAAAAACCTCAAATTGCTTATTTATCTGGGCGGATGGTTCGGGGGTATGGTGCAGGTGTGCACGAGAGTGGGGTTTGTGGTAGAACCGCCCAGATAACCCTAAGGACTGAATCTTCTCATGACCTCCCCTGTACAACAGTGCAACCACAAGTCTGTAAAGTACAACTTGGCTTAGTAGATTTACCGAACCCTGAAAGTCATCATCATAGGTGGAGGAGGTGAGGTAGTGCAAGTGGCGGTCTGGGTGACGGCTTGAACGGGACACCCGCAGAGGGTGAAGTTCTTCTGCGGCGTGCTAGCAAGGTGAAGTATCCAGCTGCTAGGCGCATAGGAGGGGAACTCCCGCACAACCTATGAGACCTGCCGCAAGCGGGACAAGCTCATAGGGGTGAGATGATGGATGAGGCGAGGTATTTTGAACGGTTACTGTGATGGTTTGCTCAACCGCGCGGCTAAGGAATCGTGTGGGGCAACGAGTGAACTGTCTCTTGTGGATAAAGTGTGCAAACTCTGCAGAGTCTAAAACTATTCGAATAGCCGTGCCCACGGTCAAGGGCGGACATGGGAACTTAACTAGATATAGTTCTATTTAAAAATGTTTGGAAAATGGGAATGGAAAAGTGGAGGGCAGCGGAAAGCCCTGATTTGAGTTGTCCTGGGTGTCGTCCCAGTGGTAAGTTAAGCGGCTATAACGCTGAAAGATGTGATACAGTGTGATGCCGTATGTATGGAAAAATTATAGTGATATTAGGCATATGGTGTGATGCCATATGTATGGAAAATTATGGTAATATTCCTTGAACTTTATGTTTTGTTCTAAATCTGCTAGGTCTCAGGAAATTTTTATGTATTGTATTACAATTAGTGGCATTTCTATTCTTACAAGATAAAATATGGGAAGAATAAATGGAGTCGTAAGAAAAGAAGATGGTTGTTTATGTCAATTGCATAAAGAAGTTGGCGGATTCATGTTGATCATAATAGGGATAATGATAGTGTGGATTTTGGAAAGATAAATTGGTGGAGCCTAAATGAATATATAAACTAGATAGATGATTCAAATAATCTTTGTAGAATTAGAGAGTATAAAAGTAATTGTTGGATTACAACACTGATACTTAGTATAAATTCTTGGATGATATTGATAATGATGGGATTAATACGATTTGATCAATTACTAGATGGATAATTTGAATCTTGGGAATTTGGAGGTATGAAAATAACTATGGGTGATTAGTCTTGATCAATGATAACCTTGGTGGATATATATTAGTGAATCATAGACCTGATCAATGATATTCTTCGTGGATGTTTATTAGAGAATGCTAGATCTGATCAATGACATTTTGGTGGATGTATACTAGCGATTCGTAGACTTGATCAACGATATTCTTGGTGGAGGTACAACAGTGAAGTAGTTAGAGATGGATTATAAGGAAATAAGTGGAAGAGCAAATTATGGTTGTGGATCAGTAACAAAATGGATTGGATTGTTAGGGATTAGAATACAAGAGATAGTGGTGGATTAATTAAGTGATATTATATAAATTAGGATACTCGCTGTTTGGGGATTAGTCAGCATTTGATTGGTGGATGGAATAATTGATGATATTCGCTGATTGGAGTTTTAGACAGCAAACCATATAGAGAGTGAATGATCGGTGGATTAATTAAATGATGTTGATCACTGTTTCGAGTATTAGACAGCAACCAATACAGAAAGAATATGATCGGTGGATTGAGTAGAGGATGGCACATGTTGTTTGGAGTTAGATAGCACTCAATAAAGGAAGTGTAATCTCGGTGGATTAAGTCAATTATGGCAATCGCTGTTGGGAGTCTTAGACAGCAGTTAATAAAGAGCGCGAGTCTTTGGTGGATTAAGTCGATGATGTCATTTGTGGTGAGGAGTCTTTAGGTCACAAAAACAACAATATGATATAGTAATAGAAATGCTACTAGATGCGTTTTATGGCAAAAAAAAATAACCCAAGCCTTTCCTTTGTTAAGCCATGCATACTATTTATTTGCATTCTGTGTATTGGCTCGCGGAGCACGGGGTCGGAGTGCTCACGCTCGCTTTTGCGACAAAATTCAGATTCAGGAATCAAATCACCTCGCCTCAGCAACAAGATTGGACAAGCTGGCCGAGAAGATGAAGATGTCAAGGGCTAGGTCGCGAACCTCCAGTTGGCTGCCTGTGGGCATGTCCTGAAGGTCCCACCAGTGTGCTTCATTCCGCTGCTGCAATTTATTGACTTCGGCCTAATCGGCCCATGAGTAAGTTTACTATTATATTTACGCTTCCGCATGATATGTACTTTGATAATCAGAACTGTAATCTGTGAGCACTATCTACTGATCCAGGGAATAGTGCGGTGGAATCACAGAGGAATCCAGATTGTAATATCTGGGTCCTTACACCCGATCTTTCGATGAGAACGATAAGTTCGGTAGGCGTCGCTCAACTCTCACGATCCTGGCTACGAACACGCAAGGCTCGAAGCCACGCAATCGCTGAACTGCTCGACAAGTCGTTATCAACCGTGCACGAATACCCGGATGACCTGACCACGAGGGTTGATTCCTGCATACACCGAAGAAGCACGCAAGAAAAAGATAAAGCAATATGAAATTGCAAATAGGAATTGAAATATTGAATTGAGTTGGGATTCTGAAGCGGTATTATAGTTGGTCTAATCGACACAAGCCAATACACGAAATTGCAACAAGGCTAACTTTTAACTAAACAAAATCCAAGAAAACTAGAGGGGGTGCGACCTCCTTAAATAGGGGATGAGGAGCCACACATCTAATAAAACCAGCGGGGTGGGACTAAAGTCATGGTTTACTGTTCACGTGAACAGTAATACACCCTCCAGGTGGGCCGTCGGCAGATGGGCCAAGTTCAGTATGATTACAAGGCCCAGATTGGCCCAAACAAGTGATCTGACATCTTCTTTTGATGATTGCGATCAGTCCAGAAGGAATTTGATGATGAGGCTGGATCCGTTGGAAAGAGGACGAAATAAGCTTTCAATCAAGTACTCGTGGACCTCCAACGGACTCTGTATGTGAAAGTTATGCCCATTTGAAATTGGTGCTGTCAGGCTGATTCCGAACTGATCTGACCAAAACGTATCCAGCTTGGCACATGTAGTAGCACCATGGCTTGTAGACATAATACCATGGTATGTAGACGTAGCACCATGGCATGTAGACGTACCTCGATCCAATTGGGTAATATGGTCTTGCATCAGCCGAAAGTCCTATTGGAGAGGATGTTGTTGAAGTAGAGGATGCAGTGCCACAGGGCGAAGTAGTGGTTGCATCCTTAGGTTTGATGTCCTCATCATCCTCCCTTTCTTGAATTTGAGTCGTCCTCGACTCAATCGTTGTCTCCACATCATCACTTTCCTGAAAAAGGTTAGTAGCAACAGGAAACAAAGAAACATGCATATCTTCTAAAGGACACAAAGATTCTTTACAAACCATACTAGAGCATTTAGATTGATGTTGTTCCAAGTCAATGCAAGCAGATTTTCTAGCTAACATAACAGGTGCTTTCAATTTAAGTTCACTTGGAGCTATAATCTTACGATCATCCTTTGTGTTCTCCTTACTTGTTTTCGCAGATCTTTCTAATTCATCCTTTAATATAGCAGCAGGAGACATTGGAAGCAAAGTGATTTTCTTTTCTTTATAGGTAAAAGTATAATGATTAGATCTACCATGATGTTCAGTATATCTATCATATTGCCAAGGTCTACCTAATAATAATGAGCATGCTTGCATAGGTACGACATCACAATCAACATAATCATGATATGATCCAATAGAAAAATATACGCGCACAAGTTGAGTTACCTTCAACTTACCACAAGAATTCAACCATTGAATGTAGTAAGGATGAGGGTGTTGAGTTGTAGTCAAGCCAAGCTTCTTGACCATGTCTGTGCTAGCAAGATTGTTGCAACTTCCGCCATCGATCATGACATTACAGGATCGTTCCTTGATGACGAACTTTGATTGGAATAAGGTGTGACGTTGATTTTGTTCAGCAAGCTCCATTTGAGCACTTAGCACACGCTGGACAACTAAGCTTTGGTACGTGTCAGATGCCTCATGGCTTATATGTTCTTCCTCAGTTTCATCACCTACATTGTTAGTTGCAACCAAAACATGTTCTTCCTCAATGTCGCTAGCAGAAGTGTACTCACCATTGTCCTTGATAAGTAAAGCTCGCTGACTGGGACAATCGCGCATCAAGTGCCTAAATCCTTTGCAACGGTGACATTGTACATCTCTAGATCGCCCTGTAGAAGCAACAGAAGAAACACGTGTTGTAGGGACTTGTACCTTTGCAGATTTGCTTGCAGCAGAAACATGCGCAGGAGTGGAAGGAGCAACAAGGGGTGCACGGCTTGAGGAAGGTGCAACGTGTTGTTTTGACTTGGCCGGTCTACAAAAGAATCTCCAAAATTGCCCCTATAGCGAGATTGTCGACCATGCACTTCTCTTTCAGCTTTGCAAGCAAGATGGAACAAACGATTGATAGAATTGTATTCTTTATAATCAATTATGTCCTGAATTTCTCGGTTTAAACCTCCCAAAAATCTAGCCATCTTAGCATCTTCGGTTTCATCTAAACCACAACGCAATAAACCAGTTTGCAATGCTTGATAATAATCCTCTACAGAACTACTACCTTGTCTTAAGCGTTGTATTTTATTAAGCAAATCACGTGAATAATATGAAGGTACAAATCTATGTCTCATTGCTCTCTTCAAAGCATTCCATGTCCTAGGTATGTCCTGATGAGTACGACCATATTCACTCCATCAAATAGATGCGAAATCAGAAAACTCACTAGTAGCAGCCCTAACTTTCTTATCTTCAGGGAATTCATGACAAGCAAATTTTTGTTCTACTGTAAGCTCCCATGTGAGATAAGCATCGGGATCATATTTTCCAGCAAAAGATGGCATCGTGAATTTAATTTTACCAACTGCATCATTATGGTCACGTACCTCACGTTGATGTCGTCCCATACCTTGACGATTGTGATGAAGCCGACGATGGTTGCGATCATTGTGAACATTGATTCCATCTGTTTCCGTATCAGCAGTGTAGTTGTTCATTTCTTCTTCTTCCACCTCATCAGCCCAAGAGCGAGAGCGAGCAACAGATGGATTAAGGCAAGGTTGTGCAACGCCAACAGCAGCGGGGGCGGCAGCAGGAGGGGGAGCTCTCTCTAGCTGCTCCACACGTGTAGCAATCGCAGCAAGATCGTTATTGGTGCGATCTAGAACTTGCTCAATACGCTCCGAATGTTGACTCAACAAGCGTGAAAAGCGTTGCATGATGTCTTTCGTGCGAGGCGTGAGAGGTGCATCTTCCTCAACATGGGGCCTGCTATTCCCCCCTTGTGATCCTGAACCTACCATTGTTAGTAGAAAACAAAGAACAGATCACAGTATATATGTCCCTATGAACTACTAGGTTTTGGAGTTTCACAAGTCACTCACACTCAAGCTTATACCCAGTTCTTATAAGTTCTTACCAATGCAACAAAGAAGTGGTACAACCGGTGGCTGGTTCGTGATACTCTCACTTGCGATCAGACCAACGATTGCGAGGGACGGCACCTGCTGAGTTAGTAGGAAGTGGAGCTTGGATAGGCTATGTATTTTGTAGCAAAGGAAAACAATCAATTAATTTCAGAGATTGCACATAATTGAATTATAGTTCGTATCTAGCACTTAGCCTATGTTGCTGATCAACCAAGGATAGAAGAAGGCTAAAATATGTGTATGGTAATGTATAGGAGTGGTAAATACAAGATAATTCAATTGAATGCAATCTAGAATTGAAGAGCACAAGGATTGACCCAAAACTTGAAAACTGGAGATTTCTGTTCACTGGACAGCACGTCGGTATGTTGGCCGTAACTTTTTGCCAGTTGCCTTTTTTTCAATGATTTTTTTCTCTGTTTCCTGACGGCTTTTTCTACAACTTTTGTTTTGGGGCCAAGTTCTGGAAACCGACCGAAAAATTCGCACAAAATTCACAAGTGCCAACTGTTGCAGATTCAATCTGGAATTTTAGGTCAACTTGCACCGCAGATATCTCTTAACTTCCTTGCTGGAATGGTGTGAAATTTTATAGATAGATGGATACTGAAGTTTTGAATCTAATGGCCATGGTCTCACTCAAAAATAATCTCGGAATCAAAAGTTATGGCGTTTTTGGTGGCGGCTGCAGAGGAAGGAAAAATCAGCCGAATTGGAATTAGGGTTTGGTGTGGGGAATTTTTGTTTGTTTGGATTTTTAATGGAACAAAGATTTCACCAGCAACTAGACAAAGCTAAAACGAACACAAATTCAATTTAGCAAACCAAAACTAACAGATTGAAAGGCACAATGGGGTTTGGACAGCGGAAATTAACTCTTTTTGTTTAATTTTGGCTATTTGGACTGTAGGAAAGAAAACTTCTCACCGATGAACTGTAGCTCTGATACCACCTGATGTACCCGAAGGTCCGATTGTTGGCCCGATCTTTCGATGAGAACGATAAGTTCGGTAGGCATCGCTCAACTCTCACGATCCTGGCTACGAACACGCAAGGCTCGAAGCCACGCAATCGCTGAACTGCTCGACAAGTCGTTATCAACCGTGCACGAATACCCGGATGACCTGACCACGAGGGTCGATTCCTGCATACACCGAAGAAGCACGCAAGGAAAAGATAAAGCAATCTGAAATTGCAAATAGGAATTGAAATATTGAATTGAGTTGGGATTCTGAAGCGGTATTATGGTTGGTCTAATCGACACAAGCCAATACACGAAGTTGCAACAAGGCTAACTTTTAACTAAACAAAATCCAAGAAAACTAGAGGGGGTGCGACCTCCTTAAATAGGGGATGAGGAGCCACACATCTAATAAAACCAGCGGGGTGGGACTAAAGTCACGGTTTACTGTTCACGTGAACAGTAATACACCCTCCAGGTGGGCCGTCGGCAGATGGGCCAAGTTCAGTATGATTACAAGGCCCAGATTGGCCCAAACAAGTGATCTGACGTCTTCTTTTGATGATTGCGATCAGTTTAGAAGGAATTTGATGATGAGGCTGGATCCGTTGGAAAGAGGACGAAATTAGCTTTCAATCAAGTACTCGTGGACCTCCAACGGACTCTGTATGTGAAAGTTATGTCCATTTGAAATTGGTGCTGTCAGGCTGATTCCGAACTGATCTGACCAAAACGTATCCAGCTTGGCACATGTAGTAGCACCATGGCTTGTAGACATAATACCATGGTATGTAGACGTAGCACCATGGCATGTAGACGTACCTCGATCCAATTGGGTAATATGGTCTTGCATCAGCCGAAAGTCCTATTGGAGAGGATGTTGTTGAAGTAGAGGATGCAGTGCCACAGGGCGAAGTAGTGGTTGCATCCTTAGGTTTGATGTCCTCATCATAACCTTTTGTTGTTACACTTGTGTAGACGCTTGCAATTGGCAAAGCCCTCAAAGAGACGCGCGCGCGCGAGCGGAGGGCACTGGAGGACCAGCTGCGCGTCGCGGACGACGCCAACGCCGCCAAGGATGAGCTCATTCGGGTGCTGATGGCAGAGCGGGACGAGGCTATTGACGATGCGCAGCTGGTGGGCACGAACGCGAAGAACGCGGCACTGGCCGCACACCGCGCGATGGAGGAGGCTCAGCGCGTTGCGACGGAGGAGCAGACCACCCTTCTTCAGCGAATCTCCGCGCTAGAGGCGAAAAAGAAACAGCTTACTGCCTCCGTTGCTGAGAAGACGCTATCCTGGGACAACGCGTGCGCCTCTGCGTGGAATGCGAGGAGTCTTTGGAGCAGGCCCTCCAGGGGCTTTGCGTGCACGTGGAGGACGCCACTCATGGCTGCCAAGACCTGATGGAGACGCTTGGGCGAATTGAGGAGGGCTCGAGCGTCACCCTCCCCGGCGCCAAGGCTTTCGGCACCCACTGCGGCTACATGAGTGCTGGGCTTGCCCTCGCCTTGCTGCACGTCGGTGGGTGCGAGCATGTCAATGAGCTGGCGGACCCTCAGCTCGACTTGCCTACCCAGCCCGGGGTGATATCTGATGCCGTTCGTGCCGCCAAGCCCGCAACCCGAAACTTCCATGACCGAATTTGGAATTATGTCGGGAAGGGCGCCGCCGCGGTTGCTTTACGGCGGACACTACAGAACGAGGGCAACGTGCTTCGCTGGCTCGAAGAGGTCCCTCGGCGCAGCACAGGCGATGCGGGCACTCGTCACGGCGAAGATGGCGCGGACTCATAGGAATAATTCCAGGTTTTGGCGCGTTCCACGCCGTGCGTGTGTCTGCTTCTGTAATGTAACTATCTTACTCGGGCTAAGCGACAATTCTCCCGTGTACTTGTTGTTATGTAATATGTTGTGAGCTTGGGAGGTCGTGTAAAGCGTGGGTATCGTGTCGCCCCTCGTTCTGGTATCAGCAAACGGGCTTGCGAACACTTTGTGCCTCGGACCCCAGGCTAGTTGAGGTAGACGCGTGAGCGCTCCGTCCCCTACCCTTCGAAGTGGTGGCAGCGGAGCTAGCGCCTAGTCGAGGTAGACGCGCGAGCGCTCCGTCCCCTACCCTTCGAAGTGGTGGCAGCGGAGCTGGTGCCTTGTCAAGGTAGACGCGCGAGCGCTCCGTCCCCTACCCTTCGAAGTGGTGGCAGCAGAGCTGGCACCTAGTCGAGGTAGACCCGCGAGCGCTCCGTCCCCTACCCTTCGAAGTGGTGGCAGCGGAGCTGGCGCATAGTCCAGGTAGACGCGCGAGCGCTCCGTCCCCTACCCTTCGAAGGGGTGGCAGCGGAGCTGGCGCCTAGTCAAGGTAGACGCGCGAGCGCTCCGTCCCCTACCCTTCGAAGCGGTGGCAGCGGAGCTGGCGCCTAGTCAAGGTAGACACGCGAGCGCTCCGTCCCCTACCCTTCGAAGCGGTGGCAGCGGAGCTGGCGCCTAGTCAAGGTAGACGCGCGAGCGCTCCGTCCCCTACCCTTCGAAGTGGTGGCAGCGGAGCTGGCGCCTAGTCGAGGTAGACCGAGAGCTCCGTCCCCTACCCTTCGAAGTGGTGGCAGCGGAGCTGGCGCCTAGGCGGGGTAGACGCGCGAGCGCTCCGTCCCCTACCCTTCGAAGTGGTGGCAGCAGAGCTGGCGCCTAGTCGTTGCATGCACGGGAACCTCGACCACGCCCCTTGTTTTTTATGTTCCTGGGAGTGCGCGGGGATAGCGTCCGCGTTGGGCTTTTTTTATGCTCCGGAGAGTGCGTGGGATCGACACCCACGTCTTATTTATACTCCGAAGAGTACGCACTGGGGCAACGCCCATGCGTGCGCGAGGTTCGCGTCTTGTTTATACTCCGTAGAGTGCACAGGGATAGCATCTGCGTCTTTTTTATACTCCGGAAGAGTACGTGGGATCGACATCCACGTCTTATTTATACTTCGAAGAGTACGCACTTGGGCAACGCCCATGCGTGCGCGGGGTTCGCGTCTTGTTTATACTCCGTAGAGTGCGCAGGGATAGCATCCGCGTCTTTTTTATACTCCGGAAGAGTGCGTGGGATCGACATCCACGTCTTATTTATACTCCGAAGAGTACGCACTAGGGCAACGCCCATGCGTGCGCGGGGTTCACGTCTTGTTTATACTCCGTAGAGTGCGCAGGGATAGCATCCGCGTCTTTTTTATACTCCGAATAGTGCGTGCGGAGGCGGACCTCGATGCTACGTCTTATTTAGAGTCCGTAGACTGCGCGCGGAGGCGAACCTCTGCGCGTTGCGGGTGGTGAAATTGCGTGCGGAGGCGGACCTCGACGCTACGTCTTATTTATACTCCGAAGCGTGCGTGCGGAGGCGGACCTCGACGCTACGTCTTATTTAGAGTCCGTAGACTGCGCGCGGAGGCGAACCTCCGCGCGTTGCGGGCGGTGAAAATGCGTGCGGAGGCGGACCTCAACGCTGCGTCTTATTTATACTCCGAAGAGTGCATGCGGAGGCGGACCTCGACACTACATCTTATTTAGAGTCCGTAGACTACGCGCGGAGGCGAACCTCCGCGCGTTGCGGGCGGTGAAGTTGCGTGCGAAGGCGGACCTCGACGCTACGTCTTATTTAGAGTCCGTAGACTGCGCGCGGGGGCGTCCCCCCACGCGTCTTTATTCATGCTCATGCATCGTGCCCACGAAGGTGACCCTTCGCGCGCTTTTAGTATGAAAACAGGAGAATTTGCGTGAACGATGCACATTATTAAATTTTTGTTTGCGCGGGTGAGCGGTTACAAGGGTTAAGGCACTAACCGTTAGCCGCTTATGTTCGCCAAAGCCGTGGAAGGCCCTTGCCCTTGTGTGCTTGACTTAGGCGTAATACCGTCGTAGCCTGTCCGCATTCCACGTGTGGCGGAGCGTGTGCCCTTCCAAGGTGGCTAAGCGATACGCTCCCTTCTGCAGGGCCTCCGCGACGATGTACGGGCCTTCCCACATGGACTCGAGCTTGCCTACCGTCTCCGCATGGAGTGTCATCTTAAGGACGAGGTCTCCCAGTCTGAATTCGCGTAGGTACAGCGAACGATTGTGACCACGCAGCATCTGTCGCGCGTATTTTATGACGTGTTGTGTTGCGCTTGCCCGATCTCCGTCAAGGAGATCCACGGACAATTGGCGTTCCTCGTCTGGTGCTTGGACGAGGACCCGCCGCGAGCCAGCCTTTATTTCTTCAGGTGTGACCGCCTCATCACCGAAGAGGAGCTTGAAAGGCGTGAACCCCGTTGGGCGTGTGACCGTTGTGCGAAGGGACCAGAGGACGCTATGGAGCTCGCCCTGCCACTTCCCCTTTGGTAACCCGACGAGGCGCTTCTTGATTGCGGCGGAGATGGCGCCGTTTGCCCGCTCCACCGCCCCGTTCGACTGTGGGTGTCTGACCGAGGCGAACAGGAGGGTGATGCCCATGTTGCCGCAGAATTCTTTGAATGGGGCCGCATCGAACTGCAGCCTGTTGTCAACGGTGATCTCCCTGGGCACGCTGAATTGACATATGATGTTCTGCCAGAGGAAGCGCTGCAGAGCTGCCGAGGTAATCTTGGCCAGGGCTACCGCCTTCAGCCACCTGGAGAAGTACTCCAGAGCAACCGCGACGAATCGCAGGTCTCCTGGGGCCCTGGGAAGCGGTCCCACGACATCGATGCCCTACCTCGCCAGCGGCCATACCGGAGGTATGGGATGGAGGCTTGTCGGGGGCCTGTGGATAGCCCTTCCCATCCATTGGCAACCTTGACAATGGCGCACGAGATCCTGGGCATCCGTGATAGCTGTTGGCCAATAAAAACCCTGTCTGAAGGCCTTGCCCACCAGAGACCTTGGTTGGAGTGCGAGCCGCAGAGACCCGCATGAATTTCCGCGAGGAAGCGCTTTCCTTCTTCGCGCAGGAGGCACCGCAGGAGCGGTGCGCAGACCCCCTTCTTGTAAAGCGCCCCGTCGAGCACCTGGAAGGACCTAGCGTGGTGTTGCAAACGCCGGAGCTCGGAGGGGTCATCCGGTTCCACGATGCCTTGCAGAAAAGCGAGAAGGGGCTCCCGCCAGTCACCCTGCTGGGTGATCTGGTGGACGAGGGTCGCATCCCGATTATCCTGTGCTGTGGCCGCCGCTGGCAGGGTTTCGTTAAAAGCCCCTTCGGGAATTTGGAGCTGCTGACTGGCAACCTTGGCCAGGACGTCAGCTTGTTCGTTGTCCACCCGAGGAATGGCCTTCACCGTGATGCCAAAAAGTGCCGCTCCTTCGCTTGTACGGCTGCTAGGTACTTGGCTAGCTCCGGGTCCTTGGCTTGGTATGACTTGTCCACGTGGCCCGCCACTAACCAGGAATCAGTGCGGACGAGGACTCGCCTTGCTCCCCTCGTATTCAGCCGTGTTGTTCGTAGTCGGAAATGCTAGGCGCGCCGAGTATAACAGGCGCTGCCCCTCTGGGGTGGTGATAACGGCGCCCACTCCTGCGCCCGCAACACCGTACGCTCTGTCGGTGTTAAGTGTCCACATCGGGTCTTCGACCTGGAGGGCGGGCTGAGCTGGGGGGATCCATTCCGCGCGGAAATCCGCTAGAACTTGAGACTTGATCGCCGTTCGAGAGGCGTATGTTAGGGAGAACGGGGCCAGTTCCGCCGCCCATTTACCGATTCGCCCCGTGGACTCCTTGTTGTGCAGCATCTCTGCCAGAGGGAACGATGATGGCACCGTTATCGGGTGCGCCAGGAAGTAATGCCGGAGTTTTCTTGAGGCCATGACCAACGCGTAAGCAAGCTTCTCGAGCTCGGTATATCGCGTCTTGGCGCCCTGGAGGGCTTCGGAGACGAAATACACTGGCCGCTGGAGCGCGCCCTCTTCCAGGACGAGGACGGCGCTGACCGCCGTTGCCGAGGCGACGAGGTAGAGTAGGAGGGGAGCCTCTGGTGCTGGGGCCACCAGAGTGGGAAGGGTTGCGAGGTGTTTCTTGAGGTCGTCAAAGGCCTTTGCGCAGTCGTCGTCCCAATGAAATCCATCGCAACCGCGGAGGGTCTTGAAAAATGGTAAGCCCCTCTCCGCCGCTCTGGAGAGGAAACGCCTCTGGACCTCCCGCGTCGTCTTGGGAGGTTCCATGCCCAGGATAGCGTCAACCTTGTCGGGGTTTACTTGGATGCCTCGCCCAGATACGAGGAAGCCCAATAGCTTGCCCGCCTGTACACAGAAGACACATTTGTCCGGATTGAGCTTGATGCCCGCCTTCCGGAGGTTGTCAAAAGTCTCCTGAAGATCCCGGCCGTGGGAGGCGAGCTGCCGGGTTTTTACTACCACGTCGTCCACGTAGGCCTCCACATTTCTCCCTAGCTGGACGGCCAGGGCCAGCGCGACGAGGCGGGTGAAAGTTGCGCCCGCGTTCTTCAAGCTGAATGGCATCCTTACGAAGCAGAAGGTCCCTACCGGCGTAATGAAGCTGGTTTTCTCCTCGTCGTCCTTGGCCATGTAGACCTGGTGGTAGCCGGAGTAGGCGTCCAAGAAGCTCATGAGCTCGCATCCGACGGTTGCATCGACCAGTTGATCTATGCGCGGTAAAGGGTAATCGTCCTTCGGGCATGCCTTGTTGAGGGCGGTGAAGTCGATGCACATGCGCCAGGCGCCGCTGGCCTTTTTAACCAACACCGGATTGGCGAGCCAGTCCGGATGTTGAACCTCGCAGATAACCCCCGCTCGAAGGAGCTTCGCCACCTCCACCTTAGCCGCCTGCTGCCGGTCCGTGGACATCCGGTGGAGTTTCTGCTTGACGAGCTTGGCGTCAGGGCGGATCGCGAGGTTATGTTCGATGAGGGCGCGGTCCACTCCTTTGATATCTTCCGGGGACCATGCGAAGACGTCTATGTTGGCCTGGAGGACTCGGAGCAAGTCTTGCTCTGCTTCCAGAGGGAGGTCTTCGCCTATGGATACGAACTGCCCCTCCGCTTGGAGCGGCACCCTCTTCACCCCGCCCTCTGGGTGGGACTTAGGTGTCCAACCCGGAGCGGATGGCGTATCCGCCTAGTATTTGTCGATGAGGGCGTGCACCTTGCAGTGCAAGCGTCCAGCTTCGGTTTCGATGCCCCGAGCCATATCCTGATCGCCGAAGATGGTGATAACGCCCCGCCGTCCTGGGAGCTTCATGCATAGGAATGCGTAGTGTGGGACGGCTTCGAAGGAGTTGATGGCGGGCTGGCCCAGTATGGCATTGTACAGGTATGAGACGTCCACGACGTCGAAGACGACATCTTCGGTCCTGGCGTTGTCGGCCTGGCACAAGGAGACTTGGAGGCGAACCTGACCCAGAGCCTTCAGAGGCTGCCCTCCGAGGCCCTGAAGGGGGGCTTCCGAAGCTTTTAATAGACTCCGAGGTATTCCCATACGGTCAAGGGCCTCCGCGAACAAAATGTTGGCGGAGCTCCCTCCGTCGATGAGGATGCGTCTGACGTCGCAACCTGCAATGTCGGCCTGGATGACCAAGGGATCTTGATGGGGAATTCTACACCCTGGGCATCGGCTGACGTGAAGGTGATGCTGCAAGGGGACGCCCGCCGAGGTAGTTGTGCCGAGGAAGTGCTCGACGAAGAGCCTCCATCGATGACATTAATGCCACATCATTGGGTCTCTCTGGGGGACCCAGCACGGGAGGGACCGCCTTGCCTATGCTGTACGTAGGCTGTTACGGGGGTCAATGTCTTCGAAGCCCGTACATGGGCCACCGCCTGTCGTAATGTCGCAACTTTGGTGCATGCCCGCGTGAAATCGCCCCGTAGCCGTGTACCTCGCACCATCTACCGTATTCCAGGATTTCATGCTCCGCGCGCGGCTTGGCATCGCCGCCTCCTTCGCATCCCCCTGCAACGCGCGAGGTTGACACGGCCCCCCGGGGAATGCCCTGCGTAGCCAAGATATGGCGGGCCTTTTGAGGTCTTTGCCGGTTATGCCGGGGCTTACGCCTATCGCCTGGTGAGGTTTGGTGCGCCCCATCGTCGACGGGCTCACGGGTGTCACCTGCGGACACTTGCTTGTGGTCCGTCCTCGGGTTGTCTCCTGCGCTGCTTCTTCGTGACAAGCCCTCCGCTTGCCCGACGTCGGAGCCATTGCCACTGCGCCTCCGTACGTCCTCTTCGGCTCGGGCGTACGCTTCCACTTTGTCGAAGAGCTCTGCCTCTGACTTGAGTGGCTT
Organism: Dendrocalamus latiflorus; assembly: GCA_017311315.1. NCBI lineage: Eukaryota > Viridiplantae > Streptophyta > Magnoliopsida > Poales > Poaceae > Dendrocalamus > Dendrocalamus latiflorus. The sequence goes on along the minus strand of CM029655.1, from coordinate 34,286,015 downwards.
CCGCGCGTTATATTCAGCGAGTGGTCCCGGGCGGAGACCTTGTGTTGCTGCGTTGATGACGGTTGTTTCGCTGACGTCCTTGACCTGGCAGCGCACTTTCGCGAAGCGCTTGAAGTAATCCCGGAGCCTTTCGTCAGGTTTTTGCTTGACTGCGAAGAGCTGGTCCGCATCGACACGCTCAGCGTAGTTTCCCTGGAAGTTGCTGTAGAGTTGACCGCGGATCTGTTCCCACGCGTAGATGGACTGTGGTGCAATGGAGAAGAACCAGGACAGCGCCACGCCTTGTAACGCGAGAGGGAGTCCTCTTGCCTTTGTGGTGTCGTCTCCGCCAGCGGCTTCGATAGCGGTCTCGTACACGCGCACGAAGCCTCGCGGGTCGGAGTCGCCCTTGTAGGCCTCGATGACGCTCGGGAACTTGAAGCCCTCGGGCCAAGCCGCCTACTATAGGCTCGCGAAGAGCGGGGACTCCGGATCTATTCGCCGCGATGGGACGCAACTAGACGTAGGGGGTTCGGACGCCACCGCTGGGGGGGGTTGGCTCCGCGCCTCTTGCATGTCCTGTACAGCTCCGCGGAGGTCTGTTAGCTCCCGCTAAAATGTGCTAAGGGCCGCCAGCAGGGCGGCCTCCACCGCGGGCGTGGCTGGGGCCATCGGTGCGCTTGGCGGCGCTACCGGTACGGCGGTGATCACGGCCTGCGCGCCCAGGCTGCCCGCTGCGTTGTCGCGGAGGGCCCTGGAGCCGGCGACGAGGTTTGCGTCTCCGCTGGGGCCGCTCACCGCTTCTGCGCTAGGTGGAAAAACAGATGCGCCTGCGCTGCCATCGCCGAGGTTGGTCATCGGGGTGGTGCGGGTGGGGTCGGTCGTCGCGTCGGTGGCGGGGTTCGCTGTCGCACCTGCACCACCGCTCGTACCTGCGGCTACTAGAGCTGAAGCCCCAGTGCTGACGCGAGACCTCGCCGCTTCCGCCGCCTTCTTCGCCGCCGACGGTGAAGCTTTCCTTGGTGCCATCCTCCTTCAGATCTGGAGGCTTGTTCCTGTCCTCCCCACGGACAGCGCCAACTGTTGTGGTTACAAACCAAACAGAGAGAGAGTGTAGTAGTGGAGAGTTGTGTAAATGAATGGCTTCCTCCTCCTCCCCGTGGCATATGCCACACATATATATCCAAAATGGGGAGTGCTTGTACAGTTATACCCTTACACATGAGTATTCCCCTCGGGGGGCTCTTATGTCATTACACATGTCCTATTTCGGACCTAACAAGCCTACTGGGCTTAGGTGGGGGCCACCCCTACAACAATACTCATTTGTCTCAAGAGTTCAGTTACATATTTGCTAACAATTTTACGTTTTGCTAAGTTATTGACTTGTCGCCAACTAGTTTGGCTAGAAAACTTACAGAACCTTAAAAGACAACTATTGTAAGCCCAGTTGGAGTTCGGTTAAACAGTCATTCCAAGAGTGTATGAAGTACTATTCACTTCCCCAACTCATACTTTTCATTCTTTCAGGGAATAAGCAATAGAGAAGCTAGCGTTGCTTAATGATGCAGTCAGCTAATTTAGTCGAATTGGCAAGCTTAATGATGGATATTCGCTTTTTTAAGCTCTTTTTTGTTCGACGCGAGGGCAGCCGCCAGCCGGTAAATTTGGATAATCGTGCTTGTAATAGTGTTGGATTGGATGTTGGACATGTCTTCCTTGTGCTTCATTCAAGGAAAGAAGAAAGCCACATCGCAGTAAACAGACGTGGTGGGTTTCTTTCTTTTCATGTTGAGAGTCCATGTGGAGGTGTCTCCATGTTTATGATGAGTAAATTAACTCGTGTTCTGGAGAGTTTGAGTTTGATTTGGTTGGTTCGTGCCAAGTTGGTGCATGGTGTAGTCCAGTTCAGTTGGACTTGATCGATCGCGGTCGGAGGTGCTTAGGACGCTTGTTCTTTTCTCGATCGGTCGATTTGGGTAATTCATGCTTGAGCACCTTCTTTTGATGCTAATATATGATTATGCTATTTTGTGTGTGCTATGTGACGGTTTGCTTGTCTGTGTGGCTACAGGACTTTGGAGCTAGGTCATGGTGAGGCGTGGGAGGACCGGGACTAGGCACAGGAGGTGTTGAAGTCCAGACAGTCGGAGATGCCAAAGATGATCGAGGCTGCTGAGGTGGTTGCGAGTCGGGATACGAGGAACCGGAGCTGGAGCTACCGGAGGTGGACACGACGGGCAACGGTCAGGATGCCGGGTGCGGTCGTGTGTAGCGGAGCAGACCGGGACTAGACCCAGGGAGGAATCGAGGTTCAGACAGTCAGGATGCCAGGTGCGGTCGTGTGACAACAGGAAGCTTCTGGGAAGGTGCTACAGGGGCATTTCGGTAAAATACGCAAGGCTGCAAAACAGAAGCAGATTCGATTGAAGATAACGGGTTAGAGACCCGTTAGTGGTAGTGGTAGTGAAGGCAAATTAGAAAGGGTTTAGGGTTTGGAGGGTGTGTATGTTTTCCCTCCATCCTGATGAGGACCTTTAACTTCTTGCCTTTTGTGTGTGTGAGGAAATGAAGTGGATGTAAGCTGCCATTTCTTGATTTCCTTCTTTGGTGTGAGCTGCCTCCATATAGAAAATGTGAGGGAGGCAGTAGAGCAAGCTCAAGGGGTGTGGTCTCTATGTGCTTGAGCTATGCGTGTGTTCTCTCTGTGCGTATTCATCTCAGACAAAGCATGTAGTGAGATGGTGTATCTCCTGTGTAATCATTCCTCTCAATGTAATCATTCATCGCAATGAATCAATTTGAGAAATCTTGAGATGGAAATGATCTGAGTGCTTGTCTCTCTGAGTTTGTCCTCTGCTCTTCTCTGTGTTCAATGTGTTTGAGTAGAATTTCTTGCTTGAGTAGCTGACTCCTGGTGGCTCTGTGATGGGAAAATACTCAAGGCCATTTGGCCATTTCATTCCCAAGAGCAAATGGAAGATTCAATGATTTATGTCATTTCTCTGTCATTCGCTCCATTTACTCTGTTCTGCATTTACTAGAGTTTGGAGGCAAGGCACTTTGGTATTTATTGTTTTCCCTTCAAGAAGAGGTTTTCAGATTTATGCTTTCTAGACCTGAGGTCATTGCTTAGCTAAAATCAATGTTTCATGGAGAAAAGAGTCAAGAATGGCAAGAAATTTGGTAATCAGTCACATTTCCTGTCAGTTTTCATATTTCTGCTCAAGTTTTGATTTCTTGCTCCTTTGGTATGGATCCTATTGTTCCTGAGGTCTAGTTGCTGTTTAGAACAAGTAGAGCCTGAGAAGATCAGAAGCATTTTACAAATTTCCTTGAAATCAGCAAGATTCAGTATTTTCAATTTTCAGTCGGCTGCTCTGTGGTTTCTACTCCTGCTTGAAATGAGGGCCGGTCTGACCGGTTTCATACCGGCGGTCAGACCGGATGGTGAAGGGCGGTCTGACCGCTAACCCTAGTGGTCAGACCGGAGGCGCTGTGGCGGTCAGACTGGCAACTAGCCGGCGATCAAACCAGTCTTGAACCGGCGGTCTGACCGGTCGAGCTGATGCGGTCTGACCGGCCTGGCCTGTCTTCTCTGACTTAATTACTGCTACCTGTTTCTTTTTGTCACTTGTTTGTTTATTTCTCTCTAGATGCCAGTGAGCTTGAACTCTCCTTCTTCATAGCTTCTGTAGCTATCGGAGAGGAGATGTTGTGTGGATACTTTGGGGGCGAGTTTTAAAAAGGCACCATTCACCCCCCCCCTCTATTGTGATTTCCAATCCTACACATGTAGATGGAGTCAACATCCAGAATGAGTGTTCAAGATTATAAAAATGTTTTTCAACGTAAAATATAAGGGGCCACGATCGCAAAAAAAAAGTACATACAAAAAAACAAAGTACATATTGTTCCTATTACAAACAACATCTCAAATAATTTTAAAAAAATTAAAAAATAATTAAGAAAAATTGCATGCACATGTGTAGCTGTCTTATGCTGACTTGTTGTCTGATGTTTTTGCGTTGCTCCATACCCTGCCGGTTGCCGCCGCCTTCTCCTTGTCCCGCCGCCGCCACACCCTCCACCCCCAGCTCGCTGTGCCACACAACTGGACCACCAACCCTGGCTCCGGGCTCCCCTATGCTGCGTGCCACTCCTTGGATTGCGTTACCTGCCGATTTGAATTATTTGTTTGGAATGGAAAAGACAATGTAGATTCGAATTCCACGCGGTGGCGGGAGGGCAAAGGGTAGCAGTTGTGCTTCAGACATTCATGGTCTGTGGCTGGCGCCGCCGGTTCAGAATTGTGACACCTGCGGTCAGATGGATTGTAGATATTGGGGATACTTCCAAGAAGATGATTGTAGCACTCAAGAAAAAAAAAGAAGAAATAAATAAATAATAATAATAATAAAACCCTAATCCAGATATGCCTTAAAAGGGGATCTCTCTATTCTTTTCCGTGCGTGATTTTTTTCCAGATCTAGATTTCAATCTAATCTCTCTTTCTTTCTCTCTCTCCAGTGCAACTGCGTGGGGCAAGCCGTTGGTGGCGGCTGGCCGGCGAGCGGCGGCGGCACACACGCCTGCAGGCATGCACGCGCCCGCCATGGCGTGGCGGCAGCGGCGCGAGCTTTGCCGGCGGCCAGGCGCGGCGGCGGCCGGTGGTCGGGTGCAGAGGCGTGGCCAAACGGCCATTCACGCAGCTGAACGAGTGTTCGCTCGGCCGAATAGCATTTCACTCAGCCGAATGTGTTTTCGTGCGGCCAAACAACTGTTCACTCGGCCGAACGACTGTTTCCTTTCCAGTCAATTTATCTCCTGCCATTCCTTTATTAAATTCATCTTTATCTGATCGGTTGCCTTCCATACCACTCTATAGGTTCGCATGCAATTGTTGAGGGGGCAGCTGGGCGGTTGCACATTTCGGATCCATCGTGCAGCGCGTCCGTCGAGCGTGCTCAAGGCAAGTACCTCTCGGCAGTAACATGCTCTTTCGCACATTACTGTTTCATGATTACCTGTCACTAGTAGCCTAGTATTCGATTATTGTACTGTATTGATTACCAGTTGTGTGTTGCTTGTAGAATGAGTTAAATTCAAATGCTCTAGGCTAGTTAGTGTTGTACGCTAGTAGTTGGTATAACGCTCAACTATAGAATTCATGTTTAGATAGGAATTGAAATAAATGCTTAAATTATAGATAAGGTAGCGTATAAACATGTTCAAATCTAAGGTTAATCACTTGTAATCTTTTAACATTGAGCGGCTTATTTTATCCTGCTTCCATGATTCTTTAACTGTTCATTGGTAATTGTGAGCCTTGGCTGATTTAGTTGTAGTACATTAATCTGATTAATAATCACTTATCACATAATAAAATTATATGATTGACAACCCTTGTGTGACTCCTTCTAGTATTCTCTTTAGGACAGGTTCTACTACGCTATCAACGGATCTTGTTCTCCATCGCTTGGTATCACAAATCATGTCTCTCCGTTCTCAATTATATCAAAATATCATCCTCATAATTTTACTTTAATTCACCTCGACCTTCTAATTACATCTTGGATAATTCACCAATAAAAGAAATGATGGTTACCTAGCCAGGGATTACCAACATATAGGGGAGATTTTCACCCACCTGGTAACGTACGGGGGCCGTACATTCTCGTTACACAGGATATTACACCCATCGATGGTTATAAAGTCGAGAACAAGGATGTGCCTGGCTATTTTCGTATAACCAGGTATGTAGAATGTGATTACCGGCGCCTTTGCTATAACTTGCCATAACTTGTCAAATAACAATTACCTTTAATTACACAGTTTCTACGATATCTATCTCCAATCTATATCAGTGTTTCCGGTAACCTGGGTTCGTTACCTTTAATCTGTATCAATTGTTTGATTACATTGCTTATCCTTTATTTCTCTTGGTTGCATTGCCTGTCTTTACTCATTGTGTTGCGACCGTTGTTAGGTACTTGTTGAGATTTTCAAATCTCACGTTTGCTCTTTCCATTCTCAGGTAAAATGTCAGTGGAGTGATAGCAATATGCATGGGTGGGAGCACACGAGTTTCAGCACTGTGGCTTGCCACTACTTTTGCTATTTTATGTCGGGACCCCGGATTTCCGAACCCGGACCCTCTGTGTATTACTGCACTAGTCCCAGATCAAAGCTAGTGCACACAGTTAAACAGAAATGAATACATAACCAGCAACGCTTTATTACAATATTAAAGAGTACAGACCGAAAGGTCTCATTATTACAATTGAGGTTTCAAGACCTCGCACACACGAAACACAGCGGAAGCAAAAGATAAACTCGGTGAAGACCCATCAATACGCCACAGGCAATTGACTGGGGAAGCGCAACCTAGAACTCCTGGAATCCTTCGCCGAATCCACCCGCAAAGAAGTCGTAGCCGCCTTCTTGAGCTTCAACTTCCTCTGAGATTTTATTTTTAAGTGTAGCATGTGAGTACATAAAGTACTCCGCAAGTCTTGGGAAAAATGCATAGATGCAAGGCTTTAACAAAGGAAGGCCATACGGTTCTTTTGCACAAAGCAATATTTGAAATCTCAATACTACTAATTATTTTCGAAGGCATCAATTTAATGAAGTAAATGTTTTTACCGAATTAACTTTCTAGTGAAGGTTCCAACTACCAACACTAGCTAACCAATTACCATTGGTCAAGTTTAAACTGCGGGTTCCATCCACCCTCTCTGGCTCCATCCGCCAGGATTCCCTTCCGAGAGTTCCCTCCACTCTCGGAATACAAAACTTTTGATTTTAAAACCAAAACCAGAAATCTACCATGTGAATGCATTCCTTGCCCGCCCTTGACCGTGGGCACGGCTATTCGAATAGTTTTACACTCTGCAGAGGTTGTACAACTTTACCCACAAGAGATAATTTATCCTAAAAGTCAACACGCTTCCTTTGGCATGAGACCCAGATAAAATATCACAAAACCTTTACCTTACTCTAATCTAGCTAGATACCACCCGCTGAGGTTTCACCGCAGAAGGGTTAAATCCGCCCAATCTGAAGCCCCCTCTTGCGCCATATGAGTACAGTAAATCCCTGTCCCTCACTGTGAATAACCAGTCCATCCCTGGCATCCACTTTCCGCTGGTGGCACCTAAACTAGACTATCATAAGTTAGTCAGCTAGGTCGTACCCATATAGACTTGTGGTTGTACGGTTAATGCTCAGTTTGGACAAACACAAGCGTCGGTCCTTAATTGACTAGGGTGGAACATACACTTAACAAGTTCTCGTGCTTACTGCACCAACCCAAACAACCATCCACCCTAATCTAAACCAACTTTCACATTTTTATTTTATTTTGAAAGATTAGTGGCAACTCCAATTACCACTACATTTATAACACAAGGGTATTACAATAAATCTTAATTTCCCATTTTCAAGAGTTCCAAAGATATTAGATAGCATGACTAAGCATTATTCTACCATCTAATGTTACCAAGGATTATGTAATTCTCATTGTTGAGACAAGGTAATACTAGGGTTACAAGGTGTATGCATTCAAAGTTCAATGAAGGGTATAACAAGATTGGAATAACTAATTCCTTAACATTGAACTAAAGTTTTATGTAAATAGCAATGCACATAATTTGAAATATTTAAAACATTTCAAAAACATAGGTTCAAGATGATCAAAGGAGACTTGCCTTCTTGCAGGGTTTCTGGGTCTTCTTGCTGCTGTGAAGAAGGATCGTCGACAACGTTGGAATCTACGCGAGAAAAGACGAAGCAACAAAGCAAATAAATACAAATAAAATTCAAATAAAAATCCAAAAATTCAACAGAGGCCATAGTTGGGTAGATTATGATTTTAGATGAATTTAGAAATTTGAATTGCTGGATTTGGAGTTAAAATGAGAAAGTTATGCTCATTTGAAAATCTCAGATTGAATAAATCTAGAAATTCCCAAATTTCTGACAGGTGGGGCCCACTGGAATATTAGATTTTAATTTCTATTTTTATTCTGAGAGACTGACAGGTGGGGTCCACTGGTCAGTGAGTCCACAGAGAGCTGTCCCTGACATGTGGGACCCACTGGACAGTGAGCCCACGGCTCAGCCTCTGACACATGGGACCCACTGGACTCTGGGCCTACTTGTCAGTGACCAGCGCAGAGGGGTGGGGCCCAGTCGACAGTGGCCTGCGAGGACAGCTGCCACTGACAGGTGGGGTCCACTTGTCAGCGCGGTTTAATTGAGAAAAACTCAACCTCAGCGTGCGGAGCCGAGGGCTCGAACGCGCGCCGAGGGAGTCGGGGGAGGGAAGAGCGAGCGGTGATAGCCAAGTGAGCGGGGAGGCTTTGCCTACCCATATAGGGCAATCAAACCTTTTGAGTTACCTGCCGGAGGGGAGGCCGGGGAAGGTGGCCGGAGGCAGGGTCGTCGGCGGCGAGGGAGTGGCGGAGGGGTGCGGATGACGCGTGAAATGCAAACCCGGAGCGGAGACGAGTCCAACGAAGGGGTCGGCAGGGCTCGGGGACGGGCGGAGGTGGCCGGCGACGAGGGGATGGCGGAGCTGGCTTGGGTCCTCCGGTGCGACGGCGCTCCGGCGGCGGGGAGGGGCGACTGAGGTGTCGGGGAGGATCGCACGGGCGAGAGGGAGCTCGGGGAAGTGACGGCGGGCTCCGGGGATGACCGAGGCGGCGGCGAAGGCTCGCCGGAGTACTTACTGTGGGCGCTCGGGGCTTAGGGAGAGAGGTGGAGTGTGTCTGGGTGTTGGGCGGAGGGAGGCGAACCGAGGGGGGGCTTTTATAGGGGCGCAAGGGGAGCAGGGGAGCGGCAATCGCTCGCCGGTGCTGGCGGCCGAAAAAGGAAGGGACGGGGAAGAAACGGGAAAGGGGAGGCAGAGAAGGAAGGGAGGCGCGGGCGTTGGGGATTTGCTTCCCGCCGGGCTCAGGAATTCCAAAACCGGGGAGAGGCAGGGAAGGCAAGGCCGGATCCGGCGCGGTCTCGGTCGGCCGGCGAGAAAGGAAAGAGGGGGAAAAGAAAGGAAAGGGGCGGCTCCGCGGGGACGACGGATCCGACAGGCGGGCCCCGCGTGCAGTGAGAGAGAGGAGGGAGCGGGCGGGCGGCGCGGATGGCTGCCACGCGGCTCGGGGAAAAGATCGGGCGGTGGATTGAGGCCGGGCGTGAAGACACGGCTCCTCCGAGCCGTCCACGCGTCGGGCGAGGAGGAGGGGAAGGCGGGGCCGCCGACTGACGGGCCGGGCCCGCTAGACAGCGAGGGGAAGGGGAGGATGCGGCCAGGATCAGGCCGAGCGGCGACGTGGATGGATCTGGGCCATCCACGCGTCGGCTGGAGGGAGAGGGGATATATTATTTTTCAGAATTTGATTTAGATTTTTCAGAAAAGGCTAGAAAATTATTTAGGCCTCAGAAAAATATGAAAATACCTCCAAAAATTCCAGAAAAATTCACAGAAGCTCCTGGACATATTTTGGACTAAATAAAATTATTTCCAACTACTGTTGATATTTAATTTTCATATTTTGAATTACTTTTTAAATTCTAAAAATAGTTTTTAAATTCCAGAAAATCCAGAAAGGCAAATAAAAGCCAAGTAAAATCCAATTAGCTTAAAATAATTAATTTGAATTTAAATTTTTCAAAAAGCCAAATTTTGGGATGTGACAAACCTACCCCCCTTAGAAAGAATCTCGACCCCGTGATTCGGACGGACTGGAAAAAGGTCGGGGAACTCTTCTTTTAGATCCTCTTCACGTTCCCAAGTCGCTTCCGATTCTGAATGGTTGCTCCACTGCACTTTACAGAACTTGATAACCTTGCTGCGCGTACAACGTTCTGATTCCTCCAATATCTTGACCGGATATTCTGGATAGGTGAGGTCCTCCTTCACGTTTATTTCATCTAGAGGCATCTGCTCTTCTGGAACTCTGAGACACTTTCTTAGCTGAGATACATGGAAAACGTCATGCACCTTTGACAGTTGTGGTGGAAGCTCCAACTGGTAAGCAACTTCTCCTCGTTTCGCCACCACGGGAAAGGGTCCTATGAATCTGGGAGCTAGCTTTCCACTGACTCCAAAACGTCTCATTCCTTTGAGGGGTGACACCTTCAAATAAACATGATCCCCAGGTACAAATTCTAAGCTTCTACGTCGATTATCCGCGTAGCTCTTCTGTCTGGTTTGTGCTGTTTTTAATCTGTCCTGGATTAGACGAACTTGTTCTTCTGCTTGCTTCAGCACATCTGGTCCAAACACTTGTCCTTTTCCTGTCTCCTTCCAATACAATGGAGTCCTACACTTTCTGCCGTATAGGGCTTCGAACGGAGACATTTGCAAACTAGATTGATAACTATTGTTGTAGGAGAACTCTGCATAGGGCAAACTTTGATCCCAGTTATTCTTGTTTGCCAGTACACAAGCCCTCAACATGTCTTCCAGAATTTGATTTACTCTTTCTGTTTGTCCATCTGTCTGTGGATGATAAGCTGTACTGAAGTTTAAGTTTGTGCCCAAAAGTTCGTGTAGCTTTTGCCAAAATCTCGAAGTGAATTGGGTTCCTCGATCTGACACAATCTTCTTTGGGATTCCATGCAAACACACAATTCTTGACATGTACAACTCTGCAAGTCTATCCCCGGAGTACGTGGTCTTTACTGGAATGAAATGGGCGACTTTTGTCAAACGATCCACTATAACCCAAATTGAATCATGCATTGTTTTGGTTCTTGGCAATCCAGTTATAAAATCCATACCAATTTCTTCCCATTTCCACTCAGGTATCTACAAAGGTTGTAGGAGTCCAGCGGGTCTCTGGTGTTCAGCTTTAATCCGTTGGCATACATCGCACAAGGCTACGTATTCTGCAATTTCTCGTTTCATACTTGACCACCAATACCTTTCCTTGAGATCTTGGTACATCTTGGTACTCCCAGGGTGAATTGAATATCCAGATTCATGGGCTTCCTTCAATATTAACTCCTTTACCTCTTTCTTTTCAGGTACCATAATCCTTTTCCCAAACCAAAGGGTACCTTCTTCATCCTCTGAAAATCCCGAGGCTTTCCCTTTCTTCATATTATCCTTGATCTCCTGGACATACTTGTCCTCCTTTTGAGCTGCTCTGATTTGATCTTCTAAGGTTGGTTGAACTTCCAAAGTGGCTAGGAATCCTTCCTCCACTACTTCTAAGTTGAGCCGTTGGAATTCTTCTTGAAGGGCAGGCATACTGTCCTTAATCCACAGCTTGGCACAATAACTCTTTCTGCTCAAGGCATCCGCTACCACATTAGCCTTTCCTGGGTGATAATGTATTCCAATATCATAATCCTTTATTAACTCAAGCCATCTCCTTTGCCTCATGTTAAGATCGGGTTGAGTAAATATGTACTTCAGGCTTTTGTGATCCGTGTAAATCTCGTAGCGGTTACCAATCAAGTAATGCCTCCATATTTTCAGTGCATGCACTACGGCAGCAAGCTCTAAATCATGAGTTGGGTAATTTCCTTCATGGGGTCGCAACTGCCTCGAAGCATATGCTACTACCTTTCTCTCTTGCATCAGTACACAGCCTAGTCCTTGCCTTGACGCATCACAGAAGACTTCAAAATCCTTTCTAATATCTGGAAGTGTCAACACTGGTGCAGAAGTTAACCTCTTCTTCAACTCTTGGAAACTATCCTCACATGGTTTACTCCATTCAAACTTCTTTTCCTTCTTCAGCAACTGGGTGAGAGGTCTTGCGAGCTTGGAGAAGCCTTCAATAAATCGACGATAGTAACCAGCCAATCCAAGAAAACTCCTGATCTCGGATACTGACTTTGGTTGTGTCCAGTTAAGCACATCATTTACTTTCCCAGGGTCTACGGACACTCCTCCTGCTGAAATCACATGGCCCAAGAAAGCTACTTTCTTTAACCAAAACTCACACTTACTAAACTTGGCATACAACTGATTTTCTCTGAGCTTTTCCAAAACTATCCTCAAATGTTCTGCATGTTCTTCCTCATTCTTGGAATATATCAAAATATCATCGATGAATACAACCACAAACTTATCCAAATATTCCATGAACACCTTATTCATCAGATTCATGAAGTATGCTGGGGCATTGGTTAGACCGAAAGACATCACTGTATACTCATACAATCCATAACGGGTAGCAAATGCGGTCTTGGGTATGTCCTCTGGTCTTAACTTCAATTGGTGATAACCTGATCGAAGATCAATCTTAGAGAATACACATGATCCTTTCAACTGATCAAACAGATCATCTATTCTGGGTAAAGGGTACTTGTTCTTAATCGTCACATCATTCAAGGATCAATAGTCCACACACATGCGAAGACTACCATCTTTCTTCTTTACTAGCAGTACTGGTGCTCCCCAGGGTGACGAGCTTGGTCTTACAAAACCTTTATTCTGCAATTCTTCAATTTGCTTCTTAACTTCAGCCAAATCATTTGCAGACATCCGATAAGGTCTCTTTGAAATCGGAGCTGTTCCAGGTACTAGGTTGATGACAAACTCTACTTCCCTGTCTGGCGGCATTCCGGGTAAATCTTCAGGAAACACATCTGGGTACTCACTCACTATAGGTACTTTTTCCAGAGTCACTCCCTTCACACTGTTCAAACCACACCTGCTCTCGGTAGGTGAGTTTGACTTATACCTTACTTGAATCCCATCAGAGTTAGTGATTGTAACAGCTCGATCAGCACAATCTATCTGTCCTTTATACTTGGTTAACCAATCCATTCCAAGTATCACATCTAAACTCCTGGAGTCTATTATAATAAGGTTCGCTAGGAACTTAACTCCATTTATATCCACAGTTGATCTAGGGCAAACTGTGTTAGTCATCATTTCCTTTCCAGGGGATTGGACTAGCATAGGGTTCTTTAGCTTACACACATCCCAATTATATCTTTCAGCAAAATCTTTGGACACGAAAGAATGCGAAGCTCCAGAATCAAATAATGCTGATGCAGGTACTGAGTTGATAAGGAACTTACCCAGAACTACGTCGGGTGCATCCTGGGCTGCTTCCGCGGTCACATGGTTGAGATGCCCTCTGCTCACCACTTGTGGAGTCCTTGGGGTCTGAGGTGTCCCACGGCCTTGTCCTGCATTTGGAGCTCGTGCTGGTGTAGTCCCTAGATTGAAATGAACTGGGGTCATTGCTGGGTGTTTCTGGGGACAGTTGCTGGCATAGTGCCCCATGTTCTTGCAGTTGAAACACTGCACTCCTGCTGCTGAAGTCCTGTTCTGCTGGGGTTGGCCACCGTTGCTTGCCCGGGGAGTTTGTGGATTTGGGCGGGGTCCTGAAAAGGGGGTCCTTGGCACGCTTGACTCTGAAGGTTTGTGAAAGTGAGGTGCGTTGGGGCAGAATCGAGAGCTGCTTGCTCCTTGCTGGGCTTGAAACTTCCTCTTCCGAGTTTCGTATAGCTGACGCTGAGCATCTTCTTGGACAAAGGCCTTGTTCACTAGGTGCTGGAAGGTAGGGAAATCATTGGATACCAGCTGCACCTTGAGGTTTGGGTCAAGTCCCTGCGTGAACCTCCAAATCTTGGTCGCATCCGATGTGACCTCTTCAGATGCATACCTGGACAGTTGGGTGAACTTGTTCAGGTATTCGGAAACACTGAGGTTTCCCTGCTGTAGTTGATAGAATTCTCTTTTCTTCATTTCCATTATTCCCGTAAGAATATGGGCAGTGCGAAAAGCTTCAACAAACTCATCCCAATTGATGGCTTGTGCATTTTGATGGGCGGCGCGGTAGTTTTCCCACCAGTTAGCAGCCATTCCCTTGAGCTGGTGAGCAGCATACAACACCTTCTCGTTGTCGTTGCACTGAGCTAGGACCAATTTTCTTTCCACATCCTTGATCCAATCATCTGCCTCCAGGGGATCCACTGATCCAGCAAAAGTGGGAGGCCTTGTCCTCATGAATTCTCCCAACTTAGACTGGGGTGCCTGGTTGGGTGCCTGCTGGGCTGGCTGCACTTGGTTCTGGGCGAGAGCTTGAAGTAACTGCAGCTGCATAGCCATCATCTGTTCCAAGTTGGGGGCCTGAGCCGAAGGTGGTGGAATGTTGTCTTCTGGCTGATTGTTGGCGTCACGGCTGTTGCCAGGGTTGCTCCTCGTGTTCACCATCTGAAGCGGTTTTAGGTTAGCAGAAGGTAAGAGGGAAATAGCAAAGGTAAGAGATTAGGGGAACTAAATCACATCCCAAGCCAACACACAAGAAAGAACTAGCAACCACTTAGGGGAAAACTTTTATTAAAATCAAGATAACTCCAAGGATGGCTGTACCACAAGTGCTCAAAGGCCTGGTACAGTCCATCTAGCACACCAAAACATAACAATAAGCATTCTAAGGACGCGGACATTTTATTTGGGTACTACGGACTCAAAAGACTACTACTCCTCTCCAAAGATGCGCTCCTCAGGGTCTTCTTCCGGGTCCTCTTCTGGATCCTCCTCCGGGTCTTCCTGACGCTCTCTCACGTGGTGACGTGAGCAGTCACACTCGGCCGAGGCACGGTTACGACTGGAGGCAGTCGACCGAGAACGAGAAGGAGAAGGCTTGCGCTTCTTGAGAGTGATGACAGGTGGCGGACTGGGGCGTCGCACCTTCTTGCGTGCTGTAAGTCTGATGTGGAGTCCTCAAAGTCGAGCTGGTGCCGGGTTGTTGGGGATGACAGCTGGTACTGGAGAAGACGGCGTGTAATCAACTACGGGTGAAGACGGCGTGTAGTCGGCTGCGGCCCGGAGACGTCCCAGCTCAAACTCAACTGCCTGGCTCTGAAGAAGCTGTGCGCGAAGCGTGTCGGAATGCTGGTAGCTAGAAGTGAGAAGCATCCGGAGTTGTCCAATCTCCTCCTGAGCTCTAGCATAAGTGACTACCATCGCCTGGGTGAGCTGCACCTGATGTGACAGTCGAGGATCGTCAGCTGGAATATCAAAGGGATCTGGATACCTCTGTCCTACCCTGGGGTTGATGAAGAAGCAAAAAGGGGACTGATGTACAGCATCCTTGTGCATGTGGCACAACTTGTCAATGGCGAGGCGTGCTGCGTCCTGAACTGCGTCATAACAGCGGGACCGAGGGTGCTTGATGGGGTATGTTTGGGATTTGAATTCCCCATCCCGTGCATACAGGAATACCTCCATCGACCAGGAGTCACGGTCCAGAATCCGCGTCTTCCGACCCCTGAAAATGGGCGGCTGACTGTATTCCAAGCACTGCATCAGCTGCCGGAGAAGGCTAGCGAATGCTCCAGCATCCTCTCCATGTGAGTAGTAGTCCCACGGGGCAGCGGAGGATGAACCAGCCATCTACAAAGTTGAGTGAAAGAAAAGATTAGTAAAAAGTTTTTGACAAATGGAGTTGGAGACAAGAACGAGATTCTAAGTAGGAAGAGAGTAGAAGCAAAGAAGCTTATATATTTTTAATATACTCTTTTTATAAATATAAGTCCTTATGGTTTGCCATTCTTAATCTAGGTCACGTCCTACAGTCAAATTGGCTCTGATACCACCTCTGTCGGGACCCCAGATTTCCGAACCCGGACCCTCTGTGTATTACTGCACTAGTCCCAAATCAAAGCTAGTGCACACAGTTAAACAGAAATGAATACATAACCAGCAACGCTTTATTACAATATTAAAGAGTACAGACCGAAAGGTCTCGTTATTATAATTGAGGTTTCAAGACCTTGCACACACGAAACACAGCGGAAGCAAAAGATAAACTCGGTGAAGACCCATCAATATGCCACAGGCAATTGACTGGGGAAGCGCGACCTAGAACTCCTGGAATCCTTCGCCGAATCCACCCGCAAAGAAGTCGTAGCCGCCTTCTTGAGCTTCAACTTCCTCTGAGATTTTATTTTTAAGTGTAGCATGTGAGTACATAAAGTACTCCGCAAGTCTTGGAAAAAATGCATAGATGCAAGGCTTTAACAAAGGAAGGCCATACGGTTCTTTTGCACAAAGCAATATTTGAAATCTCAATACTACTAATTATTTTCGAAGGCATCAATTTAATGAAGTAAATGTTTTTACCGAATTAACTTTCTAGTGAAGGTTCCAACTACCAACACTAGCTAACCAATTACCATTGGTCAAGTTTAAACTGCGGGTTCCATCCACCCTCTCTGGCTCCATCCGCTAGGATTCCCTTCCGAGAGTTCCCTCCACTCTCGGAATACAAAACTTTTGATTTTAAAACCAAAACCAGAAATCTACCATGTGAATGCATTCCTTGCCCGCCCTTGACCGTGGGCACGGCTATTCGAATAGTTTTACACTCTGCAGAGGTTGTACAACTTTACCCACAAGAGATAATTTATCCTAAAAGTCAACACGCTTCCTTTGGCATGAGACCCAGATAAAATATCACAAAACCTTTACCTTACTCTAATCTAGTTAGATACCACCCACTGAGGTTTCACCGCAGAAGGGTTAAATCCGCCCAATCTGAAGCCCCCTCTTGCGCCATATGAGTACAGTAAATCCCTGTCCCTCACTGTGAATAACTAGTCCATCCCTGGCATCCACTTTCCGCTGGTGGCACCTAAACTAGACTATCATAAGTTAGTCAGCTAGGTCGTACCCATATAGACTTGTGGCTGTACGGTTAATGCTCAGTTTGGACAAACACAAGCGTCGGTCCTTAATTGACTAGGGTGGAACATACACTTAACAAGTTCTCGTGCTTACTGCACCAACCCAAACAACCATCCACCCTAATCTAAACCAACTTTCACATTTTTATTTTATTTTGAAAGATCAGTGGCAACTCCAATTACCACTACATTTATAACACAAGGGTATTACAATAAATCTTAATTTCCCATTTTCAAGAGTTCCAAAGATATTAGATAGCATGACTAAGCATTATTCTACCATCTAATGTTACCAAGGATTATGTAATTCTCATTGTTGAGACAAGGTAATACTAGGGTTACAAGGTGTATGCATTCAAAGTTCAATGAAGGGTATAACAAGATTGGAATAACTAATTACTTAACATTGAACTAAAGTTTTATGTAAATAGCAATGCACATAATTTGAAATATTTAAAACATTTCAAAAACATAGGTTCAAGATGATCAAAGGAGACTTGCCTTCTTGCAGGGTTTCTGGGTCTTCTTGCTGCTGTGAAGAAGGATCGTCGACAACGTTGGAATCTACGCGAGAAAAGACGAAGCAACAAAGCAAATAAATACAAATAAAAATCAAATAAAAATCCAAAAATTCAACAGAGGCCATAGTTGGGTAGATTATGATTTTAGATGAATTTAGAAATTTGAATGGCTGGATTTGGAGTTAAAATGAGAAAGTTATGCTCATTTGAAAATCTCAGATTGAATAAATCTAGAAATTCCCAAATTTCTGACAGGTGGGGCCCACTGGAATATTAGATTTTAATTTCTATTTTTATTCTGAGAGACTGACAGGTGGGGTCCAGTGGTCAGTGAGTCCACAGAGAGCTGTCCCTGACATGTGGGACCCACTGGACAGTGAGCCCACGGCTCAGCCTCTGACACATGGGACCCACTGGACTCTGGGCCTACTTGTCAGTGACCAGCGCAGAGGGGTGGGGCCCAGTCGACAGTGGCCTGCGAGGACAGCTGCCACTGACGGGTGGGGTACACTTGTCAGCGCGGTTTAATTGAGAAAAACTCAACCTCAGCGTGCGGAGCCGAGGGCTCGAACGCGCGCCGAGGGAGTCGGGGGAGGGAAGAGCGAGCGGTGATAGCCAAGTGAGCGGGGAGGCTTTGCCTACCCATATAGGGCAATCAAACCTTTTGAGTTACCTGCCGGAGGGGAGGCCGGGGAAGGTGGCCGGAGGCAGGGTCGTCGGCGGCGAGGGAGTGGCGGAGGGGTGCGGATGACGCGTGAAATGCAAACCCGGAGCGGAGACGAGTCCAACGAAGGGGTCGGCAGGGCTCGGGGACGGGCGGAGGTGGCCGGCGACGAGGGGATGGCGGAGCTGGCTCGGGTCCTCCGGTGCGACGGCGCTCCGGCGGCGGGGAGGGGCGGCTGAGGTGTCGGGGAGGATCGCACGGGCGAGAGGGAGCTCGGGGAAGTGACGGCGGGCTCCGGGGATGACCGAGGCGGCGGCGAAGGCTCGCCGGAGTACTTACCGTGGGCGCACGGGGAACTCGCGGTGCGACGGCGCTCGGGGCTTAGGGAGAGAGGTGGAGTGTGTCTGGGTGTTGGGCGGTGGGAGGCGAACCGAGGGGGGGCTTTTATAGGGGCGCAGGGGGAGCAGGGGAGCGGCAATCGCTCGCCGGTGCTGGCGGCCGGAAAAGGAAGGGAGGGGGAAGAAACGGGAAAGGGGAGGCAGAGAAGGAAGGGAGGCGCGGGCATTGGGGATTTGCTTCCCGCTGGGCTCAGGAATTCCAAAACCGGGGAGAGGCAGGGAAGGCTAGGCCGGATCCGGCACGGTCTCGGTCGACCGGCGAGAAAGGAAAGAGGGGGAAAAGAAAGGAAAGCGGCGGCTCCGCGGGGACGATGGATCCGACAGGCGGGCCCCGCGTGCAGTGAGAGAGAGGAGGGAGCGGGCGGGCGGCGCGGATGGCTGCCACGCGGCTCGGGGAAAAGATCGGGCGGTGGATTGAGGCCGGGCGCGAAGACGCGGCTCCTCCGAGCCGTCCACGCGTCGGGCGAGGAGGAGGGGAAGGCGGGGCCGCCGACTGACGGGCCGGTCCCGCTAGACAGCGAGGGGAAGGGGAGGATGCGGCCATGATCAGGCCGAGCGGCGACGTGGATGGATCTGGGCCATCCACGCGTCGGCTGGAGGGAGAGGGGATATATTATTTTTTAGAATTTGATTTAGATTTTTCAGAAAAGGCTAGAAAATTATTTAGGCCTCAGAAAAATATGAAAATACCTCCAAAAATTCCAGAAAAATTCACAGAAGCTCCTGGACATATTTTGGACTAAATAAAATTATTTCCAACTACTGTTGATATTTAATTTTCATATTTTGAATTACTTTTTAAATTCTAAAAATAGTTTTTAAATTCCAGAAAATCCAGAAAGGCAAATAAAAGCCAAGTAAAATCCAATTACCTTAAAATAATTAATTTGAATTTAAATTTTTCAAAAAGCCAAATTTTGGGATGTGACATTTTATTTTTCTGTTCATTTGATTAGAAGTGGACTAGTCCCATATTTTAAATATTTATTTCAGCTTCCGTTGATTATCTAAATAAAGTACCTTAAAGGTTTTGATTCTCTTATGATTCTATTGTTGTTTTTATTATTTTTTTTGTCGATAACGTTCCATAGTTGTATTCTAGTTTGGCTATATATGGGGTGCTACAATGATGGTTTGTTCGATGCCCAATATGTGATTGTAAAACTAAATGTGTCACCATATATGATTGTATTGTCCTGAAGTTGCAAAGGCGAGGTAGTGGTTTTCATTGCTTGTGTACTTTGGAGTTTATCTATTAAGGTAATTATTTTATAATTGATGCAACTTTTAATCAAATAATAATTGCTAACATGCAAATCAACATCTCCTAAGGGGTTAGGATCAGTAAGGATTATAGATGTATTTTCAGCTGCTTACATTTGGACAGCCTATCTGTTGTAATTCACATAGAAGTGTAGAACATAGAACCTCAAATAAATTATTAAGTGGGTTGGATTAAGAAAAATTGTAAGCATTTGGTCATCTCTTACTATGGCAAACTATTGTATCCTATTATCATGATTTGGGGTGTGCTTTTGTTCAAACTCAGATCCTGCTTGACAGGAACAGTTCATAAGTCACTTGCTTTGCCATTCAATTCAATTAAAGCCAATCTTTCATACCAAATAAACACAATTAATTGTACAAATTACTATTGAGAAAAACATAGAAACACATCCCTTACAGTAATCATGTGCAAGTAGATTGTTACATCAGAGCAAATATCATTACCTCGCAACCGCGTTAATTCTGATGGTTCGTAATGGCTTCCCGAGCATACTCATGAAACCAGTGGCGGAGGACGGGAAAAAAATGAGGTGGGGCGGATCGAAAGCAATACCATTCAAGCTCCTCCAACCCTGTCAACGCCGAAGTTTGCACGCCGGTGGCTGCCGCCAGCCCGCCCGCCGCCGGCTACGCCCAGGCCGCCGCCAGTTACGCCATTGCCCAGCGCGGCAGCGCCCAGCGCCACTGCCCACCGGTGGCTGCCGCCCGCCCACTGCCCGCCGCCCGCTGCTGGCTATGCCACTGCCCAGCGCGGCAGCGCCCAGCGCCACTGCCTACCGGTGGCTGCCGCCCGCCCACCGCCCGCCCGCCGCTGGCTACGCCACTGCCCAGCGCGGCAGCGCCCAGCGCCACTGCCCACCGGTGGCTGCCGCCCGCCCGCCGCCGGCTACGCCCAGGGTCCAACCGTCCAGGGAGGCAGGGAGCAGGGAGCAGTCTAGGGTTTACATTTACATTGACTAGCTAGTAGCTATTGGGCTATTGGATACTGGATAGGGGGTATATGGGGGCCTGCTGCAAAAAATCAAGGTATGGCCTAAGCCTTACCTTGCCCTATCGGGCCCTCCGCCACTGCATGAAACCATACCATTCTTCCTCAGGAACAATTCACTGCTCCTCCTGTAAGGGATATACATGTGTACACATTCTGTAGGATTCCCTGAAATCCAAATCCACTGTTTCTAAGCCATGCTACATCCGCCTCAAAAGACAAAGTTATAGACGGAAGAAGCTAAGGCAGCACAACGCTGTGGTATATAGTATTAGCGTAAGCCAACTCTAGCACTCTACAGATCAATACTGCAACAACTTCATGGAGTTGATTATTGGTTGAAGTCGACGGCCGGACTAGAGGGGGTTGTGCTCGGCGATAGCAACGGAGGGGTCCGAGCGCCGGTGCTTTTTTATTTGCGTGTGGGGAGACACGAGTAGGAGGAAAGCTGAGGAAATCGTCGTGGGGAGAGTTGCGGCGGCCGGAAACGTGCAGAAGTTGTGATTCGTGGGCTGAAACTTCACGCCTGCGGCCTGACTGGCTACCAATCACTAAAATTGGAGTGCAATGAAATAAAATTAAGAAAAGAGAGTGTATATGTATCATCTAGATATTTTTTTCTAATTATCATTCAAATTTATGATCTTTAGATTAGAGACCAAGGGGCCCCTTATTTTTAAAGGGAGAAGATTTTTTTCAAGATGAAGTGGGTAGAATTCAATGGGAGGGGGGAATTCATAGCCTTGGATCTCTAATCCAATAATTATAAATCTATGATAGTTAGAAAGAAGATATTTAGATGACGTTTAACAAAACCCTTAAGAAAATTGCAGTTCTCTTTTTGAGGGAAAAGAGGTGTTATTGGTTAAACAGAGTAAGTTTTTTAAGGACTCTGATTCAACCAGACGGCGCTACGTGGCCTGACCTTCTAGCTAACCGCATGAGCTCATGAGCTGCCCTACTTTGCTCTCAAATCGCCTTGACCACCTTCGCCTCTTGGTGGCAGGCTTGCATCATCACCTCCGCTTCCCGGACGACGAGACCGGCCCTGTGAACTCGACGACGCGAGGTACTTCGCCACCGCGAGTGCTACGTACAATCCGTTTCCAAAGCTAGTAGCTAGGGGCATGTTTGTGTTGAGCCGCCAGTGCTACGTACAGTCCGTTTCCAAAGCTAGTAGCTAGGGGCATGTTTGTGTTGAGCCGCCAACCTGACGCCCTCCCTGCAGAGATTGTTGGACTAGTTCCTAAAAAAAACTCACATTGTACGAATTTACGGTAAAAGAAGAATAAACAAGGATAACATTAAAGAATTGCTCTAGCTGTAACTATATAGCCAGTTTTCTAAATTCCTTTCTTCTCTTTTTTTTCTTCCTCTTATAAAATAAAATTAGTTGCAAGCTTCTTCATTATGTAGGCCACTCTTCGACTAACATACGTGTTAGAATTTCAAGTTGGCCATGACTTCAATTTAAGTAATATACAGATATAGACTCTATTGCGTATCGGACTCGATTCAAACTCTAAATCAAGATTATTTCTAACATTCTTCCCTAATCTTGACTCGACATACTCCTAGTTTAATCTTAACGCATTATCTAAAACACCAGCTACGCCTCCATATGAAATGATCTATATGCAAACTAAACACATAGTTATATATAAAACTCAATTCAACTAGTACAAGTCAATCTATATGCAAGGACTCTAACTCGTTGAGTCAATCGGTCTTAACTACAACTTGCCTAATTCATACTCGACATAGGACGATGAACATATCTTCTCAATGCCCCGGACTCAACTCTTCGTACTCGACTTAGAAATTCAACGTCCTGAACTCAACTCAACATCCAAACAGTGTTGGTTCATCATCACTAAGAGTTTTAGCAAGAAACACTTTCTCCTTTTTCTTCGGCTTACAATATTCTAAAGTGAAGTATCTATAATCGTTACAATTATAGCATCTCACTTTTGCCTTATCAAGCTTTCAATTCCTGCAGCCTTGGCCACCACCGCTAGATATGCTCTCGCTTTCGCGTTTCGACGATTCGACCTTCTACTCAGCTTAAGTCCTCATGTACACATTCATCTTGATTACTTAGGCTACATAATTGCTCGTTTTGAGTACTGGATAATGCAGCAAACAATGAAACTCTTTTTTATCATCATACCTAGATAATACAGCAAACGGTGAAACTCTTTTTTGTCATCATACCTTATGTTGTCTTTTCATCAGTGATAATACTTTTTGAAGAATACGATACGATCTTGAATCTACCGTATATCAAAGTTGGGGGACTTCCTGGACGGGGAGGTGTGCCACGTCATTTTTTTGCGAGAAAGTTCCTGCGTTTTGCGAAATCGCGTAGAGGTCCTTGCTTCTCGCAAACAGGTCCCTACCAGTTTTTTTTCTCGAAAAGCACCCTCCACTTCCCTGATACAACCCGCGGTTTCTAGAATTATGTATAGGTCCTTGTTTAGTTACGTACAGATCCTTATAGGTCCTTAGTTTTTTGCGAAAAAACCCTTTGATTTTTTTTGAAATTACATATGCGTCCTTGATTTTTTTTAAGAAACGTCTCATGAATTATCGTCTCTTTTACTTTAGTCTACACTTCACATGGTAGCTAACGCGGAGTCACGTCGGGCTTAGGTAGCTAGTATAGATGAAGAACTAACGGAACTTTTCGTTTTGAGGTCGACAGCTGATGTGTGCTGAGTCTATTTTTTTTCACTTGGACCGAGAAACCAAAGTAAAGCGTTGCTTTTTGCTGTCGCTGCCAACCGAAGCGTGTCGTGCGCTGGACCGAAGGAACAGAACGCTGCGCTGCGATCGGGACGGCTCTGCTGCAATCTTGCGCCGCGGGACACGCCAGGACCAAGGGAAAAAATCCGGCGATTTTTCCGTGCGTGCCGCCCGGACATTGGTTTCAACCCGGATACCAATTATTGGTCCACCCTCTACGAAAAACTCATACACAAATTTACGGTAGAAGAAAAATAAACAAGAAGAATACAGAAAAATTACATTGACCGTAATTATGTAGCCGAGTTTTTTTAAATTTCTCTATTATCTTCTTCTTCCTCTTATAAAATTGGCTACAAGTTTCTTTATTATATAGTTAATCTTCAACTAATATACTATTTGAACTTCAAATTAGCCATGACTTTAACTTAAGTAACATATAGAAATGGACTTTACTGCTTCTTAGACTGAATTCAAACTCTAAATCAAAATTATTTTAAACATATTCAAGAATCATGCATCTATCCAGGTAGAATTGTGATAATTCAAACATGCTTCTACATCACAACTAGTACAATTTCTCTATGACTAATTCTCCAGACGTACTTGTCTGCGTTAAATGTCTGGCAGAATGCAGCATGATGCCCTCACTGCTCACACACGGTGTGTGTTCATACCGATAGGATAACTCCGCGAGTGCGAGACCCCCAGCGTAGGTAACGGGATTGGGTCTTGGGCTCTTGGCATTTTGCAAAGCTAAGAAAGAGCCAACGCGGCCGATCATTCTGCGTCGACAAGATAGCCAGTCGTTGAGAACTACTACAGTGAAAGCATCGGTGGACGATGACTGACGTACATGGTCAACACATGTGTCGAGTAAGCATGATTTACTCTCTGTACCTATCAGGAAATCGGGTGGTGCTCAGTTGGGATGTGGCTTATGACTTATTTTATTGTGGTTGGTTGAAATTACACTTTAGCTGATGGTGGCTTATTTGATATAATTAAATTTAAAAATTTTTAAAATAGAAAAAACGGGTTAGCCTTGCACGTGTAATGCAAACGAATACGGAAAAAAGAACCGGTAAAAAAGCTCAAAAAATCCAAAAAAATCAGAAAAAGACAAAATTTAGGAATAGTGAAAAATAAGCCAAAACTAAGAAGCCGAAGCTGAAACAAGTGGGGCCTCGAAACAATCTCGAAAAAAAATTAACTTTCAAGTTGGCCGGGTAAGAATGATGCCAACGACTTCTTGACAATTTCTAGACAGTGAATCAACATTAATATTTCTTAAAACGATTTCACACCTAACAACTGTCAAACAAATAAATGTTTAGATCAATATCCCAAGAAGACGTTTAAGGGCAGTCCCAATGGGACATTGATGGTGGTTTCTATCCCAATTAAATTTACTGACAGATCAGCATTTTGATGATGTGGCAATGTAATTAACAAAGAGAGAAGGAAAAATGAAGGAATCGTTTCTTCTACCAGGAACGACGTGTTCACTAGTATCGATGCTCGAAGAAACCGGTGAAATCGCGGTGGGGAGACTTCGGTCGTTTCTATCTCCGGGCGCGCGGATCCCGTACGCCGCCGTCGACGCCTCCGCGCCCACGTGCTTTTCCTTCTCCCTCCCGCGCTTTTCCTTCTCCTTCGCGCGCGCCCGCGCTTCTCCTCCTAGTTCTCCCGCCTGCGCGGGCCCGATATCCACATCCACTGAAACCCTAGCCTCCAGGCGGTGGCGGCGCTCGGCCGCTCGCCCGGCTCCACCACCGCGCGCCCGCCTCGGCTCTCCCACGTTGCCACCTGCGGCCTCGCCCGTGTCGCCACCATGCGCTCGTCTCGGCCCCGCGTCGCATCCGGCCCTGCGCGCCCGCGTCGCCTCCGCCCCCGCGCGCCCGCGTCGCCTCTGGCCCCGCCCGCCCGCGTCGCCTCCGGCCCCGCGAGCCCGCGTCGCCCGCCTCCGAGCCGACCGCGGCGACCGCACGCCCGCGTCGCCCGCCTCCGAGTCGACTGCGGCGCCCAGCTCCTCCACCGCGCGCCTGCTTCAGCTCGCCCGTGTCCGCCCACCTACAATTCCAGTCTCCCCACTCGCCCCATCTGAGCGTCGCCGTCCTGCCTCCCTCTCCTGTGACTCCCTAATCCCACTCTGAAAACTGAGATAAAATCCTTCCCCAATCTCTCGGCAGCAATGGATCAAGGAACCGATTCTCCTGCGGCACCTGGTTCTGCATCCTCTGCTCAAGGTGCTGGTTTTGCGGCACCTGGTTCTGCATCCTCTGCTCAAGTTGCCGGTTTTCCTACATGGTGGGCAACGTCATCTCTTGGGGCCTTCTTCGGCCATGAATCAACTACTAGTGAAGGGTACGGTGCTGTAATATTCAGGATTTCATATTTATCTTGTACCTGTTAACATGAGAATTGGAATCTGGTGTTGTGGTACTGGACATTAGCTTTAGTGAATATCTCAATTTAGTAACTGGTTATTAACAGATAATGTGTTTCTGGAATTGAACATATTCTTTATTATTGGTCCAAGCAATGGCCCCAATTCAACATCTGATTCAGTGAAGATCTCACCGAATCCTCTCTACAATTCTACTATCTTTCGTAGAAGGTTTAGAATGAGAAGGCCCCTCTTCCTGCGCATTGTTGAGGCTCTAGGTGAGTGGTCCCCATTTTTTACCTTACGATTAGATGCTCTGAAACGCCCTGGGTTATCGCCAATTCAAAAGTGCACAGCTGCTATTAGACAATTGGCAAATGGCAGCCCTGCAGACCAACTTGATGAGTATATCAAGATTGGGGAGAGTACTGCAGTAGAGTGCTTGAAGTTGTTTGTCGAGTGTGTGATTTCAGTATTTGGGGCTGAGTACTTGCGACGCCCGACGGTACAAGATGTCGAACGCCTAATGCAGATTGGGGAGCGACGTGGGTTCCCTGGCATGCTAGGAAGTATTGATTGTATGCATTGGCATTGGGAAAGATGTCCATACGCATGGAAGGGGATGTATACCCGTGGTGATCATGGTGTCCCTACGGTTATTCTAGAGGCAGTTGCTTCACACGATCGTTGGATATGGCATGCCTTCTTTGGTGTTGCTGGATCAAACAATGTTATCAACGTGCTTAACCAGTCAGATTTGTTTGTCCAGCAGTTGAGAGGAGAAGCTCCTAAGGTGCAGTACTATGTCAATGGAAGGCAATATAATACTGGTTATTACCTAGCGGACGGCATATATCCAGAGTGGGCTATTTTCGTTAAGTCCATACGTAACCCACAGTCAGATAAGCATAAATTGTTTGCACAAATGCAAGAAGGGGCACGGAAGGATGTTGAATGCGCATTTGGTATTTTGCAATCACGCTTTTGTATTTTGCGTCGTCCAGCACGGCTATACGAGCAAGGGGATCTTGAGAATATCATGCTTGCTTGTATAATCCTCCACAGCATGATAATTGAAGATGAGAAGGATATAGAGCAAGTTTCACTTGATTTGAATGAGGAAGCGAGTATGTCGAATGTTCAAGCACCTACTATCTCTCATGGACAAAACCCGGAGATGGAAGACGTGCTACAAAGAAATACCATTATTCATGATAGAGGAACATACAAAAACCTTCAATCTGATTTGATTGAACATATATGGCACAAGTTTGGAAATTCAAATTAATTAGGTACATATATTGTTTTATGATAATGTTCATTCAAAATAATGTTACCTCAATGTTGTTACTGTTGTAGTGTATTATTTGTGTAGTATATGTTCTTGGACCTGTGTATGCTGTTGATAGTGGTTCAAATGTGATTCATATTAATCTCTTGTACAATATTTTTTCTTATAGGCAAATGGACATGGACTTTTTGCTGTATGGAGGATGGATGGTGGCTGACTTGTGTGGAGTGCTCCAGCTAGAAGAAATGTGATCTTGTTCTGCTGCTTCAAGGATGGATGAAATTTTGCTACGTGGATTATGTCATTTGCTCCTCATATAAAACATCTACCCTATAAACTAGTATCTGTTTTTTTTCAGCATGAACAAGTCGTTTAGCCTGGAAGCTTAAACTTCAATTATATATTTTATTGCTATTTTCATTATGTGCTGAATGCTGTTTGTGTGTTGATTAAATTTCACTTTATATGGCCACATGAAAGCTACATATATTCTTGCCACAATTGAGCACACCTCTCTTAAAGAGCATGCAAGAGATAATTAAATTTTTATCTACATAGAAACTACATTAGGCCAGTCTCAGTGGGGGTTTCATGGAGTTTCATGTGCATTAAATACGCTGACATGGCACTGTATTGATGAAGAGAGAGATGATAAAAGTTTCATGGGAGTATAGAGAGTTTTATGGGGATGAAACTCTTCTGCACTGTTTCCAAAATATGGGTATGTTGGAAACTGAGACATGAAACCTCCACTGAGACTGGCCTTAGAAACCATGCATTGGAAGGGGTTGGGTCTAAAAGGCAATTTATTGCTCTCTTTCTTTTTAAAAAACTACTACTAGACACTATCTATTGGGACTGCCCTAATAATCGGGCACGCATTCCCGCTCTACGTACTGGAACCTCTCAATTGTTTGAATCATGGTCCCACGAAGACTCGTTCAGTCAACCAAACTCTTCCGTAGCTGAGAGCTGATGATTACGACGGAGGATGGAGTATATCTTTCTAACCTGTGCGGTTTTGCTTGGAAGACGGGGCAAGTCCAAGTCCTTCGTGATTCAGACGCACTGGCTCTGTTCTTTGTCATTTTGAACATCATGTGATTTTTATGTAATATCTTTGATCATTATATTTTTAAATTATACATTAGCAAAAATTATTTGAAGTATAATTATATGAAAGTATTTATTGAGTTTCTGATTTGAATCTTGTTTCTTTTCGTTTCCAACACGAAATTTTTCTCATATAATAATTGTTGTGGTTACTGACCAAACAGTAAAGTGAGAGAGTAGTGTAGTGGAGATAATGGATGAACAATGCTTCGCCCCTTCCCTATGTCCAGCGCGATGTCGGGGCCAAGGGCGGGCTTATCTTGCGGAGGTGAGCCCGAAGCGGACACACCGCTGGGGTGACTTGGTAAGTCGACGCACGGCCTGATGGTTCGCAGCACAAAGTCGGTGTCTTTATGGCGGCGAGAATCGCGTCGACTCCCGAGGTGTCCAGGGCCGTGCGATTGTGGTTGCACGCGCCTTTCCGATGGGCAGGCACACGTGGTGAGACACAATTGGCGCGTCGTGCGCTGTCAGCAGTCGTGTGACCGCGGTCGTGCGTTCCTTCCCAAGGGAGGGGTGGACACTTGGCAGAATGCTGTTAGTGCGTCGTGCAATGTCAGGCGGTTTGCGACTGCGAGTCGCCGGTTACCACCGGTTGTGCTTCCCGATCGTGGGGAGCCAAACCGTTGGGCTCCCGCCAGTTGCTTTCCTGATCGTGGGGTGCGGTGAGAAGGCTTTATAAACCCTCTCACCGGCATGCGAGCAGTCTTTCCATTCGCTCCTTTGTCTTCTTTCCTCCTCTCTTGTCGTCACGACCTGCCTCTGGCCCCCATCTATTTGATACCGTGCTTTTGAGGGGGAATGACTTGCCGCAAAGACGCTACTCACCAGCCCAGCGGTAGCGCCTCGTCTAGCCAACGCAGTTGCTCGCTGCCATCGGCGGAATACCCTCTGGTGGTTCGTGATCCCTTGCAGGCTGACAAATGATGGGAGGCCATGGAGAAGGTGGGAGGCCGCTGCTCTGGCGTGCTAGGGCTAAGTCTCGTAACGGAGGAGACGATTCGGACTCTCCTTCGGGAGAAGAGGCTGGAGGGTCGTGTCGTGGTCCGCCTGCCTGCCAGCAACGAGACAGAGCCGCACCTGGAGGAATCGGAGGCGATCGTCTTTGTCACGTACTTCGAGGCCGGGCTCCGGATACCAGGAATGCTCTTCGTCGTTGAAGTCCTGCGGACCTATGGACTGGAGTTGGCGCAGCTGACCCCAAATGCAATAGTCCGCCTGGCTGTTTACGCTTGGGCGGCACAGACAGAGGGTGTCCATCCCAGCGCAAGCCTATTTGCCTTGCTTCATGACGCTGCTGCTAGCCGAAGAGGCTCGGAGGGGGGCACTGTCAAACTTCAGCAACGTCAACTTCGTCCTGAGGTCGCAATGCCCGAAGTTCTTCCCCGCACTGACGACGCGAGGGAAGTGAGAGTCCGGCTGGACGCGGCGGTTGTTCTACCACCGCGTGACAAGCACCAGCGGTCTTCAGTGCAGGGGGCGTCTGATATCTTTCAATGGTTCGCCGAATGTGGGGCCCAAAGGCGACGACGAGTAGCGGGCGCGGAGGCTTGTCGATACCACCCTTCTGTTCAACATGCGCGACCTCGCCGAGGAGTTCAGGTACGGGGTGGCGCCGCTTTAGGCTTCCCCGTGCCAGAACGTGCGACGCTGGCACCAGTCTGGACTCGTCTCCGCGATGGCGACGGCAAGGCCAGGGCATCTCCCTCTCGGCGCAGGGCTCGGTTCGATGCCACCGTATCCAGCCCGTCGGCCGTATCTCTAGCGTCCTGTGGCCCCCTCTCCTTTGCGTGAATGAAATGGTATTGCCCAAAGCGTTTCAACGATGCGTATTATTTTTACTTCGGGCAGATGTTTGATAAAGGCCAATTAGTACTTTCGGACCGCATAATTCGACGGCATCTTCGGCGTTGGGCATGGACGGAAGAGGCCTAGAACTTCTGGGCGACCTGGGCTTCAGCGGGTGATACTTAGACGCAGAAGTATGTTAAGGTGGAGTCAAACGAGTAGCGACCTTAGGCACTCGAAGGCACTTGTAGACCTTAGCCCTCTGCAAATGTAATTGTCGAATCCCTGTAATCATTTCCTTGTGAATGCCCTCAGGCTGGCTGGGGTACGTGCCCCTCCGTGGAGCTGACGCCCAGTCGAAGTAGACGTGTGAGCGCTCTGTCCCCTACGCTTCAAAGTAGTGGCAGCGGAGCTGGCGCCTAGTCGAGGTAGATGCGCGAGTGCTCCGTCCCCTGCCCTTCGATGTGGTGGTGGCAGAGCTGGCACCCAGTAGAGGTAGGCGTGTGAGCACTCTGTCCCCTACCCTTCGAAGTGGTGGCAGCAGAGCTGGTGCCTAGTCAAGGTAGACGCGCGAGCCCTCTGTCCCCTACCCTTTGAAGTGGTGGCAGCGGAGTTGGCGCCTGGTCAAGGTAGATGTGCGAGCGCTCCGTCCCCTACCCTTCGAAGTAGTTGAAATGGAACTGGCGCCTGGTCGAGGTAGACGTGCGAGCGCTCCGTCCCCTACCCTTTGAAGAGGTGGCAGCGGAGCTGGCGCCTAGTCGAGGTAGACACGCGAGCTGCCTATACTCCCAGGGTGCACCCAAGAGCCACGCGCCGTATTTATACTCTGAAAAGTGCACACAGGGACAACATCTGCGCGTCTTGTTTAGACTCCGTAAAGTGGTGCGCGCGGAGACGTAGCTCCGCGCGTCTTATTTATACTTCGTAGAGTGCGCGTAGGGACAACATCTGCGCATCTTTTTTATACTCCGTAGAGTGCGTGCGAGGACTCTCATTCACGCATCTTATTTATACTCCGTAGAGTGCGCGCAGGGACAACATCTGCGCATCTTTTTTAGACTCCGTAGTGTGCGTGCAAGGATTCTCATTCGCGCATCTTATTTATACTCTGTAGAGTGCGCGCAGGGACAACATCTATGCGTCTTTTTAGACTCCGTAGAGCGTGTGCGAGGACTCTCATTCGTGCGTCTTATTTATACTCCGTAGAGTGCGCGCGGAGGCGTCCCTCCGCGCGTCTTATTTATACTCTATAGAGTGCACGCGAGGACTCTCATTCGTGCGTCTTATTTATACTCCGTAGAGTGCACGCAGGGACAACATCTGCGCATCTTTTTTATAATCCGTAGAGTGTGCGCGAGGACTCTCATTCACGCATCTTATTTATACTCCATAGAGTGCGCGCAAGGATAACATCTGCGCGTCTTTTTTAGACTCCGTAGAGTGCACGCGAAGACTCTCATTCGCGCGTCTTATTTATACTTCGTAGAGTGCGCGCGGAGGCATGCCTCTGCGCGTCTTTACACAAGGTGAGACAAGCTTTGCAAACGGTACTTTATTGATCTTCCGTTTGTGCGGGCGAGCGATTTACAACGAGTGGGGGGCTGGCCATGTTGCGGGTCTCCCTTCGGTCTTATACATAATACGCTGCAGCCTGTCTGTGTTCCATGTGTGTCGAAGTGTCTGTCCTTCCAGTGTTGCGAGGCGGTAGGCTCCCTGCTACAAGGTTGCAGCAACGATGTAAGGGCCCTCCCACTTGGACTCCAGCTTGCCAATAGTCTCTGCATGGAGTGCCATCTTGAGGACGAGATCTCCCGGCTGGAACTCTCGTGGGTATAGGGATCGGTCGCGTGCGCCATTTGGCGCGTGTACTTCGTGACATGCTGGGTGGTGCTCACACGGTCTCTGTCAAGAAGATCGAGGAGCAACTGTCGCTCTTCCGCTGGGGCCTGGATGAGGACTCTTCTCGAGCCAGCCTTGATTTTTTCGGGTGTGACTGCCTCGTCGCCGAAGAGGGGTTTGAACAGTGTAAACCCCATCGGGCGTGTCACCATCGTGGGAAGGGACCATAGTACACTATGGAGCTCTCCTAGCTACTTGCCCTTCGGCAATCCAACGAGTCGCTTCTTGACCCCGGTGGAGATGCTGACATTTGCCCGTTCGACGGCTCTGTTGGACTGCGGGTGCCCAACCGAAATGAATTGGAGTGTGATGCCCATACTGTCGCAGAACTCCTTGAATGGAGCAGAGTCGAACTGCAGGCCATTGTCCACACTGAGCTCCCTAGGTACTCCGAAGCGGCATATGATGTTCTACCAAACGAAGCGTTGCATGGCCGTGGAGGTTATCTTCGCCAGGGCAACGGCCTCAGGCCACCTGGAGAAATACTCCATGGCGACTATGACAAACCGAAGGTCTCTAAGAGACCATGTGGAGGTCATCCCACGTGTGTGATGAGTAATTGACATCGGTTTAGGAAAGTCTAGTTTGATTTGGTTGGTTCGGCCCTTGACGTTGCGTGGTGCAATCGGGCTCGGTCGGACTTGGTCAAACCTGGTCAAAATGGTTAGGATGCATATTATGTCGACTTGTCAGGTTTGGGCTATTTCATTAATGCATTTATGCTTTCATGTATCGAGCGGTGCTATTTGATGTGTTTCTTGTCTGTGTTGGCTGCAGGACATCGAGGCGGAGTCGTGGCGAGACACGGGGTGACCGGACTAGACACGGGCGGTGTCGAGGTCAGAACGGTCGGATGTGTCGAAGGCGGCGGAGATTCGATGTGGTTGCGAGGCTTGGACGACAAGGAGCATGGAAGCTTCCCGGAAGGTGCAGGAGGGGCGAAATGGTAATTTCGCGAGGCTGCAAAAGCGGGAGCGGGCTCCGTTGGATCTGGCGGGCGTAACGGGTTGGAGACCCATTAGCCAAGGGCTATATAAAGGAGGGAGTGGCTGCATGCCCCCTCATGCATTCCTAGGGTTTTAGAGGTTGGTAGTGCTTGCTTTAGTCAAAATGATATTTGGAGAGTTTGTTTTGGCTTTAGGCTTTAGGCTTTAGTTGGTAGGAGAGGCAGAGGTTCTGTTTGCTTCTTGTCTCCTTCGATGTGTTCCTGAGTGCCACCCTTCCACCAAGCATGTATGGGTGTGTGTTCTTGAGTTGAGGATCTTGTAATCATTCCTCTTGTATCAATCATGTATCTCCTTTCCTCTTTATCAATATGAGATGCATTTGGTTGAGTTTCATTGAGTCCTAGGCTCTCTGGTTATTTTTCCCTTCGATGCTCTTTTCTGTTGATTTTTGAGTTTCTTGATTTCTTGTTGTTTCTTGCTGGGAAGGCCTAAAATGGGTTGCTATGACATGGGAGATGCTCAAAAGCCATTTGGCTAGTTGATTCTAAGAGCAAACCAAGTTTAATTTCAGTTCTTTCTTTTGGAGCCTTCTCTGTTCTTCATGTTGCATTTCTAGGGTTTTGGTTCAAATCTTGTTTCCTTCTTTGAGATGGCTTGAATCTTGGCTTGTAGAGTCCAGTGGCTATTGCTATCATATCTGCAAAGTCTTTTGGCCAAAGGATCAAAGAGTTGTTGGAAATTTGATTTTTGAGGTTGCTCCCTGTAAGTTTTCAGGTGCTTGTCCAAATCTGAAATCTGTGGTCATGAGTTGGATTTTCTTAGGTCTCTAGGTTTCTTTTGCTATTTAATAGGTTATCTTGTCTTTCTGGGCAGAGAAAACCAAAAGGGAGCTTCAAATTTCTTCATAATTTGAAGTTCCTGGTTTTTCCCTGAAAAATTCAGCAGCTGTCTGCTCTGAACCCCGAAGAGCGGTCAGACCGCAATTGAACAAGCGGTCAGACCGGGGCTTGAATGGCGGTCGGACCGGTGTGTAGCCGGTGGTCTGACCGGCGGCAAAGGTCCGGTCAGACCGGCCTATACTATGCGGTCTGACCGCCCCTTGTGCATTTTGTGCTTGCTGTGGTTCTCCAGAGAGCTTGTCTTCCTTCCTTTTCATACCTTCCATAGCTATAGAAGAGGAGTCTCTTTTCGAGTACTTTTGAGGGGTTAGTTTTTAAAGAATCGACATTCACCCCCCCCCCTCTGTCGCCATTTCGGTCCAACAGTCTCCCAGGGCTCACGGAAGTGGCCTAATGACATCGATGCCCCACCGTGCCAGTGGCCATACTGGGGGGATGGGCTGCAAGCTCGCTGGAGGTCTGCGAATGACCCTCCCATCCATTGGCAGCCTTGAC
Organism: Dendrocalamus latiflorus; assembly: GCA_017311315.1. NCBI lineage: Eukaryota > Viridiplantae > Streptophyta > Magnoliopsida > Poales > Poaceae > Dendrocalamus > Dendrocalamus latiflorus. The sequence goes on along the minus strand of CM029655.1, from coordinate 34,251,950 downwards.
CGTGATCCCCTGGAAGTGGCGCTCCTTCGCTCTTACCACCGCCAGGTACTTGGTTAGCTCAGGGTCCTTGGCTTAGTAGGATTTATCGACGTGGCCCGCTACTAGACGAGAGTCGGTGCGGACAAGGACCCTTCGCGTGTCGAGAGCCTTGAGCTTCGCAAGGCCGAAGAGTGGCGCCACGTACTCGGCCTTGTTATTGGTGGCCGGGAATCCAAGGCGCGCTGAGTACATCAGGCGATGACCCTCCGGTGTAGTGATCACTGCGCCAACCCCCACACCTGGGGCACCATAGGCCCTGTCGATATTGAGCGTCCACACCGAGTCCTCTGGGTGCTGCACTCGTTGAGCCGGCGGAGTCCACTCCGCAAGGAAGTCCGCGAGGACTTGAGATTTGATTGCCATTTGTGAGGCGTATGTCAGGGAGAATGGTGCGAGCTCGGCCGCCCATTTGCCAGTGCGCCCCGTGGACTCCTTGTTGTGCAACATCTCCACGAGGGGGAACGAGGATGGCACCGCGATGGGGTGGGCGAGGAAATAGTGCCGGAGCTTCCTCGAGGCCATGACCAACATGTAAGCCAACTTCTTGAGCTCCGTATACCGCATCTTGGCCCCCTGAAGGGCCTTGGAGACGAAGTACACGGGCCACTGAAGGGCGCCCTCCTCGAGTACGAAGATGGTGCTGACCGCCGTTGCTGTGGCTGCGAGGTAAAGCAGGAGGGGAGCCTCTGGTGCCGGGACGACAAACGTGGGAAGCCCCACGAGGTGCTTTTTGAGATCGTCGAAGGCCCTTGTGTAGTTGTCGTCCCAGTGGAATCCGTCGTAGTCGCGAAGGGTTTTGAAGAATGGCAGGCCCTGCTCCGCTGCCATGGATAAGAAACGGCTCAACGCGGCCATGCGGCAAGCAAGCCTCTGGACCTCCCTCGTCGTTTTACGCGGTTCCATGGCAAGGATGGCATAGACTTTGTCGGGGTTCGCCTAGATGCCGCGTCTGGATACGAGGAAGCCGAGAAGCTTCCCCGCCTGCACGCCGAAGATGCACTTGTCCAGGTTAAGCTTGATGCCAGCCCTCCTGAGGTTGTCAAAGGTCTCTTGGAGATCCTGACCATGGGAGGCGAGCTGCCTAGTTTTGACGACCACGTCGTCGACATACGCCTCCACATTCCTCCCAAGTTGGGAGACCAGAGCCAACGCGACGAGGTGGGTAAATGTTGCCCCTGCGTTCTTTAGGCCGAAGGGCATCCTGACGAAGCAGTATGTCCCTACCGACATGATGAAGCTAGTCTTGTCCTCGTCGTCCTTGGCCATGTAGATCTGGTGGTAGCCGGAGTACGAATCCAGAAATCTCATGAGCTCGCATCCCGCTGTGGCATCCACCAGCTGATCTATGCACGGCAAGGGGTAGTCATCCTTTGGACATGCCTTGTTAAGGGCAGTGAAGTCGATGCACATACGCCAGGCACCACTAGCCTTCTTCACCAGCACCGGGTTGGCAAGCCAGTCCAGGTGCTGGACCTCACGGATGACTCCGGCCTGGAGAAGCTTTGCTACCTCTGCCTTCGCCGCCTGCTGCCGGTCCATCGACATGCACCGCAGCCTTTGCTTGACCGGCTTAGTGTCCGGGCGGACCGCCAACTTGTGCTCAATGAGGGCGCGATCCACGCCCTTGATGTCTTGCGGGGACCATGCGAAAACATTCGTGTTGTCCCAAAGTACCCGAAGCGTGTAGGGGCACCTTCTTAACTTCGCCCTCTAGCCGAGGCTTAGGCGTCCATCCTAGGGCGGAGGGCGTGTTCGCCTTTGGATCGTTGGCGAGGGCATGCACCCTGTGGTGGGGGCTCCGCACGCCAAGCTCAATTCGCTGAGCGAGGTCCTGGTCGCTGAAGGTGGTGATGATGCCTTGCGGGCCCGGAAGCTTCATGCACAAAAAGCTGTGGTGCGGAACCGCCCCGAAGGAGTTGAGTGTTGGGCGCCCAATATGGCATTGTAGGGGTACGGGGTGTCTACAACATCGAAGGTGACGTGCTCGCTCCTCGTGTTGCCGCCCTGGCCGAAGGAGACTTGGAGGCTTATCTGGCCTAACGCCTTCAACGGCTGCCCCCGGCGTGAACAAGATGTTCGCGGAGCTTCCCCCGTCGACCAGGACGCGCTTGATGTCGCAACCCGCGATGGCGGCCTGGATGACCAAGGGGTCTTGATGGGGGAATTCCACGCCTTCAGCGTTAGCAGACGTGAAGGTAATTCCATGCTACGCCCACATCGGCGGTGCTTGAGCCGAGCGCACTGCAACATGGTGCAGCATCTGCGCGTAGACCTCCTGTTGCCGTACCGAGAGCTCCGACGAAGAACCCCCGGAGATGACGTTGATGATTCGGCGATGGGCCCCCTTCGGGGCCTGAACTTGCAGATGGCCTTCATGTGGCTACTGCACGTGAGCTTGGATTCGCAGGGGGCTCTCCTGGGGCTTCCGCGAGAGGGCCTCGATGGGAGGCGCCGCTTCCAGGGCTCCATCTCTGGTGGCGTTCTGACGCAGTGTGGCGATGGCAGAGCATGCCCATGTGAAATGATTGCCATGGCCATGCAACTCGCACCACATGCCGTAACCCTGGATCTCTTGCTCTGCGCGGGGTCTTTCGTCGCGGTCCCGGCCACGCCCCCACCCCCGGCTCCCGTGGCCTCATCCACGAAAGGCGGGAGCGGCGTCCTCGGAGCCATCCTCGATGTCGAAGACCTGATAGGCCCTCTGGGATCTGCGCTGGTTGCGCTTGGGCTTGGGCTTGTCACTCGACGGGTCCTGGTTGCGCCTGGCATCCATGCGTTTGGGGGCGTCCCTCAAAGACTCTTGCTTGCGCTTGCCCTTTGAGGAGCCTTCATTCATCAGTGAGTCTTCATTCTTCGACGGGTTCTCCGCGTGATCAATGTCGGAGTCATCGCCCTTGCGCCGCCACACATCCTCCTCCACCCTGTCGTACTCTTCCATCTTGTCGAAGAGCTTCGTGACCGTCTTGATTGGCTTACGCTCATTGTATTTGGCCATCAGCCCCGGGGCGGAGGTCCTGTATCACTGCGTTAATGATTGTCGTCTCGTTGACGTCTTTGACCTGGCAGCGGACCTTCGTGAAGCGCTTGAAGTATTATCAGAGATTCTCCGAGGGTTTTTGCTTGACGGTGAAGAGCTGATTCGCGTCGACGCGCTCGACGTAGTTCCCCTGGAAGTTGTTGTAGAGGTGGTCACGGACCTGCTCCCATGCATAGATGAAGTTGGGCTCTATGGTAAAAAACCAAGAGAGCACCACTCCCTGCAGCGCGATGGGGAGCCCCTTTGCTTTGATGGTGTCGACTCCGCTCGCAGGGGGTCCATGTCACCCTTGTACCGCTCGATGGCGTTGGGGAACTTGAAGTCCTCCGACCATGCCGATTGTTGCAGGCCCACGAAGAGGGGGGACTCCGGATCCACGCGCCGCAACGGGACGCAACTGGAGGTGGGGGCGTTGCGACTGTCCGCCTGCTCCAGCGTGGGCTCCGGGCGACCACCTGTGGGACTTGCTGGCTCCGAGCCTCTTGCATATCCCGCACGGCCCCGTGGAGGTCCGCCAGCTCCCGTTGGTGCATGTCGAGGGCCGTCAGCAGAGCGCGCTCCACCGTTGCCGCGATTGGGGCAGTCGGCGCACCTGGTTGCACCGTCGGGTTGGCCGCGACCACGGCTTGCACTCCGAAGCTGCTCGGCGCGCCGGCTTGGTGGACTCCGGAGTCGATGATGAGGCCGACAATTCCGCCAGAGCCACCCGCCGTTCCTGCACCGGATGTGGGGGCGGTGGGCGTGCCAATGTGGGCATCAACGCCACCTCTCCCGACAACCCGGCCGGTGCTGACGGTACCGACCGTCGCGCCGACGGTGGGGTCGATCGTCGTACCTTGAGCATCGACGTTGGCCGCTGCAGCGCTGGCGTCGATGTCCGCACCCGCAACCGCTGACACCAAACCTCTGGTGTTGACGTGCGTCTCCCTCGCGCTCCTCTTCTTCGTCTCCACCACCGATGATGGAGCTTTTTTGGTGCCATCCTTCCTCAGATCTTGAGGCTTGATCCGTCTTCCCCACGGATGGCGCCAACTATTGTGGTTACAGACCAAATAGAGAGAGAGAGTATGGTAGTGGAGAGTTAGGTGAGTAATGCTTGGGGCTTCCCCCATGGCCTGGATGGCTTTATATATTCACATGGGGAGCATTTTACAATATTGCCCTTACATCCGAGTATCCCTCTCAAGGGCATTTATGCCATTACACATGTCCCATTCTGGGCTTTACTACCTTCTAACAGGCCGGCTGGGCTTAGGTGGGGGTCACCCCTATGACAGTTTTTAAATAGAACCGTGTGCATTATCACAAACAGTTCATGTAACAAACTGTCTCTGATAATGACACGTCACCGATCCGTGGCATATCCCCAAGGATTTTGATCTCACCCATCCATTCTCTCCACATCGGATGGCAAGCACCGGTTCCTCCTACCGCTCGGCCCTTATTAATTACTCCCCATCTACCTTCCCACCGCTCATCCCTTATTAATTACCACCCATCTACCTTTCCACCAGCAGTCACACGTGAGTTCATCCACTATATAGCTTCCTCCCTTCGATGGCGCCGACTACCACTATGAGCTAGCACCTCCGTTGTGACACCACGGTCGACTGCATAACACACTCTTGTCGTAAGTGTCATAAGAGTGTCTTATGCAGTCTCACCGTCGTGCCACAAAGGTGGCGCTACCACCGCCTCTCCATTGCTGGTGATATCCAGCCACCATTCGATGCATCCAGCTTGTTCCTCGATGACACCGACTACTGCTGTGAGCTAGCGCCTCCATTGTGACACCTCAGTGGACAGTAAAACATGCTCTTGTCATAAGTGTCGTAAGAGTGTCGTCTGCATTCTCACCATCGTGACACAAATTTGGCACTACCGCCACCTCTCCATTGCCGGTGATATCCGGTCATCATCCGATGCGTCCAGCTTGTTCCTCGACGATGCCAACTACCGCCGTGAGCTAGCGCCTCCGTCGTGACACCTCGATCGACTGAACAACACACTCTTATCGTAAGTGTCGTAAGAGTGTCTTGTGCAGTCTCACCGTCGTACCACAAAGGTGGCACTACCATCGCCTCTCCAATGCTTGTGATATTCGGCCGCCATCCGAAGCATCTAGCTTCTATTGTCTGCTAGGATCTCTGTTTCTTATATATTCTTGCCGTGTTAAAGAGTTGGGTTCGTTATGTTGTTATGCTGTAATGGTGGATTCTAATCTTAATAGAAATAGAATATGTTGTTGTGTTTGCCACTGTATTTGCATGTTTTCAAAGGGCATAGGTATAGGATGAACTATCACAGATGGTTTGTGCTATAAACAGTCTATGAAGGACTATCACAGATGGTTCTATATACCAACCATCTATGATACTCTCCAATCACAGACTGTTGATAACTAGAATTGTCTGTAATGTATGAGTATCACAGACGGTTTTTGTTTCGAGCTGTCTGTAATAGTTTTCTTCATAGACGGTTCTAGTTACAAACCATCTGTGTTGTCTTTATTACAGAAGGCTCACTCACCGTCTGTGATAACCTTTGATTATCACTGACACATAAATATAGGTGGTTCAGAAAACCATTTGTGATGGCAGTTCTGAACCGTCTGTGATGACCCTTTTTATAGTAGTGTTAGTGTTTTGCTTGCAATAGATCTTCAGCATCATCACCACGGGAGCTGATGCGATGGACTTCTGAAGTGGAGCTTGAGGTGGAGTCATAGAGTGTTCTGTTTGACAGGCATGGTCATGTGAAAATCACGGCATTGAAGGGTCTAGGGTGATGTCTCTCTTAGGCCACTGGACGATTGTGTGGATAGCATCCCCTAGTGTCATGATTTCTCCGTTTGGTGGACTCTCCAATGGGACGGACATGAAAATGTCATTAATCATGTCTGTTGTAGGGGTTGGCCCAAAATAGGATGTGTGTAATGACGTAGATACCCCTACGGGAACACATAGATGTAAGGGCATAATTGTAAAATACTTCTTATGGAAATATATATATATATATGCCCACCCTGGACATGGGGAAAATGGCAAGTATTGTTCTTCCATCATCTCCACTACCACTCTCTCACTTTACTATTTGGTCGTAGCTACAATAGTTGGCGCTGTCCGTGGGGATGACGGAAAGCAAACTTTGAGACTTGAGAAGTGATGGCACCCAAGAAGGCTTCATTGGCAACAAGGAAGAAGAGGAGCACAACGGCGGCGCTCATCAACACAAGGGCCTCTGCATCAGCAGTTGGCGAGGATAGCAGTGCTGGTGTTACGCCTGCTGACGTTGACACTCATGGCATGGCAGGTGACCCACCACTAGTGCGGTGGTTGACACTGGTAGTGCCGACCGGGCCAGCAGAAGCAGCGATGTTGATGCCCGTGCTAGAGTAGCAAGTGACCCCGCACCCAGTGTGGGAGAGGCCCATGGCTCTGGCGACAACATAGGCCTCGTCGCCGACCCTCGAGCCCACCGCATCGACGCACTGAGTGGCTCCAGGGCATAAGCTATAGTTGCCACCGACCTGATGGTTTGCGCCGGCGCTCAGGCTGGTGCAACCACCTTGACGGTGGAGAATGCCCTGTTGATGGCCCTCGGTACACTGTAGCGCGAGCTGGCGGACCTCTACAGAGCTGTGTGGGAGATGCAAGAGGCTCAAAGCCAACAAATCCCACCGGCAGTGGTGGCGGAGCCTACGCCAGATGAGCAGATAGCCGCGACGCCCCCACATCCAGTCACGTCCCGTCCGGAGTCCTCCCTCTCCGCTGGTCTGTAGCAGTCGGCATGCCTAGAGGACTTCAAGTTCCCTACCCTCGAGCCGTACAAGGGCGACACGGACCCTAGGGAGTTCGTCCGCGTGTACGAGACCGCAATAGAAGCTGACGGTGGGGATGACTCCTCCAAGGCGAAGGGGCTGCCCTGGCGTTGTAAGGAGTGGCGCTCTCGTGGTTTTTTACCATAGAGATGAACTCCATCTATGCGTGGGAGCAGATCCATGATCGCCTCTACAACAAATTCCAAGGAAATTACGTCGAGCGAGTCGATGTGGACCAGCTCTTCGCCATCAAACAGAAGCCCTCGAAAAAGCTCCGAGAATACTTCAAGCGTTTCACCAAGGTTCATTGCCAGGTCAAAGATGTCAATGAGACCACCATCATCAATGCAGCAATCCAAGGTCTCTGCCCGGGACCGCTAACCGAGTACAATGCGTGCAAGTCGATAAAGATGGTGGCCAAGCTCTTTAATAAGATGGAGGAGTACGTGAAGGCAGAAGAGGATGCACAGCGCCGCTGAGGTGACGACTTCCTTATCCCCTTATCCCCTCTGGCGAGTGCGGGCTGCCTACAGGGTGCGAGCGAGGGCGAGAACCTGCACAGCGCAGTTGTTAGTCAAGTCTTGAACGCAAATGCAAGTATAAATTGAGGGTGGGGATGCTTACCCTTATCCCCTCGGCCTCGATTGCGCCCTCCAGTAGCTCTGAGCCGCAGGACACCAGCGCCCGCTGGTCCAATCCGACGTCTGCACAGTCTCCGGCTGCTTGCAGGGCTCGCAACGTCTTCGATCTAGGGACGAAGTTGGAGACTGTCAACCACCGAGTCTCCACGCCAGCAACTTCCATGGTGGCGGGGATCGATGTCATGTCCGGCGGGTGCGCCAGAGACTTTGCATCCGCTCCCGTTGCTCGACCCTTGTCTGCTTCCCAGCAACCGTGTTTTCGTTGATGTCGACGATGGCATCAGCGAGCAGATCGACGAGAGCTTTGTGAAGTCGCGGGGAGAATAAGTATTTGAGAGACCATGTGAAGGTGACCCCATGTGTGTGATGAGTAATTCACACTTGTTTTAAAAAGTTTGAGTTTGATTTGTGTGTTTTGTGCTAAGTCATAGCGCAGTGCAATCGGTTGCGGTCGGACCTGGTCAATTGCGGTCGGACGTGCTTGGAACGTGGTTGTAACCACTAGGAATTCGTATGTCTTGTTCTACCATTTCGACCGGTTGTAGGCTAATTATGACTTTGTAGGAATATGTTTTGAGTACTTTTTACTGATGCAAATGTATGATTACAGTGTTTCGAGCGGAGCTATGTGATGTTCTCTTGTCTGTGATGGTTGCAGGACTTTGAGGCTAAGTCGTGGAGGCATGGGATGGTCAGACTAGGCACAGGTGGTCGAGATATGCCGAAGATGGCGAGGGTTCAAGGTGGTTGCAAGGCTTGAACAGCAAGGCAAGAGGAGGAAGCTTCCAGGAAGAAGTGTGAGGGGTAGTTTGGTAAAATTGACTCAGGCTTGAGGAAGCGGATTCGGTTGGAGTTAATGGGTAAAGTACTGAGTTGTTGGAGTTAATGGGTAAAGCAAATTGTAAACCCAGTAACTTGAGGCTATAAATAGGAGGGTTGTTCCCTAGTGGAGTAGACAGTTTTGCTTTTGTCCCATTTCTGTGTGAGAGCCTGGCAGTTGGTTTTGAGTTGTTGATTTTCTTTTGGGTGTGTTGCCCTCGATGTGAGAGATGGCATGAAATGGCTGTAGCAATTACATTATGTAATCATTCATCTCTCTAAATCCATTTGAGAAGTCTTGTGTTTGAGATGTTTTGCCTTCCTGCTTCTCTCTTTGTTTCGCTTTCATCTTTGGGTGCCTCTGTTCTGCTCTCTGATTTTTTGTGTTGGCTCTGATTTGAATTCTTGTTCAAGAAGCTCCAAAATGATTATGTTTTGAACTGGGAATCGCCTCAAAGCCCCTTGGCTAACTTATTCCCGAGAGCAAAGATTTCATTAACAATATTCTTTCTGAAAGATTGCTCGCTACAAGACTTCCTCTGTTTACGCCTTTTCTAGGGTTTACTATTTCCATTGGCAGAGGAATCTCGTTTCCTGGTGGTCTCGGCTGAGAAGTTCTCTTTTCTTTGTGATTTCTCTTTTAGAGGTTGTGTTCTTGCGGTGGTTGAAGTCTCGCATCCAAAAGATTCATGAGTCAAAAGTTCTCGGAAAACTGAGTCTTGCGGTTGAGTTCTGCCTGCATCCTCTGTTTTGAGTTCATCTATGAACTTCTCTTCGACCACAGCAATGAGTTGTCTTTAGCTTTGTAATTGCTAGTCCAGAGGTCGTTGTTTTGTGTTGAGAGAAGTTGCATAGTCGATTAATCCGAGAATTAGAAGCTGCTCAGTTTTTCTTCACTCCAGTCGGCGCTTATCTCTGTGACTTGAGCTCCTCAGTTTTTCTCAGTTCTGCTATTTGATGTTCAGAATTTCAGTCCTTGCAGTCAAACGCCTTTTCTTGCTTTGTCTGTTTTTTTTTGCCAAGTTGTTCTTTCGATCTGAATTTTCTCTTCCTATAGTCGGTCCGCTGTTTGGTAAAGTCCACATTAATTGACCTGAGAAGCACAACGTTCTTGCGAATGACTTCACTGTTTTGCTTCTTCTTCGTAGTAGTTACTGTGCTTCCAGTTTTCGGTCACTCCTTAACTTCAGACAGTTTTTCAATCTTTGAAAACTAAAATGGAAAACTGAAACTGAAAGAATCTGTTCCCGGTCAGACCGAAAACAATACGGCGGACAGACCGCCCTTCCTTTGACGGTCATATCGGCGTGGCTTCAGTGGTCAGACCGCCCTTCCTTTGGCGGTCAGACCAGCGTGGCTTCAGCGGTCAGACCGCTAATACTCTTGCGGCCAGACCGGCCTTGCTCTCTGGACTGCTTCATTTTCTCTGCCTCGTTATTCCTCTATGTTCTCTATTCTTCTCCTGTTTTCAGTGAGCATTTTATCCTCTTGCTTCATAGTTTCTATAGATATAGGAGAAGAAGATTGTGTGAATACTTGGGGCGGTTTGAAGGCACCATTCACCCCCTCTGTTGCCATTTCAGCCCTACAGTATTGCGCCTACCTTCATCGCGGATTGGTGGGGTTCGTCGTGGTGTCTGCTCTGCCTCGGACCCAACCGCGGCGGCACCCCCTGCGTCTGGCACGATGGGGTCCCTCTCGGGCCTGGAAGCCTCCGTGTCGGTGTCCGACTCCGACAGGCCCCAGACTGCCAGCTTGAACCTCCCCTCCTCCAGCGGGGCGAGTGACCGTGTCCGAGCGCGCTTTCCGCTCAGTACAATTGGTGATGACTCCTCGGCCTCCGCTGCCGGCGTGGGCGATGAAGCCTCGCCCTCCTGGATATCTGCGTCGCGCCCCTTGTCCTTGGTAGCGCCCAAGGACTCATCGTCCGGAGCTAGGCGATCCACTTCCGCCTCCAAGTCCGAGTTGGCGTTCTCCACCAAATCGGAGTCGGAGACCATTGTACCTTCGGCTCCGGCGGGATTTGCGGGAGGAGCTACCACTGGGCTGGATACGGCGATAGGCGATCGGGCCCTCCGGCGAGGGGGAGGCCTCCCCCTTGTCGTCGCCATCCAGGGGGCAAGCCCGGCATGTGATCGGAGTGGCACGCTCCGACACGAGAATGCCGAGAGCTTCGCACACTCGGTTTATCTGCCCGAGCTTCGCCGTGGTGGATTTGTGCAGGCTGTACTCCTTGGCCACGTACGGCCCAAAGAACACAACCACCACGCGCTCCGCGTCCTCCAGAAGGATTCCTACACATAACGCAGCGAGGCAAGGTCAAAACAAAAAAAACAAGCTGAAGGAAAACTTGTACACACATTGTAGCGGAAGAACTTACGAGGGTTGGACGGCCTCAGCAGTGAAGACACGGATGGCCGAACATCGTTAGGGTGATGGGGCCTGGCTATATGTGCCATTGACGGCCAAGTAGTGCCACACTAAACATGAAGAACTCCTCCACAAGGTCTCGCATGTTGAAGCAAAGCGTGATCCCCACAAGCCTCTGCGCCCTCTGCTCGTCGTCACAGTCAATCGTCACTATGGGCGAAGTGTTGAATGACATCGGCTGACCCGTCCATCAAAGACTGTTGTCCCTCACCACACGATGGTAGAACCACCGCTGCATCCAGTTAAACTCCCATTTCACTCGAATCGAATTAGCTGGGAAGATCTTCATACACGGCGACCGCAGAACAAAGTTGACACTACCAAAATTTGAGAACTTCGCTCCGTCAAGTTTCTGCGGTTGACACCCTGCGTCATGGAGGAAGGCGAATAGAGAGGCGTTGGGCCATGCCCTGTCTGTCTGCATCGCCTAACTGTAGATACCTAGGCGAGCTATCACGTTCGGAGTTAGCTGTAACAACTCCAGCCCATATGTCCGAAGGACATCGCCGACGAGCATGGCCGATGGGATTCGAAGCCTGGCTTCGAAATACGCGATGAAAACGACCGCCTTTGACTCCTCCGGGTGCGTCTCCATCTATCATTGGCAGGCAGGCGAACTGCGTTGCGGTCCGCCAGCTTTCCCTCGCGTAGAAGAGACCGGATTGTCTCCTCCGTCGCGAGGCTCTGCCCCAACACGTTGGAGCAGGGGCCCTCCAGCTTCTTCTCCGCAATCCACCGCTTGTCAGCCAGCGACGAGTCGCGCCCCACCAGGGCGTAGCCCATCTCCATCGACGACGAGCTATGCCAGTTGGAGGAAGCGCCATCGCTGGGCCGGCGAGCGTGCTCTTCACAATGGGCCATCGTCTATAAGGGTGCGGTGATGAGTACGGTGGTGGTGGTGAAAGACGGAGACAAACCGGGTGAGAGCAGGGCATGCACGAGCAAAGAGCAAGAAAGAGCAGGCAAAAGTGACTGGGGAAGGATGGTGGTACGGCATCGAGAACATATATAAAGGCCATTCGCCTCCCCCACGATTGGAAAGTGCAACCGGCAGAAGCGCAACCGACAGAAGTCGAAGCCGCACGATCGCCCGGTTATTAACAAAAACTATTTGTGATAGTTGAGCCTCACAAATGGTATATGGTCACACTTGTAAAACCATATGTGATAATTATTGCACAGACGGATCCTCATGAACTGTCTGTGATGAGGCGTCTAGTACAACTTGTTTTGTAGTAGTGAATTACATACTTGTATGTCGTTATTGACAATTATTTACAGACATATCACTCAAAAAGGCTATTTTTTAATGCCAGCTTGAAAAACACAATAAAGGAGAAGTGTGTGCAATTTCAACTCAATTGCTATATTTTTTTTGTATGGCTTTTGTCAACAATCCATGAAGCTAGCAAGATTGATGTAACGGATTTTATTTAATGGTGGTTGAAAAGATAATCTAAGTACCAGCAATATTAGACAGAAAACCTCAATTGAAACTCTGAAACATAATATATCAAGTTGAAAAAAAATGCAACTTGGGTATTTTGTAAAATATATTTGATGTTTCAGACAATAATTATGAAACTTTTTCTCATCCAAATGGACTTACCTATGGTGTCAGTGGTGAAGGTCTGAATGAGCTATAATCATGAAGGCGATGGAGCTTGAGCAAGGTGAGCTTGGGCACATTACTAGCACATGATTACACGAAGGGATAAGTGTACCTCTGCCTAAAGCTAACAGAAAGGAGGATTTTGGTATTTTGTTAGAGATTTTCTAGGAAAAGTGGGAGGAGGAGATTTATCATTACTTAGGCCCTGTTTGGATCCCATGGTCTAAAGTTTAGTTGTCTAAAGTTTTGGACTAAACTTTAGTTGGCTAAACTTTAGTCGAAGATCCTGTTTGGATCCTGTACTAATGGATAGGACTAAAGTTTCAAAAAGACCACACTACCTCTCCTCGTTTCGTGCGTCAGCCATTAAATGAGAGGTGAGAGACCAACAAGCATGGGTAAACACGTCTTTGTGCCTAAGAACCCAAAACTTTAGACCAGTTTAGTTCACTTTGGTGGACTAATGGTCTAAAGTGTTTTTTAGAGGTTAGCTAAAGTTTAGATCTAACTTTAGACCACCTGTTTGGAGACTTTAGATCTAAACTTTAGTGATTAAACTTTAGATGGAGGGATCCAAACACGACCTTACCAACTCGGTCTTTATTATTGTTATTGTTGTTGTTATTGCTGTTGTTAGTAGTAGTAGTAAATTGAGATGATCTCCCAAGGATATATGATTTAAGAGTGAGCACCTCTCTTCCTTTTCGTTGTAGAAAACACGTCAAGGTGAGTGTGGTGCCCAGATTCATTTTTGTACTACCCACGTATCCATTATAACATGAGTTCGTTTAAAATTTTAAGTTCAATTTCATTTCAAATTGAGAGTTGAGAAAAATTATGACAAATAATAAATCAAAAAGAAAAAGGATAAATATTACTATTCGAACAATTTTTTCTTCTAACATACTTTGAGTTTGAAGTTCAAATTTTAAAGAGAGGTGCAACCACACTATAGGGTTCACATGTAAAAAGTCAGGTGGCTCCTTCTGCCATGTGCACCAAGTATGATCGTGTGAGGCTTGTTGAGCATAGAAGTGCGCTGCATGGTTCACCTGTCTTGAAACATAAGCTATCGGGTTTTTTTTTCAGCTTTTAAAAGTTATTTTTCTGTTTTTCTGCAATAACTAACTTTTAAATAGAATGTCTTTTTAAAACAGAGTCTACAAGTTGATTGTAGTATATATTATAGTGACTTTATTTATATCAATCAAATCATATATGAGTTTTTACTACTCCATACTTTCTCACAAATAGTTTAAAAGATATAAATCGTAGCTAAAATCTATAAACCAAAACTAAAAAAACAGGCCCATCACAAGTTCTAATAAAAAAACACTACACTGTCAAACGCTCAGATGATTATTTCTGAATTAATTACCCATTTTTATCTAACAACAACTTCAATTCTAGTTCTAGACGGATAGACTCGCAAAATTCTTTTTCCGTACTTACAACGACCGGTGCCGAACATATCATAATTACCTGGCCGTGTGTTGCCCGTGCCGTTCCGTCAGTCCAACTAATTAAGGCATCGCTCATTTTAGGTTCTGAGTTCTGACTTATTTTTTATTATTTATAAAATTTATTTTTTAAAATTTTTGATCTTTTTTTTGAGTTTGTTTGCTGGTTCTTTTTTTCATATTCGTTTGCATTGTCCGTAATAAGCTAGAATATTTTTTTCTATTTTAAAATTTTTTAGATTTAATTACGCTAAATAAGTCACCTTCAGTTACAGTGAAATTTCGACCACCACACTGTAATCTCTACCCCTCTATAATACACCAAAATTTTCTTTACTAAATCCACCCCTTCAACCACCCCCACAGTCATGCCTAATCTAAGTCCACCCAGATTTGTGTACCAAAGTAATCCAACTTCATACAAATGAATGACCTGGATCTCTTCTCAAGCCTTCTTCTCTTACTCATTGAAGATCCTAAGGCCAAAATCATCCGGATCATGCACATCATTGAACCCAGAACCCACCCCGCGCCCACGCACACGCCCCCGACGCTGCCTCCACCCTGCGATACCCGTCTCCACCCGAGCGCGCCCTCGAGGCGCGGCTGGCTCGGAGAGGAAGGGGGCGGAGGAAGGATGAGGCGCGGCTGCGGCGGGGGCGGAGGTAGGAGGAGGCGCGGCTGCGGCGGGGGAGAGGAAGGGGGCGACGGCGGGGGCGGTGCCGGTTGGGGGCGGAGGAGAGCAAGGAGGCAACGGCGGGGACGATGATCCTCTGCATCCGCAGCCGCGACGGCACGGACCGCATCACGGTGCCCGACGCGGCCTCCGCCACGGTCGGCGACCTGCAGCGCCTCATCGCGGAGCGCGTCACCGTGCCCGTCCATCTCCAGCGCATCTCCCTCGACCCGGCCCTCCTCCTGCCCCAGGCCGCTACCGCCGCTGCTGCTCTCCGACCCGGCCGCCCGGCTCGCCTCCCTGAACCTCGCCAACGGCTCCTTCGTCTACCTCTCCTACCCGTCCGACGCGCGCTCCTCCCAGCCGCTGCCGCCCAAAGGCCTCTCCCCCGCCGGCTCCTTCGACAAGAAACCTCTAGAAACCCTAACCCTCTAATCCCCAACCCCCAGCTCCAAATCCCAGGTCCAATCGCACGCGGCGCCCCCCACCGCCGCCCTCGCCTGCGCGCTCCTCCACCGCCGGCCGCCGCCCACACCTCATCTGCGCTGGTCACCGCCCTCGCCCCTCGCTCCCGACGCAGAGCGGTGACCCCGCGGTGGCGCGGTCCGCCCTCCGCCGGCCGTCGTGGAACTGCTCCTCCTCCTCGTGTTCGATGGGGACGACAAGCGAGTCCGCATCTCTCTTGATGAGAGGACAGGTGGTGCTCTCTCTCTCTCTCTCTCTCTCTCTCTCTCTTTGATCTCTTCTGTTTTAATCTGTCTGTGCTCTGGGTTGAGTTCTGGGCTTGGCTTCGCGTGGTTCTTCAGGTGCTGGATTTGCGTCGCAAGATGCGTACCTCCATGGATTCTTCAGTGCGAGCATCAAGCTGCCGGCCGATTATGCCGCCGGAGTCGTCGCCGCCTTCGATGTAAAATTATTTTTTCCCTGCTTCTTCACTTCTTGTCTTCGGCATGTTGTATCATCCAGCAGAGTGCATATTTCATTGTGATTTGTTATACCAGAAAAAATAGCAAAAAAAATTGTGGTCTTTGGTAAAAAAAATGTACCTTCTCTATGTGTTTGGGAAAATTATTGCAGTAGAAAATAGCGAGGAACTGGTAGATTGTATCAAAATGTGCATTTCCTTCCCTAACAAAATGGTGCATTGTATGTTTCTTGCCTCTTCAGTGTCTCACAAAGAGGCTACTACAGAACAAAGAAAGGAAGTTGGCATGATTAAAATGTGCATTTCTTCCATAATATATCTGTATTTCTGAACTTTGTCTCTGAAAGTGTCGTCGCAATGCCTTGCTGGATGTTAGATGTCGAATGGCGACGTGTATGAGAAGACGCATGACGAGCTGGACTTTGAGTTCCTGGGGAACATCAGGGGGAGGGAATGGAGGGTGCAGACCAATGTGTATGGCAATGTTAGCACATCGGTTGGTAGGGAGGAGAGGTATGGGCTGTGGTTTGATCCCATGGAGGATTTCCATCGGTATGCCATCCTCTGGAGCCATGGCAGGATCGTGTAAGAAACCCCCTTCTCTCCTCTAATCACTTGCGTACATGATCAATTTGATCAAGTAGTAGAAAAGCCTCCCCCTTCACATCTTTTGTGACCTGTACCTGCATCCTAACATAGAAGTCCAGGTAACATTCAAGGATTTCAGTCATGCCAAAGTCATTTTTTAAATCATATACCTGCAGCAGTAGTCCTATGTCAGTGTGTTGTTTTATGTGGCGCTATTTCTATATGTGAAGGTATTTGGAGACCAACATGGAAATGTAATTCACTTGTACGAGAGAGACTGCAGTCTACAAAGAAGGCATCAGAAGATTATCGAGGAAGCTCCATCTGTAAGGCTTTATTACTTGTTAATGCCCTGGAATTTCTTTGAATAAAAATAACAAATTCACTTTTCTGTTTATATTTTCTCTGCAGCCAAATGGGACCACTGAGTTACGGTCTCATATCGGTGAAGCTGCTGTTTCTGCCACAAAGGTGACCTCCTCGATACTTCTACTGAATATTGCATGCTGTGATTTAAGAGATAATTTGATGGTTTCAGATTTCAATTCATTATTGTTGGTAGAGTTATTTGTTTGTTCCCTACACATCAGCAGTCCAGTAACCAAGTCATATATAGTCTTCTTTTTTTACATCATTTTGCAGTATGACAAATATGCAAGCAACTCACTTCATATCTGAAGTTCAAGTTTAAACAATGTGGGGATGGAGAAAGTCGTCGGTGTGTGAGTCCAATGATGTTGTCGCCTCCTCAAAGGATCAGTCGTTATGTGACATTCATTATGTGACAAAAATATTTGGTTATACAATATATGAGACGTGAATCTTAATGAATCTGATTGTTCGTTTTATTTTTTACAAATTTTATCTTATTTTATATTTTACCGTAACGTTAGCACAGGCACACTACTAGTTTTAGTCATAAGCCACAGCTTTTCAGCCCAACTGAGCGGGGCATAAGAGACGCATAGCTTTCCACTCTGCTGCCGTGTGCGTACTGTCACATATGAGTATCCCTATACATTGCAGTTCTTCGTCTCCCGAAGTTTGAGCAGTACGCAGCTGCATCAATCCATCCATCCTTACAGACACTTCTAGTGCTCTCTCTCTCACATCCATTGATTAACACACCATGCTTCATCTTTTTGCCGTCTTTGGGCTTCTCATTTCTTTGCAGTACTGCTCTCCTGCAAGCTCTGCTGCAAATGGCAGTACCCTGACGGCAGGCCAGGCGCTCATCGGCGGCAGCGACAAGCTCCTCTCCAGCAACGGCAAGTTTGCGCTCGGCTTCTTCCAAACAGGCAGCAGTAAGTCCTCCACAGACAACACAACCTTGCCCAACTGGTACCTAGGCATATGGTTCAACAAGATCCCAAAGTTCACTCCTGTATGGATTGCTAACAGAGCGAAGCCAATCACTGACCCCAACTTTAGACTGTCAAAGCTCACAGTCTCAAGGGATGGCAATCTTGTCATCTTAAACCATGCAGCCAAGTCCATAATCTGGTCCAGTCAAATAGTCAACAGAACAAAAGCCAATAGGAATACTACTGTTGTGCTCTCGGACAATGGAAACCTTGTCATACTAGATGCCTCAAACCCATCCAATGTGTGGTGGCAGAGCTTTGAGCACCCAACAGATGTTTTCCTCCCCGGTGCAAAGATCGGCCGGAACAAGGTCACCGGCCAGGAATATAGATATGTTTCAAAGAAGAACTTGATAGACCCAGCTCCAGGTTTATACTGCGGGGAGTTAGACCCCACTGGTGCTAGGCAGTACTTTGTTAAGATTTGCAACTCATCCATGGTGTACTTTTCCACCGGGGAATGGAATGGACAGTACTTCAGCTCGGTGCCAGAGATGTCAAGCGGATCTTTTCTCAGTTTCAACTTCATCGACAACCATGAAGAGGAGTACTTCACCTACAGCCCGTTGGATCCAACAGTGACCACACTCTACCTACTTGACGTCTCTGGTTTTGCCAAGCAGCTTTTTGGGTTGAAAGCTTGCAAGATTGGCAAATTATCTACATCCAACCCAAGGCTCCATGTGATGTTTTTGCCGTTTGCGGGCCTTTCACAGTCTGCAATGACAACGCATTTCCGTTGTGCAACTGCATGAAGGGCTTCTCCGTGAAGTCGCCGAGCGACTGGGAGCTGGATGACAGAAGAGAAGCTAGGTGGAGGTGGTTTTGGTTCTGTGTTCAAGGGGATTCTAAGTGACTCAACTACCATAGCGGTGAAAATGCTTGAAGGAGCACGCCAAGGAGAGAAGCAATTCAGGGCTGAGGTCAGTACAATTGGAGTGATCCAGCATGTAAACTTAGTGAAACTGATTGGTTTTTGTTGCGAAGGTAATAGAAGGATGCTTGTTTATGAACATGTGGTAAATCGTTCTCTTGATGCCCATTTGTTTCAAAGCAATGCCACAATGCTGAATTGGAGTACTAGGTACCAAATAGCCATAGGAATTGCTAAAGGATTGTCCTACTTGCATGAGAGTTGTCATGACTGCATCATACATTGTGATATTAAGCCAGAAAACATACTTCTCGATGCGTCATTTGTTCCTAAAATTGCAGACTTTGGGATGGCAAAACTTCTGGGAAGGGACTTTAGTCGAGTTCTGACAACAATGAGAGGAACTATAGGGTACCTTGCACCTGAATGGATTAGTGGAGTGGCTATTACACCGAAAGTTGATGCTTACAGCTATGGAATGATGTTGTTAGAAATCATCTCGGGAAGGAGGAACGCACTTGAAGAATGTACAAGCGGTGGTGATCATGCTGTTTATTTTCCTGTCCAGGCTGCTCGTAAGCTCCTTAAGGGAGATGTAGGGAGTTTGGTAGATCACCAATTACATGATCAAATGAATATGGAGGAGGTTGAAAGAGCTTGCAAAGTTGCATGTTGGTGCATTCAAGATGATGAATTTGATAGGCCATTAATGGGTGACGTGGTTCAGGTTCTCGAGGGTCTAGTAGAGCTTGACATGCCCCCAATGCCAAGATTACTTCAAACTATCTTGGGATGCTCTGCTTCGACCTGAAGTTCAAATTTGAGCAGAGCGGAGATAATTGATCACAAAAGTTATCTTGCACGTATACTTTTCATAGTCATTGTTAACATGTTGTTTCAAACTTTAGTCTATACCATACGATGTACTCTGTATGTGTGTGCGAGAGAGAGAGAGAGTTATTTCAGTTACTTGTGGCTGCAAACATGTATCACTAGAAGATTTTATTTTCCTATCTGTGAATTGCCCTTTCTTATTATAAATATGATTAATTTTTCCAACGGCATGGTATGTAATTGTCAGGCCTGCTAAGCACATTTCCTAAATGAAATTATATCCTTAAATGATGAGAAGTGGGCTGACCTGAGCCTTTGTCGAAGCAAAGTTGTGCGGCAGTCCTGCTAGCTGGACATGACTGGAGCTGCCGCTGGACGATGGTTGTCACAGCACAAGCAACCTCCACCACCCTGGAGTTGAGAGCTCTGTACAAGCTGACTGTCGTTAGATGCTAAAGCAACGCAGCATACAGTAACTAATCTCAAACAGTAGTACTAAATCCTCATCAGATGTTATGGTGAAGCAGCATATTCTCTACTACTTCAAAGATGGAGTTGGAGTTTGTAACACCTCAAAAACCCTAGTAATTGAAAAATGTGAAAATATTAAAATTTTGGTTTGCATTGCTTTGCCATTTGGATTTTCTTGACTTTTGGTTTGAAGATCCTATTGAAAATAATCTTTGAATATAAAAATAGTGAAAGGAAAAGTGGTATTAAGTTGATTAAATGGAATTGAAAACTTAACGAAATACTTTATTAAAAATTAGCCATGAGCTAAAATGAGGAGAGAATGGAATTAAAACCAAAACTCCAACAAATGAAATTCTTAATATTAACCAATTACAAGATTAAGTTCAAATAAATTCAAAGGAAGAAATGAACTCGAGACTTGACAGATTAGTGTCCCATTGCCATCCAAGAAGTTTAAATGGTATCTCTAAGAAATATGAGATTTGCTACAAACCCAATTTAGGTTCAAATTTAAAGATGGTTTGAATTGGCTTTTGCTTGAATTAAAAATCTAAATTCTGAAATTTAAAAATCAAAACTCAATGGAAAATTCAAGAATTGGGTAGGAACAGTATTAGACATGGCCCATGTGGACTTGGCCCATTCTCCATTTCCCTTGGCCTTGGCCTTGGCCTGGCCCAATCCTTGGCCACCTCAAACTCCAATAAATTTTGTCAGCAACTAAGAAAATGAAATCAGTCATCTAAAGAAACACCATTGATTCTGATGGCAATTGTGTTCATTCTTTATGAGTATTACATTGACTAAAATGTATGAAACATGACCTGAGATCATAACTACCACAGATTATTTATCAATGAGACATAGGAACTTCTTTTTTTCCAACAAGTACACAGTTCCTACTTTGAGAAATATACAGGAAGACATGAGTACATCAAAGGGAAGATCACAAAACAATAACGACAAACAAGCCCTTTAGTAACTTCATACATTTGAAGAACCGGTGGTGCTTTCTAAATTGTACATGTAGTTGGATGTCATTCAATACCATGCAGCAACTTTACTAGTCAACAATATCTATCTAAGAGTGTCACAAGAGAATGGAGATGAAATCCAGAATCGGATAGCGGCCGTATCAACCATACAAGGACTCACATTAGAGTTACACAAACCCATGAAATGCAGAGCCTAATGGCCATCAGTCAGAAACCCACCAAATTTCATGCTAGTGCCGTTCCGATCCTTGGCAACCTCGAACCCCAATAGATTTGCAAAGGGCGGCGCAAGACTCGATATCGGTGCTTCCTCTCTCTTCAGCCGTGTGTAGAAGGATTTACGACATTGATCTACGTGGCAGAAGAGGGTGCCAAAGGCGGGGCGGCGGTGAGCACGAGCTCGCGTTTAGGGTGCTGTGATGGAGGAGGAAGAGGACGCGTCAGCTAGGGGAATCTATTGGCATAAGGATTGACACCGTCTGACCGGTTGGTGCATGTGGAAGAGAGGGGAAGAAGTTGGGCATGACATGCTTGCCCACATGCCAGCTTCAGCTCAAGCGGTTCATTCTAGGTTTTTTTAGGCTTTTTTTTTTACTGTGGTCACCTTTCATATAAGGATTTGCTGTACATCATTTTTTTTCTCTTTTTTCATGACTTTTGTAATCAGATTTTTATTCAAATTTTTTCCAAACCATTTTTCCATCTGTTTTTCTGATTTGTCATCATCTTTCAACTTCAACGGTATTCTCGTAACATGGTGGGCGGCTCCCCACAAAAACCGACCTTAGACCAACTCCCGATTTTTTTACTTTGGAAGGCTCGGGCTCATCGCTAACTCTTTGGAGCCCAATTTTTGGAGCTACCATGTGTTGGTGGCCTGGCTCCTCTATATTTTGTCCAAATATGCAGAGCCGAAGGCGTCCAAATGCCCTAGAAATGTGCAACCACCCACATTAGTTGTATGTTCCAAAACAGCGTCATGCCTCACATAATTGCCATTAAAGGAATGCAAGGGTCATTGATCTTCAATAAAAGTTTTTGCCATGTGTAAATTGTTTTATTAAAATAACCCACATAAACCTATCTAAGGCTTGTTTGGATAGACAACCCCTTCAAATGGACAAGGATTTTAGTTTAATTTCCCTCTCCATCCGAAGGAATTGGACCTTATTCTTATCCATCCAAATAAGCTCCCTAAGAAGTCTCACAAACATAGAAAAGAAAGAAGGGAAAAACGTCAATCACATATTACCGTATATTTTTATTTATAGGAAAATAATAAGATACATTTACCAAGGGCAGTTGGTCTTTTCCAAAAAGGAAAATTGCTTCCAATCTATTGAAAAAATCACACTTAGCCAAAATACAATCAACTGTATTTTCTTTGAAAGATCAATCAGCTGTATTTTTCGAACATAGAAATTGTATTTTTTGAACATACAAATGACGTGAGGTGCACGGTCCTAAATACCATTGACACATTCAGTAGTATTTTGGTAAGCAAAGACTTTATCTAGAGGTGTGAATATGGGTAGGGTAAACTAGCGCAAAATATTTTTTACCATGTATAATAGGAAACCATGTGGGTAAGACATCATAGATTGTTACAGCTAAATGTGCAGTGCAGTGAAAGAAGAGTTGGAGCAACCTAGTCAAACATCACGCGCGTCAATGTAGTAGAAGTAGTCGATCATCCAACATCCTTGATTGCCAATCATCTCCTCCAGCAGCTCATCGTGTTCCTCAAGTACATCACGGATCAGCCTCGATTAGCTCAGCAACAACCATAGTAGCGCCTCTACGATATCCACATGTCCAAGGATGAAATGCCGCACATCATTGTGCTAGCACTAGTGCATACGGCAGGGCCTTCAAGGGGGTGGCAGCTAGGGTTTTCGGTGGGTGGTGCGAGCCCCATGCCAAGGGCCTATTAAGGTGCGAAGCCCATATGAATTGATCCTATACGAACTATTTCATTCCAGCCTTTTGTGTGGCCCTATAGGTTCATATGCACTCTAATGTGACATGAAATTCCTTTCCCATCACAAGTCGGTAGCGGTCCCTAACAAGACATAGCAACCGCTGAATACATAGAAGATCATATTGGAAAGACATATATAGTGCTCATATGGTGATCCCTTTGTCTCAGGATACAAGATCGAACACAACAGGAAATTTGTGCCATCCTATGATAGCTCGATCCTCTACTTGATCTTGTAGTGGATTATACACTTATGGTTGACTTTTCAACCACATTCGGCAAGATGCAATCATCTCTAGGATTACCTCTAGGGCATATCACTAATAAGCAAATATACCTTTCCACTAGAAAAATGGGCCCAATCACCATCATTCCAGAATTCGTTTTGCTCTTATTTTCTTTTCCCCCTCTCTTGCTTATGCCTAGCAAATGTGTCCAAGACTAGTGCGAGATGCATGAATTTTTGGTCTGAACACCAAATGAAGCACGGAGTGAAAATTACAAAAAAAAATCAAATTGGACTCTTTTTCATGTTAGATCAATCAAATCACTACATGCCTGAGCTAATTTAGAATACTTTTTATGAATCTATTATTATTCTATACCCTTTAAATAAATTTCCCTACAAAGTAGGGAATGATCCGTGAATTAAGCTAACCATCAACTAAAAAAACTCTATGAAAGCATAATAGAAAAGTAGAGAATACTCTTCTCTTTGGATCTAGTTATACAAGTGAGACCACAGGTGTGATGCCTTGACTCGCATTTCTCGTCAACCATAGCCACATGTGTGGGAGCTTGAAGGACCATGTGAAAAGGTCCAGGATATTGTGTGATGAACCATTGCCTAGTTTGTAGAGTTAGAATTTGAATTTTGCAATGTTTGCATATTTTAGAGTTTCCTGCAAGCAAAACCGATCAGACCGATGAAGCAAATCTAAGAAGCTCCTTGGTGAGGAAACAGAGCTCTGGCGACTCCCATGGCTTCTGGTCTTCCCCCTCTTCAATGATTCTTCCCTGCTTCTAGTATTGACCTCTGCCTGCAGGGTTCTACCTCTGCCTTTACGTTGTTCATTGTGCTACCTTCTGCATCCCATCCCAACCAAGTCAGGGAACCGTGTCATCACAGTTAGATCATGTTGGGGTCACTTTGCATCGAGCTATTTGAACTAGTTCCGGTGTTGGAGCTGCCACAACTATGGCCACAAATTGTATTGTTGCCTATCTTACTGAAGCCTCAACAAAAAGAAGTGGGTTCCCGCTCTGCACTACAGTAGTAAAAGTCTAGCCCTTGAGTTAGGCGGCAAACCACCCGGCCCAACCAGTGGCTGTGGTGCGGTTACCCAAGTAACCACCGCTTCATCTACCTTTGCTCACAGTCTGTCAAAAACCCCAACCATTAGAGCAATCCTCCAACAAAACCTCCTCAGGCGACCATCCACTACTCCAATGGTTAACTTCGATGTGATTAACCTGGGACGTCGATTCATCCTGGTGGGCTTGAACATTGAGGATGGGGATCAATTCTGCTTACCGTGGGTAGACCTGGTCCTTCAAGAATCACCGCAAGAGTAACACAAAGATCATGCCATCGTGATAATGAATTTAGCCCCACAAGAAGAAGCCATCAATCAAGTAGGTGGTCATGGACATCAAAGACTTCATTCAGGGGGTACTAGAAATCCATGTGGTAAGATGCTCTCTCCACCCTTTAGAAGTTGGAATTTATCAACTAAGCTCAGCAATCCAGAGAGACATGCTTATCTTTCGAAACCCCCATCATCTTGATGATCAGTATGAGATCAAGTTCCATAAGCATAATGAGGCCATCAATTGGAGATGAGTTAACTTTGCAAGGGTGGGTTGGATTATGTTGCTAGGCTTTCCGCTTGACCTTCTCAATTGGCATTCCATTGCACATGCAATTTCCTCATTTGGCATGCTTCTGGATTGGCATTTGGGATAGGATCAAGGACAGAGTTTTGGTGATGGTCCTCCACCACTCTATTGAGGCATCCCACAGAATTTTGTCTTGAAGAAGAGTGTAGGAATGGGAGGGGCTGGTGAATCCTGGAGGGTCCTGATTTTTGTTTTGAACTCTAATTTCCTAGATGTTAGACCTGGGGATGAAGACCTTCTAGAAAATCCCTTCAACTTTCAACAAGATGGACCTCAGGATAATCCTAATGAGGCTGCTACGCCTGACCCACCTCAAGATATCCAGTGGGGGCAATGGGAGCCCCAGCAGTACATCCCAGGAGGGTGGGATCATCTGCCAATCCAGCAAGGGATGGAGCCTCAAGAGTCAACTTTTGTCTCTTCCAACCTTATTCATGATGCGGATCTATCAAACTCAAACTCTCAACAAGTCATGGACACCATCAGGCAGCCCAGAAGGCAATTATTCCCTATATGATAGGTATACCTCATATGGTAATAGTTCCTGTTGGTCATCAACTTTTGTCAAGATTCCCAATAGCAAATTATTCGCTGAACCAACCCTCGGTTAATCCTGGCCTCCAGCAACCTTCTCCACTTTATCTTCAACTTGTTTGCCATGTATAGCAAAGTTTATGAGTCTCTTCAACCCAATGTTCATATGGATCCCTTAGGCTTTCTGGGACTGGCCACTACGTCCCCACCAAGTTAGCACTGACTTCACTAGGTTCAGACTAAAAGAACATGGTACTTAGCATTCAACCAGGAAGCTCACTTACAACTAAACATTACTGAGGATGTGGTTCCTGCACACTTGGACCCTATGTCACTAGTCAAGAAGACTACTAGGACTCTCCTATTTGCTGACCTTCAACTCCATGGGGGTCAAGCTTCTTCATAACTCTAGATGGGTCGGCAGAGTACCTCCACGGTACACATTGAAGAAATTGAGCCCGAGTAGCCACTTCTTGACTCCAACAACATTCCATTGCAGCCTACGACTCTACTCATAGAACCAAAATCTGGTAGAAAGCCACATACCCTGATCTTGGTTAAGGACTTGCACTGGATCCCCTACCTCAATGAGCCAACCGATGGCTTCCAGATTTCACAACTTACTTACCACAAATGGCGCAAGTCAAAGGTGTCCCCAAGTTCAATGCAGGCTCAAGGTCTGGGAACGGGAACCTTGGCTGCCTCCATAGGCATGTAGGCGATCACCGTGGAACAACTTCAGGAGCAGGCTCGCATGGAAACCGCATCATTGACCAATGCCACTACCAGGATGCCCAAACTACTGGTGCCACTGATGCAAGACTAGGGCCACCGCCACTGCAAAATCACCCCTCGAGGGCTGGCGGATGCAAATTTCATAGCTGCGCACAAGAACAAAGATGAAGACAAACAGGATGAGGCAATGTGACATGTGCATTTTGTGGGGGTCCTTGATACTTTTGTGTCAATTCTGGCTTGTTTGCTCTTTTATCTTCGAATTACCACAAGGACTAGGTTGCTTACTTGTTGCATCTATGAATTGTCATACCAACTATAGTACTCCATAAATATATCTTATTGGGCTAGGTTCATTGACAGTATTGCTTTGCATATTGTCCTACAACACTTCACTCTTTTGTGATAATGAACTCGACCAAATACCTCTGGATCCTCTGTGTCTATCGCACTAGTCCAGGACAAGATAGTGCACACAGGGATACATATCAAGCATAATGACAAACTTTATTAATTAAAAACAGTATGGGCCATATGGCCAAAATTTACATCTCCACGGGCCATTGGCTAAATATAAAGGTAAATCACAGCGGAAACAAAGTAAATCATACAGTGAAGCCAAAAGAGCCTACCCACAGGCAGATGACAGTAAGACACAACCTACTTGTCCTGATCCTCGCCATAGTCAAAGTCATCCTCCTCTAAGTAACATAATTAAGCAAGGGTGAGCACACAAAATATACTCTACAAGTTACATAATAAAATGCAATAATAAGATTCCAGGAATATTACTCATTTTGCATTTTCTAGAATTTCTATTCCATTTGATCTTCCAGATGTTCGTTCTCCCTCATACGAACTCCGAATCCATTGATTCTTTCTCATAAATTCATCTAAATTCATAATCTATCTCCCAGTATATTTTATAATTTTTGGATTCTATTTGAATTTATTTTGCTTTGGTCGTTGTTCATGCATATACTGCGACGTCCCGGAAGAGTGCAATTTCGACAACAATTCTCACAAATTTGTGGAGCAAGGTAAGTTACATACCTTGATCATGTTGATCCCAATTTGCAAATAAAATTATGTTGTTTTAAATTATTCTACATGCATATTTTTATTAAACGTATTTCAATTCAGTTTTAAACTTAGCTATTGCCTACTTATTAATACCTCCTTTGATATTGATTCCCAGATACCTTGTCACCCTAGAATAAAACTGTGGTTAGTACACTAGTATTGACTTGAGAATTTTGTATCAAATGCTTATACCTCTTAGATAATTTTTTTTGTTTTGGGATAACTTTTTTATGTAAAATGATAAATTTTTCAAATGTATTTTTGACTTCGGTGAGTCAAGAAAGGCTATGAATTATTTCAAAACAAAATATAAAATCTGATTTAGACTTAAGCTAATGGTTAGTGGTGGGTGCTGACATGCATTGTTGTTTGGTAACACAATGTTGATTGTTAGGCACAAAGGGTATATGGTCTGAACCTAAATCAAGTTAAGGACTAGTCTGTAAGATACTACTATAAAACCCTATCGTACTACCACAAGCCTGGTATGAGGTAGTCCTGACTAACTAATTTGTAGGTCCCAACTTGAGTCTCGCTGTTGGTTGAAAGTGAGCGTGGTGCAGGCCATGTGAAGACTCACTTGGCTCAAGAGAGTGAAACCTTAGTCTTGGCTTGGTCAGATTGATGGCTTTGCATTGTAAAGGCCTTGTTATGATCTCTCCGCCGCACATCCAAGGAAGCGTGTTAATCACGTGGCAATATGAGATGATCATGTCTTGTGGGTAAAGATGTATAACCTCTGTAGAGTGTATAATCTATCCTAGATAGCCATGCTCGAACGCCCCGTGCCTACCTTGAGTGGCGGTCGTGGGCGGCCAGGAGGGCGAAGATGCCACTGACCGTGTAGATGCGGTCGAGCAGGGGGGCTTGTGTTTGGCCACCATCGCCGTGCCTCTCTCCTCAATCCCCTGACCCTGTTAGGTTAGAGGTCCACCCGGGTGGGCCTGGTGAGTCGATACCTTTGAGGCGGAGGAGGAGAGCGAGGAGGTGGATGAAGGTGAGGATGATGGTGATGATGACAATGGTAAAAGTGGTGGCGAGGATGACTTGCACATCCTCAACGTGCCAAATTCTAGTACGCCTGAGGGCCATTGGGCGTTCCCCAAAGCGGGCCATCCTGCAACCAAGGGTGAGGGTCAAGCTTCTGGTGTAGCTGACTTGGTGGGCCCTATGGTAGTCAAGGGCATAGGCCCCTTGCTGAGCCTGCCAGTGGCTTCGTCGCCTCCGATGCTACACTTTTCGCTAGCTTCATCGAGTCATGCGTTGAAGCGCGCACATGTAAGCTCCCCTCCAGCAAACTCGAAGGGTTTTCATTTCACCTTGCGGGTGCTAGACAGAGATTCGAGCTTGAAGAATGGTACACCACCGCACCCTCGATTTGATGCTCCTACGGCCCGAGCGGCGACACCTGTTGGGGTGCGTTCACCCAACCGAAGGTGAGGCAATGGATAGGAGTGCCTGTCGACATGCCTTAGGTAAGAGCTCTTTTTGTTCTTGGGACTACACATAGTTGTCCCTACTATGCTCCCTTACCCTATTCTGTTGGTAGTGCCTTTCCCTATTTTGGTGGCGGAGCCTTGTCCACCTGACGAGAAGGAGGGGCGTGGGCTTGGGGACGCTCTCGGCGTGGATCGCGGTTCACACACGGAGATGGCATGATACAGGAGTGCCCGATCTTCATGATGTAGAATCTCTCATGAAAAGTAAATATGTGGCTAACCTGAAATCCCATGGATTATGATGAATGGAAGCACACGATTGCCTGTTTCAATTATGGACTCCCATGTATTGGAATTCAACTAGCAACACTCTCTAGATCTTCCTCTTCTCACCACACAAAGGAAATGAATTTGCTGGTCAATGCTTATAGGGGACAATGGCCAAGGCTTTATACCCTCGTACAAGCCTAGTTGGACTCAAAGAAGGAAAACAACTCGAATCCCATTCTAATTGCTAATTTAAATCAAATGCAACAAGAAGTGGCTGGCTGGTTGCCTTGGTTTGTGTGCCCATGAGGTGGGCCCCACATGGTGGCTGGCTCATGAGGGTGGCGCATAACTACGTTGACAATAGCCCAACTACCCTTGCAGCCCAAGTATTTGTTTTTAGCCTGTTTGAAGTTTTGGCATTGCCATCACCTAAAAACTGAACCAAAATGAATACTAAAGCCCAAAACAATTATAGTATGTCTTATTATAGATACAAACCAGCCCATTTTACATGGAGCTTAGCCAAAAACTCAAACGGACTCAGAAATGAAGGCTGGACACAATCGAGCTTCCAAAGCGTAGTCTTCTCTATTCTTCAATTTGGAGTATGAAAACTTGATTCCAACATCTTGGTGGCTTTCCCACTCTAATAATTGAAGTGTCATTATCTCCTTATTTTTGGCCTTCTCTTGGTTTGCCGGCCTCCCTCACCTCAGCTTGGTAGCACTAAGTTCTTGCTCACCTAATAACCTGAGAATATATAAAGTGGAAGAATTAGGTAGCAAGTTGTGCTTAGCAGTGAAATCAAAGGAATTTAGGATTAGATTCACCTGTTTAGTTAGTTCCCTTGCTCTAGCTCAAGTGACTAGTCTCTTGTACAATTGTTGCAAAGCTTCAGTCGTTAGACAAACACTAGTCTTGTCATTGTCATTATTACTTGAATCTGGTGATGGAGGTGATGATTTGTAGATGAAGCCTTCATAATAATTATGTCCTCATCATCCTCCCCCTCTTGAAAAGGAATCGACCTTGACTCTGTAGGGTTATTAGAACCAAAGAAAGATGACAAATTTGCAACATTGAATGTAGCACTAGTACCATAATCATCACTAGGAAGTTTTAACTTGTAAGCATTATCATTTATTCTTTCAAGCACTTTGAATGGATCATCTCCACGATTCATCAGCTTAGACTTTCTTTTCTCAGGAAATCTATCTTTGCGAAGATGTAACCAAACAAGATCACCAGGTTCAAAGATCATTTGTTTTCGGTTTTTATTTCATTTTTAGCAATGTGGTATGCCTTTTTCTCTATTTTTGCCTTAGTATTTAGATGTATACATTTTACAAAATTAGCATGTTTAGAAGCATCAATATTAACTCTTTCAATGAAAGGAAATGGCAATAAATCCAATGGTGTATGTGGCTGAAAACCATTAACAATTTCAAATGGAGAGAGTTGAGTTGTAGAGTGTACCACCCTGTTGTATGCAAACTTAACATGTGGTAAACAATCTTTGCACTCTTTCAAATCCTTCTTTATCATGATTCGCATCATTGTCCCAGGAGAACGATTCACCACTTCAGTTTGTCCATCAGTTTGTAGATGACAAGTTGCGGAGAACAACAACTTCGTGCTAAGCTTAGCCCAAAATGTCTTCCAAAAGTAGCTCATGAACTTGACATTACGATCAAAAACAATAGTCTTCAATATGTCATGCAAATGCACTATCTCCCTGAAAAATAAGTTAGCTACATGTGACGCATTGTCACTCTTATAATAGGGAATAAAATGTGCCATTTTTGAGAACCTATCCACAACAACAAATACCAAATCCCTCCCCCTTTTAGTTTAAGGCACACATAGAATAAAATCTATACTAATGACTTTCCAAGGAATTGTAGGGACCGGAAGCGGAGTATACAAACCATGTGGATTTAGCTTTGTGATATGTCATACACCAATGTACATACTATTCAACATGACGTCTCATCTTCGACTAGTAGAAGTGATCAGTCAGCAAGCTCAATGTCTTCTCGCACCAGAAATATTCTATCAATCCCCTGCAATGCAATTACTACACAAGGAACAAACAAATAAACAAATGTGGAACGCAAAGTTTGTTAGCGCAAAACAAGAACCCATCATGAACATGAAATTTATCACATCCTTTCCATGTGAATAGTGAGCAAAGGGTTCAGCGAAATCACAATCAGTAGCATATAACTCTTTCAAACTCTGTAAACTAAGCACCTTAGTTTTCAATTGAGTTAAAAGAATGCTCTTTCAAGACAAAGCATCAACAACAACATTATCTTTGTCCTTATAGTTAACAACATATGAGAAAGTTTTTATGAATTCCATTCACTTAGCATGTCTATGATTCAACTTAGATTGGCCTTTCAAGTACTTGAGAGATACATAGTCAGAATATATGACAAAAGCATTAGGCCATAAGTAATGTTGCCAAGTTTTAAGAACACATACCAATGTGTAGAGCTCCTTATCATAAATAGGATAATTCAGCTAACCTCCATTCAATTTTGTAGAAAAATATGAAACTGGCTTACTTTCTTGCTTTAGAACACCACCAATACCTATTCCACTAGCATTGCATTTAATCTCTAAATTTTTAGTGAAATCAGGTAGAGCAAGCAGTGGCGCCTCTGTGAGCATTGTTTTTAGAGTACCAAAGCTCCCTATTGTGCTACCCCCCACACAAAAAGCACTCCCTTTTTTGTCAATTCATTTAACAAAGCAACAATAGTACTGAAATCTTCCACGAATCAATGATAAAAGCCAGCAAGGCCATGGAAACTATACATTTGACTCACATTAATAGGAACAAGCCAATTCTTAATTGCATCAATTTTAGAGTCATCGTCTCTAATTCTATATCCAGACACAACAAACCTAATGTACACTACTGTATCAGTGCAAAATGTGCATTTAGCAAAGTTAGCAAATAGCTTCTCAGTTCTAAGCTCATCAAGCACTTGTTTCAAATGATCTAAGTGTTTAGCCATGTTTTTACTGTATACCAAAATATCATCAAACTAGACTACCACTAAGCGACCAATGAAAGCTCTTAAACATGATTCATCGAGCACATGAATGCACTAGGTGCACTTGTTAAACTAAAAGACATGACTAACCACTCATACAATCCAAACTTTGTTTTAAAAGCAGTTTTCCATTCATCTCCTGGTTTCATGCAAATTTGGTGTTATCCACTTTTTAGATCAATTTTTAAGAAAACGTGTACTCCACTAAGCTCATCTAGCATATCATCAAGTATAGGTATAGGGTGATGATATCTAACAGTGATATTATTGATAGCACGAAACTCAACACATATTCTTCATGTACCATCTTTCTTAGGAACAAGAATAACAGGGACAACACAAGGAGAAAGGCTTTCATGTACATACCTTTGTCCAAAAGCTCTTGCACTTGTCGCTGTATTTGCTTGGTTTCAGTTGGATTGGTGTGGTACAGTGGTCACTTCTGCAGCAAGGCACCTGACATGAAGTTGATCTGATGCTCAATCCCATGAAGTGGTGGAAGTCTGGGTGGCACCTTCTCAGGAAAGACGTCGTCATATGCCTGCAACAATGACTAGACAACACTAGGTAGAGTGTTTAGATCATTAGTTGTAAGCATAACCTTAGTGTCCTTGTAAACAAGAATAAAGTGCATAACACTAGGATCATTGCTCACCTCTTTTAGATCTATTTTTGTCACAATTAGAACCTTTCTAGTGCTTACCTTTGCCTTACCTTGTTGAACAACAAGCTGTGATTTATCATGGCATTTTTATTCAGTAGCTTGTATTTGAGGAGTAAGCGGTAGTAAAATAACCATGAAGCTATAAGTATTGGCTCATCCATCATGTTGTACATTGTGATCAAATAACCATGAACAGCTCAGCAGTAAATGACATACCATCATAGGCACAACATCACATAAAACAATATCCTCATACTTATTAACCTTGAAGGGGACTTCCACACGATGCTGAATTTTAACTTTACTTCCCTCATGAAATCATTCACACAACATGGATCAGGATGTTTAAGCAATTTCAGGTTAAGTTTTTCACACATCTCAATACTAGCAAGGTTTTAGCATGAGCCACTATCAATGATCATTTTGACATTAGTACCATTCACTTTAGCACTATTCATGAACAAATTGCAACAATGAAGTTGGTTGTCTTCTTTAACAAGCATTGATAAACATGAAGCAACAACCAAAGCAAATTCACCTTCACCAGGACATTGATCATCATAATCAAATTTGTTCTTAGTGTTATTATCATCACATGAAATAGATTCATTTTTAGAATCAGAAGCAGAATCATAACCAGTTTCAGTGAAACCATAAACTTAGCCTTAGGGCATTCACGAGAATAATGACCACATTCTTGATAATGCCAACATTGAATTGCACTTGTTTTAGTATTAGAACCAACAGAAGATTGCAATGATTTAGATGAACTAGTAAGTTTAACACTAGATAATGGAGCAGATTTCATATTCGAAGCATTAGACACAACATCTAATTGTGTATTAGAATTCAAAGGTTTGATGAACATACCTTTGTTGATGTCTATCTTGGGCCTATCTCTGGGCATGTTGGTCAAGATAGAAGGACAACTCATCTTGGGAGTGAAAATGCTGCGCCTGGATTACAATATCGCCTCTTCTTGAAGCTGCTTTTCCACTTTGATCACTAAGTGTTGTAGTTCAGTCATCGTGGAATATGGCTAAAAGTTGCTTAGCTTGTAAATATTGTGGTTCAAACTATGCATGAATCTCACCATTATTTGTTCATTGTCCTCCAAAACTCAGCCCCAAATCAAGAGTTGCTCCATCTGCTTGCAGTAGTCCTCTACAGATTATGCACCTTGCTTTAGCTCCTGTAATTGAGTGAGATCATCTCGACAAACATAAACAGGAACAAAATGAGTACGCATCTCTCGCTTCATTGCTTCCCATGTTGTGATAGGAGTATGACCATTATCCCTGTGATCATTCTGAACTTTCTCCCACCACATCAGCGCATAGTCCTCAAATTCCAAGAAAGCAAGCTTGATTTTACGGTCTTCGCTGTCCACACGCATCTCCTATTTTTTATATTATCCCAGATTTGCACCGCCAACAAATTTAGGCATGGTGATTTTCACCTTAGGGTTTGTTCTTTTCAGCTTCTAAAAGCTACTTTTCGGCTTTTCTACAGTAACTAGCTTTCAAATGAAGTATCTTTTCAAGGCGGAGTCTACAAGTTAATTATAGTACACATTGTAACAACTTCATTTATATTGGCCTAAACCGTATGTGAGTTTCTGTTACTCTGTACTGTCTCTCATGAATAGTCCAAAAGCCATAAGCTGAAGCCAAAAAGAATAGGCCTTTAGTGAGAGGGTCCTCAACGCATGATACCAGAACACGTCCAGCACGGCCACGGTGTTGACCATGATCTATTGGTACCCAATTGGCATCGTAGTCCTCCTCAAAGGCATCAGTGTAGTGACCATCATCATCATCAGAGCCCCGCCCATAATGACCAAGCCCTCCTCCTAGAAAGCCTCACGGGCATCACCACGTGCAGCGGCTCGCCCACGTAAGGCTCCCCCTCGTGGGGCTCCTAGTGGAAGAAGACGTACATCCTGCGATGCACAAGGTAGACATGCTTGTTGTTGTAGACATGCTTGCTCTTCATGCTGGTGTTGACGAGTAAGACGAGCATCTTCTTCGCGCTTGCAGATTGCTTCTTCTTCCTCTCATTGAACTCGAGAAGCCATCTTAGTGTTGGTCTCATCAAGTTCGTGCTCCATTGTGGTGTTTTCACCTATATGAAGGTTAGTTATAGAATTGTTGTACCATTCTTTGAGTTCTTGTAAATCAGCATGGATCTCCTTAAGCACTTCATTAAACCCTTCCACAATTCACTTGACGTCATCCATGTTAGCAAAGCGATCCCCGAATGGACGCTCCTCAGCTGATCTATCCCTTGATATAGTTAGCACAGCAAGAAAACAACACAAATGATGTATACTATGCAATGGAACACCTAATGCTACCACTAGCTAAGTATCTTATAGCAATATCACTTATCTGGGTAGTGAGAGACAAGCCAAAGGTGTCACTAGCTGAATACCAACACAAGAGCTGCACTCACCAAGTTTATGTGGAGCTGGGATAGGGTTAGTGTATAATCCTACCACAATTCAGATGCACAAGATATTATAAAGCTAGCAAACAACCCACAGAGTTTAAAAGCTAGCAAACATTGGCAGCCGCCAAGGCTGCTGTAGCTGAAGTAGATGCCCGCACTGCTGAGGAGAGGGGGAACTTCCTCTAGCAGGTAGCTACGCTTGAGGGGGAGAAGGATTGTCTAGAGTCTAAGGTCACAAAGGGTCATCGTATTCGTGACTAGTGCTTCGTAGCAGCCTGGGAAGTCATGCAGAGTCTGAAGGCAACCTTGATGGATCTAGCAATTGAAGTTACCCCACATGCGCATGGCCTAGAGGATTTATGGGAGAGCATCCAGCTTATGTGGGATGCCTCGCCTCTTTTCTTGAGATAGGCTTGCGCGTTGGGAACCATTGTTTACGTATCACCGCGCAAATGCTCCTCAGCCTTCTACACATCTGAGGGTGTGCCCACATGGCTAAGCTAGCTAACCCTACTTTGGACCTTCCTTCTGGGAATACCACAATGCTACACATGATTCATGCAACCCGGCACTCCGCTCGCTCCTTCCAGCAAAACCTTTGGGAGTACTTGGGTGATGCTGCGGCAAAGGTGTCCCTCCGACGCACCCTTGGAGTGGCTATTGACTTAGGGCAATGGCTTGGGGAGGTGGTCCTTCGGCATCCGTTCGGCATGGGGCCTGAGGAGGCCACTTGTAAGTGTGATGCCACCTCGGCCTGTTTTTGTTAGTGTAGCCTGTAGTGTTTTGGTATGGCAGATCCTTGGTGTAGGATCCTCCCCTTGTCAGGCACCATGCATTTTGATGTCTTTGGTGATATGATAAGAATGCTAGCATTGTTATGCTATGTTTATCATGATGAGTGTCTTGTACCCTTCAGGCCTTGTCCGTCTTGGTGATTTTGCCTCGTGTCTTCCTTGGGCGGGTGCTAGACGAAGACTATGCATCCATTACCAAGTGCCTACTTTGGAAAGGGCTCTGCCACTGGTGTTGGGTAGAGGAGTTGATGCACTCTTGGATGGACTTTGAGCCTCAGCCGCGTGTCCATCCAGATGCCTATGTAAAGATAGAATGTGATGAGGTCGAGTAACTGCTTGTTCTTCCCATTTTTTTGTGATTGGAAGAACATTTCCCTTCATGCTAGCTTTCTTGTGTTGGTGCTAATATGTGGATTTGCCCATTCATTTGCACAATAGGGCTTCACGCACTATTTATCCTTCATAGAGTCTAGCATGGAGCTCGGGGGCTCCATGCCTTGTTTCACCAATTAGCGCAAATTATCTATAGGGGTAAAAAGATGCTTTATTGCCCCTGTTTGTGTGGGTACACTTTTGATTACAAAATGTACATATCCCCTTGATAGGACCATCCCTCCGCTAATGGCTACGAGTAGTAATGACAGAGATGGTCATTGTTCCATGTGTGTTTAAGGCAGACGCCATCAAGATTGGAGAGGTGGTATGAGCTTGCTCGCAGCGAGGCGATGACTATGTAGGGCCCCTCCCATTTAGACTCCAATTTGCCTGAAGACGCGGAGTGGAGTGATTTCTTGACGACAAGGTTTCCCACTGAAAGGCTCTGTGGCTTAACCTTCTTATTGTACAGTGTCATTGTCATGCGGAGATACTTCACGATGTTGAGCGTGGCCTGTATACAATCCCCGTCGATGAGGTCGAGTGATACACGGTGTTCGTCCACATAGGGGGGCTACCACTCTATGGGACTTTGCCTTTAGTTCCTCCGATGTCATGGCGTCATCCCCGAAGAGCAACCGAAACGGGGTGAAGTCTGTCGAGCTAGAAACCATGGTTCTTATTGACCAAAGGACCTTCAGCTATTCCTCTGGACACTTCTCCTTGGGATGTCCAACCAATCATTTCTTGATGCCATCAAAGATGGTGCTGTTCACACGCTTGACAGCCACGTTGGACTGTGGGTGCCTGACAGAGACGTAGCACACCTTGATGCCCATGCATTCGCAATATTCGCGAAACAAGTCCGCATCAAACTGTAGGGTGTTATTGATGGTTAAAGTAGTTGTAGATAACCATGATGACTCGGCGGTCCCCAGGGCATGCGGTAGTGGATCAATGATGTTGATCCCCCACCAAGCAAGTGGCTATACAAGAGGAATCGGTTGAATGGGGTGGTAGGCACACGAGAACTGTCCCATCCATTGACATCCCTAGTACCAAAGCAAGGTGACAATGGGTTGTCTCCAATCATCATCTTGTGTGACGTGCAACACATTGGCAGTTGATGACTGGTCAGAGGGACTGCCGCGGAGGCTAGTATCTCGAAGAAGGCCCCCACATGTGGCTCTCTTCCTTAACTAGTGAGCTTTGCTAGCGCATCTGCTTTGCCATTGGTGGCTCGTGGTATGGGCTTGATGGAGATTCCCAAGAAATAGTGCTCCCTCGTGCGGACCACCATGAGGTACTTGGTTAAGTTAGGATCCTTGACTTGGTAAGACCTGTCAACATGTGACGCGAGGACATGGGAATTGGTGTGCACAAGCACACTTCGCGCCCTGAGGGCCTTCTCCTTGCATAACCCGAATAAGAGGGACTCATATTCTGTTATGTTGTTGGTCATGGGAAACTGAGGCGCACAGCGTAGGCAAGGCTCTGACCTTTAGGCGTTGTGATGATGGCTCCCACGCTAGCCCCAGTAGTGTGGTAGGCCCCATCTGCATGCAGAGCCCATACTAGTTCTGATGGTTCATCACAGGCTTGCTGGCCCACAGGGTCCATTCAGTGATAAAATCTACCAATACCTATGACTTAATGGTGTTCATGCAACGTACGTAATAGAGAAAGGGGAGAGCTCGGCTTCCCAATTGCTGACGTGATCGGTTGATTCCTTGTTTTGGAGCATCTCCCCCAAGGGAAGGACGAGGGTACTCTAGTGTCATGCGCCATGAAGTAGTGCAGCAATTTGCGCAAAGCCATGAGTAGAGAATACACGAACTTCTCTAGCTTAATGTATCGTGTCTTTGCTCCCTGAAGAGCCTCCAACACGTAATATACCGGGTGCTACACTGGGCCTTCCTCTAGTACGAGCACCGTACTAACGATGAGGGAGGTCATCGTGAGGTACAACAAGGGTGGAGCCTCTGGTGCCGAACACACCAGGCGGGGGAGTTTGGCAAGGTATTCCTTTAAGTTGTAGAAGCCTTGTGCGAACTTGCCTGTCCATGAAAAATCACTCGAACTAGCAGCATTTTGAAGAAAGGCAACACGTGCTCCGCTCCTCTAGAGAGAAAGTAACCTAGGGGGGCTAGGCGGCCCGCAAGCCTCTGGACCTCTTGGGTGGTCTTCGGGGCCTCTATGATCAGTAAGGCATGAATCTTGTTGGGGTTGGCCTCAATTCCCCACTTGGTGACTAAGAAGCCGAGTTTGCCTACTTGGACCCCAAAGACACACTTCTCTCTGTTCAACTTTATGCCAGCTCGTCGAAGGTTGTTGAATGTCTCCTGAAGGTCCTCCTAGTGGGTCATTGCTCGGAGACTTTTTACAACAATATCATCCACATATGCTTCAGCATTCCACCCTAGCTGCAACATGAGGATGAGCACAACGAGTCTAGTGAACATGGCTCCCGCATTTTTTAGCCCAAAGGGCATCCAAACGAAGAGGTACATGCCATCAAGGACAATGAAGCTTGTTTTTGCCTTGTCCTCCTTCGCCATTAGTACCTAGTGGTACCAAGAGTATGCATCTAGAAAACTCATCATTTCACATCCAACTATTGCATCGACAACCCGATCGATACGTGGCAACTGATAGATGTCCTTGGGGCACACTTTCCTGAGGTTGGTGAAATCAATGCACATGCGCCAAGCCCTATTGGACTTCTTGACCAGCACGGGGTTAGCAAGCCACTGGGGTGGACTACTTCTCTAATGATACTGGAGGTCTTCAACTTGGCCACCTCTGCTTTGGCAGCCTGCTAGCGATTAAGGGACATCTACCTCATTCACTACTTAATTGTGTTCGTGTCAGGGCGGACCACCAGTTTATGCTCGATCACGGAATACTCAACTGCCTTGATGTCATTGGGCGACCATGCAAAGATGTCCACGTTCTTGTGAAGCACGTTCATAAGTTTTTGTTCTGCCTCAGGGGTGAGGTAGCTCTGATCGATACCCGCTTCATCATGTCCCCTGGTTAGAACAGGATCATCTTCACGTTGACACCTAGCTTCAGCTTGGGTGTCCATTCAGAGGCGAAAGGCTGGGTGGTTCTGTCACTCATGGTGTGGACTTTTCGGTACGAGCTTCATGCACCGACTTCAATTTGTCGCATGAGGTCCTGATTGCCCAAGACCATGATGATTCCTTCGGGGCTTAGAAGCTTCATGCAGAGGTAGTTTGGTGTGGGACTATGCCGAATGTGTTGAGGGTGGCCCTCCCCAGAATAGCATTGTATTGGTACTACAGATTAACTATGTTGAATGTGATGACTTTGCACCTACTCCGCTCCCCTTGCGTGAAGAGCACTTCGAGCACTATTTGCCCTATGGCATTGACCGGCCACCCGCTGAAACCATACAGGGGTATGTGGGCTAGCACTAGCCCACTTTGAGGGAGGCCATCTAGTCAAAAGCGTCTATGAACAGGAGGTTTGTGGAGCTTCCGTCATCCACCAGAACCCACCGCACCTCACAGCTGGCGATGTTGGACGTAATTACCAAGGGTCTTGGTGGGGGAAGTCTATCCCAGTAGTGTCCTCCGTTCCGAACGTGATTTCCACATGAGCCTACTCTGGAGGCAACTACGTTCGGTATGCTACAACATGATGGATCCGACGGACATAGGACCTTCTTTGTCTTTCAGAGGGGAAGTCTAGGGACAATCCGCCTGAGATGGTGTTAATCACTAGGCGCGGGGTGGTCTCTGGGCGTTGAATCCATAGCAGGGTGTGAGGGGTTGAATTTGGGGTGCCTCCAGGTGCTACTATGTGTGCGTTATTACCAGTGTACTGGTGTCCTGAGTTTGTACGCTAGCTATGCTTTCATGAAGGGCCATGATGCAAGAGCAGTCGTGGGTTAGGTGGCCTCTGCGGCCATGTACCTCACACCAAAGCCCTTGTTGACACCCGTCTTTATGACCTCGCCCCCTTCCATGCCTGCGGCCCCTCTAGCCATGGTCGTGACTCCCAATGACGCTACCTTTGTTGGCTCCTTCAATACCGAAGAAATATTTGGAACGAGCCCCTTCTACTACTTGCGACTTCATTCTTCCATGGGGGGCCTCTAGGGCGGCCATTGCTTCTGGGGGCTGCTAGCTTTGTCTTGGCCTCCTGCCATGTTGCATCTTCCTCCACCTTGGCGTATTCTTCCATCTTATCAAAAATCTTGGCCACTGACTTTATCAGCTTTCACGTGTTGTGCTTGGCAAGTAGACCAATTGGAGGCCCCGGATGGTCGCTTTGATTATGGTGGTATCATTGACGTCTCTGACCTGGCAATGAACCTTTGCGAAGCGCTTGAAATAGTCTCGCAGCTTCTCCCCCGGCTCCTACCTCACCATGAAGAGTTTGTCGGCGTAAACTCACTCCACGTACTTTCCTTGAAAATTATTATGCATGAGACTCTAGATCTGTTCCCACGCATATACGAATCTTAGGATAATAGTGAAAAACCATGAGTGCACCACTCCTTGAAGAGCGAGGGGCAGACCCTTAGCATTTGTCGTGTTGACGCCTCCCACTGCTTCAATCACCGTCTCATAGATGTGCAAAAATTCATGAGTGTCCGTTTCACATTTGTACTACTCCACGATGAGCACCTTGAAGTTCTCCAGCTAGGTGCTCTACTGTTGCCCTACGGAGACTGGCGACTCCCAATCTATGTGGCAAAAGGTTTCTACACAGGCCCATCGGCCCTTTGCTCCAGCCATAGTTGCCTTCTCTGCTGCCACAGCAAGGGTTGCCTGGATACAGCTCCCTTGTATCTCGCACATGGCTTGGCACAGATCCATCATCTCCTGCTGTAGCATCTGGCAAATTGCTTTCAGGGTGTCTCTACTCATGCCTGTTGTGGGAGGAAGGACCCTTTCTGCTCCTAGGGGTTCGCATAGGCTACCACCTCCATTTGCCACTCTTTCGACCCTACTATCAGGGTAGTCATTGAGGGGCCTCCCCTATCCATAGTCGCTACCTCCGTTGCTGCTGTGTCGGTGCACTACTACTCCAGGGGCCCTACATAGGCTACTTCCATCATCCTTGCTACACCGAGCTCGAAGGTGGTGCTTCTCTTCCGCTTGGTGGTCGATGCTGCTGCCTTCTTCAGGGTTGACATCTTCTTTGGAGTCAACATCTCCACCTTTTTCGGCGCCATCGCTGCCAACCACTTTTACCCTTGCTTGTGGCTTCTATGTCACCCCCACAGATGACGCCAACTGTTGTTACACACCAAACAGTGAAGCAAGAGGGGCTATGGGAAGGCTCTCAAGGGGTTTCCCGTATCCTTATAGACCATGGAGATGACAATATAAGTCTAT
Organism: Dendrocalamus latiflorus; assembly: GCA_017311315.1. Lineage (NCBI taxonomy): Eukaryota > Viridiplantae > Streptophyta > Magnoliopsida > Poales > Poaceae > Dendrocalamus > Dendrocalamus latiflorus. The sequence goes on along the minus strand of CM029655.1, from coordinate 34,210,700 downwards.
GTAGGTGTCTCAAAAGTTTGTAATACTCGCCTCTTTTCTAAAAAAGAGAGTCTGTCCCCCTCATGGTGCCCAAAGGCACTTATTTATAGTCATGAGGAGACTTATTAAACACATACCCCTATTCGGGTCTATACCTGTAAGGGTAAACTTGTCATTTCCCCTATCTAAAGTTACATAAATACCCCTATTTAGACCTACATCCACAGGGGTAAGCCTGCCATTTCCCTAGTCTAGTAAGCTTCTATGAAGCTACCGGTTGTCTTGTTGGCGTGGTTGGCTATTTGGGCCAAGGTAGGGACCACTCCCCCAACAACTTCTAATAGAAGATGAAGATCGGGTCAAGTCGACGGTATTTTGGTAGTTTGACAAATACCAAAAACTTTACTGATTAAAACTACGGTACTTGGGAGAGCAGTTTAGGTCAAGCATATGATGAGGAGATCAAGTGGATCAAAGGTTCTTAACTTAGTGGATTCGGGCTCATGTGATTTGAAAACATGCATGAGTCAAGTGTGTGAGTAAAATCCGTGTTGTGTGGGGTTAATTGGTTTCTCCCAAATGTGCTAGTGCATAGTATCCATTAGGTTATATGTGGGCCGGTTGCCTCGTCTATTTAACGGGATGGAAATGGAATCTTGCATGTGAACCATCCAACCATTCCAACCATCTTGTGTTCTAGGATTAGGGTTAGAGAAGAGTGAGTATTGTGATGTTGTCCTCAGGTAGAGTGGATGTAAAACCTTTATCTTCAAATAGCAATAGATCAATTTTGTTCATCATTCATGATGTCTTCCTATTTTAGTTAACTTGCTCTTGTTCTGGTTGGTTTTGATATCTTCTTCCCCCTCTTGATTTTCCTATGTGCTAAGGATATATAAGTGATGGAGATGACTCATGGAGATCAAATTCCATCTATCTAGGCACTAAGTCTTACGAGATTTTGAGGTTACCCTATTTTGCTTGGATTTGACCTTAATCTTGAGGTTTCTTATTCCCAAGGTTTTTGTTTCAAATCTTTAGAAGAAATAGCTTGTAGTGACATGTGGGAACTCATCTATAGCTATCATTTACCTATGAACAAGTCATATCCCAAGTTTTTAGAGTTTGGCCGGTTTTGATGCAATCTTGCTTCTCTTTGAGAAAGGTTAAAACATAGACAATGATCCATATGACCTTTGAATAGAATAGGTTCATGAGACCCTAAACAAGGTTTGTTCAAAGTTTCATCTCTTTTGGTTGAGGATTTTGGGAGTTGCATCATTTCTTGTCTTGGCTCGGGCTTTTCTTTTTGTTATAGAAGTAGGGGAGAGGTTAGAATGCTCCTAAGCCCGGTCCAATTAGTCACTAGTCAAATCACCCACCGATCGAACCACCAGGTGCACACTAGAAAGAACGCCCAACGGTCAGATCGCACCTTCTATGGTGGTTAGACAGGCGAGGTGCTGAAAACTTCCTCTCTTTGGTTTTTGAGGTTGTTATTTTATTCTAGGCTTGCAATTCTGATCTTCATAGCTCTGTAGCTATGGGAGTGAAGAATTTGTGAATAGTAAGGTAAATAATTGTAAGACACGATTCACCTCCTCTGTTGCCATTGTCGGTCAGTTTTTTGATTAGATGCTAAGATGACGACTTGTCGAAGTGAAAGGCCTAGGTCAGAGAAGCAATACTTAATTGGCCATTGATTTCCATGTATCAGCAACATGAACTATGATTCCAGATAGTTATAGCTGGGCAAAATATGCCCCTGGAATTCCCAATCCTCCTCTCTGTCAAGTACACTCAGTTAGATTGCACCAGCTATTGGAAATATGCACTAGAGGCAATCATAGAGATAATTATATTTCGTTATGTTCATGATTTATTGGATAATATGTTATCTTATTTTTTGAATAATGTCATCAATATTTATTAGCAAGTATGTGACTCGATTGTGAAACTCTATATTTCTATGAAGATTATTCTTAAATGATCCCTAATCGGAAACATATGAGGACACATATGAATAGACTAGCATATATATTGGCCGATGACCATGTTTTACGGGTCATAGATATGGAGATATCAAACCAATAATATAGACACATGTTAGCAAACGTGGGGTTGGATCGACCCACCATGAGACACTACGAGAACATTGCATTTTTGCATGTCATCAGTTGGTCTCATTTACAATGTGTATGCTATGTCCTAAGACTTGAGGTCGTCGCACATACTTGAGATGCATAATGACTGACTTAGGGGTTGCTAAATACTACTCTATAACTGGGTAGTTATAAAGGTACCTTTCGAATTTTGTCATGATGCATGCATCTAGGCATGGTCGATCAAGATAGGATTTGCCCCTCCATGCAACGGGAGAGATGTATCTAGGCCTCTCGAGTGATTGGATTTTAGAAATGCATGGCCATGCTACTCACGGTGAAAGAGTTAACCATAGTGGGGAATTCGAGTCACGCGATCGAGAAAGAGTAGTCAAGCTAACCAACAAGGATCACACGTACTTGCCTTGAACTTAACTGATATCGTAAGGCAAAGGGACATGCATATAAGTTTTGTTGAGGTTCATCTGATATGATCTTTACGTATACTTTAGAGTCGATATGTTTTGCTAGGGGTCGCTACTGATTAGTGGACAAGTAGGAGTACTCGGACTATATTTAAGTGTACGTGAACCTATAGGGTCACATACTTAAATGGCTGGGATATAATTCGGACGCTAATCTGAATTCATGTGGACCACGAGTTACTAATGGGTATCAAGTTCAAGGCCCATCATAGATGCCTATATGTAGAGGGGCGGTGACATAGGGTTTCGGTGAGAGAGAATTTGGAATTCCTTAAACCTTAGTTGCCATACTTTTCTCATCCAATACCACACAACCAGCGTTAGCACTTCAGCATATGGTGTTCCTACCCCGTATGTATGGATGCCTTGAAGGTCTTGATGTGAAACTTCAGCATTAGGACAATCTGCAACCTGTGATGATCACAAAGAGCTGGAGGAGGAGACATGTGATTAGTACGACTAGTTCCGCACCAATACGTTACATCGACTCTACTTCCACTATGAGTCTCAGGGGCGGATCTAGCGGTGGGGCGGGGGGGGGGGCTCGAGCCCCCCCTACCGCTACCGGACCCTTGGAGCCCCCCCTAAATTTTTAGCCATGGATATATAATGTAGAAGGGGCTGAGGTCGAGCTGAAGGTACTTCAGCCCCTCCAAAAATTTTTCCTGGATCCGCCACTGATGAGTCTATACATCTAATGGTAATCTCATGATCTATTACTAACGGATATTTCTTATTTACGTGATAGATTTTTAAAAATTATGCTAGCATAGCCTCCGTTGTCACAACACTAGCTGGTCTCGATACGATGGCCACATTTGGTGGACACCTTCAGGTTTCAGTCAATTCTATCGAGTCGAGCCAAAAAAAAAGTATTCTACGTGCTCCAACTAACAAAAACTACCATCTTTAGTTGCAACAAGAAGACGGGGAATCATCAGCTATTACTCCCGGGGGAGTTTCCGCGTGGAGGAAAGGCCACGTCGCCCCAGCGCTCCCTCGGTCGGCGTGTGGCGGCAGAATTCGCGTACGGTCGGGAGAGCCGATTTCCCTGTATTTTTTTAAAATTACGTAAAGGTCTTTTTTCCTCGTGAAAAGGTCCCTGCCAGTTTTGTTTTTTAAAAACACCCCTTCACTTCACCGAGAATTCGAATCCTTTGCAGGATAGCGCCCCGCAGTTTTCTAAATTACATACGGGTCCTCGTTTAGTTACATACAGCCCCTCGATTTTTTACGAAAAAGACCTTTGTCTTTTCCGAAAACACGCATGTCTCCTCGATTTTTTTTTAAAAAACTCCTCATAAATTTTTGTCTCTTCTATTTCGATCAATACGGTGGCTGACGTGGCGTCACGCCACGCCTACGTGGCTAGTTGTACTTATGATCTCACCAAAGCAAGGTCCTGCATACGAGCGACTTGATAGAGTCAAAAATTAAACCTAAATAGGTTCTTTTCGGCTGTGATTAATAGTTTATGGTTATAATTGATGGCTTTTATCACTATTATAAGCACTCATATGAATAAACCGTATACCGATAAGTCATCTCGGAAAGGCTATTTCAAAAAACCGTTTCTAAAATATGACAAAAAAATACATCCTATTTATTTGTTAAAAAAAATAAGCCATAAGCCATTAATCCGTCGGAAAAGAAGACAACCTTACTATTTCAATGCTTGTAAAATGCGGCTTCCCTGTTTCCTTCTCTGTGTTCCCTTCGTGTTTCCGTCGACGTGGCAGAGATCTAGAGCACCCTCTCTATCCCCTCATGTTTCTCTGGTGCTCTGGATCTTTGCTACGTAAACAAGAACACGAAAGAAACACGGAGAAGAGAACAGGGAAACCGGCTTCATGCTTGTATGCTGCTACCAATAAAAAAATTCATAGATCCTGGCACATGGAGCTGTCATCGCTAAGCACCTCGGCCTACTCTGCAACCTTCGTCTCGTCCGGCCTGCATCCCGGTTCTTGCATTGCTCACAACCAAATTGAGCCCGTCGGGACAGGGAGAGACAGGAAAAGAGTAAAATTATTATAAATTAATCTGTTTGTTATGGATGTGATTTTTTGTATTTTGTTAGAGATTTTTTTTTTTTGAAAAAGTGGGAGAAGACGACTTTTTTGGTATTTTGTTAGAGATCTTTTTAGGAAAAGTGAGAGAAGACGACGTAGTAGCAGTAATATTAGTAAATTGAGATGATCTCCAAGGAATATATGATTTAAGAGTGAGCACCTCTCTTTTTCTTTTTATCTTAGAAAACACGTCAAGTGAGTGTGGTGCCCTGTTTCACTTTTATACTACCCACGTATTCACTACAACATGAGTTCGTTTAAAAGAGGATGTCTCTGCTACTTAAAAAAAATTATTCTATCTATCTTTTCTCTCCCCTCCTCACATAAAAAAACGCTTCGCGATTCTCCAAATCTCCAAATCCCTCCCATCCGTTTCTTATAGATTTATCTCAGTTATTACATCTTTGCAAAAAAAATGTTACATCAATTATTATCGAATGTTGTCACTATTATTATTTGATTAGAATATTTGAATTTGTTTTAAGAATGTAGCCTAAGCAAATGGTTTCATACAATCAATCTCGGTGAGAAGATATTTTTCCTAAGTTTTTTTATCGGGCAATATGTTGGTATTAGTATATTATGTTACACATATTGATGTGCGTCAGAATATGCAACGGGGATTCGGGCGCTAGAAACGCTCTAAGTAGATGGACTCCTTTTCCTTATTATCGAGTTGCTTCCATATGTCTTAAAAGACAGTTAATTAGCTTAATTTACAGATATACATCATCTTGCTTATGCAAATCAATGGCTGGTAGCTTTTTCCATTGACGAAAATTAGTTGAGCACACATTCCGTGGGTGTGACCGAGTGAGATACGAGATATATACGAACATGTGAATGTACAATCTGGGCGTTCTATGTATGGTAGATAGAGATTTTGATAATGTACGCATAAATGACACACACACATATATCAAACATTTTCCGTACTTCAGGGAGTACATACTTCTATTTTTCAATATACTACTTAAACGAATATGTTTTACCTTTTTATAACTTTCAGTATACTTAAATACTAATTCTAAGATATTCCAATATAACATGGTTGAAAGAATTTTATCAGAGCCCCTTTATTTTTGTTATATACATATTTCCATATGTAAAAAGAGTATATACATAAACACTACACCATGACCCACTTTTCCCTACAATTATGTGTTGGTAAATCAATGGTTTTAACTACACATTGTGTGTTGGCAATTGTATAACTTTTTAGCGTCAAATAAACTGTCGCCAATAATACTGTAAGGCTACACGTTATGAGTCGGCGTTTCTCCTTTTGACAGAAAAAGTGTCGGCGAAAGTTTTTAGACAAAACAAGTGTCGTTGTAGACTAAACTGTAACACCCCGCCCACTCACTGGGCCAAGATGCTACCACCTCTACTACTCTTACCAATTCATCAACACAGGAGAAATTAAAACCAACATTAACTTTATTCATTTTTGCTGCGTTCAGATACAACATAGCATTTCTAGTTATTACTCTAGCCTAACAAAGCTAAAGTACACTAACAAAAGGTGATACAAAAGTGCTGCTAGTTCGTGCCGTTATTCCATGTGCTACTCCCGCCCGTGCTTGATCGCCTCAACGGTCACCTAAAAACATCAACAAAGCAAGGCTGAGTCCACCAACTCAGCAAGTACAAAGCAAAACAGCAAATAACAGGTTCATTCATTTAGACATAATCATTCCATTATCATTAACCACGTTTCCATTTAACCACTTTTTTCATTTAACCACTCTACGTTCCGATGAACTATTCATCATGCACATGCACATGCACTTCTTCCTCAACTCTTTAGCCTATACCGGTACAGCAGAGTGTGCACCCGTCGATGCCCACCCAGGCCCGCTCTGATTCATGCGGGGACCTCAAGCCCGTCCTGTTTCATACGGGGACCCAGCTCCACTCCCGTGGAGCGTCCACTCAACGTGGACCAACTTTCTCTCTTTTCATGACATGCATGCAATGCAAGTTCAATTATGCATATCAACATAGCATGTCTCAACACTCATCATTCATCATTTCTCAATATGCATTCCGAATATTATTTGTCTTACCCCAACTGGTAAGCCATGCATCATCCGAAAATAGTAAACTTACCTCAACAAGTTAAGCAGTGTATCATCATTCAATTTTTAACCGAAATCACTACCCGAATTCACCGCTTTACAATGCACTTGCCTGGTTAACCTCGGGGATGACGCGTGGACGGCTCCGACCCGGGACCTCCACCTGCGCACACACAATCCGACTCAACGGCAAAAACAAAAAAAACAGGAGCTTAAACGGAGAGCAACGTCCCTAGGCTCGTACTCCGCCCTCGGGCGTAATCGCACGGGTTTTGAGGGACCTGTCGCGCAGGTGCCGAACCCATTTTTTTCCTCTTTCTTTTTCTCCTCTTTTCTTTTCTCCTTCTCTTCTTTTTTTTCCCTTCTTTTCCTTTTCTTTTCTTCCTTTTTTTTCCCTTCTTTTCCTTTTCTTTTCTTCCTTTTTTTCCCTTCTTTTCCTTTTCTTTTCTTCCTTCTCTCTCTCCTCCTTATCTCTTTTGGCCGAACCGGCCACCCCTCCCCTTCCTCTTTTCACTCGGCCGCAAGGGCCTCTCCAGCGGCGCGCGGCGGCGCAAGGGCGCGCCGGCCCCTCCCCGCCGCCGGCCTTCTCCGCCTCCTCGGCCTTCCCCTCCGCCCCTCACTTTCTCACCTGGGGACGGCGCGGCAGCGCGGGAGGCGTGCCGGCCTTGCGGCCCGCTGGCCCCGGACCTCTCTCCGCCGGCCTCTGCCTCCGTTCACCTCCCCTCTCCTTCTAGCGGCGCGGTGGGCCTCGGCCCGTGGGTCTGGGGCGCCGCCGGCGGCTCCTCCCCCACCGACCGCCTACCCGGCGTCGGCGTCTCCCCCACCGGCCCTCCTGCTCCTTCCCCCGTCCCCCCTCTACTGCGCCTCGGGTCCGGGCCGGACCCGTGCCCTCCCCTTGCGCGCAGCTGCGAGGCGCGGCCGCCGCCGGCCGGCACGGCCAACGGCCGCCGGCTGCCCCCGCCGCCCTCGGTCGCCTGCGCCACCTCGCCTCCCTCTCCTCCTTCTCCGGTTTCCCTACATGCAAGTGCTCCCCGTGAAAGCTCACCTTTGTGCTCACCTTGTCGAACAGAAGGATGTGGCTATGTTGGTTTGATCCAGGAGAAGAAGAAGGGAAGAAAATGAGAAGGCTTGTTGGTTTGGCAGTGAGATGGAGTGGGAAGTGGTGCTCCCCCTTGCTATGCTCTTACCTTGGCCGACAGTATGAGGTGGGAAATGTGGCTTGGCTGCAAGGTACTAGAATATATGGGCATGGTTGGGGGCTCCCCTTTGCATTTATGAATTTACTGAATTGCCCTCACTTTATGCCCATGCCCCTCTCACACACTTGGCTGCCCAAGGGCACTTCGGTCCACGGCTGTTGGCTTGGTTTTTACTGCAGCGGTAAGTCGGTAAAGAAGGTAAGGTAGAAATTTGCCGGATGATGAACACCCGCAACGCGAGACGGTACCGACTGTCCCTAGGCGGTCCGGGAACCTCTGAGAGCGCTAAATATACGGCTCTCTAGACGGTGCCGACCGTCCTGGGATGGTCTGGGAACCTCTGCGCGCGATACTAAATCGACGTTCCAAATGGTCGATGGGTCTGACGGCAACCTATGCTCTTCTATTTACTCGTTGCAAAATTTGGGGTATTACATTCTACCCCCCTTAACAGAATTCGACCCCGAATTCTAACATTCAACAATATGCATGAATGAACAAAATGCAATAAACTGCACATAACATAACATTAACTCGTACCCATGGAGAACAAGTCCGGGTACTTCTCGCGCATGCGAGACTCCAACTCCCATGTCGCTTCTCGCTCAGACTGATGAGCCCAAAGCACTTTAACATACTTTATCTTTTTATGCCTCAACGCCTTCTCTGATTCCCCCAGTATCCGAACTGGACGGGACTCGAAGGTGAGGTCTTGCTTTATGCACACCGGTTCTAACACAATCTCATGCTCTGGATCTCGCAAATACTTCCTCAACATCGACACATGAAACACATCATGCACTCCTCGCAAGGAGTCAGGGAGATCCAAACGATATGCCAACTTTCCAATCCGCTTCCGAACTGGAAATGGCCCAATGTACCTCGGGCTAAGCTTCCCTTTGGTACCAAATCGCACTATGCCTTTAGTGGGAGATACTCTCAAGAGCACCTGATCCCCCACTTCGAACTCTAGTTCTCGCCTTCGGACATCTGCATAGCTCTTCTGCCTACTCTGGGCAGCTAGCAGATTCTGTCTAATCTCTGCCACTCGCTCTACTGTTTGCTGGACCCAATCTGGTCCCAAAACAGCCTTTTCGCCCACTGCATCCCAACACAGTGGCGATCTACATTTTCGCCCATACAGAACCTCAAATGGTGCTGCTCGAACACTAGAGTGGTAGCTGTTGTTATAGGCAAACTCCACAAGTGCCAAATGATCCTCCCAGCTACCCTTCCAAGACAGAACACAAGACCTCAACATGTCCTCTAGTGTCTGAATGGTACGTTCAGACTGTCCATCCGTCTGAGGGTGGAAAGCAGTACTGAACTAGAGTTTCATGCCCAGAACGCCCTGCAAGCTCTCCCAAAACTTGGAGACAAACTTGGCGTCTCTGTCCGAAACTATGGTCTTAGGCACTCCATGCAACCTTACAATTTCTCGCACATATATGGGTGCCAACTCACTCGCTGAGTTCGTGGTGCGAATGGGGATGAAGTGCGCGGACTTACTGAACCGGTCCACCACTACCCAAATCGCATCCTTACCTCGCTGGGTACGAGGTAAGCCGACTACGAAGTCCATGGTGATATCATCCCATGGCCACTGAGCAACCTCCAAAGGCTGCAATAGCCCAGCGGGGCGCTTGTGCTCAGCCTTCACTTGCTGGCAAACCCCGCAAGATGCCCACATATTTGGCAATATCCACTTTCATCCTTTTCCACCAAAAGTTCTTTTTGAGGTCACGGTACATCTTGGTCTCACCAGGATGCACTGTGTATGGGGTACGATGAGCCTCTCTCAAAATTTCATCCTTGACTTGAGCCTTCTGCGGCACGCAAAGGCGGCCTTTAAACCGCAATGCGCCTGACTCATCAAGGCTGAAATCCCCCGTTTTACCTTCATCAAGTCGCTTCCTCACTTTCTGAAGCAACCGATCATGCTGTTGCGCCTCCTTTACTCGCTCTGGGATTGCTGATTCCAGCAACAGCTGCATCTCAGCCTGTGCTGTACCAGCGAAACAATAGGAAATTCCCATCCGTTCAAAGTCAGCAACGAGACAACCCAGAGTGGATGGTGTCATCTTGCGACTAAGGGCATCACCAACCACATTTGCCTTGCCCAAATGGTACTGCAGAGTGAGATCATAGTCTTTAATCAACTCCAACCACCTCCGCTGCCTCAAATTCAGCTCCTTCTGAGTGAAAATGTACTTGAGGCTTTTGTGGTCAGTGAAAATATCACAAGTCTCTCCATACAAGTAATGCCTCCAAATTTTTAGAGCAAAAACCACTGCGGCAAGCTCTAAATCATGGGTAGGGTAGTTCTGCTCATGCTTCTTCAACTGTCGCGAGGCATACGCGATCACTTTATTATCTTGCATGAGTACACAACCCAGACCCACTCGAGATGCATCTGAGTAGACCGTGTAACGCTTCCCTGGCTCAGGAAGTGTGAGTACAGGAGCAGTTACCAACTTCTCTTTCAGAGTGTTGAAACTGCGCTCACATTCATCGGTCCACTGGAATTTCACACCCTTTCGTGTGAGTTGAGACATTGGCTTGGCAATGAGTGAGAAGTCTTTTACGAATCGCCGGTAGTAACCAGCTAGGCCAAGAAAACTTCTCACTTCTTTAACACTAGATGGCCTCTTCCATTCCACGACAGTGGAAATCTTGCTTGGATCAACTGAAACGCCTTCCTGGTTAATCACATGTCCCAGGAAGCTCACTTCAGAAATCCAAAATTCGCACTTCTTCAGTTTGGCAAAGAGCTGATTCTTCCTCAGAGTCTCAAGCACGAGCCTCAGATGCTGCTCATGCTCTTCCTCCGTCTTGGAATAAATCAAGATATCGTCGATGAACACCACTACAAAGTCATCCAGATACTTGTGTAGCATGCTGTTCATCGTCTCCATGAAGACAGCAGGGGCATTCGTCAGTCCAAAGGACATAACTGTAAACTCATAGTGCCCATATCTTGTGGAGAAGCTGTCTTTTCAATGTCTTGCTCGCGCACTCGGATTTGATTATACCCAGACTGCAGATCAATTTTGGAGAACACCTTGGCCCCTTTCAATTGATCAAACAGGTCCTCGATGCGAGGCAATGGGTATTTATTCTTGATGGTCACCTGATTGAGAGCACGGTAATCTATACACATGCGCCAACTCCCATCCTTTTTCTCAGTGAATAGGACAGGGGCTCCCCAAGGTGACACACTGCGACGAATCAAGCCTTTGGACAACAACTCGTCCAACTGCTTTTTCAGCTCCTCTTGCAAGGGTCGTGCCAAACGATAGGGAGACATAGAGATAGGTCTTGTGCCAGGGACAAGATCAATTCTGAACTCCACATCTCTCTTGGGTGGCATACCCGGAAGCTCTTCAGGAAACACATCGGGATACTCCCGCACCACAGGAATGTCCTCAATGTGCAACTGCGCACTTGGCTTCTCCGTAAGGGCTAGAGGTAGCCCAGACTTCATTGTACGTCGGCCAGGGAATAGGCTGGCCAACACGAAGAGGGAACACATGGGTGCATTCCCTTGAAAGATTATCTCCTTCCCCGAAGGAGCTTGCAAGGTGACTATCCTCCAGAAGCAGGAAATCACGGCTTGGTAGTGATGCAACCAATCCATGCCAAGAATAACAACAAATGGCTCTAACTGAATAACCATGAGGTTGGCAACAAATTCCTCGCCATCTATTGCAACCACACAGCCAGGGCATACTGTGGAACTAGCAAGGATTCCTTTTGGTGTACTAACCACAACCGATTGGGAAATTTGCTGAACACTCAGCTTGGCCTTCCTAACAAACTCCCAAGACACAAAAGAATATGTAGCACCGGAGTCGAAAAGAACAAGGGCTTCACATGAGTCCACTAGCAGGGTACCTGTCACGACGTCAGGTCGACTCGCGGACTCAGCAGCAGGCAGTGAGTAAACTCCGGGTGGTGTCGGGGCGGCGAGAGCCCCAACACTCTGCTGTGGCGGCAACGGAACTGGAGGTGATGTAGCATGCTGAAATGGTGGAGTTGGTGCAGGATGCCAGTAATACCCGGCGGGTGGAGCCCAAGATAAAGGAGGCTGCAGCATAGGGGCAGCCGCCATCATCTGGACAGACCCCCGCGGTGTAGAATTCGACGAAGATGAAGATACTGGCTCCCACTTGATGATGCTAGCGGGATTCTGACGGCAAACCAACATCTTGTGGCCCGCCATGCCACAATGCCGACAGTTCCCCGTCCAGGAACACTCAGCAGCACGGTGCCCCTCACCGCACTTGAAACAGATCATGCCTTGTCCTGGAACAGGACGCAAGGCTGGGGTCGCTGATGAAGAACGAGGCGCCGAAGAAGACATCCTCGCGGACTTGGACTTAGATGATTGTGGGGGACGCTGGCCCCACTTGGACTTCTTAGGAGCGGGCCGTTGAGACGACCCACCACCTTCAGCAAAGCTTCTCTTCTGGTCACCACCAGAAGCGCTCGGATTACCAGAGGGTTGCAGCCCTTTAGTGAGCTGCATCTCCAGCTCCATCCCTCTGGCCTGCTCCACCACGGACCTAAAGTCACGCGGTGCAGTAGCTCCCAAGACATGCCGGAACTCGGAGTTGAGCCCTCGGCGGAACCTTTTGGCCTTCTCAAGGTCATTATTCGCGACCGATGGTATGAAGCGGATCAGGTTGTTGAACCCCGCCTCGTACTCCGCTACGGTCATCTTCCCCTGTACAAAGGTCGACAAGGCGACCTCCATACTCTCCACAAAAGAATCTGGGTAAAACTTCGCTTTGAACTGCTCGGCGAAGATTTCCCAGGTAGCGGGACCCTGGGCAGGGGTCCTAGCTGTAAGAACCCCTTCCCACCAGATGTCCGCTTGACCCTTCAACTGGAAAGCCACAAAACGAGCTCTCAACGGAGAGCTCATCTCATGGGCTTCGAACTGCCTCTCCATGTAGCGCAACCAATCCGCAGCTTGGACTGGTGTGCCCGAACCATCAAAGGTGTCTAGACGCAGGGCCAACCACTCACGAAGGCCCATTCTTGCCTCCTGCACGGCCGGAACGGCAACAGGGGCGACAGCGGGTACAGCTGCAGCAACGGCTGCCGGCGCTTGACGACGAAGCGCACGGACTCCCTCTATGAACTCCTGCAGCAAGGCTGAAGACCTTGCCGGATCTCTAGCTACAGAATGTTCAACAGAAGCAACCTCTGCACCAGGTGCCTCCTGCTGAACCTCAAGCGGTGGCTCCGCTTGGGCATGGCCACGGCCACAGCCCCGACCTCCACGGCCACGTCCACGTCCTCTACCTCTCGGCATATCTATCCACGACAGACAGCCAGTCGCACAACTAACCCACAAACATTCACTTTAACAACTCAAATCATCGACAAAGCTAGCGAAAGCGTAAATACAATATAAGACCCATTCCCATCCTATGGTGCACCAGTGTGTCAAATTTTAATTTTATTAGGCCTAAGTCAAATTTTAGTTGAATAATTAAACTAAGTTATCACATTTCTTTACCACGGACCTAACGCCCGCTCTGATACCAACTGTAACACCCCGCCCACTCACTGGGCCAAGATGCTACCACCTCTACTACTCTTACCAATTCATCAACACAGGAGAAATTAAAACCAACATTAACTTTATTCATTTTTGCTGCGTTCAGATACAACATAGCATTTCTAGTGATTACTCTAGCCTAACAAAGCTAAAGTACACTAACAAAAGGTGATACAAAAGTGCTGCTAGTTCGTGCCGTTATTCCATGTGCTACTCCCGCCCATGCTTGATCGCCTCAACGGTCACCTAAAAACATCAACAAAGCAAGGCTGAGTCCACCGACTCAGCAAGTACAAAGCAAAACAGCAAATAACAGGTTCATTCATTTAGACATAATCATTCCATTATCATTAACCACGTTTCCATTTAACCACTTTTTTCATTTAACCACTCTACGTTCCGATGAACTATTCATCATGCACATGCACATGCACTTCTTCCTCAACTCTTTAGCCTATACCGGTACAGCAGAGTGTGCACCCGTCGATGCCCACCCAGGCCCGCTCTGATTCATGCGGGGACCTCAAGCCCGTCCTGTTTCATACGGGGACCCAGCTCCACCCCGTGGAGCGTCCACTCAACGTGGACCAACTTTCTCTCTTTTCATGACATGCATGCAATGCAAGTTCAATTATGCATATCAACATAGCATGTCTCAACATTCATCATTCATCATTTCTCAATATGCATTCCGAATATTATTTGTCTTACCCCAACTGGTAAGCCATGCATCATCCGAAAATAGTAAACTTACCTCAACAAGTTAAGCAGTGTATCATCATTCAATTTTTAACCGAAATCACTACCCGAATTCACCGCTTTACAATGCACTTGCCTGGTTAACCTCGGGGATGACGCGTGGACGGCTCCGACCCGGGACCTCCACCTGCGCACACACAACCCGACTCAACGGCAAAAACAAAAAAAACAGGAGCTTAAACGGAGAGCAACGTCCCTAGGCTCGTACTCCACCCTCGGGCGTAATCGCACGGGTTTTGAGGGACCTGTCGCGCAGGTGCCGAACCCATTTTTTTCCTCTTTCTTTTTCTCCTCTTTTCTTTTCTCCTTCTCTTCTTTTTTTTCCCTTCTTTTCCTTTTCTTTTCTTCCTTTTTTTCCCTTCTTTTCCTTTTCTTTTCTTCCTTTTTTTCCCTTCTTTTCCTTTTCTTTTCTTCCTTCTCTCTCTCCTCCTTATCTCTTTTGGCCGAACCGGCCACCCCTCCCCTTCCTCTTTTCACTCGGCCGCAAGGGCCTCTCCAGCGGCGCGCGGCGGCACAAGGGCGCGCCGGCCCCTCCCCGCCGCCGGCCTCTCCCCGTCGCCTGCTCCTCCTCGCCGCCGGCCTTCTCCGCCTCCTCGGCCTTCCCCTCCGCCCCTCACTTTCTCACCTGGGGACGGCGCGGCAGCGCGGGAGGCGTGCCGGCCTTGCGGCCCGCCGGCCCCGGACCTCTCTCCGCCGGCCTCCACCTCCGTTCACCTCCCCTCTCCTTCTAGCGGCGCGGTGGGCCTCAGCCCGTGGGTCTGGGGCGCCGCCGGCGGCTCCTCCCCCACCGGCCGCCTCCCCGGCGTCGGCGTCTCCCCCACCGGCCCTTCTGCTCCTTCCCCCGTCCCCCCTCTACTGCGCCTCGGGTCCGGGCCAGACCCGTGCCCTCCCCTTGCGCGCAGCTGCGAGGCGCGGCCGCCGGCTGCCCCCGCCGCCCTCGGTCGCCTGCGCCACCTCGCCTCCCTCTCCTCCTTCTCCGGTTTCCCTACATGCAAGTGCTCCCCGTGAAAGCTCACCTTTGTGCTCACCTTGTCGAACAGAAGGATGTGGCTATGTTGGTTTGATCCAGGAGAAGAAGAAGGGAAGAAAATGAGAAGGCTTGTTGGTTTGGCAGTGAGATGGAGTGGGAAGTGGTGCTCCCCCTTGCTATGCTCTTACCTTGGCCGACAGTATGAGGTGGGAAATGTGGCTTGGCTGCAAGGTACTAGAATATATGGGCATGGTTGGGGGCTCCCCTTTGCATTTATGAATTTACTGAATTGCCCTCACTTTATGCCCATGCCCCTCTCACACACTTGGCTGCCCAAGGGCACTTCGGTCCACGGCTGTTGGCTTGGTTTTTACTGCAGCGGTAAGTCGGTAAAGAAGGTAAGGTAGAAATTTGCCGGATGATGAACACTCGCAACGCGAGACGGTGCCGACTGTCCCTAGGCGGTCCGGGAACCTCTGAGAGCGCTAAATATACGGCTCTCTAGACGGTGCCGACCGTCCTGGGATGGTCTGGGAACCTCTGCGCGCGATACTAAATCGACGTTCCAAATGGTCGATGGGTCTGACGGCAACCTATGCTCTTCTATTTACTCGTTGCAAAATTTGGGGTATTACATAAACAAGCCACTATCTAAGTGTCGTCAAAGGAGTACGCCCAGCACCAAATAGACGCCAACTGTGTGCGCGGGAGACGGAAGGGAAAAAAACATCACGCGCCAAAATAGAACCGTGTGCGGGAGCTAAATATTGAGCCCACTAAAACGGCTGCCTCCGTGAAA
The DNA here is from genome assembly GCA_017311315.1 of Dendrocalamus latiflorus. NCBI lineage: Eukaryota > Viridiplantae > Streptophyta > Magnoliopsida > Poales > Poaceae > Dendrocalamus > Dendrocalamus latiflorus. Next base: position 34,194,685 of record CM029655.1, on the reverse strand, counting down.
CCCTCAACCCGACTTACTCAACTCCCCCAGCCGCCGCCGCCCATTCAACTCCCACTCCCCCCAGTCACTCAGTCCTCAGCGCCCTCACTCCTCACCCAAACACCCGTGACCCGTCTCATACTCTTCTCCGCTCTACCGCCGCCCCCACCCGCCGCCCCCACTCGCCGCCGTCCTCCGATCTGCTGCCGCCCCCACCCGCCGAGCCGCCGCCCCCACCCGCCGCCGTCCTCTGATCTGCCGCCGCCCCCACCTGCCACCCCCGCCCGCCGCCCCCCACCCACCGAGCTGCCGCCCCCACCCGTCGCCGTCCTCCGATCTGCCGCCGCCCCCATCCGCCGAACCGCCGCTGGTGATTTTCTGGTAATTTCTCATTTTCTGGTAATTTCTCAATTGACCCTTCTACTCATTTTCTGGTAATTTCTCAATTCCAGGGTTTGTGGACTGCTGGTGATATTCTTGAACTACTGCAAAGTCCTCCTTTGCGACAGCAAGTGATAATGTGATAATGTTTCAAGTGATAATTTGTTATGCTGATTTGGGTGTTTGCTTGTATGACAGGTGCTACGGACTGGGCAAATAGATCTAGCTCAATTTGGAGTTGACCCTAGTAAATGTAATCTTTCAATTTTCCTTTACAGACTACAAGTAAAATTGTCATTTATTTGCACTAAACGGTTTTGTTGTATGTAGGATGTAGCAATCTTGAATATGTTGTACTAGAAGTTGAGCTGTGCTTCAATATTTTGTAGCTTTTCAAACACTAAGTCTGAGAATATGTTGTACTACCCTTTTATATGTTTAGCATATGTTATGATATTGCCATTCTTTGAGGTTGGAATTCGCTTCGTGGATGGAGGTGTTGTATTCTGCAGTATTTTAGTCCATTGAATAAATTGTCTCATTTCTTCCCCCGTAGACAATCATCTGGACCTTGGTGTCAGCTCTGTATAATTTGATACCATTTCTTTTTCTGTATAGACTGTCTTCGAAAGAACATTGGAAAATTGTGCCCATTTGGTCAGATAGTACCATACAGTCATACTAATGTTCGTTTGCTCGTTTGTATGCCGATAGATTGTGATGTATTTTCATTGTAGTTGTTGAATGTGTGATGCATTTGTGATGTTTGAATGTGTGATGCATTTGTGATGTACCGAAGGATTCCACAGTTGAGCTGCTTCTGTACACAACACAAGACATCAGCTTGCATGTAAGTTTTCTTGTGCTGGATCTACAACTTATTTCTAGTATGAAGTCAGAGTTCACATTGATGGGAATTTGTAGTCATTTTACTTTGGTCCTTTATGCGAAAAAACATGCTGGTCTGTTCTCTATAAAAAGAGAGAGAGAAGGGAATCAATTCAACTTTAAGCTACAAGTGGAAGCATAAGTTAGTCTTGGAACTATTGAAATGCATACATGTCTCCTTGTGGCCAAAGGATCAGTTCTGAGTTTTTTTCTTTCTTGTGCATGTTGCAAAGTATCCAATAAGGAAGCACTAAAGGATTCAACTCTTCGAATTCTTTTGTACACAAGTCGTCACGAACTGTAGCCTGCAAGTAAGTTTGCTTGTGCTAAAGTTTTCGACTTACTTGTATTGCCTTGTGTGATTAATTAGCGTTGGCAATATTCTCTACAGGGAGCTCGAGCAAGTTGACCTTCTAGTCTTCATCAGCTTTTCTACTGTCATTGCTTGATTGGTATGCTTCCCTTTTCTTGTGAATGATGTCTCTGCATTTGCCATAAAATTGCAGGTTGTGTGTGATCTGTGATGTGATGATTTTGAATTCTTAAAACTGGACTATTAAACATTTATCAAATTTTTCCTATAGTTCCTGTTGATGACTTGTGCTGAGATGATTTTTTTAGCGTCAAGTGTGGTGAAATTGATTTGGACAATTGTTTGGTGAGATCTTTATTTTTTTTTGTTGAACCATTCAATATGCAGGGGATGATATGGATGATATGCACTTATATGGTGATGATGACATGATTCTGAATAGGCGAGTGGTCCTTCCAGAGGAGCAGCATAATGAGGTAATTACCAAAATCATGGACAAAGTTTATTTTCTAAGTGCAAATTTATTCCAAACTGCTTGACTTGAGTGGCTATGCTGTCAACTATGGAGGTGCTAATAGATATGTACGTTGTTCTGAAATATATTTTATGCTTTAGGGTGGAAGAGATGTGATACTATATAATGTAGTAAGGCCCTATGATGTCCCTGTGGCAAAGGCTACCATTCAAACAAAGAACCCAAGGGCTATTGTGGGGGGTACTCCTCTTGGCGTGCAGTTCTGTGAAGTGGTTGTTAATCATGTGTTTATGAGGAACGTTGTACTGCCTCGTCCATATGAAGGGGTCGCCACCATTGTAGAGGCTCGTGGGAGATGCATTGCATGGCCACATGACAGAGTAATGGTCTAACCTCTCTATATTCTTGAAAAAATGATTATTATATTTTACTAATTAGTAATATATTTGTTTTCTACTAGATGAAGGATGACAAGAAGTCACTGCAGCATTCAAAAGGTGGTGGCACAGAAAGGCCTTCATAGCTCGAAGGTATTTTACTTGAGTTCGACTTATATGTGATCCAAACTGTTTGAATTGTATAGAACAAATTTAAAGCATAGAGCACATTGCACTGATAGTTCACCTTTTTTTCATGTTAGGTACTTAAGCTATATGGTGTTGCAAGTATTTTGGGTTGGCAACCTTTTGTGGAACGACCAAACAGTTGTTACATGTTCTCTGGAGTGGCAGCAACCATCTGTGCACCAAGCTGGTGTTCAAGTATTTTGGAGTGGCAACAATAATCGTGATTGGAAGTCCTACTGTTGGTTGTGTTGTGCAGCAAGCTTGTGTTTGAGTATGTTTTGGTTTGTGACTGCTACAGAACAAGCTCAGCTGAACACACCACATTTGTGCATCAAGGAAACAAGTATTCTGAAGTGTCCAAGAATTCTGCAACAAGACATGAATTGTTGTTCTGTTCTTTTGTTCTGCACCTACTATCATGTAGGCCAAACACATGGAAGTGCTGAATGACACTTTTGTGCCCAAGTCATGATCTTTTGATCTCTTAGCTTTAGCCATAATCATTTAGCACAAGAGTTTTAGTATATGTCTATATATGTCTGCTAGTAGCTCATCTATATCCTGGACCTGTATATGCATGGCTCTATGTACTGTGATCATCACTTGACTTGCTATATATCCAATTGATGTATGTATGGAAGATCTAATATATTATTTCTATGAAATCAAGTGGATTTGCTCAATGTGATGTCTTCTCTATAAACAAAAGTGGATTTGTGAAATTATCCAAATTGTATTGATATCTATATCTGTTATATAGTTTTGCCAACAGTTTAGTTGCTGATGAGGGCATGTTTCATAAAATGCCTTGGAAATGGTTTCGCCAACATACAAACTGTCGGGAAAGGTACTAACTGTCGGCGTAGGTCTTAACTGTCGGCGTAGATTTAACTGTCGGTAAAGGTTTGAACTGTCGGCTAGGTCTACCATTTGGCTACACCGTAACTGTCGGCGATTGTTTTAACTGTCGGTAAAACTTTCGCCGACTGCTTGTACCGCGACTGTTTCTAAACTGCCGGTAAAACATTTGGTGGGAGGCTATCTGTCGGGAAAGGTACCCTTTGCCCACTTTATAAAGTGTCGGCAAAGGTGAGTCGTATTATAGTGAAACTATGCTATGAAAAGTGAACATTGATAAAAAAAATTCATGCAAATAACTTTGCAGTATTTTATAATTATTATTTTAGTATGCTTAAAAAATAAAGATGTATAACTTATTTGTTTAAATGATATATGAGAAGTGTAAGTACATACTCCTAGAAGTATGGAACAATTTCCCTTCCTCTATACTAATTATAAGATAGTTTAATGTGGTACACATGAAAAGATTGCATAGGTGTCTATGGTTTTAACGTATTTTACAAATGTCTTCATATCCACACGTAAAAAGGAGTATGTCTAAAAAATATACATACTACATCTGAAAAAGCGTACATACCACCTAGGTATTCTTATATACTCATACACTACACATATATACCCAGAGAGGAGATCGGGGGCGGTGGGGATTGGTTGATCGCGGGCGGTGGAGATGTTGTTCCAAATGATGGGTCTACCCAGGTGTAAATTTGTTAACCCGCTCAAAGCCCCAGGCATTTTGAACAAAATGTGTGATGAATGAAGAGAGAGTAATTGCACCTGTGAGTAAAATGTATTTTATATATATATATATATATATATATATATATATATATATATATATATATATATATATATATATATATATATATATATATATATATATATATATATATATATATATATATATATCAGTTGATGGTTCGTATGTTTTTTAGTTGTATGTTAGAATTCGTTTATAAATCCAGCTGCTAATTTTTATTTCAAATTTAGATTATTTTTTATAGTATTTGATATAGATTATTTCTTTAATCTCAAATTTTATCCTGAGGTCCCCTCCGTGCCGTATCGCACGCGTGTCGCAGTCGTGCCCCGTGCCCGCCGCCATCCTGAGGTGGCTTCCATAAGGAGAAATCGAGCGGCGGCACTCATCGTGGAGAAGTGATTGCTGATGTAGGATGCTCGACTCTGAGATCCGGCGTTGGCAGTCGTGAATCGACCAGCGATGTAGGGTGTGGAGGGGAGTTGGTGGTGCCTTGGAGGAGTGGTGAAAAGTGACATAGAGATGGTCAGGGGTTGGATCAGGATGAAATAGTGTGGAGAAAGAGCAGGGGGACAACGATTGTGAAGAAGCTATCAGACGCCTTACAGATGATGTGAGAATTTGATCCCATAGAGAGAAGGTGTTCCGTCGGATTTAGAACTAACGGTACAGGGATGTTTAGTTTTTAACTTTTTTTCATGTGTTAAGATTATGGAAAGGTTGGTTTCTATGTTCTTGTCTGTGAAGAAATTGGTGGGCCATCTAGTTTAAGACTTTAAGCAATAACATCTTATGGTTACTATATTTTTGTTTAATTAGGACTCACTTAATTAAGGACAGGATGTTTTACTTTTTGTAAAATTTTTTAATTTTTTTCTTTTTTTTAGCGACTTTAAAATATCTGCCATCAATCTTTAGTAATAGATAGACGCCACAACACTTATAGCAATGTCTGATTCCAATCTTTGCTGTGAAGGCCACGTCTAATCAGTTACCACTTTGGCATAGACCTGAAGAAGCTAGTCCGTGTTTGTCGATGGATTTCCCTATCTGAACTCTGAAGTTATGAACCGATGAAACAGCTACCTAATTTGTTTTGTACGTGAACATCAGATGGTGGCTAAACCCAATCGACTTCAATTCTGTCGTGTAAATTTGCACCTATAAATTCACATTAGAAACAGTGCAGGCCTTTTCTCATCATAATTCAAATTCATTTCATCATGACGACCTTGAAAATTTGGACCTGCAAATTCACATACTTCCCTTGTTTTGTTGTAAAATGCCGTGAAGGTGTTTCGACATTTCGTTATTTCCAGTTCAAAATTGACTGGACAATTTGTCTTCCTTTTATGACATCTATGCAAATGACCATGCAGATTCTACGTGTTATAGAGAAGGCTGAGAATGATGAAATTGTTAAAGCCGCAATGGAGCTGAAAAATGCAGAGATTGAAGATGGATACACAGCAAAGGTGTACTTGCAGACAGGTTGCTCACTGAATTATGGAACTATGTGGAAATAGTTATGCTTTGTTCCATGAAGGAAACGCAGCATCCTGGTGTTTGATGTTTACTAGGTTCTTTGTTTGTTAGGCTCTGCTGTTAGATGTGATCTGTGAACAAGAGCATGCGGGAAGCATAAAGGAAAAGGTTCCACCCAGATCCTCCCTTCATATACCTTGGAGCTGGTTGCCTGCTGCCCTGTGTGGCTGTGTGTCTTGCAGAAGGTAATGTGTAACATAGACACCCTTCAATCAAAAGATTCATTTGAACCAGTAAATGAGATCAAGTCTGTTTCGTTTTAATTTGGTTTAGGCTTTCACCATCAGTGGCTATGTTGCTTGAGATAGTTATTATCATGACCATGCTCTATTCTCCGAAATCCACCAAAGCAGTAAATATTTAGTTGAGCATTATAGGTTGTGTTTCGTGTACGTCTGTCTTTATTCTTCTTTCTCAAAATACTTTTTACAATCCAATGATGTGATTTGGAAGGCTCAAGAGGGTTTAAGATCTATTATGTGTAACGTTGAAGACTAATAAAGGAAAAACTTGTATAACAACTTCAGGATCAATATCTTAAGGATTATGGTGAATGGCATATAGATATTGAACTCTGTCCTTTATTCAAACCGGGAAGTATGAGAATGTGACTCATGACCAATTTGATGTTTGTGAGCTTTATGGGGCTCAAGCAAGGGAGATGTCTTAGCAACCCCAATTCATCGAAGACGAAAGTGCTTTTCTGATCATCGGCACAAGCAATTCAATTTTAGGCACATGCCAATAATAATGATAAGGATAATGATGATGATCCAGGTTAGTATTCCGGTAAACATGTCATAAGCTCGTGCAATTGCATCATTTTTATGTAGCCCTCTTTTGCATAGATTCGAATAACCGGTTGTGTGTATCTGTAAGGGACTTGTGTAATATTTGTTTACCTGCTAACGTCACATAAGCTCATTCAGAAATAACCAACTCTTTCCATTTATTCATTTACACTTCTATGTATCGACAGTAGCTACAGGAAAGGTCATTCCTTTTAACTCAATAAATTATAATTGATGGCGGTTTTCAGTTTTGACAGAATAAGGGCATGTATGGTCACTGAGAAAAAGGAGGAAGGGAACGTGCTGACTCTAAAGACAGATTTGGAGTATGGATTTCCATTGCAATCGCTTGTGTTATTTGTTTCCTGCTAATAACCCCAGAGGAGAAGAAGGAAGGAAATTCACTTCATTTGTGATTTTTTCTTATGAAAGGTTGAATTATCTATTACAATACATAGGTGATAGCCTTTTTTGGATCTATGTTTGAGAGGAAGAGAGGTGATTTATCAAGTAAATAGATATGAATTTGGCTTACTTTATTCCCATTACTGGAGCAGCTAGGAATTAAAAGACCAGAAAAATTTGTCTCGTGTTAACATTGATACCTTTGTTGTTTGGGTATACTTGATTTCATATTTTTTTAGTTGTTCATGATTGGTCTACATGGGCTGTGACAGTAGAGCTGAGCGCATTGAATACCGTAGTGAAGACATGAACACGTGCTAGGGTGGGGTTCGACTGAGTGCCATAGCGTAGCTGGGTGGGTGATGCAAATAGATTATTTCAGCTGGTTATTAGAGTTGTGGCATGGGTTATTAGGCTGGTTATGTAAACGAGTAACCAACTTGAACAGACAGTCTGGTTTTCTCTCCTGCATTAGCTACCATTTGAGACCACAAGTTCCAGCTGATTAATGCCTGTAAGAATAGAGAAGATTTGATTTGGTGTTGTATTTGAACAAGAGAGAAAGAAAATACAAACGTTAAATTTTTAGTGGGCTAGTCATGGTAAGCTGGTAAGTTCTAAAGTCAAATCAGTAGTGGGTTAGATAAACGTCAAATTTCGTAGTAGGCTTACCATGACTAGCTTACACCAAGTCTCTAGTCTAGTAAGTTCTGTAGTGGGCTTAATATGGCTTTTTTTGAGTGGCTTATGGCTGAAAAGCATTGTAGTTGGCTAAAAAAACACTGTAGCTGCCAGAGACTTATTTAGCATAATTAAATTTAAAAAAATTTAAAAATAGAAAAAAATATATTAGCCCATCACGTATAATGGAAAAAAATACGGGAAAAAAAAGAACCGGCAAAAAAGCTCAAAAAAAGCTAAAATTTCAGAAAAAGATAAAATTTATAAATAGTGAAAAATAAACCATAAGCCAGAAGCTGAAGCCGAAACGAGCGGACAACCGTTAAATTTTTGTAGTGGGCTAGTCATGGTAAGCTAGTAAGTTCTGAGGTCAAATCAGTAGTGGGTTAGACAAACGTTAAATTTTGTAGCTTAGAGGCTATTCACCACCCTCCATTGGCCCATGGTACCGCCTTACAATCGTTGAATCAGATTCAACCTTGCATAGAGTTTTTCAAGTCATCTCACAAAATTCTTTTTCGGTACTTAGAACGATCGATGCCCAACTTGACCGTACTTACCCGGCCGTGTGTTGCCCGTCCCGTTCCCTCAGTCAAACTTAAGAGCCATGGATTCTACTATAACATTTGCAGTTCTTCGGCTCCAGAAGTTAGAGCAGTACACAGCTGCATCAATCCATCCATCCTTACATAGACTTCTTGTACTCTGTCTCTCACATCCATTAATTAGCACACCATGCTTCATCTTTTTGCCGTCTTGGGGCTTCTCATTTCTCTGCAGTACTGCTCTCCTGCAAGCTCTGCTGCAAATGGCAGTACCCTGACGGCAGGCCAGGCGCTCATCGGCAGCAGCGACAAGCTCCTCTCCAGCAACGGCAAGTTTGCGCTCGGCTTCTTCCAAACAGGCAGCAGTAAGTCCTCCTCTGACAACACCACCTTGCCCAACTGGTACCTAGGCATATGGTTCAACGAGATCCCAAAGTTCACTCCTGTGTGGATTGCTAACAGAGAGAAGCCAATCACTGACCCCCACATTAGACTGTCAAAGCTCAGAGTCTCAAGGGATGGCAATCTTGTCATCTTAAACCATGCAACAAAGTCCATAATCTGGTCCAGTCAAATAGTCAACAGAACAAAAGCCAACAGGAATACTACTGTTGTGCTCTCGGACAATGGAAACCTTGTCATACTAGATGCCTCAAGCCCATCCAACGTATGGTGGCAGAGCTTTGAGCACCCAACAGATGTTTTCCTCCCCGGCGCAAAGATCGGCCGGAACAAGGTCACCGGTCAGGAATACAGTTTTGTTTCAAAGAAGAACTTGATAGACCCAGCTCCAGGCTTATACTGCAATGAGTTAGACCCCACTGGTGCTAGGCAATACATCATTAAGCTTTGCAACTCATCCATGGTGTACTTTTCCACCGGGGAATGGAATGGACAGTACTTCAACTCGGTGCCAGAGATGGTAAGCAAATATTTTATCAGTCCCAAATTCATCGACAACGATGAAGAGGAGTACTTCACCTACACCCCGTTGGATCCAACAGTGATCACACTATACTTATTTGACGTCTCTGGTCTTATCACGCAGCTTCTTTGGGCTGAAAGCTTGCAAGATTGGGAAACTATCGACACCCAACCCATGGCTTCATGTGATGTTTTCGCCGTTTGCGGGCCTTTCACAGTCTGCAATGACAACGCACTTCCGTTGTGCAACTGCATGAAGGGCTTCTCCGTGAAGTCGCCGAGCAACTGGGAGCTGGATGACAGAAGAGAAGGATGCATAAGAAATACTCCACTAGATTGCATTAGCAACAAAAGCACAACAGGGTTAACTGACCAGTTCTTTTCCATACCTAGTGTCAGATTGCCGTATGATGGCCACAGCATGGAAGCTGTTGCAAGTGCACACGAATGTCTGCAGGTTTGTCTAAGAAACTGCTCATGCACTGCATATTCCTACGGAGAAAGTGGCTGCTCTATCTGGAATGGCGAGCTTGTTAATGTAAAGCTGTATAATTGCACTATCAATACTGACGGAGAGATTCTTTACCTTCGCCTTGCCGCTGAAGAGCTGCAAAGAAGTGACACAACCATCATCGGTGTCGCCGTTGGTGCAAGCATTTCTGCATTCGGTTTCATTGCGCTCGTCCTGCTATTTATCAATTGGAGGAACAGAAGGAAGTGGTGGTGTGGTCATCCAGTGAGCAACATTAAAGATGGTGGTGGAATTATAGCTTTTAGGTATGTTGATTTGCAGCGTGCAACTAAAAATTTCTCAGAGAAGCTAGGTGGAGGTGGTTTTGGTTCTGTGTTCAAGGGGATTCTAAGTGACACAACTACCATAGCGGTGAAAATGCTTGAAGGTGCACGCCAAGGAGAGAAGCAATTCAGGGCTGAGGTCAGTACAATTGGAATGATCCAACATGTGAACTTAGTAAAACTTATTGGTTTTTGTTGCGAAGGTGATAGAAGGATGCTTGTTTATGAACATATGGTAAATCGTTCTCTTGATGCCCATTTATTTCAAAGCAATTCCACAATTCTGAATTGGAGTACTAGGTACCAAATAGCCGTAGGACTTGCTAAAGGATTGTCCTACTTGCATGAGAGTTGTCATGACTGCATCATACATTGTGATATTAAGCCAGAAAACATACTTCTCGACGCGTCATTTGTTCTTAAAATTGCAGACTTTGGGATGGCAAAACTTCTGGGAAGGGACTTTAGTCGAGTTCTGACAACAATGAGAGGAACTATAGGGTACCTTGCACCTGAATGGATTAGTGGAGTGGCTATTACACAGAAAGTTGATGCTTATAGCTATGGAATGGTGCTGTTAGAAATCATCTCGGGAAGGAGGAACGCACCTGAAGAATGTACAAGCGGTGGTGATCATGCTGTTTATTTTCCTGTGCAAGCTGCGCGTAAGCTTCTTAAGGGAGATGTAGGGAGTTTGGTCGATCACCGATTACATGATCAACTGAATGTGGAGGAGGTTGAAAGAGCTTGCAAAGTTGCATGTTGGTGCATTCAGGATTATGAATTTGATAGGCCATCAATGGGTAACGTGGTTCAGGTTCTCGAGGGTCTAGTAGAGCTTGACATGCCCCCAATGCCAAGATTACTTCAAACTATCTTGGGATGCTCTGCTTCGACCTGAACATAATCCATGTAGGCATTGTTAACACGTTGTTTCAAAATTTAGTCTATACGATACGATGTACTCTGTATGCGTGTGCAAACATGTATCACTGGAAGATTTTATTTTTCTATCTGTTAATTGTCCTTTCTTATTATACATATAACTAACTTTTCCAACGACATGGTTTCTATGTAATTGTCAGGCATGCTAAGCACATTTCCTAAATGAAATTATATCCTTAAATGATGAGAAGTGGGCTGACCTGAGCCTTTTCGAAGCAAAATTGTGCGGCAGCCCTGCTCTCTGGGCATGACTGTCCTGATCACATCACTATTCGACAGACCATGCCGATGGACGATGGTTGTCACAGCATAAGCAGCCTCCACCACCCTGGAGTCGAGAGCTCTGTATAATCCATTTTTTATTCGAAATTACAGAAATATACCCGCGGGAAATTTTTTTACAAAAATAGGCTCAAGTCGCTCAATGGAAGTGCGACTGGAGCCTATCGCCCAACCAGAAGCCGATTCTGTCCCTGTCGCTCTACCATCAGGCGACTGCATCCAGTCGCCCTCCCATTGGGCGACTTTAATGCAGTCGCCCAATGGTTGAGCGACTTTAATGCAGTCGCCCAATGATTGAGCGACAGGGACCAAACCTTCGCCAAAAATAGTGAAAATTGGTGGAGATATTCTTCATTGATCCAAAAGCCTTCAAAAAAAAATTTGAGCAATTTCGGCTACGGGATCAAAAGTTATAGCAGTTTCAATCACTCCCTGTTTCCTCTCTTTGTGTTCCTCGATTGCTATAACTTTTGATCCCGTAGCCGCAATTGCTCAAAAAAATTTCTGAAGGCTTTTGGATCAATGAAGAATATCTCCACCAATTTTCACTATTTTTTGCGAATGTTTGATCCCTGTCGCTCAACCATTAGGCGACTGCATTAAAGTCGCCCAATGGGAGGGCGACTGGATGCAGTCGCCTGATGGTAGAGCGACAGGGACAGAATCGGCTTCTGGTTGGGCGATAGGCTCCAGTCGCCCTTCCATTGGGCGACTTGAGCCTATTTTTGTAAAAAATTTTACTTCGGGTATATTTCTGTAATTTCGAATAAAAAATGGATTATTCGTACGAAAAATTCGCTAGATGGACATCCATCAATGTACTATCCTTTCATTATCTGCACCAAGTGGAGATGCATTTCCCGTCATCCCGTGGAGATGTCTATCGAAATAGGTCTTTAATATCCATTAAAGTGGGTTCCTTTCAAACCATAAATATGCATTTAATGAAATGCATAAGTTTCATCATTCTTTACCATTCCCCTTCTTCATCACTTAGTCATCACCGTCGTCATTTAATCATCATAGAAACAAGAGTAAACATAGCAATAAAATATGATAAATATTGCATCAAGTTTAACTGGCAACAACCATCAACCCAATTTATGGTTTTACCATGCATTTGCCTGTTTAATAGTGGGGATGATAAGTGGATGGCACGTAACCCAAAACTTCACTTGAGCAAATGCCATCCATCTCAATACATCCCTAAAACAGTATATACACACAAAATGAACGGCATCACTCCTACACGTAAACCTGGCACATACAACCCCCTTCACTGGATGCCTTCCCGCTATCCCAGTAATTAAACAACCATAACTTTCAATCTTAAAACTCAACATAGCAAGAAATATAATTTCTCGAATCTACATAAACTCACTCACATAATCCTAGTTATCACGATTGAAAGATTATGTCACAAAAAACCCTGATTTCAGCGTCAAAACTATGCTGCCTTGTATCAGACATCAGCCTTCTCAGAAGCCTATCCTCCAAATCGTTCTACCAAATTCGGTGTTCTAGCACTTTATAGAAAGTTTAAAAAATTAGCTACATTATTCCTGTTGTGGTAAAAAAAACCCTGGTTTTGACATCTATTTTTAATTTACAAAATACCACAACACCGTCTAACCACAATGCTTCACTAGATAGCAATGTTGCAATCATCATAACTTTCGACACCCCACCAAATCAGGTGTTCAAGCACTCTACGGAAAGCTAACAAAATTAACTGCCTTTTCATAGTAGATCAAATTCTCAACATACCCAAAATCTTAGTAGAAGGTACTGCATACGAAATTCATTCCAAATCGTGTTCCAGCCATTCCAAACACACATATCTTGCTAATGCCTATTCCATACACAAATCGATAAACTACACGAATCGATAAACCAGCATGGGAAAGGATTCAAGACGTTACCTTAGGGACGAACAGTTAGATCGGGCACCTTCTCTCTTTTTGACCAAATCTGGCATTGGTTCGGCCTCCTTCTATCTTCTTCTTTAATCCTCCTCTTCCTTTCTTCATCTTCCTTCTCGGCTGATCCCCTCCCCTTCTCCCTTCTCTACCCTTCCTCTCCCAGCTAGATCATCTCTCCCCTTCATCTCCTCCTGTGTGGCGCTACAGTAGCAGCAGACCTAAGGCGGCTTAGCCCGAGGTGAAGCAGCCAAGGGTGAGACAGGTTGGCAACGGCGGTGCAGCAGAGGGAGTTGTGGTGGGCTAGGCAGGGACAGTGCATGGCAGAGGGGCACCGTGGAGCTAGCGACAGTGTGCGAGTAGGGGAGGAGCACGGCTGGCGCGGTGGCGCATAGCACGGTGGGGCACGACTTGGCAGCGACAACTGGCGCAGAGGAAGACTATATGGCCAAGAACAGCAACTAGAGGGGGTGAATAGGAGCCAAACTGATTAAAAGCTTTTCCAAATCTTTTTCAAAAAAGGAAGAAAAGATCTTCACTCCACTGGCTATGAGAAGTTATGAAGAGCAAAGACCAATCACCCACAACAAAAGAACCAAGAAAACCGAGCCAAATGGACCAAAACTTCCCTAGGTGGTCTAACCGTAGTGCAATGTGCGATTTGACCTCGCAGGGGCAGTCATACCTCTCAGGGGCAATATGACCTCTCCCTCTGGACAAAACTGAAAATCATCACTATTTCAAATCCAAAAATCAATGAAACTTTTAATCCACAACTCCAAATGATTTGAAATTTGAACTGAAGCTAGGTCATTATCTTAAAAACATATCCCAACCAAAGATCTTCAAAGAACTTAAGAAAATTGGGATCTTTTAGCTCTCGAAGCTATGTTGCACCAAAACCAGGCTAAAATCACAAATTGAGCCAACTCTCAAATCAAAGTTGTAAATCACTTGAAATTTGGTATGCACCATCTCTAGGATATCAAAAACCTATTCTAATCAATAATCAAGAAAATTGTTACAAAGTTCTGACCTTTTTACATTTGAAGGAAAGTTAAACCAAAACCGGGCAAATGAGGGAATCTTGATCTGCTCTTGCTTGTGAGTTCTTGATGATTTAGATGACCTTAGATAGGATCTCACATATCATAGCAAGCTAGATCATAGTGTGAACTCAAGCCAAAATACCTACAAGATCAAAACCATAAAATCACAATCTCTTGAGCTAAAACTTGGCAAATACAAGAACTTACAAATAACATGTGTCTAGATGGATGAAATATGGTCTCCAAGAGACATCTTTATCACTTAGATATCCATAGCACAAATCAAGATCAAGAGGGGAAGGAGAAGCACCAAAAACTAAATCAAATCAAGATTTCATCCCTTGAGAAAAGAGAGAAAGACTTGGAGATGAATGTTTATAGTCACTCCCTATCCACACACAAGGTCTAAGGTTGACAAAAAGCTTAGCTACAAGAGTCTCTCACATCTCTCACAAGGTTCTCTCCAAGAACCATAACTCCTCTCAAGGCTAGGCATAAATTCTCTCAAAAAAAAAAACCCTAGCCACATCTCCCTCACTATATATAGAGGCTGACAAGGGAAACCCATTTCTCTCTCACTATGTATGGAGGCTCACAAGGAAAATCCTAACTAGCACATCTAGTTGGTTTCAATAACTCTTTTATGGGCTAACCTATTAATCCAACACCATACTGGATTTTACACTTACACAAGCACACTTCTCTAAGCACACTTACCATCAACCTGTTAGTGAATCAACACTCGACAATTTCAACACGTACAAGACCTAGACACTTAACAATTTCAGCACACATAGCACATCTAGGCCAACGCCATGGTTTTGCACACTACCACCTTTTCTGGTATTGGAAACTTTACCAAAATGTCCCTTTAGCACCTTCCACGAAGCTTCACGCTTCGTTCGCCTTGATTGTGGACCTCACATCTTCTCAAAATCTAGTCCATGCTCATCTCCTCCTCTGCAAGCAATCCCCTAGCTTACAATATGTAGGTTCACCACCGTCTCATGCATCGACAAGTCTCTCCATGTCGGTTCCCCCGACAACACCTCACTTGCACCGACCGTACCATTCGATAAACTATTGCTCGAACTTTCCCTTCAACATCCCTTATCTTTCATGTGCCTCGCTTGACTTTAACCATCTCACCTGGTATTCTTGACTGTTCTGGGTCTCGGCTTCTCTGTTGACCATGGTTAACTCCAAGCTTTTCTATGCATCCAAAGATAAATAAATTGTTTTCGAGCATAAGTTCTTTACAACTTAACCCATGTTATTACAAACATGCTTCATGCATCATGAATGCACCTAAACTACTGATCCTAACCCCTAGGACTAGACCTTGAACCCCTGTGCATACACCCAGCACAAGGACCAACAACATCGGTCAGACCGCAAAGCCTAAGCTGGTCTGACTACCCCTTACCTCCTGGATAATATGGGAGCAGTCTGACCGCAGCCACCAAGCTGATCAAACTGCCAACCAAAGGCCGGCTTGACCGTCTTCTCCCATGCTGGTCTGATTACCAGCCCTAGGCTAGTCAAATTTCTCTTGGCTGATCCGACCGTGGCCCCAATACCGATCAGACCACTGGCAACAAAATGCAATTGAAAAATTGCAAACTCTCAAAAATCAAACTCAAATTCCATAAACTCTTTGAACTAAAAGTAAATTACTCATCACAACCATGGGGTGACCTCCACATGGCCTCAGAGAAATGGTGGATGAAGGAGTGGCGACGGCAGCAGGGGAAGGAGAGAAGCAAGGCGACTGCTCTGGATAGGGCTTGACGAGGATTGAATAATCCCTTAAATATGACTTTAATATTTAATTAAGGCCCTAAGATCCCTGTGGTCGTAAGTTTTCCAAAGCAATTTCATGAGTACCTTAGTCAGAGGACTACTATGCACTCTGCCCGACTAGTAGATTACTCAAAGAATTCATGAACTGGTATGAGAACCTGCTTTCAGGGAACTCCTGTGCGATAAATGAGGCACATGCTTTATCTATCCCAAACAACATAATGTTTCGGCTCTGTATCTCTGACAACAACTGAAGATGAAGATAAGTTATTATCAGATATCTCTCTTTGACAGCAACCACCCCTCCGATCATACGCATTGATTCCATGACACGTCTCAGACGGATAATTGGCACCCCTTCAATGATATTTAAGGATTGATGAGAGAAAACAAAAGGACAATGAATACACAATCCACAATCCCAAATCAAAATGAGAATTTAGAGAACAAGTCAAGGCCACCAAAATCTTCTGAGAAGTGGGAAGATTATAGATTAGGGCCAGATAAGTCTCTTTTTAAGTCCTTTTATAACCAATTCACTGTAATAAAGATCATCCCCTTTCTCTTACTAAATCATTCCAAGGAATGCATCTTTCTTTCTCATATTTTTGTAAGATTGGTGACTCAGTCATCAACAGCTAGCATCGTTTGTGGGGAAGAAAGAGCTGAATCCTTGAAGTTTCTTCATCAGCAAGCATCATCCTCTCCTATTTTTTGTCAGCATCGTCTATGTGATCATGGCAGGAACTTGGGACGAGAACTAGTTTGATTTGACCGACTACATTGACCTTAACATGGACGCATGCATCCATGTCATGGAATATGATGCTTCTTCATCGTCATCCTCCATCCCATGCTTGCTCATCCTTGAGACCAACAAGATCAACCAGATGGAAGAAGCACGCCACCCCTGTCATCAGCATTACTAGGGGAACCGGTTGTTCCAACCTTGTCAGAATGCCCAAGTAAGGCAGCAAGCCTGGTATGTTTGACCGACAAACATGATGACAAGAGCGCAACACCAGGATCCGTGGGTCAGAGTACTCTTAATGCGGTCATGGGCAACTGCTATTCGTCAATGGCTCCTACGTATAGCGGAAGCCGAATGGCACCTAGTCATAGTATTAATGAGGTTGCCTCCGGTGGAAAGCTAAGAGAAGATAATAACCCTCATCATTCAATCCACAATCTGCTGAATTAGGTTGGGTCCACCGCACAACCTTCCGGAGGCGGTGGTCTCCAATTGTTCCCCATCATGAAAACTATTGGTTGAAGCTATGGAAGGTTTCCCTCAGTTATGATGGGAGTTCGTCTAGAGATTCTTACTAGAAATATGAAATTAATGCAATAAGAGGTACCGCTATAAATCTTGTGAAAGGCTCTCCATGGTAGACTCCCCCACGACCCACTGGTCAGAATAGTACGAACACTCCTGGATCACCCAGGGGGAATGGAAACAACAGAACTAGTGGACATCAACCATCTAATCCATCTTTTTCTACCCACTCTACATCTATTGAGTCACGTGGAATGAATACGGAACTTAGGGCAAAGCTCGAGTCATCGTACCCCTTTCTTCCGGTCTGAACACTCCGAGGCCTTCTGTAACTATCCAGAACCTACAACGAGTCCATGATATTCTGAACAACCTATACACTACTTTGTCATAAACTCCAGGATATGCTCACGTTGTAGGTCAGGTACTAGAGATTCTGTAGTAGACCATGCATCAAACAGAGATGTATTAAGAGCAAAGGTACTCTCAGATCCAGACACTGACTTCTTCCACAGACTCCTCGCATGATAGAAGCCAACGTGGATGGGCTGACAATCATCTATTAGTAGGCCAAAGATCCAATCAAAATTTCTTCAACAAGGTCATGAGGGAAGAAAGCTCTTTGATAATGAAGCAACTTCTCCCCTTATCATGAAAGATGACATTAGGGATACTGTCTGGATGATCTATGACATCATCTAAACCATGTATCTGGTCAAAAACACAATTTAAGTGTCCTAATCGGATAGGAGCACCAGTTCCCCATGACAAGTATCTGAGGAATAGGTCACCGACGGATTACAATCCGACCCCTTTTCAAAGAAGATGCCATGACTTAATCATGGGTAGTCGGACCTTCTCGGTAGGCCTTCAAGCAGTGCACCAGCCGAAAAGGTTCTGACTTGTAAATCTAGAGAAATTTGATGGAAAGCAAAATCTATTAGAATTTCTGCAAATTTACACCATTGCTATCAGGGCTACGGTAGGGACGACAATGTTATGGCAAACTAATTGCTGATAATTCTTAAGGGTTCTACCTAGTTACTTAACCAACCAGTAGGATCAATCTACACTTGGGAGCATCTATGCGACCTACTGATCGCTAATTTCCAAGACTGCCCTGGGATCGAAGATGACCTACATTGAATCTGACAAGAGCCCAATAAGACCTTGCCACAATACATTAAAAGGTTCAGTCAAGTTCATAACTCAATTTTAAAGGTTGCAAAAGCTTTTTTAATTTAGTCTTTCAAGACTAGATTAAGGCATAGATGATTTACAGAAGACATTGCAATGAACCCTCCATGGACAATCATCAAACTATTCGATATGGTCGATAAGTATGTAGCTTCTAGCGAAGTAGTTGAGTAGAACAAGGCCATCGATCGGATAGAAAAGATTCTTTAAGCTGGCCTTGAGAAGAAAGAGAAGAAAGTCAAAAAGTCTCCTAAGGGTAAGAAGAATCACAAATCCAACACCAAAGAAGTTCATACGATTCAAAGAAGTACACTAAGAGCAAAAAGGATTATTCCAATTGAAATAAATCAAAGGCTCTGACCAATGAATCCAAGAAGAATAAAAGGTGGTGTCTGCTCCACCAAACGGCAGGGCAAGATCTGCACAACTCTCGTGCTTGGCAAAATTAAGAAGTTGGAAGACTACTACTTGGGTAAAGGTTCTCTCCCTTCCATACAGGAGATTAGTGAGCCAAGCACCAAAAAGGATAAGGATGGTGACAAAGAGATAGACTACCAGGAGCCACATCACACTGTTGACGTGATCTTCAATGGGTTCTCTTCCTACGAGTCTAGAAGACAACTGAAGAATGTGGAACATGAGGTAAACCTCACTGAAACACCGGTCTCTGTCAAGCCATCCAGGTGGTCAGAGACAACTATCTTCTTTGGCCAAGCTTTTAACTTGACCAGGTAGGTTCCCTATCATTATAGAACCTACCATAAATAAATACAAAGTTAATCAAGTTCTAGTAGATGGAGGTAGTTCTCTAAATATTTTATTTATGGGAGCTTTGGAAGAAATGCAAGTTCCTAAGTCGAAAGTGAAGCCTGTGAAGTTTGCCTTTCATGACATAGTCCCAAGATCTTCAGCCAAACCGATCGGGCAAGTATCCCTACCGGTTATGTTTGGAAGCCCTGATAACTTCTGAACAAAAAGAATCTTATTTGATGTAGTAGATTTTGAAACTGTATACAATGGGATCCTTGGTCGACAAACTTCAGCCAAATTTCTGACAGCCACGCAATATGGTTACCAAAGTATCAAAATACCTAGACCAAATGGAGTCATTACAACTCAAGGAGATAGAAAATGGCTTATGCCTATGATCATAAGGCCCCTGAACTGGTCAATAAACTGCCAAACAGAAATACTAACTTGCCTCCTGTACAGGTAAAGCACTCAAGGCCAAAGGTGGTTCCAAAATCCTCTGGCTAGGTCAAGGAGGTACCTCTCAACAAGGATAGTTCGTCAGGAACCATAAAAGCACCGCTCAGACTTGAGAATGCAAGTACAACTTTCAGAAGTTGTTGGTCGGGGCAAAACTTGATCTTAAATAGGAAAAGTCCCTCATCTCCTTCCTTTGAGCAAACTCGGATGTATTCACATGGTAGGCATCTGACATGCCCAGAGTCCTTAAGGAGGTGATCGAGCATAGGCTAGCACTTCAAATTGACGAGAAACCGATCAAGCAAAAATTGTGGTGTTTTGCACCTGATTGGAAGGAAGCAATCTGGTCGGAGGTCGATAAGCTCCTCATGGCTGGGTTTATTTGTGAGGTCAACCACCTAGAATGGCTCGCCAACCCTGTAATGATTAGGAAAAGTAATGGGAAATGGAGAATGTGTGCAGATTTCACATATCTTAATAAAGTTTATCTGAAGGATGACTTTTTCCTTCGACACATTGATTAGCTTGTTGACTCTATTTCTGATAGCGAGTTATTAAGGTTTTTATATGCATATTCTGGATATCACCAGATTAGTATGAGTAAAGAAATGAAGGGAAAACTTCATCACTCCATACGAAACTTTCTGTTATGTGAAAATGCCATTTGGTCTCAAAAATATTAGTGCCACTTTACAAAGGTTAATACAAAAACTTTTAGTCCACAGATTGTAGGAACTTAGAAGTCTATGTTGATGACTTGCTTGTAAAATGCGTCAACATCGGAGATCACATCTCTAACTTAAGAAGACATAATCTTAAGCTAAATTCGGAGAAGTGCATGTTCGGAGTCTTCTCCGAGAAGCTTCTTGGTTTCCTAGTTTTAGCTAGTGGAATAGAAGCAAATCTAGAGAAGATAGCGGCTATCAAACAGATGCATACTCTAACCATGAAGAAAGAAGTACAAAAACTGACCGGCTATATGGCAGCGCTAAGTTGTTACATAGCATAGTTGGGAGGAAAAAGGTTGCCTTTCATTAAACTTCTTTAGAAACATAGAAATTTTAAGTGGACTAAAGAAGGCAATAATGCCTTTCAAAATGTCAAGGAATACAAGTAAGGTATCCATGCGTTGTAACTGAATTCTAAAAGAGGGTGAAACATTGCCATAGACTGTTGCAACGGAATTCTAAAACACGGTGAAACATGGTTGTAGATCGTACAATAAATATAATTTTTCTTTCACACACATGTCAACCAAAACATATCTATGCAAGCTAAAATCCCAAAAGCAACATAAAATCTCGTAAAAAATTACTAAACATTGTAAAATATCATAAAAAGCATTAAATGTTGTAAAATCCCAAAAACAATATAAAGCCATCATCGCTATCAGGTCATTGAAATACCTCTGCCATCACTTTGCATTCGCTTGTCGAGCATCATTAACAGTCCCCACCTTGATATTACCCAGCTAACCAGCATTAGCACTTGGTCTCAAAATTTAGGCTGGTGTCAAATTTTCAATTGTATTTCTCAAAATGAAATTCCTAAAATACTCAGATCTTTTGCAAATTAAAATATCTAGAGATAAATGGCTATAAATTAAAAAATGACACACAATTGATCCAAGCACAAAGTTTGATAGTCTAGTAAAGCTTGCCTTGCAAAGCAATTAGTGTACGAGTAACCAAACATCAAAGCAACTATCTTGCTCTCTTGAATTTTTGTCTTGCTCTTATCTCACTATCTTGTTAAATCCAAGGTCATGCTATCTGCAAAAAGTTACCAAAGCACTTGAACACATATCCAAGCAGACAATGTCAACATGGAAAAAATCATGGAAAAGCTTTTTTAGCAAGTTTTGCTTGATTAATACTCCAAGTAAAGCAATTGCGTGGTAGAATTGGCAATTGGATATAGTTCACAACATATTAACACGGATTGAACTCTCACCTTTTCTTTGGGGGTAATTCATGGAGCATGTATCAGTTATATAAATTATACTGATCTCCCAACAAAGCTTATAAATACAATTTTTGTGCTATTAATGCTGTCATGAAGACAAAGAGACCTCAAGAATCTGATTGACAGCTTGCATTTTCTTTTCTCAAAACCCAATCTTCTTAGAGCACATGTCCTGGGATAAATTGACATCATTAGTCATTTTCCTCAATATATTGGTGTAAAGATACATTCAAATATCTAAATTTCACTGATTGACGCCTCGTACCTAGGAATTGCGAAGCAAAAAATCAAGAAGGTACAGAACACCCTGAGAAACAAAAGCATCAACTGTCGCAAGACCTTTCATTCTTGTAAGAGTAAAGAGCAAACTTATCAGGAAAGGTTCCCTTGAAAATTGAAAATTAAAACTTACCATTGAATCAGTAAAAATTGAACCAAGAAAGGTTCAATATATCTGACACCGATGCCAAAATAAATCTTTATAATTATCTCCTTATAAGCATATAATTCATTCAACAAATGCCCTAGACTCAATATAAGCACAGAGTCAATCAGTCAAACACCTTCTAAACTTGTGCTTGGAATAAACTAATCACAGTCACAATGACTGAGAAAATCAAACAATTGTACCTCATTAAATATCTAGGAATATGCCTAGATCAACTATTTACTATAAATATGAAACACGCTTATGCTAAATTTTCATTTTCTGCATTAAAGGAAACAGTTGTCTACAACAAAGAACTTAATAGTTCCATTAGGCCACAATTTTCTTCAGAAACCAAACTCTTGTTGTAAAGCAAAAAAAATTCAAACCACTTGTAAACATTACAAAGCTATGGACTACATGTTTTATTCACAAACAATGATAAACATAGAAGGAATTTTCTATAAAACTCAATGAAACAAAACAAGATAGCCAAGGGAACTAACAATACTTGCAAGCAAGGTTCAAAAACCCAGAACCAAAGGGAATCCTGGCCGACGGGCGGCACCGGTAATTGACCGATTACTGAAAAACTAGAAAAAAAACCATTCAAAATTCATGAATCAAATTTTGAATTTGGGTGGTTTGAAAATCGGTAACAGTTCCGATTACTGGAAAAACCGCTTAAAATGGGGGAAAGCCACTAAAAACAAGGAAAATTGCTAAAAAAATTAAAAAACCAAGCTAGGAGTATAACAGTTGAAGTATATTTAGTTCATATAATAGATAATCTAGCATCAAAAAGGCCTAAAAGTCCCTAAACCAACCTAGGAAATGCATTAGACCTAAAAGTAACAAGGCCTTTTTTACCAGTTCCCACTGGTAAATTCGATTACTACCGGTTTTTTGAACCCTGTTTACAAGATTTTCCATACCATATAGAACAAAAACAAGTCTTGAACTAATTCTTCATAACATGTTAAAAGCAGAGTAAACAATGGAAGAATGCAATATATAAAGTTGCCAAGTTCAAACTTCAAATGGCTAGGAAAGATATGAGTACTCTTCACAAAATTGAGGAAATGATATAAAATTTATTGATGATAAAGGTAAGTTTTTAAATTGTAGCATCCCAGAATTTTATTTGCATCTTATTGGAATTTATTAGGATTTTTTTGTATTTTATTTCAAAGTGTAAAGTAAGAAAACTTAATTTACCTGTTTCATAAAAGCCAAAAATAGTTCATTTTGTGTTTCCTGAGTTCTCCTAGAGTCATAGTATTTTTGGGAATTTTTTTTGGAATTTTTGGAGTTACTTACTATTTTCTAAGTATTCTTAAAGGTTCCTAGATTTTTTGTAAATCTAAAAACAAAATTTAAGATCCACTTCCTTCTGGGCCAACACGTGTTAGGCTCAGATTACATCCCCGCTGCCCCATCTAATCTCGGGTGTCCATTTTCATTTAACCGAGCCAATAGCCGGGATTCACTTTCCTTGACACTTGCACTCATCCATTTCGCCCTTCCCTCCCTCATTCTCTTCTCTCTCGCCAACATATGGGACCCGCATGTTAGCTCCTTCCTCCCTTTCTTCAACATTCGACTACCGCCATTGCCGCCCTGCCAAGCTCATTAAAGCAGTTGTTTCCTTCCAATTACCGGGCATTTGATGCCATTAGTGGCCCTAAATTACCCACTAAACATCCCGCCGCCTTTCTCCTCTTTAAACCCTATTAATCCCCTCCTTAAGCACCCACGACCGCTGGTCTTAACTCCGCAAATAATCAACGGCCATTCACCCTTCCCCACTCCTATATAAACCCTCCCCGAGCATCTTCTTCGCACACCGCACCTCGCTCCCCTCTCAATCACACATCTTAGCACCCGAGTACTTTCCACACCATCCCCTCCTCAATTGCTTGTCGGCGAGCTCCTCCGACGAGCAATTAATGGCGAAGGACCCCCTTCTGAGTTTGGAAGCTGGCAACAACACATTCTCTGCCTGGCTCTAACCTTGTCGACCACCGGAGCACCGCCGCCTCCGATGACCGAGCCACCTCCGCCGCTTCTTCTTCGCCACTGACCAATTCTGACCACCCAAAGGCTGCGCCGAGGTACCCAACCCTCCCAATAAATCTCTGACTACGGTAGCCTTCAACCACTCCGAACCGTTCGATCAATCCGACCCCTCCAAACCAACCGATTCCTTCGACCACTCCGCATTGTTTGATCACTTCGACCACTCTACACCACCCGATTCCTTTGACCACTCCGTACCATCCGATCACTTCGACCACTCCACACAGCTCGATTCCTTTGACCACTCCACTTTGTCTGATTCCTTCGACCGTTCTGCACCGTCTAATCCCTTCGACCTTCCGCACCATTCAATCCCTTTGACCATTCCGAACCGACCGATCACTTCGACCCCTTCAAACCATCCGATCCCTCCAACCTCTCTAGACCCTCCAATCTTTTCAACCATAGTCGCTTCTGACCGTTTCCATTTTCAACCACTACCACTCTTCTCTAAACTTCCGATCGCTACCACCTCCAACCGACCTCTATAGTCTTCAACTTCAACTGACCCTTGCCATCGACTTCAACCGACCGAGTCTTCAACTTTCAACCAACTGCTAAGCCTTTCGACCATTCAGTGGCATGACCACGCAGAACCATTTGGCCACATTCAAACTTTGACATATGAACACTATAGTTCGACTTCCGACCGGCTTCAACTTTCGACTTCCGGCTACCAGCCTTCAAACTTCGACTTCCGACCGCCACCATAGATTTTCAACCATTCTGTAGCTTTCGACCACATAGCTTTTGACCACAGTCAAAACATTGTATCTTCTACCGTACACAAAATACTGTAGCTTCTGACCACGTTTCCTTAACAAAAATAATTCCAGAAAATCTGAGTTGTTTTTTTACCCCTGTTCAAACTTCCAAAAGCTCATATTTTTCATCCAAGCTCCAATTGAACCCGTTCAAATTCCTAAATTCATCTCAAATTCTAAATATTCTGATTGAATTTTTGAGTTTTATTTTAATTCTGTTTGAATTTCTTTTGCTTTGTTTCTTCGCGTGTAGACTATGACGATTCCGGAGTACGACTTCGATGATTCGCAACACCAAGACTTCAAGCAAGGCAAGTTACACCTTTTGATCAAGTTACTCCCAGTGTTTTAAATTATTTATGTTGCTTTTAAAATTATTATGCATGCGTAATTTTATTCAAACTTAGTTTAAAATCTGATTTAAATTCTAGTTGTACACATGTCCTTTGTATATGGCGACATTTGACATTGAACATCAACAAAGCTTGTCACCCTAGATAAAAACCTAGTTAGTACATTAGTACTAATTTAAAATTTTGTAGAATTGTTTAGCCATGCTTAGAATGATTTTAGGTGGGATTATTGTTTCATAAAATGATGGTTTCTAAAACCTATTCTTGACTTCGATGAGTCAAAAAAGTCTAGAATTTTTGCAAAATAAAATATAAAATCTGGTTTAGACTTAAGCTAATGGTTAGGTGGTGGGTGCTGGCATGCATTATTGTTCGGTGACATAATGTTAATTGTCAGGCACAAGGGGTATGTAGTTGAGCTTAAATCAAGTTAAGGATCAGTCTGTAAGCTACTATTACAAAGTCACACCGTACTACTATAAGTCTTACATGGCACAAGAGGGGGCCCCAACATGTGGATTGATATTGTGGTGAAACCTTAGCGACGACGTGACTATGTTGACAACAGAACATTGTAAAGGCCTTGTCATGAACTCTCAGCCGCACACCTAAGACAGTGTGCTAAATGCATGGCAAAACGAGAGGACATGTCTTATGGGTAAAGTTGTACACCTCTGCAGAGTAACAAACTATCCTGGATAGCCGTATCCACAATCATGGACATGCTTGGTATGGTTTTTTCACATATTAGACTTTGCTTTTATAAAATCTGGTTTATGGTAAATGTGGAATCTGTTGGGAAACAATGGTCTAGGTGGGATGACCGTTGTAACATCCCAAAATTTCGCTCTCTGAAAAATTTAATTTCAAATTAATTAATTTAAAGTATTTGAACTTTATTTCGATTTATCTAAGTTTTTTTCAAAATCTAAATCAAATTTAATGCTCAACCTCTCTACTCGGCCATCACGTGTCGCTCCCTGATTCAATCCATCCTCGCCCGGTTTAATCTCAGCCACCCGCCTTCACTTACCCCTTCGTTTTAATCCGGTGGCCCTGATTTCTCTTTCACCTCGTGGCATTCGTCCGACCATCCACTTCTTCCTCCTTTCTCTTCCCTCTCGCCGACAGCCAAATCCCACCTGTCAGTGAATAAAACT
Source organism: Dendrocalamus latiflorus (assembly GCA_017311315.1). Taxonomy (NCBI): domain Eukaryota; kingdom Viridiplantae; phylum Streptophyta; class Magnoliopsida; order Poales; family Poaceae; genus Dendrocalamus; species Dendrocalamus latiflorus. The sequence continues at coordinate 34,168,348 of CM029655.1, read as the reverse complement.
CTTTTCCTGTTGAAAAATAATTCGGCCAGAAAATCAAAATCTCTGCTGACGTCACCCTAACATCATAAATTACTTTTCCATAGAACTATAATTCCTCTGAAAATCATTTCCCTTGATGATGTCATAATCGGATTTTTCAGTTCAAAAATAATTCCAGAAAATCAGTTTATTCTTTTTCTCTCCTTTTAAACTACCAAAATATCGTATTCCTTCATTTTAACTCCGAATGAGCCCATTAAAATTTCTAAACTCATCAAAAATTCCAATCTATCCATTTCTATCCTCTTTTCAAATTTTTGGAATTTTCAAAATTATTTGAATTAAATTAAAGCTTAGAAAGTAAAAATATTTTAAATGGCTAAAATATACCTCAAATAAATCCGAAATTATTTTATTTAGTCTTTTCGTTTTCCAAGGTTTTTATAGAATTTTTGCTGATTTTTTTCGAATTTTGTTTATTTTTTTTTCGCAAAACAATATATTATTTTTTTATTCCCGTTTTCTCTCTCCTCCCTTCATCTTCTTCACGAAGCCTTGTCCAGAACGTGGCCGCCATGGCCGTTTCCTTGAGCTCTTCATTCCTAATGAATTTCTTCACTGTTTTTCGTGCAATCAAGTGCATTCACTTGCTCTCTTCATGACTCCTTCATTCCCAACCGTTTCTCTCCTCCTTCATGTGCATTTACACGAAAATGAAACCGTTGCTCTAAAAGACATCGTCGTTTGATCTCCCTCTCCCGTCCACCTCCACCCCTATAAAAGGGAGCACCGTGAGCCCCTCCTCATCCCCACTCAACCCCGAAAATATCAAGTCCCCACTCCTCTTCTCTTGGGCGCAATCGGAGTTTTTCTTTTGTGTTCCAAGCGGCGTTCTTCGGCTTATTGCGCCTCGTCCGGTGGAGCCCCGCCACTTTTGAGCACATCCTCGGATTCGCCTCGTCGCGTTCTACGCGGTGCTCACCTCGCCTTCGCTAGAACTTTGCCGGAGCACCATCGCCTCCGTGGGCCATAGCGCGTCGTCGTTCCTCGCGTCGCCACCGGCCGTCCGTGCATGCTCGACCAAAACCAAGGTGAGCATCACGTTTTCCACGCTCTACTCTTCGTTTCGCCGCAAACCCCACATGCTAACTCCTCTCCGTTTGCCCGGAACGCCGATGTCAACCCGACGGTCGCAAAATGTCTTCTCCACCGTGTTCCGCCACCATCCGATGTCGTTCGCACCGTTGAGTTTGCCTCGACACGTTCTACGTCGTGCTTCCATCGCCCTCGCCTAAAGATTCCCCGAGTCCTCGTCGACCTTGTCAGGCCCAGACACTAAAACTGTACCTTCGCGCGTACACCCCTTTTTGGTAAGCGCTTCGATTTTTGTTCGCGTCATATTGTGTCCTAGCCTCTAAGAAATTTTTCTACCATTTTGTTTAATTTTTCGTGAAGCCAATTGTCAGGAATTGAGCTTTCCGTGAAAATGGCCGTTTGTGACTCCCGACGTCGATTCGTCGCCTCCGGTAAGCCTTAGCCCATGCCGTAATTTTTCTTAGACTTGCCTCACCGCGTTCTACGCTATGCTTTCTTCCATTTCCCCAAAAAGCCTCCACAAATTTTCACCTCCGACACCTCGCTATGGCCGCCAATGGCATCTCGTGTCCCCATCTATCCGGTGGTGTTTTCCCCAATCCGTTCGTGTCATGTCGTGCCAAACCATCCCAGGTAGCTACCTTTCAAATGGTTTTGGATTCGCTCCACTGAGCACCAAGATATCAAGTTTTTCCCGTTTCTCCACTGTCGTCATTCAAACGTCAATTGTATTATCTCCAATTAATTTTCAGCTTAGCCAATAATTTTCCTAACTTCACCATGCCATGTACTACCCTGCGCTCACCTTACATCTCCGCGTTCCATACCCGGTCTCCAACCTGCCGTTGTCTCTACCACGCCATCACTGCATTTTTCCCTCACCGCCAGTGATTGCCGCCGTTCCTCGCTGCCATACCTGTGTCACCACCTTCGCCTCATTGCCAGCATTCCATTTTGCCCATTCGCCAGCCATCTTGTAGCCAACCGCCACTGTATTATTCAAAAAGTAATCCTCGTATTTTGTTATCATTTCATGTGATGTCCAAAACTTCCAGATATTGGATCTCCCTCATACGAACTCCGAATCTGTTGATTCTTTCTCCTAAATTCATCTAAAATCATAATCTATCCGTCAATATATATTTTATAATTTTTGGATTTTAATTGGGTTTTATTTGAATTTATTTTGTTTGGTTCTTCGCGTGTAGACTACGACTAATCCGGAGAGTTCGATTTTAACGATTCGCAACATCAAGTCTCCGAGCAAGGCAAGTCTCCTTTGATCATCTTGAACCTATGATTTCGAAATGTTTTAATTATTTTAAATTATGTGCATTGCTATTTATATAAAATATTAGTTCAAATCTTAAGGGTTAGTTAAACCAACCTTGTTGTACCCTCCATTGAAATTGAATGTCATGTACCTTTGTCACCCTAGAATTTCATTTGTCTCAATAATGAGATTATTACTGAATCTTGGTGAATAGTGGAATGGTAGTATAATGCTTAGTCTCGCTATTTAATACCTTTGAAATCTTGAAAATGGGAAATTATGAATTATTGTAATATCCTTGTTTTTATAAAGTTAGTGGTAATTGGAGTTGCCACTGTTCTTTTAAAATAAACTAAAATGTGAAAATTGGTTTAGATTAGGGTGGATGGTTAGTTTGGATTGGTGCAGGAAGCACGAGATCTTGTAAAGTGTATGTTCCACCCTAGTCAATTAAGGACCGACGCTTGTGTTTGTCCAGACTGAGCATTAACCGTACAACCACAAGTCTATATGGGTACGACCTAGCTGACTAACTTACGATAGTCTAGTTTAGGTGCCACCAGTGGAAAGTGGATGCCAGGGATGGACTGGTTATTCACAGTGAGGGACAGGGATTTACTGTACTCATATGGCGCAAGAGGAGGCTTCGGTTCGGGCAGTTAGCCTACCTGCGGTGAAACCTCAGCGGGTGGTATCTAGCTAGATTAGAGTAAGGTAAAGGCTTTGTGATATTTTATCTGGGTCTCATGCCAAAGGAAGCGTGTTGACTTTTAGGATAATTTATCTCTTGTGGGTAAAGTTGTACAACCTCTGCAGAGTGTAAAACTATTCGAATAGCCGTGCCCACGGTCAAGGGCGGGCAAGGAATGCATTCACATGGTAGATTTCTGGTTTTGGTTTTAAAATCAAAAGTTTTGTATTCCAGGAGTGGAGGGAACTCTCGGAAGGGTATCCTAGCGGTTGGAGCCAGAGAGGGTGGATTTAACCCGCAGTTTTAAACTTGACCAATTGTAATTGGTTGGCTAGTGTTGGTAGATGGAACCTTCACTAGAAAGTTAATGATAGTTTCTGCTAAAACGTTTACTTTATTAACTTGATGCCTTCGAAAATAATTAGTAGTAATTGAATTTTAAAATATTGCTTTGTGCAAAAAAAACCGTATGGCCTTCCTTTGTTAAGCCTTGCATCTATGCATTTTTCCCAAGACTTGCGGAGTACATTCATGTACTCACGTGCTACACTTCAAATTAACTCTCAGAGGAGATCGAAGCTCAAGAGGTGAACTACGACTACTTCGTGGATGGATTCGTCGAAGGCTTTCCGGAGAACTAGGTTGCGTTTCCCCAGTCAATTGCCTGTGGCGTATTGATGGGTCTTGCTTTAGTTTCTTTTTGCTTCCGCTGTAATTTTTTTCTTTTTGCTTCCGCTGTAATTTTTTTCTTTTTGGTGTGAGGTCTTGAAACCTCAATTGTAATAATGAGACCTTTCGGTCTGTAATCTCGATTATGATAATAAAGCGTTGTTGGCAATGTATCATCTTTTCTGTTTGAACTGTGTGTACTAGCGTTGATCTGGGACTAGTACTGTAATGCACAGGAGGTCCAGGAGTTTCTACTCCGGGGTCTCACAACCGTGGTTAGGTTAGTGTTAGGTTGATGCCTACACTAACGATATTATTTCAACTAAAATGTTGTTTCTACATATTATACTAAATGTAGCTTTTGTACTTAATTTACTGTATTTACTTCAATTATGCTTTTTCGCGCAAATAACTTTATTATGCCTTCCTTTGACAATACTCATGCATGCATCATATCTATTAAACCTCTTGGTGTAACTTGTGGAGTACTTTATGTGCTCACCCTGCTTAAATCTGTTGTCAAAGGATGACTTCATTGACTACGGTGAGGAATGCGATGAATAGGCCATGTCTTACAGTCATTCGCCTGTGGGCAGGCAGGATGGTTTGCTCCTTGTTATTTATCTTCCGCTGGTTTATCTTTATGTTTGGCCTTGAGCCGTGCTATTGTAAATTTTGGCCATAAATTTGTACTCTTTTAATTAAAAAAAGTTTAGTTTTTATGTATGACATGTATCCCTATTAACCCTGTGTGCACTAGCTTTTCCTGGGATAGTGCAATTTACACAGAGAGTTCATGAGTTGTTGTTCTGGGATCCAACATAAATAGAGTACTTCATGTTACATTTTCACTAACTAATCCTCAGAGCCACCTGACTGGCCGCTATCCGATGGGGGCCCAACCTTCATCTCTTTTGCTATCTGGTTCTCGAAGGGCTTCACCTCTTCAAAGAACATGGTAGTTTTTCCTCTGAGCGGTCGAATTCCACTCCGAGAGCTTGAAAGTCGAGAGTGGGATGGGAAGCTTTAATCTTTGCTAATGCAAAGCTTACTCCATCAGTGATGGTGTCACTCATGGTCTGCTCGTGGTTACTCTGGGAGGTGGCCAGCAGACTTCAAGGGTGTCCAAGTTGTTAACCAAGACAACTTACCTTCTTAGTCACCTCTTCCGAGGAGGGGGCAAATGCTTTCAAGCCCATCTTGGTCAGCATGATGTTAAAGAGAAGAATCTTGTCTTGAAGAGCCCATTCAATCTCCTTCTTCTTCTCCTCAGAGCCAAGAGCTTTTTCTAGTTCTTCAACTTTCAAATTTTGCTCTACACGAATAGCTTAAAGTCAATCAAGAAACCTTACAAACAAACTAAGACTGCTCAAATAAATGATCAATTACCTTGGTTCTTCTTCTCATAAACTTCAATTGCTTCTTTATGTTGAAGGATGTTGTCCTTGAACTTAGTCGACTAGTCTTCCATCGACCGGTCCTTGGCTTTGCACATCTCCTCAAGCTTTAGGATGATAGCACCATTTGCCTTAGCCTCTTTTTCATAATCTTCTAGTTCTATCGACCATGACAAAGAAATAAGTGAGAAAAAGCAAAGGTTAGGAAGTAATAAAAGAAACAGTAAGAAAAAACTTACTTCTCAGTTGCAGTCTTTTCTTCTCAAGAATATTGAGAAGTTGTTCATTCTCAGTCAAAGTAGACCCGAACAGCTCTCTCTCCTTCCTGAGGATATCCTCAAGCACCTTAACAGTGCTTCCTAACCTGTAGAGACATCAGAAGAGTTAAGCAAAAAAATTTAAGACTAGAATGTAATAAGAAGAAAGATCATTACCATTCGTTGGCTTCTCGGTGGAGGGTAGCCCTTTCCTTCTCTAGGGCTAACGTTCGCTTGGTCATCTCCCCGACCAGAGCAATTCCCTCCACCATGTGCTAAAAAGAAAAGAGGAGAAAAAGAAACTTAGAAAAGTTTTGAAAAAATGCATCTTAAGTGATTCTGAGAGCTTACCTGGACTACTTTGCTTGCATACAAGAAGTAGAGTGCTTCGAGACTAGTCTTCAGTTCTAGGTCCGAGACCTTCCTCAGTACTTTTCTTGTTTCTAGCAAGAGTATAGCATGTAAGGACATGCACATCAATAGAATATGTTCTAAATTAGATCACATTATCCCCGCACTTCATGTCTAATCTATGAAATTTACTTGCCATGTAGAAAATTTGTCCATCCTACTTTTCTGTGATTTGTTGGTACTCAGGGTATTAGACTGTAACATCCTGAAAATTTGAAATCTGAAAATGTAAAGTTTTTGAATTTCTTTTGCAAATATGATTTATTTGAATTTGGAGTTTATGGTATTTTTCTGAATAATTTAATGAAGGTTCCAAAAAGTAAAAAGGACCAAGGGGAAACAAGCATGTTTAAATATTAGAAAAATTTAAAACTTAAAAACGAATCTGAAAAGATGATCCAGTATAAGGGGAGAGAAATCCGGGTTAATAAAATATAAAATATCATTTTAAAGATAATAGTATATAAAGGGAAAACCAAAAATAAATAGAGCCTAAACAAGTATGCATACAAGGGCCTAGAAAGATGAGCAAGACATAAAATGTAGTGATACAAAATATAGGCATGAAGAAAATGTAAATACGTGTATATATATATACACAAATAAAACAAATATAAAAGCTAGGTTAACAAAGAAGGGAAATAAATGAAGCCAGAAAAATATATAAGTATGTATATACCTGTATGCATAAGTATGTGTATGCATACACTAACTAAACAAAAGAAAAAGGAAAAGGAAAACCGGGCCGGCCATCACCCCGGCCCAGCCGTTCCCTCCACACGTAGCCAGCGCGCACGCGCGATCCAGCGCTCCGCGGCCCAGCCCGCGCACGCCGCGCCGCCTCTGCCACGTGGGCCCGCGCCCCCGATCGCGCCTCTCCTCTCGCTGCCGCGTGGCCGCGCGGTCGCCCGCGTTGTCCCGGCCGCGTCTGCCAGTGGCCCCGCCTCCATCGCGCCTTCTCTCACTGCCGCACGAGCCCCACGCGTCAGATCTCTCTTCCTCTGGCCGGTGGACCTCCCGCCCCACTCTCTTCTTCCTCCCCCGGCTTCTTTTTCCTCCACGCGCTGGCAACGCAGCTCTCCCTCGCGCTCGCTCCTTGCCGCAGCCAATCTCCCTCCCTCTCTCTCATACACCCCCGAGCAAGTTCAATGCACCCCCGTTCTCTCTCTCCCACAAAATCTCGGAAGAGATTTGGTTCATCTCCCCCGCCGGCGTGAGCAGGGCGGAGGCCGACGCTGCCTCGCCACGTACCTCCCCCTCCCAGCTATAAAAGCCTTGCCTGGGAGCCCCAAACGCACCACACTCCCCTCTTCCTCCCTCCCCCGTAAACAATTGAACCGAGAGCCCCAATTCCCCGCCAGCCCCCTCCTTCTTCCCGAACTCCGACGATCGCTGATCCGCCAAACCGAGCCACCAGAGCTCAATACCCTGCTCTTGAACCATCTCCGGAGCATCGCGAAGCTATCCCCGGTCTCCCCCGCACCTCCCGAAGCCTGTACCTCGCCGTCACCGGAGCTCCCGCCGAACCACCGCCACCGTACGCCGCTAGCCTTCTCCGGTGGCCGTCACCTCCGACCGTCTGCACCCACGTCTTCCCCGGCACCCGGAGATTATATTCCACGCAACCCCAGAACCTCCCCGGCAGCCCTCGCCGCCGGCCACCGTCGCCCTCGACATCTTCTGCCCGGCCCCCTCCGCGAGCTAGCACAAAAGGCTTGATCGTCCATATAGGGTAGGCAATGCCTCCCCGCTCACTTGGTTACCAGCGCGCGTCTCTTCTCCCTCCTGCTCCCGCAGCGCGCGTTCGAGCCTCCGGCTCTGCGCGTAGCGGTCGAGCGTTTCTTTTAATTTTTCCCCGCTGACAGGTGGGCCCCGCTCGTCAGCCGCTACGGGACCGCAGGCCCACTGACAGCCGGACCCCACCTGTCAGTGTCTAACGCACATCGACAAGTGGACCCCACTGGCCATAGACTCAAGATTAAACAAAATAATAAAAAGATAAAGAGATGAAAATAACCAGTGGGTCCCACCTGTCAGATATTTTGGAATTAATTAAACCTGAGAACTTCAAATAATCATAACTTATTCACTTTAACTCCAAATGGAGTGGGACAAATTTCTAAATTCATCTAAATTCAAGATCTATCCAATGGAACTGAAATCATAATTTTTAGAGTTCATTTAAATTTCTGGTGATATTTTGATGTTTTCTTTTTATCCGAATTTTCGCGCACGATTAAAATAGCTTACGAGGCTCAAGAAGAAGAGTTCGAGGCAGCAGCCCTAGAAGCTCCGGATAATCAAGCGCCAGACCACAGTGACCAAGGCGAGTCAATACTTTGATCATGTTGAACCTACATTTCTGCAAATTACTTTGTTTTAAATTAACAAATTGCATTGCTGTTATTTTTATGCAAATGCATGCTAAATTTGATATTCTAGTTATATGCCATTGTTTACCTTGAATAATATTACCCCCTCCTTTGAGTATTTGAATGTGTGAACCTTGTCGCCCTAGCAAAATTATAATAGTAGTGTTTTAAAAATAAGTCCCTGGCTATATGCTATGCTTAGTTTTGCATAGATACTCAGGGGGCGCTGAAATGCCCCATACATCATGATCGCTTTTAATGATGAGAAAAGGATTTGGGCAGTCATGACGGGAATGACTGGTATATGTTGGTATGATTACTTTATGTTCCCAAAAACCCCAACATGCTTGAATATCTGGGCGGATTGGTTCGAGGGTGTGTGAATGTGGTGCAGTGGAAGCACAAAGTGGGTTAGTGGTAGACCGCCCAGATAACCCTAAGTACTGAATCTTGTGATGACCTCCCAGTGTACCACAGTACAACCACAAGCTGGCAAAGTGTAGGCCGGGTTAACTAATTTGTATGGTTCTAAGGTGGTTACGCGAAGGTGTGAACGCGAGCAAAGGGATGGATGGTCGCATCCCCGCCTTTGCCCGTGATGGCTCACGGGGGACCCTTCTCGAGGGATATGCGCATCCTACAGAAGGCAGAACCTAGCGGGCGTAACCACAGTAGGACTATACATTGTAAAGGCACTGTGATGGTCTGCTCAACCACATGACTAAGGAATCGTGTGGGGCAACGAGTTGATTGTCTCTTGTGGTGAAAGTGTACAAACTCTGCAGAGTCTAAAACTATTCGAATAGCCGTGCCCACGGTCAAGGGCGGACATGGGAACTTAACTAGATATAGTTCTGTTTTAAAATATTGAAAACTGGGTATAAAAAGGCTTGTAGGGCGAAGGACTGCCCTAGTTTGGAATTGTCCTGGGTGTCGTCCCAGTGGTAAGTTAAGCGGCTATAACGCTGAAGAAATTGCTATATGGTGCAGATGCCATGTAACGGTGGATGGAATCTGAATCGATATTAATAATGCATTTCCTTGTACATTATGATTTGTTCAAAATTGCTAAGTCATCGGGCTTTTTAATTACTTGTATTCCAAAGCACTCCTTGCAAAACAAAATAACCCGAGCCTCTCCTTTGTTAAGCCATGCATACTATTTATTTGTATTCTGTGTATTGGCTCGCGGAGCACGGGGTCGGAGTGCTCACGCTCGCTTTTGCGGCAAATTCAGAAGCAGGAATCGGATCACTACGCTTCAATAATACTTTTGGGGCACGATGGCGAAGAGGATGAAGATGTCGAGAACTAGGTCGCGAAGCTCCAGTTGGCTGGCTGTGGGCATGTCCTGAAGGTCCCACATGTGTGCTTCGTTCTTCTGCTGCTGCAATTTAATGATTTCGGCCTCATCGGCCCATGTGTAAGTTTGCTATTATATTTACGTTTCCGCATGATATGTACTTTGATAATCAGAACTGTAACTGTGTGCACTATCTACTGATCCAGGGAATAGTGCAGTTAAGCACAGTAGATTCTGGATTGTAAAATCTGGGTCTGACATAGACTGGCAGATATAATTGCTACTCCATTATGTTCTGAGGCATGAGATGTACAACATTTCATGGAGGATAAAAAAGTGGCGAAAATAAATTGAAAAGGTTTTATTAATGTACTATCATGACCACAAAAACTGAGGGAAGTACATAACTCTAAACTCTACATTTTTTGCCACCAAAAATTACTTCGTATTATGTGAAACAAGCACAAAGATGCATAATAACAAAACCAATTTTATCATCATCCATTTTTTGGGTAAGATTTACCATGGAAAAAATGGTATAACAAAGGCACTCTAATCAAGACCTGGAACAAACCCACTACCAAACTAGCAAAATAATAGCATTGTGAATTGGATCAAGCATACCATATATTTTGAGATATTAAGATATCCTAGTCTGCCTTCTATTGTCCATAACAGCACAGAACTAATTCCCCTCCGATGAGCTTCTCCAAGGCCTCCAATGGGAGGCCAATCATCTCGAGTGTCTTCTCCCAAACTAGCTATGATGTTTCAAGGTTATGTGCTTCTTTAGAGGCACTCATTGGATTACAGTCATATGAAATGCAAGCACAAATAGGCCTTCGAGCTCGCTTAAAGAAAAGGGTGATAGGCCTTGCGGTGATCGAGTGATCCAGGAAGAAGCAGGTGACCCGAATCAACTGGCTCAGCGAAGGAGATGCTAACACAAAATTCTTCCACCTCAGAATAAACTCTCGTAGTAGTAAGAACTTCATCCAACAGCTCTCCACGGGCCAGGACTGGGCTGTGGCTAACGATGATAAGGCAAATGTGCTTCTCAACCACTTCAATCAGATCTTGGGCCACTCCCCGCCCGCTGGCGTGTCCTTTAATTGGGATACCCTCCACTTGTCCCGCATAGACTTGGACATCCTAGCTACCCGTTTCATCGAACAGGAGGTGCATGATGCGATCCTCCAACTTTCGGCTAACAAGGCTCCAAGACCTAATGGGTTCAATGGAAACTTCTACCACGCATGCTGGGACATTATAAAGGGTGATTTCATGGCGGCCCTACAAGCCTTCTACAATATAAGAATCATCAATTTCTCTTAGTCAAACACTGCTAATCTAATACTGGTCCCAAAGAAGGATGACTACCAAACTGCAGGAGACTATAGACCCATTAGCCTCATCCACAGCTAGCCAAAATCATTACAAAAATCTTGGCCTTCAAGCTAGCGCCCTTCATGAATGATCTAATTTCCCCAAGTCAGAGCACATTTATCAGAGGCAGATGCATCCAAGATAACTACCTCTATGTGCTCAACCTAGCTAAAAGATACCACTAGAACAGAACCCCATCCCTCCTTCTCAAGCTTGATATTGCAAAAGCATTTAACTCGGTTCATTGGGAGTATATGCTCGACCTGCTACAGAATAGGGGATTCCCACTACTTTGGAGGGACTGGGTTGCTTGCCTCCACTCCTTTGCCACCTCCACGGTCCTTCTCAATGGGATCTTGGGAGAAACAATACAACACCGCAGATGCCTGTGATAGGGTGACCCATTATCTCCTTTCCTTTTTATCCTAGCGATAGACCCATTGCAGAAAATCCTCAACATCGCTACGCATCTTGGAGGCTTGCGGCCCCTGGGAGGGTGTGTGATGGCCCTACGAACCTCCCTCTATGCGGACGATGCCGCCATCTTCCTAGCACCTAAGGATGACGATGTTCATATTCTACTCAGCATACTTCATAAGTTGGAGACACCACAGGCCTTCACACCAGCCTCCACAAAAGTCAGGTGATACCTGTCAGCTGTGACCAAATTGATCTACAATGAATCATGCATGACCTTCCCGCCCAACTAGCGTCCTTCCCCCTCAAGTATCTTGGCCTACCCCTCAACACCAAAAGACTACGTAGGGTGGACTTCCAAGTGTTCGAAGACAAGTATGCGAGTCATTTGAGCAGGAAGACCCTCATCAAATCGGTCCTGATAGTGCAGTCCACCTACTTCCTCACAGCCATTAGGCCACCAAAATGTATAATCAAAACCTTGAATAGAAAGATGAGACAGTTCCTCTGGGTGGGATCAGAATAACAATTAATGGGTGGCAAATACAAGGTTAGCTGGGACAGAGTCTGTAGGCCTACACACCTGGGTAGCCTCGGCATTCTCAATCTAGAGCGCTTCACTAGGGCCCTCAGACTAAGGTGGCTCTGGCAACAATGGGGAACTTAAACAAAACCTTAGCATGGAATGGAAATCCTATGTGACGATCTAGATCGAGGCCTCTTTGCAACGGCCACTACCATAACAATAGGGGACAAATTGGAGGCATCGTTCTGGACTTCACCGTGGGCGGAAGGGAACAGACTATGTGATATCGCTCCCACTATCATTAGAGCCTCCACGAGGAAGAACCGCAACTTAAACATTGCCTTAGCAGGAAACAACTGACTGCATGACCTAAACTAGGCAGGAGGCCTTACCCCGCAACACATACAAGAACTAGTCTCTATTTGGGGGTACACCTACAACATAACCCTGTAGGACGATGTCCATGACACAATTGTTTGGAAGCTAATCCCCAATGGAGAGTACACTGCCACCTCTGTCTATAGAGCGTAGTTGCTAAGGGCGGTTCAAACTACTTTGAACGCCTGGTCTGGAAGACTTAGGCACCACAATGATGCAAAATCTTTGCTTGGTTAGCCATACAAAATAGGCTATGGATGGTGGACCGCCTCGTTAGGCGGGGCTATCCCAATCACCACACTTGTCAACTTTGCAGACAAGCACCTGAGTCTGCCATTCACCTCCTGGCCCAATGCCGCTACTCTAGAAGAATTTGGACCTCTGTAGCGCTTTGGACTGCTTGTGACTCAATAAACCTAGCATCTTGGAGAGCCGGCTGCTCAATTTGGGAACGATGGGAATCCGTAGAGCTTAAGCCTGGAACACCCCATAAGGCAATGACATCGTTAGTCATGATTGTCTCTTAGCATATTTGAAAGGAGAGATGTGCTTCTATGCTTTCTTTAAAGTGATTTGCACAACTTTTAAAGCACAACTGAATGGTAGATAGTGATTACTTACCCCCTTCATGTGCTTTGAGATTAATACCATTCTTGTTAGAGTGGAAAGCATAGAAGTACTACTCTTGAAAGGAGCGTAATGCTAGGGTGTTCTGTGCGACGATGACGGCACCAATACCCTTGGTCACCACAATTAAGGAGGAGGCTGCAGCCAGGGTGCTTGCGGGAGCTACCAAGCTCGCAGGCCTCTCAATCACCCCTGTAACAAACTAGTTTTTCCTTCCGGTCGTGGTGGCCATCTCGTGGCCACTATTTGTCTTTGCCCCTGGCCCCCCTTGATCTTTTGTCATTCTCGTTTTAACTCTCCCTTTGAATTAATAGAAGGCAAGCCTCTTGCCCACTTAAAAAAAACAAATGCAAGCACAAACAGGCCAGTCTTCAGACTTCAACACCTCACAGTATTCTGGAACTTGAGGGGTCAGAAGCTGCAAATAATGTACTTCGTGAACCTGCATTAGATCAGAAATGAAAGATTGTGTATGTCAGAAGATGTAGAAATTGTTAAATGACAGAAAGGCAACAAACAAAAGTTCCAGAATTTCACCTTCTTGATGGATAACTTAATATATCTGACATGAAAAATATGGTATTTGAGAACTGTTGTCGGTTTATACAACCAAAAGTCAGTATCTCCTGAATTTCATTGAATAGCTGGAGGCCTCGAATAACTGTAACTACTCAATGTCATCCCTTCGTTCTACAAGATAGGCCATCTAAGATCTTGATACAAATATATGTTACTCCGTTAAATTGTGGTTCTTCGCAGGATGGCTGCCATCCCTAACTGAGTAAAAACCAAATCAACCTCAATCTTTTCGACACGTACAGCTGAGCTCCTCGAGCCGCTTCGATTCCGGAGACAGAGGGGAAGGGCTGGTGGCGGGTGTCAGGGGCCTGCGGCGAGGGGCGGTGACGGTGGAGGCGTCGCCAGACCGAGGGGGGTCGTCGGACTAGAAGGAGCGGAGGCGCGCTAGGGATTTTGCCGCTAGCTGCGTGCGGCCGGGAGCGGTGGATGGCTCGGTTTGGGGTAGGGCTACAGTGTCGGGTGGGGGCGTTTTGATAAAATGGCGATGGTAGGCGGGCGAGTGATTGCAAAACGCGCAGTGCTCGCTTCCCATCGGTCGGATTGAGATCGAACGGTCTAAAAGTGGTGCGTGCATGAACTATGCCATGGGCATAGGGTACGGCCTCACAAAAAAAGGTCCAGGAAACAAGTTGTACAAAGAACCTTGGGCCCCAGGTGTCAGCTACTGGGTACGTCAAGTGGTGCCCCAGGTGTCAGCCACTGGATACGTTGCCAGGCTCACGGGCCCACATGCGCGGAACGGCCTATAAAAGGGGAAGCGCAGCACTGGGGCCACCAGGTTGAAATTCAAATTTGCAGCGGTCTCCTCTCCCCTCCCCTCCCCTCCCCTCCTCCGAATAAGCGCAAGCCTCCCTCCCATTCCGTTGCTCTCCTCATCCTCTCTCGCCGGCGATCGTCGCGCCCGCCTCCTCGAGACGGACCCTCTCCGGGAGCAAGCGATGAAACTGAAGATCAACAAGGCGTGCGACCTCGCCTCCATCTCCGTCCTCCCTCCCCGGTAAAGTGCCCGACCGACCACCCCGCCCAATTCCGGCCCGCTCGCCGTTCGCTGCTTCCGTTCTGACGTGTGTCTTCGTTTATGGCGCGTTTTCGGTCATTTCAGGAGGACCGGAGGGAGCGGCAGCGGCGGGATGAGTGGGTCTGCTTCCGCAGCGGCCGGGGCGGTGGCGTCGCAGCAACGGTCGCAGACGCTGTCGCAGCAGTCGTTCTCGCAGGGCGGCGGGGGAGGCGCGTCGCTCCTGCACTCGCAGTCGCAGCTCTCGCAGGCCTCCCTCGACGAGAACCTCCTCAGCTTCCGCCTCCCCTCCCCCGCGCGTGATCAGGTCCCGTCGTATACATCATTCCCTCCCTCTCCCGTTGTTGTTCACGTGTGCTGATCGGTGATGCCAGCCGTTCGTTTCTGCTGAATGAATGGATCGTAGGATCAGTGGATTTGGTGTTTATGGTTTGTGAAGGGTAATTACTAATTAGTGGTTGGGGACTCCGACCGTCAGTCTTGTGTTTGGTCACAGTTGCAACAAATTGATCGGTTGGGGATTCCGGTGAATTACCGTGCGCATGATTGATGCGTAGAAGGAATAATTCAAATTGCTGCAGTGCACATTTTACTGGGCAAATTCATAAACTGAGTATTGCTGCAGAATTTTTGGGGTGTTTTATTTGGTCAGCGACCAAATTATGGTCGCGATCGCACAAATTTGTATGCTGCAGAACCACACTGCATAGATAGTCCAAGTTCCAAATTAACTGTTTCTGCCATCTTCTTTATGTGAAATTAGTAAAAATTGCTTGCTCTGCTAGCACCATGTTGGCATCTCTCTTTGGTGCACGCATGTACTGAAACTATCAGGGAATTGAGCTCCATGGGACTTTATTCCGCTAGACTGTGAAATTGTGATTTTTATCAGTGAGACTATTTGAAATTGACGCCCTTCTAGGAACACTAAGTATGAAATTTCGTCACATTAATATCTGTTCTTCAGAAATGACTTTGCCCAAACTAGCAGTTCTGTTTCTGCTAAATGTTTCACTAAGAGCACCCGTGTTGCTAGTTACATCTTAATAATATACATGATGTATAGTTTTTGTCTCTTGCCGAATTGTGAAGTCCATGGTGTTTCCATTGGTGACCAGAGATTCGGCTTGCATGATGACTCATCGAAGAGGGTGCCTTCATTACCTGCCAGTTCAGCTTCTTGTGTGCGAGATGAATCTCAGCTGCAACTGGCAAAAGTATCAAGCAACCCTGTCCACCGGTGGAAGCCCTCTCTTCCGGATAGTACATGTAAACTCTCAAGCCCCTGTGCTGCATCTGATAGAAATTTTATTTTGTTCATACCAGCACAGCAGCATTTTCACATGAAGTTCAAGCACAATTATTTTTGGTGTTTTGAATAGGTTCATTTTCTAATCTTATTTACGGAGCATGTCAGCTGGACTGGTGCATGCTTTTATAATAGAAAGTGCATCTGAAGCCGTTCTATTTCTAGACTCCATTTTTAAGTTGTCACATTATGATGGTATATTTTGGTTTGTCTGCCTACCTGACAGATAGCATTTCAGCAGTTCAGGTTCCTAATGAGGATGTTGAGCGCAAATTTCAGCATTTGGCAAGTTCAGTACATAAGATGGAGATGGTACTAGACTCAGTGCAAAGTGATGTTATGCAGTTAAACAGAGCCATGAAAGAGGCATCACTAGATTGTAAGTCCCCTAATTTATACTTTCGATCATAAGAGCGATTGCAACTGCTTCTGTTTTGTTCATGAAATTTTGCACTCTAATTCTGTTCTTATTCAACAACTGGTGCATCAAATAACTGAAAGCATGTATTTGTTATGTTCAGCTGGTAGCATACGGCAGAAGGTTGTTAACCTAGAGAACTCACTTCAGCAAATTGTAAGCATAATTGATGGTTGGGTCCTTTCTCCTACAAATTTTTGTTCAAACAGACAACAAAGTTTGATTTATTCAAACACGTTATTACAGCTTAAGGGACAAGATGGTCTCAAAGCACTCATTGAAGGCAGCACAAAAGGCAATCTTGATCAGCTGAGTGTTTTGAACTCTCACACCAGCAAATTGAATGAGATATCCTCGACCCTTTCAGTCTGGCCAAAGCAAGTGCAAGCAGATTTAAGGCAACTGCAGGGTGACATCTTCAGAATTTTTACAGAAGAGATGGAGGTACTTCTTAAGTTTCTTCTGCTATGATCCACCTCTATTTTTAGTACAACTCTGCTAGGTTCATTTGTCTTTTGGAATTATTCTGATGGCTCACGTGCATATAAGTAATTATCATTCTGATTTACTATTATGTGAAGTTCTCTGTTATCTCCATATAAACATATAAGTTAGTTACTCATATTTTTCTTGTATATTCTATTTTTTTCTTTTCGAAAAGGCTTCTTCTTCTTGTATGTACATGATGCCTAACATTCAACAATGTCAGTGTGTGCTAGTGTTTACTAGCATTTTACCTATAAGTTTAGAGATGGCTTAAAATATACGCACAATCCTGCATATCATGTGGCATGCTTAAACCTCATCACTTTTCACACTGAAAGCAACCCATGTGGGGCCATAGTTTTGGTCTAAGTTGGCTGATCTTTGCCTCTTTGTGTAGGGGATTGTTGGAGCTATCAGGTCTCTCAATAGTAGGCCTTCTGCAATGCAAATGCTAGCAGTATGTATACTCATTACTCAACTAATTGAGTCCATAAGTCTTTTCTTATCCTCCTCTTACTTTTTTTTTTTTTTGACTTGGCTGAAGGACCAGAGCTGCACCACCAATGAAAGAGCCCTGAAGAACCAAGTACCAGTAGCAAATGGGAGACCCCTGATGAACCAGATACTAGCAGCAAATGGAAGACCCCAGATGAAACAGATACCAGTAGTAAATGGAAGGCCCCTGATGAGCCAAATACCAGTAGCAAATGGAAGGCCCCAGATGAACCAAATACCAGTAACAAAAGTGTAATATTCTAGCCTCAATTTCTTACAAAGTTCAATTGGTTAGCTAATTATCTATTCCCGTAGTATGTAGCACTGAACTGAAATTTCTCTTGGTGGAATCAAAATGCAGATTGAGGCTTTAAATCTTGAAATCCTCAAAACCAAGTGCTAGATATTTTTATGCTTTCCAATAGGCCGATTAAATATTCATCCTTATGTGCATGATCTTTTGACAAGATGCTTCTTTTTCATTACAAAGCTGATAATGCTGGCATTTCCAATCTTGATATGATAAATGTTCTAATGCTTGTACAATGCTCCTAGAACCTTATCTCTTTTTTCAGCAAGATTATATTAGCGTCTATCAGTTGTACTACTAACATGACTCCACTTTCTGAATATACATATGTCTTCACTGTTTTTCTCGTAGTGTCTTTGATTTTGTCAACTAATGAGGCTTGTTTGTTAATGCCAGCCTTCCTGCACCTTTGGTTTATCCTGCAAAGGTGAAAGATCCGAAGCCAAAGGTAGAGCAGGGAAAGGTAAAAGCGGCTCCACAAAAATTGGTTGGTTCAAGCTACAGGCTGGCACCAAAACAGGAAGAGGTGGCGAACCGAAAGGTCAATCCACAAGTGCCAACGAAGACGGTAACCCGTGCAACCTTGCTCCTTTCTAGCTTTGATGTATGATTGCCTCGTCTTAACTAAGTCGCTGGTTACTACTGCTTCGGACCAATGCTTTCAGTGATTCTGTTGCAATATTGCTAGCTAGTGGTTCAAGAACATCACTGAATTCACTGGGGCATGCTTCGTTCATGCCGCAGCTGTAACTTTGTAGTTTGCGCATGTAACAAGTAATAGTATTGCGCTTGTAAGCAAGTAATAGCAGGTTGGAGAGTTGTACTTGCCCTATGTTCAGTGCGTGATGACGCTTGCTTGTGAATGCAAAATGCAGGCACCAGTCAGCATAATCAATATCGACTCAGACGATGAAAGTGCAGGACGTGCTTCCTGCGTGATTCTGAAGACAGGAACAGGTAGCCGCTATCAGCAGTCCGATCTTTTTTTCCCCCCATGTGTTTGTTACGTTGATTTTCCCGTGCTCTCCCCTCGAAAGATGGCATTCTTTTCAATAGATGAACAACACCCGGATATCAACAACGCCATAGTGATTCTGCATTGTAACAAAACTAGCAATCATTTAGGAAAAAAAGGAGGAAATTGTTGGTTGTGCCTATCATCTCATATCATCCCCCTGTGCCATTTACTGACTTATTCACACCGCGCTGTATATATATATGCTGCAGCAGCTGACAAGGCGGGGGAGTCCCACTGGATGAAGGAAGGCACCGACGAGGAGGGCCTGCAGATCCTGCGGAGGGCGAGGAAGAGGAGGAGAAGAGAGATGCAGTCCATTGTGCTCGCCTAAAGTAATGGTGCCTCAAAATTGTGTTTTAACAGAAAGGAAGAAACCAAAGATAATTAAGAGAAGAAAAAGGAGGAGGTTATCAGAGACAAGATCCCCGTACGTAATTAGGTAGGTTAATTAGGTGCTCGTTGCACCTGGTTGTTCTGTTCTATGCTGCTGTTGTGTTGGTTGAGATCAGGCCAGGTTGTATGCATATGCATGTCCCGTTTCCCTTCAGAATAGCAGTGTGCTGCATGCTGTATCACAGGCATCACGTACAGGCATTGTTTGTTTCCACAGATCTGTCATTATTATCCGGCTATCTCATTTGTCCACGATATCCACCATGATTCATGCACAGCTATCGCCTATCGACATGCAGATTGCGCCCGCCTCATTGCAGGAGCATTTCCTGGGAGTGACGAGTACATTTGCCCTGATAACAGCTAACAAGCAGAAAAATGTCGTCATTTCAGATGCTTTCTGCCATGCAGCAGCATGGTAACGGTTGCAGTTTGGTATGTGTGCCTTGCTTGCAGTACGACGCCGGTTTGATTCGATTCGTTCGTTGCCCATCCCAGCCGGTGGCACCGCGACAGCTAGCCCACTCACGGTCTCGGCGGCACCGCACTTCCAGCAATACGTTGCGATTTCTGCGCGCACTCGTGCCATACATGCATGCTGTTTAGTTGCTCATCTAGCAACTCACGGTCGGGCCCCCCACCCCTCCAAAAAAAAGGAAAAAGTTCAATTTTGAGTTTTTTGTTCAAAAAATAGTTGTGCAAAAATTCGACAATAAATTGGCTAAAAAATCCAAAAAATCAAATCAAAGAAATTTGATAAAAGATTCAATACAGGGAAAAAACGCAATGCGCACATCATTTATTACTGTTTGTTACGTACATGTCACTGATTTCATCTTAATTACTCACATAACCATTACTTAATTGCGAAATGTACAATATGTGTGTTAGTTGTTATCTGCGAGATACGAAGGGAATCACGCAAAGATGGAATGGAAAGATATCATCAAGAGGAAGGAAACCAGACTTAGATCCCCGCGAATTGACTCTCTAGAAGAGAATAGGGGTTAGGTTACAGCCATGTGCCAAACTATACTCTACACAGATAACTTCGCCACATCAAACAAAGGAAGGTTCATGAAGGGATCATGGCAGTATTCGGACTCTTTGTTGACATAAAACCATTCGTAATGCTAAAACCCTAGAAGACCGCTATATAAAAGAATTAGATTGAATCTACAGAGAAGAGAACACGTGCGTTAGCCACCATGTCCAGAACACCATCTCCGCCATATTTTCCAGCATTATTCATCCATTTTTCATACTCCCTTGTAATCATCCACCCATCGGTGTACTGGAACATAGAAAACATCTTATTTAATATATCATTGTTATTTCCAGATCAACGTTATTATGTTCTTATTTATTCACCATGATGATGCGTGAGTAATTCCCTAAGGGCTAGGGCTATACAAGACAGTTTTTCAACCAGTGTAAACCCTTTGAAGCTTGAGTGCATGCATATGTAAGCTCAGAAAAAACCTGCATGCATCTAGATATTTCTTCCAATTCGGGAAAACTGGTTAAGCCGAGTTTGTACAACTCTACTAAGGGCTAGGGGTTGTAGATAGCCATGTAGCATTAGAGATTATAGGGATGATCTAACATTCACATATGCTTTTGTATTTATCTTCGATGCCAATTTTTGTCTATCTTTCCTCGACACTAGGACTCAAAGGACCCCAATAATCCATAGGTCGGCACAAGGCAAGATAAAAACAAGTGATACGTAGAAGATCGATCGACAAAGTCTGTGACAATGAAAGTGGCAAAGATCGGCTTTTGGAAGCAATTCACTTGAGGAGTTTAGCATAGCCATGAAGCCTAAGGCATTTGTCCGGTGGTAAGCCGTGATAATGCAATAAATCCTTAATTGTGAACTTAACATGCAATGAGCGCACGTGAGTGGGACAATAGATTCTCCTATACGATATTTGTCCTAGGAAGATGTATATAAGATGTGCCGCCTACGTGAACTTTTGATATTATTACAATTGCCCTCATTATCTAGATCATCATTATCATCCCCATGATTATCTAATGTAGCAAACAAGGTTTGAAATCACGAATTGCAAAGGAAACTATTGCAAATAGGGGAGGCTATCCTACAATGGTTCTGTTGAAATGATGTTAATTCTATTAATTTCAGTGTTATGTAAACTACTACAAAAGAGAAATGCTTATAACAAAGTATTGGGCATCATCAAAGTACATCAAAATCAAATAAATACAATATTTTTTGTGAATGCTCAATTTAAAATCTAAAATAAAAAATTGATAAAACTTATTATTTTTATTTGATTTACTAGAAAAGTAAAAAAAACTGAAACTTTGAAAGTTGAACTCACGTGTAAATTGATGTTTCTAAAACACCAAAAAATTGAATATCATGAAATGGAATATAAAATGTAGAAGTCTCTGAAATTTTAAAATTGAATGCAAATATATCTATATTTTAATCCAAATGTTCTAAAGA
Source organism: Dendrocalamus latiflorus (assembly GCA_017311315.1). Lineage (NCBI taxonomy): Eukaryota > Viridiplantae > Streptophyta > Magnoliopsida > Poales > Poaceae > Dendrocalamus > Dendrocalamus latiflorus. The sequence continues at coordinate 34,147,068 of CM029655.1, read as the reverse complement.
TTGGATTTTAATTTTTACAATTTTTTTATAGAGAAGTCTTTGTTTAGATAGAAGAATATAATATTTTCTAATTCAAATTTGAAAATGAAACTATCACGCAACAGTTGTTGCAATTCTTTTGTCTTATAGCCATAGTCTTAGCATTAGTCTTAGCTTTAATTATTAGTCTTTTAATATTATTCTCTATCATAATTACTGCCCTTCATTGTTATATAATTGTTGTTTATTAATTAGTTGCTCAATGATAGTTAGAATATTTCACATATCCTTTTGGATTCGATATTAAACCTTAGAATGCTTCGAGGGAAAGTACTATATGGATCCCGTACACTTTTAAGTCATCAGAGTAGAGACGGCACATCAAATGGGGAAGGGTGGCGGTGCATTCGATCTGGTGGGAGCAGGAGTGGCGATGCAGGCCAGCGCATATGGTGGGAGAAGGGCGGTAGAGCAAGACGGTGGGAGCAAGGGCCGCGGAGCCCGATGACGAAGAAGGCTCAGAGGGAGGGAGAGCATCTACCCCTAAAATCCACCAGTTCAATTCTTTCCTACGACCACCCCAAATTGTGCCCCCAGCAGTCATGAGTTTTCCTGCATCCACACCAATTCGTGTCCCCAGGAAAACCAACCAGTGAAATCAACGATCAAGGATCAATTCCCACCTTTCTCTCTCCTTACCCACTCATATCCAACGATCCAAATCCAAAGCGGACTCGCGATCCCCACCTCCCCCGCGCGACTCCTCCCCTCCCTCATCCGCCGCTCCGCCTCCCCACGATCTCCGCTCCTCCCCCCGTTCTCCGCACCGCCTCCTCCCCTCCCTCCTCTGCTCGCGCCGCCTCCTCCCCTCCCTCCTCCGCCCGCGCCGCCTCCCCTCCCTCATCTGCCGCTGCGCCCTCGCCTACTCCTCCCCCCACTTCTCCGCACCGCCGCCTCCTCCTCCTCCCACTTCTTCGCACCGCCGCCTCCTCCTCCCCCCACTTCTCCGCTCCGCCGCCGCCTCCTCCCCCGCTCCTTCGCTCCGCCCCGCCTCCTCCCCCGCTCCTCCGCTCCGCCAAAGCCTCCTCCTCCCCCCACCCCTCCGCTTCTCCACTACCGCCGTCGGCGGGGACTATGAGCCGGCCTCTGCGGTCGGGATGACGCCCGCGAACATCAGGGGCGAGCCCATCGCCGGCGCCGACCCCATGGCCGAACGCCTCCTCCGGCGCCTTCTCGACTCGAAGTTGCCGGTGCCATGGCTCGGCCCCCCTGCCCTCCGGCGGCTTCCTCCCACTACCCGCACGGCTCCCCAACCGCCGGTGCCGACCCTCGGCATGGTCTCATCTAGGTATACTCCATCCTACTCCCCTCTCTACTTCCCCTCCCTTGCTTTGTGATGAATTGTGCTGTGCCGGCATCAGCATCGCAGCATGGCGGTGGTGGCTTTGGAGATGGTGGAGTGGCTCGTGGTGAAGACGGTGAGGGGAAGCAGGCAGAGAGGGGCCGCGGGCCGCGCCAGCCTTACCATGGAGGTGGCCGTCGTGGTGGCTATACTGATGGGCAGAATGGAGATGACTATGGGCGTCCACGCCGGTCGTATGAACGCCACAGCGGCACTGGCCGGAGCTATGAGATGAAGCGTGAGGGGGCCGGCCGTGGCAATTGGGGAACTGTGACTGATGAAGGCCTTGCACAGTTAAGATTGATCATTTAAAGTTTTAGTTTTGTGATTGGTGACTTGTTTTTCTAATTGTGATTGATGGATCAGCTTATAGAGTTTGACCCTTTTATGTGATTGATTAGGGAAACTGTTGATGCTATTAACACTGAGGAAACTGCTGCTGCGGCAGAGGATGAGAAGAAACCCAAAGATGCACTGCAATCTGAGGTTGAGAAGGACAAGGAGGGTGCAGAGAATGAAGAGGAAGAAAAAGAACCAGAGGATAAGGTATATAAATATTTCTGATTTGTGCCATAATGATATCACCTGATTGCTTTGCAATGTGTCTGGGTGTAGTATGGCGTGCACATTTGGTATTGGTGACTAGGGTTATGGCAACTCTCTTTCTGCACATGCCAAATAGGATGTTTTGTGGGCTTGGTAATATATGGTTTGGAATATCATGTCATTTTAAAAGCTCAAAAGTTATGGATATATTTTGAGCAATAATGATGCGTAGACATACTTTTGGCTTTTTGTTGCATTCAAAACAAGCTAGAGGTCATCCGTTTAGTGAGGTGAAATATAAGAGGAGAACATATGTGGTCAGCTATACTATTTTACGGAATGTAATGCAATTACTCAACTGGTCTAGATTTTTATCATAGAAAGCCTTTCTATTTACGGTACAAAAATGTGGTTTGATTTAACCTTCTTGAAAACTGCATTATTTTTTTTGTTTTTCAGGTTCTTCTGATTTTTACTAGATTAGTTTTGCACTTGTGCCCAATGCAATATGCTTCTGTTGGAATGTATTATCTTACTTTTTTATCAGTTTGTCAGTTTTCCTATCACACGCTATTTGGTACTAGGTTAGATCATTGTGTGAACCACTAACTGTGACCTCAGTGAGCCATTGCTGCACTGCTGGCACCATGTGTTAATGTTGAATCCGCTTTCCTGAGTGCTCAGTAATGAATCAAAATCATCGATAAATGAAATGCAGATACATGGATTGCATGTGCTCAGTTTCACCTGGCTTATAGATGGTTCATGTGACAGCATCCATTCTTTTATGTAACATTTGCAGTTGAGAGTTGGGAGGTGCTATATATTAAATTGTTGGTTATTGCAATATTTTGCCTAGAGTTTCTATTGTTCAATTGATCTTTTCAGAGGATTATGGTGCGTTTTGGTTTCCCTGATGATTTGGTTATGGGGAGTAAATTTGTGGGTCTTTGCGCAATTATCAGTGAATTGCACAAGAGTGTTTGATCTTGCACAAACGCATCTATCACACCGAGAAATATGGAGGGTATGCCTATCTTACTCTGATTGCATTTTCCATTTCTAAACTTACTTGATTTTGGATTTGTTGAAGTTCTTTTTTCCTTTTGAATGCATTTATACTCACATGGCTAACCATAGGCAATGTGTAGTAGTCATTCGATAGGATATTTGCTGCATACATTCCTTAAGTATGTCTGTGGCATACAGTTGCTGTTATGACAGTCCGAAAGTTTTAAAAGTTTTTCCTTACCACATGCTGATTTTGTGTCTGAAAAATTTAAAAGTTTGCCTTACCACACTCGTGCTGGTTTTGAGTGCTAAGCCTGCAATATTTTATTTAGTTGTTGATCCATTGTATTATGCAGCACAACTATACTTGCAGATTTCTAAGAGCAAGCATGTTTATCTTGCTTTCCTATGTAATATATAATGCATATCATAGTTTCTTGATGAACATGCCTCATTAGGATATTTAGTGGTTCAGCTTCAAGCAAGCACTTCATATCGGGACTTCTCAGTGAAGTGTGAGGCTTTTAAGTCTTTTTTTTTATCAGAACATATTTTTCTGGTCTCTCTTTTGGGCCACTAAGGTCACTATCTCAGACATGGTCAGTTTATACTTTGTAACATATTTCCTATATCTATGTTGTTCTTTAGATATTTCACTTCACAAGCTGATCTTACCTTCTTTGAGCAGGGACATTACCACTACATTTCCAAGCTTTGTCTTCCATTCTCAGGTTGATGATACCTGAGATTCTTGAAGTTCTTTCGAGTCGAAACATCAGAATATAAGCTCATGGTGGTACATTATTTTCAGTATCGGATTGTTGGATTGACAGAGACTGCAGTGCTCTGAAGGATGTTACATGTCAGATTTGAGAACTCAAATCTTTGTTGTTAATAACCCTGTTTCTTTCATTTGGAAGTTATTAGTATGGGCCATGGCTGGAAGGCCTTTCGGCGAAAGATGTGATCTCTGGCTGAAGTTCCCATTTTCTCCTTTCCTCCCCTTTGGTTTTTAGCTGGTTAGCAATCAGATCCAGTTCTCTGAAGCTTCTGTCTTGTGTACAAAATGGAAACTTAATTTTTTTAATCTTTTCTGGGAATTTTTCTGTATGGCTGTGCATTGTAGTAACTGGAGCAGGAAAAAAATGGTTGGAGGTGCCTACTTCTGCATCTTCTGAATGATAACAAATATCATTCTCTCTCTCTTTTTTTTTTACAAAAACAAGGGTTACAAAATATTTTATCTACCTTGCATGCTCTCGCCAGGTTGAGTTGCATATTTGACTCTCGAGTACTATGTTGATGCATAATATATTCATGCAAAATGGAGCAGAACGGAGGATGTGATTCTTTAAACATATTGTTTCATATGAATTAGATAACCAAAGTGCAGATTGGGATAACTGTAATTATTCTGAAAATAATCCTCTTGAGAGTCTGCTCATAAATAGAGGAAATGGCATGTGTGAAAACGGGATGCTTTGAAATTTCAAAGAGAAGTAAATTTCAAAGAGAAGTAAATATTTGCCTTCACGTTCAATTTCGTGTGCAAATCTGTTGAAATTATGGCAACCGTATTCTCTAGGGATGCATGGCGCTGTGTATGGCATATGATTCAAGTGGAGTGACATTACATGCTCATCTGTTAGTTTTTTTTAGAGTGGTATGCTAACGCACTGTGTTCTGCAGAATGACTTGGTCCATGGATGGGGTCTCAATTTTGCTCTTAGGAAATGTGTGGAGGTATTCTTTGTCATTATCAATTAGACATTGTTCTCATATGAAGTGACTTATTATTACAGAAGGCTTGTTCTCAAATCATTCTAGCACTCAAATACCAAAATAGCAAAACGTCTCTGTTAGCCAATGCACATAGGAATACACCACCGCAGCTGTTGGCGATGACTTGGTTCAGCCTCTAGGTCTGCCCCTATTTGTAGGTAGTGGGAAACTGTGGTTCATGGATCCCAAATAGCATGTAGAGAGCTTCACAGCACCCTATTCTTTGGCTATTCCACAGGATTAACCCCACCTCCTTTTAGCAGGCTAGCAGCATCAGCAATTATACCGAGTGCCAATTTCATACCATTTGCACTTCACATGTTATTCTAAATCATTTATGTTTTACTGATTTGGAATTCTTTTACTTGACCTTAAATTAAATAGCCTGCTCATGAGAAGATTGGAGTTGTTGATGCTCGATGGATTGTTCATCAAGCTGTTCCATCACTTGGAAACCAGGTCTAGCCGCTAGCCAACTATTCATCGCACCTCATTTTGTACAATATACGTTGCCTGATCCTGTAATATTTATACCTCGCAGGGCAACTCAGCGAATGGAAGAGCACCATGGGAAGGGGTAAGCCAATACTTACTGATCTTATGTAATCTGGACTTTTCATAGTGTGTTTTTTCTCAAACGCATGAATTCTGTGCTGCATACTTCGTTATGCGTCCATTAGTCAGTACACTGCCATATGGATCTGCTCTTACTGTTTTGCTTGGCTGTGTGCCGCAGGTAAGAGCACGCTGTAGGAAAGAATGGGGAATATTTCAAACAAGGTTGGCTGATGCCGAGAAGGCATATTACTTGTCACAAGGGATCACCCCCCCCCCCCAATTCAACGGTAGTTTAGATGAATACGGGCACACTCACTTGTCATGGCAAGGTTTCTTAATGAATTTGATTGTTCGTTTTATTTTTTACAAATTTTATCTTCTTTTGTATTTTACCGTAGCGTTAGCACGGGCACACTACTAGTTAGGAAAAGGGGGCCGAACAGGAGAGGCAAGGTGGGGAGGAGAGGAGGGCAAGGAGCCATTCCGCGGACGCACGTGGCAAAAAAAAAAAGATCGGACGGAGCAGATCATGTCTCTTGTAGGATCGGACGGATAGGATGTGCCCGTGACTTGCCCGTAAAATAGGGAATTCCCTACCCATAGCCCCCTCCCACCCCGTTAGTAATATGGGCTCTAAGGCTTTCAAGCCCAATTGCCCAAACAACCGCTACCTTCGCGACTCCAAAACCAAAATCCCAAAAAAGAAAAAGGAAAACTAAAAAGGAGATGGAAGAAAAAGAAAAGAAAAGAAGAAGAGCGATCCGGCGCCGATGCCTCGCGCCTCCCTCCGGCGCGGCCTTCTCCCGTCCCACGCATCCCGCCGGCGCGGCTGCCTCCCGTCTCCCTTCGGAGCGGCAGTCTCCCGCTGCCTCCCGTCGCCTCCTTCGACCCGCCGTCTGCCGCCGCAGCGCCCGATGCGCCCGTCACCTAGGTTGGTAAACTCGTCTTCAAATTCCTAAACTCCAGGTTTCCAAATTGTAATGGCAATTGCTAATTTGTACTACAACTGTCAATTGCCAGGACGATTGCTGTCAACCGGGAGATGGTATTGCAGGTCTGTTGTACCGGCTGCTAGTAATTCTCTTTGGGACTGGGTGGCCTTTTCTTTACTAATAAACATTAGATTTATCTAGCATGTAGAAGTTTATAGCACAATCAATACAAGTAAATTGCAGCTTACAGTGTAGAAGATGTTTCGTTCATTGCCAAACTTCCTCAGTTCAGCAAAATTTACCTTTTCTGTTTTGCTATTGTTTGGATCGTTATCATGTAGTTGTAGCGCATCATACTTACCCAGTAAGTGGACTAGTTGTCAGAAATAATTTCTTAACTATTTTTTCCAAACTTGTAGTGGAAATTTGTGTATAGAATGTCAAAGGGTAGGCATGTAGCTATCCTATCAACCAAAGGGAGCATGTAGCTATCCCATCAACCAAAGGGACCCCTTCATAGCACAGGTATACTTATCCCATCCAACTAAAGCGAAGGGATAAATTGCTTAGTAGAGAGCAATGTTAAGAGGAAGCTTTGAGTCTCACCTGCAGCAATGTTGCATGTCTGTTCACAACACCTAAGTATCTCGGTTGAAAGGATGATAAACACAAACCATCAAGCTGAACCTCTCGTCTGAGTCGATACTCTGAAGGTCTTAACTCCTGTATAACTACTCTATTGCAGTAAGTACTTTATTGATTCTCACCCTCTCCCTGCTTGACCACAGTTGATCAGCTTAACATTCATGTTTGTATTAGTATCAACAGCCTATTTCTGATAGGAACAAGAGATTACAACTCCACATCTTAATCCACGTAACATCTTGGTGTCCCAACATGCTACGATCTACCTCCATGGGGAATAAATTATGCACACCAACAAATCGCTTTGTGCAAAAGGGTTAGCCTGGAGCTGCTGCTTTTGGAAACCCAAAGTTTTATGTTGTGATCTCACATCTTAAACAAGTAATATGGGGCTATCATCTGTTCACATGCACACATATGCCCCTCATGGGCATTGATTTGAACATCGCACTACAGTGCTGCTATAGCGGACAAGGGGTAGCGGCCACTAAAGAGCAACTGGCGTAGCACTTTATATAGTTGTGACGCTGTTGTGGCCTGCTATGGCCACTATAGCATACTTTGTGTAGCGGTACATAAGTACATTAGCACAAATACAATTCAGGTTTGCATATATTCTAGTCATCTTCCACTTTGAGTCCTTCAAGACTTGAGACATTCACAACAAGTAATCCTAGTACAAGATATATTATTTTACCCCAAAGTTGATTGTGCATGTTGCACTGGCTATAAATCCACTTAATTGATATGCTTCAGCTATACACTCTTTAAAACATTACTCCTTGGCTATTATTGGGCTCTATCCTCACACTTAACAATTGTCACAGTTCAATGATGTAAAACAATAAAAACATCATTTCAAGTTGACAAATCCAACAACTCAAAGTTGTCAACTCGCTTTCTTTAAGGGTTTCACCACACCCCTCGGTCACCGCCACCCCTCCTTACGAGTGTGCCTCCTCCTCCCAGAGATCTGCTCCCACCTCTTCTGCCATAGATATAACTTTGGGTGAAGATGTGCACCTCAGGGGGGCTAGTTCCTCATCTTGTTGCTTTGTTATTGGTGCTATACCTTGGTCATCCTTGAGCTATACCATCAGGTTGCAATAAAAAATATTCACATTTTTAGTAGTTTCCGTATTTTACTTACAGAACCGCTAATTTGCGGATATCTGCTACAAAAGTTAGTAGTGAGTGCCCACGAGAAGGCATGCTGATGTCATCTCATGGGCCACTACTGGATCAGAAATCCACTACTAAAAATTACGCTCCATTCTGTTTGATTTGGGCCATTTGGCTACATATGTAATTATGCTATTCGATCGTTGTCCTGTAGGGTACATATGTATAGTTATGCTATTCGATCTTTGTCCTGTAGCCTGTAGGGCAGATTCGAGGATGCTACTAGATTTTGTTTTGCTGCTATCCTGGACATATATGTTTTGATTCTCGTGCTGAAAGGGTTAATTGCAGGGTACTAACTGATGGTCATATACCTTGGGTTTGCGAGGCATTCTCCTGGCATCATGGACAACAACTTGTACACAACCCTGCTTTACTATGGTAAGTGACTGCTTTAGAAACCTGTTGGTTAAACATGACCGTGCGAACATGCTTGGGGTTGTCTTCAACAGGCAGGCATTCATGTGTGGGCGGGTACACATTTGCACACACCTTTGTGTGCTTCTTTCCTGTACACCAATTTATATTTGATTTGCAATTTTCTCGCCGGAACTACAGTCTACTAGATGCCCGCACCATGAATACCTGCAACATAATTCTCGATGGCTTCAAAAACAAGAGCTCCAAACCAAAGCAAAATTGATTCGTAGAAAACATTGGTCAACTTGAGTAGAATGCCTTGGTGCTGATTCTGGTCATTTCAAAGGTTATTTTTGAACCGACAGCTTCCTGTGAACAATTCGAAGCTAGAAGCATAGGCTGAGGTTGCCATTGTTTTATCTAGGATTCTTCTCAATTCCATCCATTGATGGTACTAAAAAGCTGGAGGGGCAGGGCCCAATCCCAAACTGTGATATTCTGGATGACATTCTGTTCCGAAAAAGAAATTGTGGATGACTTGAATTTACATCAGCTACTTGTTGTTCAGTGCTATGGACTGCTTATTTCTTTGCAGTTTCTTGTTCAGCGTCATCGAACTGCCTGTACGGTTTGCAAAATCAAGTTGCATGAATCATCTGTTATGCGGTGTCGCTCTCATAGACAGCTTTCCTTTGGCTGTTAAAACAGTCTACATTCTTCCTTTTTCAATAAGTTTAGTCTATATTCTTCATTTACAAAATAAGTTCTAGTGGCGGCAATTTCGTAGCTAGGAATTCGTAGGTGGTGGTATAGATTCCCATCCCATGTGCTGAATACCTTAAGTTGGCTTGCTTGGCGAGTATGGCACTGATCAACTTGGCTTCGGCTTCTGGCTTATTTTTCACTATTCATAAGTTTCGTCTTTTTCTGAACTTTTGGCTTTTTGTTAAGCTTTTTTGTCGGTTCTTTTTTTCCCGTATTTGTTTGTATTATACGTAATGGGCTAACATATTTTTTAAATTTTTAAATTTTTTAAATTTAATTATGCTAAATAAGCTTCTGTCAGCTACAGTGTTTTTTTCAGCCAGCTACAGTATTTTCAGTCATAAGCCATGAGCTTTTCAGCCGACCGATCACCACCCTAATCAGCCTCCCACCGATGGTGTTAAGCAAGCAGAATGAACATAGGGAAGGTATATATCAATTCAATCATTTTGAAGGACAGAGGAAGCTGCTCCCGAGAAGAGGTGACTTCACACTTCAGGGTTTTAGGCTGCATTTAGGAATTATGTTTGTTTTTTAAGGTTTAAAGTTTGGAAAATGCATTAGAAGCAATAATATGCCATATAGGACCTGTTTTTTTTTTGCTGCGGCTTGTGGCTTTTGGCTGTGGTTTATGACTTTTGGACTGTTTGTACGAGAGGTTACAGAGTAACAAAAACTCACATGCGGTTTTTGCCGATATAAATGAAGTCAGTAAAATATGTACTATAATTAATTAGTAGACCCTATCTTAAAAAAATACTCCGTTTAAAAGTTAGTTACCGTAGAAAAACCGAAAAGCAGCTTTTAGAAACTGAAAAGAACAGGGCATCAGCGGAAGATGGGACGAAAGGGGAGGTTTCAGGGGTGAATTGGCCGGTTATCGGCGGTTTTCTGAACCTTGAGTGACTCTCCCAAGAAGGATCACAGTTTGCATTCTGATATTGTAAGATAGTATGCTCCACATGCGAAATTTGCCGATCTTACGGCAATCCAGTAGCTCTACGACACGTTCTGAGCTGTTGATCCCCATCGGTTATGGTTGATCAGGTCAATTAGGATTTTAATCCAATCATAGAGACGAACATGGGGTTGGGTTGGTTGGAATGGAGACGTATGCCAAGCACAATTAACTAACTAGTGGTAATGCACAACACATTGCCCAAGTCAAACACCCTAAGTGACACTTAAAATGCAGTACCATCTCTCCTTTGTTCTGTTGATGTGATGAAGAGGAGTTGTTCTTCTTGTCGGTCTAATTGTTTATGCTTTGTGTTATCTCCCATCCGATGCACAAGTCAATGGGTGGAAATTGATGTTGCCAATTTTATAATGTGCTCCTAGCTGTCTGTTCCACATCTGCTGATCGATGCTGCTCAGGATCCGATAGAAAGTTAAATGATGGTGTCAATGTTTAGAACAGGCTCCTTATTTTACTTCACCGAGTACTCTATAGTAACGAACTCACTATGCGCCATCGTGTAGTATAACATGTTTATTATTGCCTTAAGAGACAACCCCATAATCTTGTTTATCTTGGTGGTGTTGATGTACATGTGTTTGCAGTGACAGATCTAAGATTTTGTCACATCCCGGGCTAAAGAGGGTTAGATGTCACTATTACCTGAGTTAGAAGAGAAAGTTACGTACTTAGCTTACCTGAACTTATTTAGGCTTTGCACTGATAACTATCACACTCTTCGGGCTGGAGCCTAGGCTGCTCAAGGTGTGGATCCACCCTGTGTGTTTGAACCAACTTCTTTGCAAAGAATTTTCTTCGAGCATTTTAAAGAGCCGTTGGTTTTTAATGCTGGTATTGGGTGGCTTCCTAATTACACTCGCCGAAAACCAGACAAGGACTATAGCAAACACGAGACAGTTTGGAACACAAGAATTTCAAGAATTGCCAGTAAATTCCCATGTTCAAGATGTCATTTTTTGTTGTTTTGCACAATACAGGTATTGATCGGTAAAGCATATGCAGAAGCTGGTTGCACGCAAAGCACGCAAAGTTCTAATTGGCTCATGGAACCACTTAGCCCAACTCAGCTGCAGCCTGGCCAAGTAGTATTAATCTTCTTCTTCCTGGATGCTTAATTTGGGAGTCAAATTGCTTCTAACATAGTGTTTTAATTTCGTCAAAGTTCTAAAAGTATTATAAATAGAACATAGTTTTCGTTGTATTGAATTTTAAGGGAGATTTATGCCATGTACATTAATTAGGTAGTTACACTTGAGCAAGACTGTGTCTAGATGATATATATGAGCATGTTGCATTGTTGTGATGTACTTCTTGGACTACTACATGGTCGTGATGACGGAATTGGGAGTGCATGGCAAGCAAGACATAGGATGGGAAGAAATCAAGAACAAATTCAGAGCAGATGGTTGGTCATTGGTAATGGAATTCTGTTTCCCACCGAACTTAATATGCTTTTGCACGGCACACAAGTTGCGTAGAAGCAGCTACTACTTCGATGGGTACAAGACTTACAAATGCATGGATATCTTTTTTTTTATTTGTTTGGACACAAATTATATATGTTGCTGCCGAATTGTCCATGACATGAAAGGTGGGAGCCATGTCTTACTATTTGCATATATATATATATATATATATATATATATATATATATATATATATTAGCACTCTACCAAAACAAATAAGCGTTGTTTTTTTTTATTGATGAGAATCTCTCTTCTGAAGGCCATTATAGGGGACAAAATTATAAAAATGAGATCATGCCAAAATTCCATCTCAGGATGGAAGAGAGAGAAACTTGGGAGAGTGAAGCAGTTGCCTACACCATCTCCACTACTAGGCTACTAGCACACACCAACACACCTCACCACACCACACACTGAAGAAGTATAGCTGCAACTTACAGGGAAGGCAACAGCCGTAGCCGCCTGTTTTTAATAGAAGTGGGGCGTAAGCAAGCCACCCAACCTCTGGCCCTGTGCAACTATTCTAAGTGCTAACGGTTTTACACGGTATCAAATAATCAAAGATCATGTAAAAAACATAATCAAACTAATTAGAGACCCGTACGTTGCAATGAAGTCATAAAAATGGTGAGATGCAATTTACTGTTTGACCAACTTCACATATCAAACATTAGAGAGCAAGCGACAGAGAAAGAAGGGTGATCACAATGCGCGAGGAGATGGAAAAAGTGAAGGGGGTGGGCAGTTGTATCCTGAGAAAGAGAGAGGAAGAGAGAGACGAATGGTCCAGATCAAATCGGATAGCTGTAGAGAGGAGAGAGGAGAATGCACCGACGACCACCAATTTCTATTTATATAATAGTAGAGATATCACTCATTTCTCAGTAACATGTTGAGTGTGAATGATTCTATAATTAAAGGAGCCGGATGGAGTGTGGTAGAGGTTGTGTGGAGGCAGGCAACTGTACTTAACACTTGACCTACAGTAAAAGGAAGCGGCTTATTAGGTGCAGAGGCCTCTTGCGCCTTATTAGACGCGAATCCGGTAAGAACTCAAAAGGTCACTCTGGTGTAAGTAATTTAGAAATTAATTAGAAAAATAATGAATGAGATGCTAGTAATTAACTTTCAGCTATATGCAACTTACAATTACTTTCCACCCATTTCTTTTCTATCCTAATTAAAGTGAGTGGGTAGTGAAGTGAAGCTGGCGAACTTACTGGAAGAAACATCCCATGTATACCATAGCAGTTCACATGAAGAATACTATGATTTCGGTAGCAGGTGACATAGATTAGAGTTTGGTTATTTCCCAGAAACGTACTAGGATTTGTTTTGCACCTGCTAAAGCTAAGTAATTAAATACAGTATGACAATGCAAAGCATGAAAATAAAAGTATAAAGTGAAGCAAGAGAGAGAGAGAGTGAAAAGGAAGTAAAGGCAGATATTTTTTTTCCATGCTTTGATGTTTAGCCTTTACTTGATTTTGGAAATTAAGTAAGGGGTTGGAAGAAAGGAGTAGAAAGAGAAGTCCTATTTTTCGAAAGAGATCTCTCTTTTGAAGCTTAAAATCTCTTCGTTTTCACTTCAAGTCTCCACCAAGACACTTTCCAACTTTTGTCTCCTAATCTCTATGCCAAAACAGTGTACTGGTATGCCAATTTCATGCTAGCCAAACAGTGTTCTTTTAAGGGCCCAAACAGTGTTTTGACATGCTAATTCCACGGTAGTTGTTCAAGGATGAAATAATAGCTTCAACTACTTCACACACCCTATATATGTTTGAAGAAATCACATAAATGTTATACGGATGATGAAATCTGAACTTCCCATTTCACTTTATATAGCGCAATTTGAATGGGAAGGATCACATTTCATTGCAATAGGAAAAGGGTCTTACACTTGACGGTAACTAGTAATAATTCAGGTTTTGTAGTTGGTCGCTACTAGCCTTTCCCTTGCAGCCAGTGGCAAGGACCAAGCAGGTTTTGGGGTGCAAACATTTCACTTAGCTTTATCCAAGCAACATTTATTTAAAGAAAACACTCTTATTAAATGATCATCTCTACTAGTAAGTAGATAGATGTGCATACAATTGGTAAGTTCAAATTACGTCAAAACTAAATACATCAATTCCCCCCTTCCTTTATGTGCCCGAAACTTAAACAACATCTACTCATTTGGATTCGAGGAAGTACTGCAACATACCAAAATATTCTTGCTACATTAGCGTAAGTGTTGGAAATAATCTTGACTTAGAGTTCAAGACGTAGTAGAGTCTGTTTCCGTGTGTAATTCAAGTTGAAGTTGTGTCCAACTTGAAGTCCGAATACGTATGCTAGTAGGAGATTATTAGCCTATATATTGAGAAGACTTGTAGCCAGTTTTATAAGAAAAGCAAGAAAAGGGGAGCAAGTAAGAGAATAGAGAATAAAGAAATTCTCCTGTGTTCTATCAGTTTATTTGTGATATGTGCGTTTTCTCCTGGAATAAAATTAACAAGTGGTATTAGAGCCTAGGCGAGAACCGAGTCGCTGAAAAAAAATCGTCTCGGTGATTCCGTTTCACGCTTATCTCGCACGACGCTCCTGGCGCAGGGCGCTCAGTCAGACGGAAAGTCACGAGCAAGTGCGCAGAGGAAAAAAATCTAGAGCAGATCGAAGTTTTAGCGATGATGAACTAACACTGCTTTGATGAAGGTTGGAGTCAGGGACATCGAGAAGATGTGTCGCCGTCCAAACTCAAGTAAGGTAAAAAGGAATCAGAACATTGAGGAGATGTGTCACCGTTCTGTGTCAAGTATGAGTTTAGTAAGTCGTAGTTGAGTTCGACTACCTCAATGTTTTAGAATCTTTGCATCTAGATGATCCGTACCAGTTGAGTTAAGTTCCTACATATATCTTGCATCTAGAATGCTTCATGTGGGGGCGTGGCTGGTAGTTCATAATGCATTAAGACTAAAATTAGAGTATGTCAAGTCAAGATTAAGGGGGAGATTGTTAGAAATAATCTTGACTTAGAGTTCAAGACGTAGTAGAGTCCGTCTCCGTGTGTAACTCAAGTTGAAGTTGTGTCCAACTTGAAGTCTGAATACGTATGCTAGTAGGAGATTATTAGCATATATATTGAGGAGGCTTGTAGCCAGTTTTGTAAGAAAAACAAGAAAAGAGGGAGCAAGTAAGAGAATAGAGAATAAAGAAATTCTCCTGTGTTTTATGATGTGTGTGTTTTCTTCAGGAATAAAGTTAATAGTAAGCTATTTTTTGGTTCGTGCCCAGACACATAAGGCTCTATTTGGATCCGAAATTTCTTTTCATATTGCTATCGGAATTAAACCGTTTTCTATAAAATTCCTACCACAGTTTTACTAAAGTATCTATGTTCCAAACAAGCCTGAAACTCCGAAAGTGATGCTTAATGATTATATTATGAATTTACCCTCACGCAAACTTACATCGGGGACTATGGTCATGCTTACATTTGTGGCAAATAAACTATGTATTTGTAGGTACCAATCAAACAGGTCCTATTTCTACTATTGCCACCAGTCTAAGATAGCGCTTGAAACTAGAATTTCTAAGGCACTTGATGCAAGAACTACTCAGTCGATGTGTCTTCCTCTGTTACACTGTTTGCTCGCTTATAAAACAAAAAAAAAAAAGCTCCTAGTGGTGTCATGGCAGATGGAAAAGGACTGGATGACACAAATATCCAAATTCGAGCCTATTCACTGTAATTTTCATCTGTCAGTGACACATTGGCATTGTGCTGTTGGCTGAGCCTGACATCTCCATCTTTACCAGGGGAACAAAAATCATTGAGTGGCACGCTGCTGTAAATGGTTTTATCCTCCTTGGATGTGGTGTCAAGCAATTTACAGAGGGAGATTGCAATGTAGTGGTAATTAGATACATTCCATTGCAGGCTTGGGTAGACACTAATATGTAGGAGATTTTCCATTGTACACTTGAGTAGACACTAATATGTAATGGTAATAATGTGTAGATCTCCCTAACCACTCAACTTCAATGGTCCTAAGTCCTAACATGTTTCTTAGCCACTAATATGTAGGTCTTGTGCAACATTGACCCCACGTATAAGTGACCAAGTTACATAAACATAACATAAACCCAAGATTTTCACAGATCCCAAAATAACACACCTTTCGCAACACAACCCAACCCATCCAGCGCTAGTTTATTGGCAGCCATGGCAGTCATGTTTTTTTTTTTTATCCAGCACTAGTTTATTGGCATGGCAGCCATGGCAGCCATAGCGATACCAACCTGCAAAGCTTCTCCATCTGGCCTTGTTGACATCCACTATATTATTAGCAGCACAGCACAGCTGCATCACCATAGCATACCATTCCTCCTCCTCAAGCCACCACCTCCCCCCTCTCTACGCATCATCACCAACCTTCCTTCCGACTTCCACCTTGTGTTCTCCTCCCCTTCTTGTTTGCCACACGCAGGGCACAGGCATGGGCGTCCAAGAAGAGGCCGGCACGCCGCCCGACTCCATGGCGCCGGCGCTCGCCCTCGCGGCGGTCGTCGTCAAGGGCAAGCGCAGCAAGCGGCGCCGCGTCGCGGTGATCGCCGCCGCCGAGTCGTCGTCCGCCGCCACGGAGGGCTCCACGTCGCGGTCCGGCGCCGACGAGGCCGCGTCCGGGTGCGTCACCGAGGAGGAGGAGGACATGGCGCTCTGCCTCATGCTGCTCGCCCGCGGCGGCCACGGCGCCTGTCCCGGATCGCCGGCTCGGGATGCTGACTCGGCGGTGGCGGCGGCGAAGGAGGCCAAGTTCCGGAGCAGGCGTCCGGTCGACGGCACCGCCGGCGAGTTCGTGTACGAGTGCAAGACGTGCAACAAGTGCTTCCCGTCCTTCCAGGCTCTCGGCGGCCACCGCACCAGCCACAGGAAGCCTCGCCTTGCACCGCCGCTGCCACCGACGACGCCATCCGAGGACAAGAAGCCGGCCGTCGCGGAGACGACCACTGCCGAGGAGAAGCCGCCGCCATCGACGCAGGCAACCACCGATCCAACAGTACTCGCAATCCCAGTAATACCGAAGCAAGAAGTAGTGGACACGAACGCCACCACCATCACCGTCATGAGCAGCTCGAAGCAGCCGAGGGTGCACGAGTGCTCCATATGCGGCGCCGAGTTCACCTCCGGGCAGGCACTCGGAGGGCACATGCGGCGGCACCGGCCGCTCGTGCCGGCATCGGCGTCGGTCTCTGCGCAGGAGGACGGGCCGAGGAAGGAGAAGAGCCTCCTAGAGCTGGATCTCAACATGCCAGCGCCATGCGAAGACGGCGAGACTTCGGCGACGTCGCCGGCGGCGTTCGCATTCTCCGTGAAGGAGAGGTCGCCTCTGCTTTTCCCGGCGTCGGCGTCGGCCTTGGTTGACTGCCATTACTAGCAACAGAGTAATTAGCTTCTCTGTTTCTCATCTCTCTTCAATTCTTCAGACATACATGCTTTCCAGTGATCTAAATATTCTTTTCTTTTTTTTCTTTTGCCATTTTCATTCCGTTCTTTGTTCAAACGATTGGAAATTTGGAATGGGTGATGTGAATTATTGCTACAAATGTTTGAGATTTGACCTTGTGTAATTAATTCTATTAATTCATTCATTGACATTTGATCAGTGCCCCCTGTTTCTCTTGCTAGTGATCAATTCATTTGATCATGGGTTGTATTCTTTGCAAGATTTTATCAAGATTAATATAGGCAGCATTGTCACTGTGTGATCATCATTCATCAGCAGCGAGCTGACGATGAGTGCAAACGAGTGTAAAGTGGCAAGCAAGAGAGAGAGAGAGAGAGAGAGCTGGAAAAGTTTAGTACTAGGCATTGTGCTCACGTAAAGGGAGCTCTCTCTCTCTCTCTCTAGGTGTGTGCTATTATGTGATCTCTCTCTCTACCATCATCATCGTCATCTAATCTTTTTGGAGTTAGCTTGGGTTAGGTTTGGTTATTGCTCTACCACCAAGAAAAGGCTCCATCCCTGCTTCCAATGGGCAAGGTTCCTTTGCAAGCTGCACACACACCCAACCCAGCTCTTTCGATGCCACATTAGGTGATCAGCACTAGGATCCTCTACAGCAGCCTGACTAGCAGCCAGTATCTCAGCATCACATATTGGCACACTAACTCACATAATTAACATATCTGCGTTACTATATCGCGCGTGCTTGATTCAAGGCTTGTTTGGAGCTCATGAAAGAATTCCACTGGAATTCTGATAGTACGGTTCCACATTAATTCTACGCATTTCTGATGTTCTAAATGTTATAAAATGCACAGTAAAATAGAAGATAATCAAAGGAACAAGAGACACGAGACAAAAAATTTAACGTAAAAACCCTTTGTGGGAAAACTACAGATACATAATCAGCAAAATCACTATATGACGTAGAAGTTACAAAACGTTGCGTACATGTGTAGATAACTTATAGCACATCGTGCTATCATGAGACTTTTAGAGGTATAAATAGTCTTGAGAATAAGAGTCCTAAACGAGGAAGGAGCAAAGTTATAGTCGGTAATGAAAATAGAGATCTATTCGAAACTGGATCAGTAATCTGCTCGGTGACAAGAACAATACCCTGCTCGGAGACGAAACAGTCTCAGAAGATGATGAAGAAGAGTTGTAGTCAGAAGGTCAACGTAAACATCTTTGGACACTATGTCTGGTGCAAATCGGTACAAAGTCCATCATGAATACGAAGATGATTCTAATTCGTATTACCGACCAGTCGTACAATTTGATCAGGTTTTACTCCAAAGATATATTCCAACCTGATCAAATTCTTCAAGTAGTCAGATCTAATTAGATTCAGATCACATAATAAAACAGTAAATGGGACCAAGTGTTGTACACACAGTATGATCATGGATAGTATGTGTCAACTATGTAAGATGCATAGTTTATTTTGGATTTCTCATGAACTTAGTGGGATGTTTGTCATTCACTTAATGGCAAGGCTTTTAGTATGTACTGGAATGTGTACGAGCCAAGAAAGATGGACAACTAATCAACGCTTAAAAGGGCGATTAGTTGAGTGATTAGGAGTGTGGTTAGGGGGAGGGTGGTGGAGGCGCAGAGAATCCGGGTGGAGCCAGCGAGCTCGTGCGGTGGGGCAGTGGACAAGCAGGCAACTAACTGGCAGCCCAGCCGCCACTCCCTTGAGCGAGAGGCCCCCAACCCCAACTAACACACACCCCTGTAATGTAATCTCCTCCACTCTCTCTCCAATATTTCCCTGACTTCTGATATATAATCTTCTAATATTTTTGCCCTTGAAATTTTAGTAGTAACTATATTAGTGTGAAGAATAATAGTCTAAAATTGCCACACTATGCTTATATGACATACCAAGATAGCTAGGGCCCCATTTGAAACACGAGAATTTTTTCCCCAATTTCTGCATGAATTAAGCTGTTTTCTACGAGATTCTAGCAACGTTCTAGTGAAATTTCTTCGTTTCAAATGGGTCTAGTTTCTCATGTGCCCACTGGTTGTTCATCAGGATCTGAGTGGGAACTTTGCAAGTACTGAGTTTTATCTTACAAGGATCAGCTGGAGTTTGCCTGCAATTTGCTATAAGTCCGAGTAAGATCTTAAAATTAATGTTTTTTCTCTCAAAATTACCGAATATAATCTGTGTTCACCGATTCATTGATTAATTAACTTACAGAATTGTTCTTTCATTAAAAAAATGAACTAATAATGGGTTTGGTCAACATCACTTCCACCTTCCCAACCACACCACGTCAATTGTACCACCATATGCTATGCTGTGCTCCAACTGCATTGAAAACTAACAAAACATGTCCACACGACACTTTGGTAAGTGATCTTCAAAATTCTAAGTAGGCCTTCCTTTTCGTTAACCAACAAATCTCCATGGATGCTTCAATGCTACACATCATGGTTAACGAGTGATCATTGTTCAATACTAGTATTTGTTTAGGTAAATTAAATTTTGATTTACTCCATGCGTAATTAACTACCATCATAAAGGGATCATAACATTCATAACACATTGTTAAGTTATTTTATTATCTATTTTCACCATTGGAGCATGCTCTTGTGCATTTTCCATCATTGTTACAATGTTTTTTAAAGAAATAGAGAAGAACAATGCTATGCTCATGAATTGCTTTAACAACAAAGTTGATGGTGTAAATTAATGCATCAGGACTAGAATTTGTTACATGGCAGATCAATATTGACTAGTTTACAGTATAGACTGTGTAGGATAACTAGGAACTGATGAGATTTTGTGACAAAAGCTTCGTGCCAAGAGATTTCCCAATTAAATAAATCTAAATAATGTGTGACATGACTAATTATTTTTCTGAGAGAGAGATGACTAATTGATTGGTACCTACTACTTTGAACAGTTGCACACTCCAATTAATCACTCACAGATATACATATCCCTCTAGCTCATGACTTATCTAAGAAAATCACAATGAAATTAATCTCCCAATTAAACACAAGCTAGATACATCAAAGTCGGGTGTTAAGTTTAACCTGCAGAGGCCTAATTAAGCCTCAAAGTAAAGCCTAACTCATCATTGATCCAGTGCATCTCTGGGACTAATTGCAGGTGTTTGCAGATATAATGGCACATGGAGCTTGGGAGTGCTCAAGTTTTCTTAATGCACATACACTTCATCACTGCCCTCATCTGAGAAATATACACATGCAAGCTTTATACAATTCACCTACCCTAGTGGCATTACTCCGCAACAGTTGATCATTTACTTAATTAGGACTAATCTTCCATCTCTAGCTTGTCAACAACCATTATATTTCGAAGACTTCGCTAGACGTCAGTAGTATTATATTCATAAGATAATATCCTGACCTAATGTATATTTCTATACAATCCTCAATTTGATCTTATCTCCCCCTCTCTTGTTTTGCTTTTTCTTGGCTAAACACAAAAGCAATTCATGTTGCTTTCTTGCATATATATAGCCTGATCAAAGAGTTCCGTGCAACTTTCAGTAAGATATATGTACTTATCTACTAATGACATAGAACTGAAACTTTCATTTGATTATTTTACAAGAGAAGTCTTGTCTGTGGTGTGTGTGTGTGTGATGCGATTCCAAAAAAAAAAAAGAATTCTAGTGTGTGCGATGGTGTGTGTTGTACTAAGAGTGGTGGGTGTTTGATTGAGTAGTGGTCACCAACTAATTAAGAAAGGAGAGGGAAGGGGTGTGTGTGAGTTAGCGAGAGGAATTGTAGCAGTAATGGGCCTGTTTGGCTACGGCTGTGGCTTATGATTTTTGACTGAAATTTTTGAATTTTGGCTGTTTACGGTACAGATTACGAAGAGACAGGTACTCACTTGCGATTTTGGCTGGTACAGATGTTGGATTTTTAACGTGTAAATCGTTTAACTTGTAGACCCTGCTTTGAGAAAATATTCCGTTTGAAAGTTAGATACTATAGCAAAAATTAAAAACTGTCAGCTCCGAAGAAAAAGAACAGGCCATAGTGTAGTGGAGTGCTTCATACTTCCAGCAAAGTGGACTTCACTTCCAGTGGCACTAAAGCAGCAGCTGCACAACCCAGTGGCCAGAGGTCGTTGGAACCAACTGCCCTGTGGGTCCCAAACTAACTGCCCCCTCCAAGTATCCATGGCACTGAAGACGCTGCTACGTACAAACACACTTCTCAACCATTAAAAGGTTAAGTACCTTGGTACATGCACTTTGCGCTATCGTATTAAATATTATACGTTTTTCTGTTATACCAAAAGTTCAGTATAATTACACTTAAGGTGAAGTTGGTACTATGTGATAAACCTTAAGACATTAAACTATTAGCTACACACAAGCATGCACATCATCCTCTTTGTAATTAGTAACCATTGCAGATCCTATGATGTCATGTCTTTTTTTTTCTTTTCTATTTTCACTATTTCTGTGCACTGCATATTTTTGAACTATGCATTTTCACTCCAGAAGGACAAATGTGCCTCCTACAATCCCATTGCAAAATTGGAAAAATACACTTTATGTTATTCCAACGATGACTAAAGATAATAATTTTGGAGTGGTAATTGACAGTGACCAATTGTAGTGTCAGATATGATAATTTTGTATATGTAGAGGTATGGTAAGATAATAATTTTGGAGTGGTAAGAAAACTTGGCTAGACGTCAGTACTATTCATAAGATAATATCCTGACCTAATACATATTTCTATACAATCCTCAATTTGATCTTATCTCCCCCTCTCTTATTTTGCTTTTTCTTGGCTAAACACAAAAGCAATTCATGTTGCTTTCTTGCATATAGCCTGATCAAAAAGTTCTGTGCAACTTTTATGGAACTGTCGTGTCTATACAATCACTTGACACTACAAGTGGTAATTGACAATGACCAATTGTAGTGTCAGATATGCAACTACTCCAATTAACAAATAATGCATACCATTCAAAAGATCATACTTTTGCTACTCCAAAACATGAACTAGGAGGTGTACACCTAGTTATTTCAATTCTAGCCCTATCATTTCTCATGTTGTTGTTCCTTGCCTTGAGTCCGATTACTTGGGATCCTTTTGTTGATTGGATATGGATGGTTCGTTGGCAAGTGGGCAAAACAAAAGCTATCAGCTCATAAGGCAATTCACAATCTTTTCCCAGGGGTGCACTGGAGTATTAGAAACCTGCCTAGAGCCGTGCAATGGCAGCCAAGTGATTGCATAGCTGGAGTGGTGCCTTCACCAATTGGATCTCTGCCTTAATTTGGTCTTTTTCTTTTTTTTTGAACCTTTACATAATTTTTTTAGAATGCATCAACCTTTTATAACTTTGACAATAAATATTCATAAAAAGTATTTAGATTGGTCCTATAAAAATTATACTAGTAGATTTTTCATAAAGAGTACTTGTACGCCATTGTTGACGCACTATGCACATAATATAAATACCGCATGTGCACATGTCAATTGTACTTTTTCACCCGGTGTATTCCAAGATTATCGAATTCATGAGGAACTAGCTACCATGCCTTACGGTTTTCTAACTCCCCAAGAGAAATCAAATCATGCATAAGGGCGATCATGTCATGTCCTGAGCAATGATAAATAGTTGATAACCAATGTTCTAGGTTTCTAGGTTATTGCTAATCGTTGAATAATAAACTAGCCTGAAACTAGCGTTGCCATTTCATGATCATGTATACTGAAGAATCTAGATATGTCATTATAAGTTAATGACATATTTTAGTAATTAATAACAATTATATTGTGGGACTACTATTTTCTATGAGTTAGATGAATAAGCAATGTTCCATGATGATGAATACTTTGGATGGCATCATGAGTTGATCGTCATCAAGTTAAGGTTGGGTGAATGATGCCATCATTTGTTGATGAACATCAAGTCAAGATCCCGAAGAAGAGATGATCATAAATTGATCATCAAGTCAAGAAAAGACTCATCATGTATTGGAGGGTAAGTGGAGGTTGCATTATTTGTTGATGCACATCAAAACAAGGACCCAGACTTGAAGGATATTCATCATCAAGCTTCAAGAGAATCTGCAAGGCAATTGTATAACTATTGTAGGCTAAGGACATATTTCTAATATTTTATTAGTCCTAATGTTTGATTAAAAGACCAGATTACTAGTATAGATTGTTGTACTGTTAAGAGGGTTTATGTCTAGTAGCTTATGTCTTATCATGTATTGATAGCTCAAAATCACTCGCTCTAGTTCTCCGTGGTATGATGGTATTATTTGTGAATGCGTTTTGCAGATAGTTGTAGCTCATACATAATTCTTGTAACATGCGATAGAGTTTGCAAATGGTTGAAGTCCATATTCCCCACTCCTTATGGCACGATGCTTAGATATGCAAATATGTTTTGCAAATAGTTGAAACTCATACATAATCTTTGTAACATGTGACTTATGTTTGCAAATATGTTTTACAAATGGTTTGAGTCCATGCTCCCAATCCTTGTGGCATGATTCTAAAGTGTGTAAATGTGTTTTGCAACTTATTTTGAATCATTATTTGCCTTTTGTTTGTATGGTACTATGCTTTATGAATGTATTTTACAAATATGTTGAAGTACATGCAATCTAGATCTCTACTAGAAATTGCAAGGCGATAAGCTGGCTTTGTGTAAGTAGTCAGACTGGCCTGTAGTATGACTGCTCTATGTGTGGTGGTGTGACCTATGCGGTCTGACTGGCCATGTGTCAGTGGTCTAACGGGCCATCAGTTGACGGTCAGACCGGGTCATGGCGTGCAATACGATCAACATTATGTAAGTGGTTGGATAGGACCTTGCAGTACTACTGGCATTTGTTGCATGTAGTGCTTTCTAGAAAGCTTTGTTTTCTAGCATTCTGTTGACTGGTCTGACCAGCCTTAATGGCAGTTAGACTAGGATGAGCGGTCGGACCGAACCCTGTGTGGGCGGTCTAACTGATTGCACCTGTAACGGTTAGTTTTCTAGCCATTGTGAGGAGAGCGGTACAATTGGCCTTTTGCCTATGGTAGTACCTTATTTTCTGGTTTTTTTGCTCCGAATGGCTATTTTCTTGGTGTGGGATATAAATACCCCCTTGTGACTGGCTAGAGACATGTTATTGATGCCCTATTCTACATTCTTGAGTTGGTATAAGCTTCTTCTCTCAATTGTGCATATGTTGCACCTTGTGAGCAAGGAGAGATGTCTCTAGCTGCATGTGTTGCATCTAGAGGTGGATTTTCTATCCACTTGAATCTGTGCATTCGTTGCATGTGGTGAGAGTCAAGCAAGCGGCTTGGCTTTCTACTCTTGGAGGTTGCTGTGTCTTAGATGGCCTTGGAGGTATCGTGTCCGGTGATATCTTCAAAGAAGCTTATGAAGAGGCCTAGCGTGGTGCGAAGGTTAGAGCTGACCTACTTAGAGGGAGAAAGAGCTACCACTAGTGGAAAGTGAGGCGATTTGGTTAATTCGTGTAGCTGGTCCACTTTGTTTGGGCTTGCCTCGATGTGGATTAGGGGAGATCGGTAAGCCTCTGAGCACCACAGTAAAACAATATTGTGTCAATTGTGGTTTATTTTCTTGTGCTCAATTTGTATACTTGCAATTTTTATTCATAGATATTGAATTGATTGCTTGTCACACTAGGATTCTAAGCTTGACAAAGACTTAGGGTGTTGGTGCATTTTGGTGAACCTAAATGATATAGGCCTTATTTGTGTAAAACTGATTTGATTTATACTTCCACATATAAAATTGGTTTTAGCCAAAGGGTGAATTTTAAAAGTGTCTACCCTGCTCTAATTGGCCTCCTCGACCTTACATACACCTAGTTGGTAACCTACTTCATGGTACTTCACACCCAACGAAATAGGTCTTTTCTACTGACATACTAATCTAAGCCACAACCATTTACCAATACTCATCAAACCACTAATATAAAAACTAATCTATTAAATCAGTTATGAATCAAGAACAAGACGCAACATAACTTAGTCATCAACGGCTCATCGTCTCTCTGTGCACTAGTGCTGTCACCACTAGCCACAAAACATGAATCATAAACTAGCAAGCAAGGTTCCACTAAACTAATTTAATCACCACGATCAAACCGACTAGATATAATGATCTAAGGATCCTAAATGGATAGAAAAGAGCGTATTGCATGAACTAGATGATCGACAAATAGAATAGAAGAAGCAAAATATAAGTAGATCATATCAATTAGAACATGAAAGATTACAACAAATTGAGATATTACATTGTTACCTCTACAGAAGTTGAAGCAGGCAAGGGTTTCGCCACCTAGAACAAGACTAAAACTAGACTATCAACTAGAGGAGGCATGGTTTTAGGGTCGAAACCCGCCGAAATCACCATGGGAACATGAGATGTGGGATGCCAAAAATGAGGGGAGGGAGCCCCTATTTATAGTGCCCTAGGGGGCCCTTAGTCACTACACGGGACTTAGTGCTGGGCAACATTGGTGCTCATGAATCTTCCTTAGGTGTATGACATGTAGGTCCACTCCAGTTGAGGTTAGTTCAGTTTCAAAAAAATATGCAAAGTCTTAGAAAAATTGTGTAGAGTACTTCATATTCCAGATGTGTAAGGCTTAAAAGTCTCAACCACATTCATTTATGAAAGAATTGGGGTCTTCCATTTGAATGAAGATTTGGGAACCGATGAAGCATCTAGAGCCCTGAAAATGGTTTTGGTAATTAATGATAACAATATTTAAGGAACTAACATGTTTGTTAAGATGATTGAAAGGTTTAGTCCCAGCTTTTGATGATATCATGGAGAAGGTATGCAAGGATGACTATGGATTGGTATAAATTAGTCTAAGGACCTCTTTATAGTTTTTACCGGTCTTAGAGTATGGTGAATTATGACAGGATTGGTAGGCTAGAAGTCATACTATTAAGAGGGTATAGGATCAAGGATAACCGACTAGAGGGGGGGGGGGTGAATAGGAGGTTCTAAGCATTCTTGCTTTCTAAAGGTAATTTTTACAAATTTAGTGCTAAGCAAGACTTATATTGCAATTTAAGACCTACCTAATTCTAGTAAAGCTAAGGCATCATAATATAAGACCCTACAAATATATTTCTAGCACAACTAAATATGAAAATCTCAATAATCTCAATTTGCTAGAAATATAAATGCAAGAAGTAAAGGCAAAGAAATAAACAAATGATGACACACAATGTTTTGTCATGGTATCGAAGACTTGCCGGTCTTCACTAGTCCATATTAAGGAAAGCCCAAGCGACTGGACCGGCTCCATTTATTAAGTCTTGCTCCTTAATTCCACTAGTGGTTGTTCTTCCTTCGCTCCGGAGATAGCGAACACCGAGCCACCCATAATTTGGTGCTAGGCCTCTTCACAATCTTTTTGAAGAGATCATTGCAGGAACTCTTACCAAGCTGTCTAGTTGCTAGCAAATACTAAGAGTAATGAACCATAATCTTCACTTGACGAAATTCAAGTGCCAAGGATCAAACTAGAATGAATGCACTTGAATTTTGCTCATACCTCACAATGAATGCACTTGAATTTTGCTCATACCTCACAATGAATGCAACAAGTGTATATGAGGTGTGGAGAGTGTGCTCTTAGCTAAAGGATGTTAAATAAAGTCTCTTACCTCATCCTTGAACTAGTGGAGGGGTATCTATACCCCACCAACCAATTTGACTGTTGGAGGCGAAGTTACTAAAATTTTCAACACGAGCGGTAGTATTGTAGTTTATCGGCTGGTACTACTGCAGTTCCACCAACTGCTCAATAATGGCTATAGTAGACGAATTTAATATCTCTGAACTAGTCGTTGAATTTGCGGCGCAGTACTACTGCCGTTGTGGGTGTGGTAGTTCCGCTCTCCGATAATTCCATTCACATAGGGCGGTACTACCACTTCCCTTAGAGGTCCAAAACTGGGTCTCTCTACAAATAACGTACCACCAACTAAGTTTTGGTACTACCAGTGTGCAATAGTACCACTCAGGATTTACGGTCATATCGCGATGCGGTAGTTCCATCAAATAAACCCTGATACTATCGCTTTCTAGGGGAGCATGCATGCTCCAAAAGTTTCTTTATGGAAAATACGTACCGCAAACTAGGTTTCTATCTGACCAAGACGTGATAGTACCACACCACCTTCCCAGTCATACCGTTGTGTGGTAGTACCACCATGTAAACATCAGTACTACTGACTTTTATGAGAAAAGCATAGTTGGCTTTCAAATTAAATTCTAAGTGCATGCATTATCCTAGATTGATCCAATGGCACAAGAACATGCTATCAAGCTACTAGTCATAATCTCTCTTAATAGTATAGCATTTAACTTAAAATCTGATCTTCCATCCTTTTCTCCTAAGACTGGTAAAATAAAAAGGGATCCTAGATTACTTATACCTTTGTTTTGAACCATATTGATCTTCATGTTGACCTTTAGCATGTATTTCTAGGTTGTCATATTTGTCACCAGAACTAAACCTTTCAAACACTCAATAAACATGTTAGTCCCATATTCACATATTGTCATTAATTATCAAAATAATTTTTAGGGGCCTAGATGCTTTTAGAGGGGTCATGGCTAATAGTTTGACGATAATCTTGCACCACATTGATTAATTCTAGCACATACATGCATTTATAAATTCATTTGTTAACCCTCTATAAATTTTCTTTGAAAATGGGTATGACCGCGGTAGTACCACTACATTGGTACTACCGGGCTTTTCATGCCGGTACATTATTTTCAAAGAGATGTCACAGACAAAAAATTCAGATGGTTGAGAAACCATTTGTGATGAGAGTTTAGAACCATTTGTGATGACCCTTTGTGGGGTTGTGCATGCATGAAGAATTAAATAACTTCGCTTGAAATGACGTTGGACATTAGTTAAAGACTCAAGGAACATAATGTGATTGACACAAAATAAGCCTTTAGGAACAAGCAAGACTAGAGTGGAATTGTGGTGAGAAATACGGCAAGATTGGTCGATCAAGGCTGCACACAAGTCGAAGGCTTGGATTTTGATGAAACTTTCACTCCCATAGCTAGATTAGAATCCATTTAGATATTGTTTACATTTGTATCATGTTTTGATATTAAATTATTTAAATGGATGTTAAAAATTTATTTCTAAACAATAAAATTGTTGAACTTATATTTGTTGAGCAATCGCCTAGTTTTGAGGATTCTAAGAATACAAATCATGTGTATAAACTCTCTAAGGTGCTATATGGTTTCAAACAAGCTCCTAAAGTATGGTATGAACATCTTAGAGATTTTGTACTCTCAAAAGGTTTCAAAATTGAAAAGATTGACACTATCTTATTGACTAATATCAT
The DNA here is from genome assembly GCA_017311315.1 of Dendrocalamus latiflorus. Taxonomy (NCBI): domain Eukaryota; kingdom Viridiplantae; phylum Streptophyta; class Magnoliopsida; order Poales; family Poaceae; genus Dendrocalamus; species Dendrocalamus latiflorus. The sequence continues at coordinate 34,118,578 of CM029655.1, read as the reverse complement.
TGATGATAATTTCTTTGTATGTCAAATTTACGTTGATGATATCATTTTTGGGTCTACTAATCAAGATTGTTGCAAAGAATTCAGTGAGATGTTATTTAGGGAATTTGAGATGTCCATGATTAAAGAGCTTAGCTGTTTTGTTAGACTTCAAATCAAACAACTTACGGATGGGACATTTGTGAGCCAAACCAAGTACATGAAAGATCTACTCAAAAGATTTAACATGGAGAACACAAAGCCATCAAAACTCCCATGGCAATCAATGGTCATCTCAAACTTTATGGTCATCTCGAACTTAATGAGGGAGATAAATTGGTTGATTTAAAATTTTATCTACGATTAGTAACTTACTTTATATACCGCATCTAGGCCTGATATCATGTTTAGTGTTGCATGTGTGTACGTTTTCAAGCATCTCCAAAAAGGTGCCATTTAGTGACCGTTAAGATAATTCTTAGATATTTAAAGTATTCATCTACCATTGGCTTGTGGTATCTTAAAGGTGCTAAGTTTGATTTAATTAGATATTCGAATTTAGATTATGCGGGTTGTGAAGTGGATATAAAAAGTATCCCCGGTAGTTGTCAATTACTAGGTAGATCACTAGTTTCTTGGTTCTCCAAGAAACAAAACTTGATTGCCTTATCCACTACCAAAGTGGAGTATGTCTCTGTGGGTAGCTGTAGTGCTGATCAATTGTTTTGGATGAGGCAAACATTGATGGACTATAGAATTGAATTCAAAAGCATGCATCTTTTGTGTGATAATGATAGTATCATGAAGATAGCTAATAACCAGGTCCAACACTCAAGAACCAAACACATAGATATCTATCACCATTTTCTAAGAGATCATGTGAGCAAGGGTGACACTGTTATTAGCCACATAAGGACCGATGACTAATTAGCAGATATCTTTACCAAGCCACTACATGAGAGGCATTTTTACAAATTAAAAATGTTAAGGAACTCATGCATCATGTGTTTGCTCTCACAAACTCTTCAAATGTTGTTTGAACTCATGCATCATGTGTTTGCTCTCATTTGGAGTTTATGAGGTTCTTTTGAAGAATGTGTTTCAAAATCTCTTTTAAAATCTCTAAAAACTCTAATTTGCTAAAACTATATTATTTGGAGCTTTATAGTCTTTCTGCTGCATAATGATCCTAAAATTACTTTTTTGAGTGTTGAAAATAAGGATCATTTGCATTCCAGTCCTGTTTTTGTCTTTCTCTGAAAAAGGTACTAAAGTGATTATACCGTTGGTACTACCAGCATAATAAGGGCCACTACAAGAACGACCCCTTGTGATGCTTTTCTAGAGGCACTTTTCACTTTGTCTCTAAATCATGACTTATACATCCTAAAGGTGCTTTTTTGAGACACTTTGAAAATCGCTCTAAAATTTTGTACTCTAGAGACGGTTTTGAGATGATTTTAAGATGTTTCGAGGCACGCTGAATTTTATCTTGTAAAGACGTTTTTGAGACCCTCCCTAATTCGCCTAAAGTTTTTGTTGTGTAAAGATATTTTTTTGAGATGTTTTCCAAACTTCTAGAGGTGTTTTTAGGTGGTTGATGTGTTAAAACAAATCTACGTATAAACATTGCAAGACACAAGAAAACAAGTGAGCTTGTGAGGTTCATGTGGTTAATGCGACAAGTCTAAAAGAATTATTCCCATGAGGTCTAGAGTTCACTTTAATGCTTGGTAAGAGTCCACTTTATTTTTTTAGATTTTATTTTCTTTGGTTTCTCTATACTAGTAGCTCAATTTAATGCTTCTATGTAATGTCTCTATTTCCTTAGATACACAATAAAGCATCTTTATAAAATGCCGCAATGAATATAGAGGTGTTTTAATAAAATATCTCTTCATTCATAGTGAAGATGCATCGGAAGGCGTTTATGAGGCATTTTTAAAAAATGTCCCTACAACGGTGTAGAGACATGAAAAAAAAGCCTCTATTGTATTAAGAAAATGCCTCTATGTGGGGTTTGTGTTGTAGTGTGTGGTATTACGGCTCCTGACAGATGGTCCTAAAATCAGTTGTGGCCACAACCTTATCTTCTTAGGGCCTCTCTAAATCGGTCCAACTGTTTCTCTCTGCAGAAACACTGAAAACCTCTCTCTCTCTCTCTCACTCCTTTCTTTTCCCCTCATCTCCAAAGTTCAAATACTCAAGGGAAGTGGAGCAAGTCTTCATCTCATGCCGAAAATCAAATCTTGGCAGTTCTCCTTCATTCCCCTCAGTAATCCTGTGAAAATCCCTCTCATCTTCTCGCATTGTGCTCTCTCAATTTTCTAGGGTTAAAGCAAATGTGCATGCAAACTTTCATTTCAATTGGGTAAAATTGCTAGAAACTATTATTGGTGGCTTATTATATTAAATTTATGCAATACAACATGCCCAACCTTAGTTACATGCAAATTAAATCAGAATCTTAAACTACTCTGTGGGTGTGGTACTACTGCCCACAACATAGTGGTACTATCGCTCTGGTACTACCGACGTGATGCGTGTGGTCATACTGCTCCTACAAAGAAGTTGGAACCTTTCATGCAGAATTACTTGAGTCCTTTCCATCTCTATCCTAATTGTTCTTATTCCATGATCCATTGATTATGGTTAGAACCAAAGGATCCACTCACAAGAATACCTCTCCCAAGAGAGAACCTGTTGAGTGGTACTCCACTCAGAAGGACCTTCATTTTCTCATTGCAAAGTGGCCTCGCGCAAGTTGACTTCTTGAAAGTTGGATCCAACAGCTTAAGAAGATAGCAACCTAGAAACCACTTCCTTTTTGCACAAGGTGAGAGTTCATGATAGAGGGCATGCCTCTAGGGAAGAGGAAGAAAATTCTATTGAGCAAGAAGAAGAAGATGAAGATGATGAGGAAGAGAGCTATGTTCAAGAGGATGATGATGACAATGATGATGATGGGGACATGGCTGAGGCTAAAGCTCCAAGGATCAATCTACTTCAAATCTCTAGTGATCAGTATCCTCAACTTAGACATCCAAATCAGTTTAAGATGCCTGTAAGCTCAACAAATCCTCGGTTCCTCGCGCAATTTAAAGAGGAAGTCTACAACTAGATATACAACCATCATAAGTAGTTCACCAATCACAAGTATATCGATTGGAGGCACTTGAACTCTCTTCGATGCTTCTCTGGAGCTTATAATCTTTTTCATGGAGTTGGGCTACAAAACATTATGGCACTTAAGTTTGGCTATCAAGAGGACATCATTCATTTGTTTTCTGCCACGTTGCTCGTGTCACATGACTTTGAGTATCTTTCCTGCATGACAAAGAATTAGAGGTATGAGGCAACCAAGGTAGATTTTGAGCAAGCTTGGGGACTTACTTGAGTTGGTATGAGAAGGTGTATTCTTATGGCGCTCTTCAACTCTAGGTTGGTGCTAGTTCTGTGACTCTAATATAAGGTACACCCATGGAAAGGTAGCAAGGCTCCTTCCTCTTCCTAGTTTGATAAATTGAATAATCAATCACACATTTTTTTATAGAGTGGCAACTTTGATACAATCCAAGGACATGCATTGAACATCATCGACTACATCATGCAAGAGCATAGGTTTGATAGTTGACTTGATCATTAGAGAAATTGCTTCTTCCAAGAATGACATAGTGAAGCATGTTTATTATGTTCCATACATCATGGCACTCATCATGAGGAAGACGGGCTACTGGGGCACTAGACATTCAGTTCATAAGCTCTACAAGCCTTGTGAAGGCCCTCCAATGCCAACAGTTACCTAACCCCTACCTCAAGCTGATGAAGAACATCCTCAAGGGCAACCCCAAGTGGTAGATCCCTTTCTCCAAGCTCTCTCTCAAATCAACTAAACCCTTTTAGAGATTTGGGAAGATCATCTTGACACTAACACTCAATTGGTGGCTTTGACTCAATGAGTGAGTTTACTTGAGCATCCCTCTTCATCCTCATAGCCGGTGCAGCTATCCTCTCCTCTTCACCATTGTCGTCGTCATGACCCTTCTGATGCTCCCCCAAACTAGACGGATCTTTTGGTACTTGATGCCAAAGTGGGAGAAAAAGCTCAAGTCAAGTGAAGATGAGGAAGTTAAGCAAGAATATATCTTTCTAATACTTTTAGCTATTATCTAATTTGGATCTTATGTAATCACCCTTTTGTTTGGTTAAAAAGCTTTGATGTTATTGTAATATGTTGGTTGTAAGCTTCTTAATGTTGGACATGCTGCAATGTTTTCTTCATGTTAATTGTGCCAAATTAGATTATCTCATTATGCTTTATATTGATTATCGTTTTAAAATTGCTTGATGCTTCCTCAAAATCAATAAATAGAGGAAAGTCTACTAAAATTTCCTAAAATCCACAAATGTACATGAAATCACTTCATGAACCTCTATGTCATATTTAGGGGGAGTTTTTGTCTATTTGTTGTAGAATTTTATAGAACTTAATTCTTTATCTCTTTTGAATTCATCTCAAGAGTTAATTGGTACCAAATATCAAAATCTAAAATATGCAACTTGTTCTTGAACTAAATATATATTCAAAAACTTTCAATTCACTTAAATTGTCTATATCATCATCAATTACTAAAAGGGTGAGATTGAAGCATCTAGGTCCCTAAAAAAGGTTTTGATAATTAATGACGACAATGCTTAAGGGACTAACATGTTTGTGAAGATAATTAAAAGGTATAGTACTGGATTTTGATGATATCATGGAAAAGGCATGCAAGGACGACTATGGATAGACATGGCTCAAGGCAAATGTTTAAATTAGGCTAAGGACCTCGTTTATAATTTTTTATCGATCTTAGTGTGTGGTGGATTAAGATCGGATTGGTAGACTAGAAGCCGTACTACTAAGATGGGTCATAGCTAGTAGCTTGAAAATAATCTTGTACCACATTGATCAATTCTAGTGCAAGCATGGATTTGAAAATTCATTTGTTAATCCTCTTTGAATTTTCATTGAAAACCACTATGACTGCCGTTGTGACCACAGTAGTACCACTGCATCAATACTATCGGGCTTTTCATATTGGTACGTTATTTCCAGAGAGGTGTCCTTTTGGATTTCATCTTGACTAGTACTACCGTTGTTCTTAACCGATAATACTGCAACAGTATGATCGCTTTGCCTATCTAGTAGTACCACATTATTGTATGACCGTATTTTAGTTGGTGGTTATATTTTTGGGAGATTTTCTCTTCTCTGGAAATTAGTACTGCTGCAGCTTAAGTACAGTACTACCACAGTATCAGTATGATAGGATCTTGTGAATGTACTATTACTGATATTTGGATTAATGACTAGTTTCTGTACATTTAGTATTATTGATATTTGGATTAATGACTAGTTTCTATACATTTAACGATCCCTTAGTAGCCGTTGAACAGTAGGTGTGGTAGTACTGGCCACTATATGGTGGTAGTACTGCTCCACCTAATTTTTAGGGATTTTATCCCCAATGGTTATTCTAGTGGGTGGAGGGTATAAATACCTCCCTACAAGTAGCAAACAAGTACTCTTGGACCCCTATTGAATACTCTTGAGCTTTTGTATCCCTCACATCAATTCTATTAATTACTTTCTCATTTGAGGTTGTTGAGAGCATTAAAATGCATTGCATCATCTACTTGATTTTTGTGGCACTTGAAGACCTTCAAGCAAGCGTCATTGACAGTACTTTCTTTTGGTGGTCACACCTAGATGACTTGGAAGAGTTGGCATAGTGATCTCTTCAAAAAGTTGTGAAGAGATTCGATGTAGTTGTGAAGTTTGGAGCTTACCTCCCGAAGTGGGAATGATGTACCCTAGTGGATTGAGGGAAGACTCAAGTTTGCAAAAGGAGCCAACTTGATTCGTTCAAGCTCCCTCAACGTGGATTAGAAAAGACCGATGAGTCTTTGAGTCCATAGAAAAAATCATGTGTCCATCATGTGGTTTAACTCTCTTGCCATCTACTTTCCACATTTATATTTTTAGTAATTAATAGCTTGACTTGTTTAGTTAGAATTGTATCTTGCTTAGTGTCTTAGCATTGTGGTGCCATACAAGAATTGGAGTTTTTAGGCCTTGAATTATACAAATGATTTTATTTGTTCATACTTACTTAAAGATTGTGTTTTAGCCAAAAAATTTAATAACCTCTTATTCACCCCTTCTAGTCGGTTATCCTTTGTAACACCCCAAAATTCAAGTATTAAAAAATGTGGGAGTTTTAAAACTTTTCTTGCAATTTGTTGGCATTCAAAATTTCTTCTGATTACTTAATTTGAAATTTCTTGAGTTTTGAGAACTATCAATTGTTATGCCGAGAAATAATATCCAAGTAATAATAAAAATGGTGTTAATAAAAGATATGGGAACAATATAAAACAATGAATTATGAATTCTAAAACTAATTTTAAATCACACTTTAATCCAAACTAAACTTGAAATTTTAAACTCAAACCGAGGGTCAAAATAATTGGAAACTGAAATCAAAATAATATTTACGTTCACCACCCAAATGATTTGAGTTAAGCCCTGGAATTCAAGTCGGAATCAAAAATTCAAATATTGAAATTGGCAAAAATCCAAACTTCGGTTTGTCACTCCCTCTTTTTTTACCCTTTCTTTCTCTACCATGTGGGCCCCTTTTCTTTTCCCTCCTTTCCCCTTTTTCCCTCCCGGTTCTTTCACTGGCAGCGGGCCCGCTTCTCCTCTCTCTTTCATTTCCCCCTGCCGACCGAGCCGGCCAGCCCTTCTTCTTCTCCCTCCATTCTCCCTTTCTTTTCTCTCCGTGCGCCCGCGTCTGCTCCCGTCTTCTCCCCGTCCTTCCCCTCGCGTCAGCCCACCCCCACGCTCCCTGCACCTCCGTCACTCTGCGTCACGCACGTCGCCTGCGCCCATGCCCTGCACACCAGCTCCAGTCGTTTCCGTCGCCATCGCCCTGCGCGCGCGTCGCCCGGCCATAAATGGCCTTCTCAGGTGTGCATTCCGCCCCGCGCCACTCCTCTTCCTCCTCCTCCCGTGAGCAAGCCGCCACCGCCTCCTCGCCGTATTCCGCTCTCCGGCGAGCCCCCAAAAACCGAGCGCGTTCCTTCATGCCCCTCGGCCCCACCTGCTTCCCCGCCGTTTTAATTGAAAATCTGTGCGCCGATTCGGCCTTCTTCTTCAAGGCCGCCCGCCACTGCCCTCCACGCCGCCGCCATCGCTCCTTTCTCCACGGTGCGTGTCGTCTCAATTCCATGCACCCAGTGCACCCCCTCGCCGCCCCAAAAATTTCCCGACCGCCAGCTGAGGCCCCCACTGCCTGCACGTCGCCGGCGCCGTGCGCATAGCCGCGCCGCCGTGGGCTCTTGTCGTCGGTTCACTTTGGGTCTCCCCCGCCTTCTCCAACTACTTCGGTGCATTCCCCTTGACGTGCTCCTACTCCTGCTAGCCTCCAATTTCCCCCCTCTCCCACGCCGGCACGGCCGCTCCGTTCCCACCTCACCGCCGGTCGCACCAGACCGCCGCCCCGCCGACCTGCGCCGTTTGGAGTTGCGCCACCTCCTCCACGAGCTTGCTAGCCTCGTCGGGATTCCGTTTTGCCGGCCTACCCCGCCCCTCCGGCCTCCCCGCGCCGGCGAGCCCACCTGCTCTGAGCGCCACCGCCTTGCTCTGTTTTGAGGCCCCCCTGCGCTTACTCCTTTTAGCCTAACCCCACTCCCTCAATCGCGAAAGACCGCTGGCCCAGTTGGCTAGCCCGAGTGCGCATAACACACAGAGCCTCTTTCCCCAGGTCCCGAGTTCGATTCTAGCAGCCGCCCCCTTTTCTTATTCTTTTTAGTTTTGGTTTTTATGAATCCAATTCAAGCAAGAAAATTTGAGAACAATTTAGAGAAGTTAACAAATTAATTAGGATATGAAATAAGTTTAATTAAGATTTAATATCTGGTTATTTATTTTATGAGCAATTACCATAGCTTGAATGTTTATTGAGGCCTAATTATCAATTAAAGGCATTGATAAAATGCAATTTTGTTCAATATCCAAATTTAATAAGGATCCTAATTAAAATATATAAATATATATACATCCAAGTTAAATTTAAGGGGAGTAAAATTGATAACTATAAAAGCAAGGTTTTAAATTAAAAAGATTACCCTGTGCCATAACATATGCCCTAACGTTCAACATGCTGCCATTAAATAAATCTCAATGGTGTGTTTAATAGAATTAGGCCTCTTCATGAAATTAATTAGACAATAAGACGTGACCATAAACATTTAAGTTAGAAGGCCCTAATAAAATCCTCGCCGTTAGCACGTCACCAATAAATAAATCTCAACTATGAATTTAGTGGAATAAAATTTGAGTATAGCAAGCTCGGCCCTGTGTAAATAGAAGTTCAATTAAAATATGCAAGATGCTAATGCAAAGGATAAAGTAACAATGACAGTTGGTCCTCAGAGTATTTCCTAAGGAAAAGTCATGTTAGTGTATGGATGCTAAAGTATAGTAGCCCTAGGTCATCGGACGTTGAGATAATCTCACCAACAAACAATCCGAAGAAACATATAATATTATGACCAATAGCTGCAGATGGGTAGCAAATAAGAATATACTAAAGGTTTCTATTAAACATCAATGAGATAATTAAATATGCACATGCGGCACTGAATCATTAAATTAACCCTTAGGAGTACACCTCGAATAATTGGTAAATAAAACCCCATAAAATACCATAACCTAAGTTATGAGGAATACATACCCTGAAGATGAATTTAATGCACTAAACTCCTACACTAGTCTATAGGACTAACCTAAAGCATGGAACTTTCTTGATAAATACAAAAATAATAAAAGAGGTTAGTAATAAAAATATTGAGTCATTGTATTCTACCACCGACCCTGCCTCAAATCACCCGAATCACCCATTAACTCATAATAAAGCTAAATCAAGTTTATTTGGATTTTTTGAGTTATTTACCTTTATTTGTATTCAGTCATCTAGCACGTAATTAGAAATTAGAGTTCTGAAGAATCAAGGGATCAAGCGAGATCAAGAGCAAAGTGAAGATAAACACCAGAAGCTCAAAAGAAAGCATTGTGTGAGCTCAAGACCGCGGTAAATCACGCAAGGCGAGTCAATACTTTGATCATGTTGAACCTACATTTTCTACAAATTACTTGTGTTTAAATTATCAAATTGCATGCTGTTATTTTATATGCAAATACATATTTAATTTAAGATTCTAGTTATGTGCCCATTATTAACTTGATTAATATTACACCTCCTTTGGAATATTTGAATATGTGAACCTTGTCGCCCTAGCAAAATTATAATAGTATTCTTTCAAAAATAAGTCTGTAATTATACGCCATGCTTGGTACTGCATAGATACTCGGGGTGTTGAAATGCCCCAAGCATCATTACCATTTTTAATCATGAGAAACCGGTTTGGGAAGTCATGGTGGTAATGATTGGTATATGTTGGTATGATTATTTATGTTCCCAAAAACCCCAACTTGCTTAAATGTCTGGGCGGATGGTTCGAGGGTGTGTGTGGTGAAGTGGAAGCACAAAATGGTTAGTGGTAGAACCGCCCAGATATCCCTAAGGATCGAATCTTGTTATGACCTCCTATGTAAAACAGTGCAACCACAAGTCTGTAAAGTACAACTTGGCTAACTAAATTTATCGAAACTCCTGGACTCATCTCACTGGTAGTGGAAAGAAGTGGATACGCAAGGGCAAGGGGAGGTCTAAAGGGACACCGAGTGGAGGATGAAGTAACTAGCCGTACTAGCGTTGCAGGGAGTGGAGCCCGGCTGCGCTAGTAGACATGGTTACATCCCGTGCATAGTATGGGACCCACCGCAAGTGGGAGCAGCCCATAAGGTGAGATGACAACAGGGGCTAGATACTTTGAAAAGTCACTGTGATGATCTACTCAACCACGTGACTAAGGAATCATGTGGGAGCAACGAGTGGATTGTCTCTTGTGATGAAAGTGTACAAACTCTGCAGAGTCAAAACTATTCGAATAGCCGTGCCCACGGTCATGGGCGGACATGAGAACTTAACCAGATATAGTTCTATTTCAAAAACTTTGTTGGTGGGAATGGAAAAGTGGAGGGCAGTGGAAAGCCCTGTTTTGAGTTGCCCTGGGTGTCGTCCCAGTGATAATGTAAGCGGCTATAACGCTGAAGGTCTAGCATATGGTGCAGAGATCTTGTAACGGTGGATGGAATCTGGATCGCTATTATTATTGCATTCCCATTATGTTTTTGTTCAAAACTGCTAGGTTTCAGGAAATTTCTATGTATTATATTTTTAAATAATGATAATAATTCTCACAAAATAAAATGTCAGGAAGAATAAATAGAGTTGTAAGAAAAGAAGATGGTTGTTTGTGGTAAACACATAAAGATATTGGTGGATTCATATCGATCATAAAAAGGAAACGATAGTGTAGATTTTGGGAGAAATAAATTGGTGGAGCTAAAATGAATATATATGCTAGATAGATGATTTAAATGACTTTTGGAGAATTAGGGAGTGTGAAATAATTGCTGGATTATAACACGGATAAATAATATAAAGTCTTGGGAGATGTTGGCAATGTTGGGATTAATAGAATTGATCTGTTATTAGATGAGTCAATTGAATTTTTGAGGATTTGGAGATATGACACTCGCCGTTTGGAGTTTTAGACAGCAATCAATATAGAATGTGTATGATCGGTGGATTAATTAAATGATGTCACTCGCTGTTTAGAGTTTTAGACAGCAATTAATATAGAAAGTGTATGATCGGTGGATTAATTAAATGATGTCATTCGCTGTTTGGAGTTTTAGACAGCAATCAATATAGAAAGTGTATGATTGGTGGATTAATTAAATGATGTCACTCACTGTTTGGAGTCTTAGACAGCAATCAATTTGGAAAGAATATGTTCAGTGGATTAAGTAAATGACAGCAATCAGTGACGAAAGTGTATCTTTGGTGGATTAAGTCAATTATGGCAATCGCCGTGTGGTGTTTTAGGTAGCAACAATAACTCTACGATTTAATAATAATAATGCTACCAAAATCCTTTGATAAGCCATGCATACTATTTATTTGCATTCTGTGTATTGGCTCGTGGAGCACGGTAGTTTGTGCTCACACTCGCTTTCACAACAAATCCAGAATCAGGAATCAGATCACTACGCTTCAGCAACACTATTTGGTCATGGTGGCAAAGAAGATAAAGATGTCGAGGGCTAGGTCGCGAACCCCCAGTCGGCTGCCTGTGGGCATGTCTTGAGGGTCCCACCTGTGTGCTTCGTTCTTTCGCTGCTGCAATTTAATGATTTCGGCCTAATCGGCCCGTGAGTAAGTTTATTATTATATTTATACTTCCGCATGATATGTATTTGATGTTCATTTCTGTAATCTGTGAGCACTATCTACTGATCCAGGGAATAGTGCGGTGGAATCACAGAGGATGCCAGATGTTAAAATCTGGGTCCTACATCCTTGATCCTACAAATAGTATCAGAGCTTGTTCTTTCTTTGTTGGGCTTTACCACCTAGAGAGCAAGGATGGCTAGTGAGGGTATCTCTCTAGGAAAAGCACCTCTATTTGATGGTTCAAATTATGCTTATTGAAAAATTTGATTGACCACTTTGAAGGCCATGAGCCCGAGTATATGGAGAATTGTTAGTGAAGATTTTGCCGTGCCTCTTGATCCAACACATCCCACAGATCTTGAAGAGCAAATCTCTCACTAAAATGCTCAAATAATGGACACTCTTTTTGGAGCTTTGAATGCAGATGAGTGCAATCAGGTGAGCAATTTAGAAACATCTCATAAGATTTGGACTATGATCTCATAAATTCATGAGGGCACATATATAGTCAAAGAGGCCAAATGGCATATATTTCAGATCAAATATGAGGCATTTATAATGTTGCCACATGAAAACATCAATAATATGTATTCAGGACTCAACAACAATATGAATGAGCTCAAGGGCCTAGGCACCATACTAATGAATGTTGATATTATTTAAAAAATGTTTAGGACCTTACCGAAAAATACGAAACATTGGTGACATTGTTCCTCAACTAATTCGAGTTGCCAATGATGATGCCAACCGATCTATTGGGCAATCTTATTTCTAATGAGTTGTACAAGAAGGATAATGAGGAACTCTTGGAGCAATATTCCTCTAAGAAGAAGATTACCACTTTCAAGATAAAAGAAGAATCAAGTAATGAGGTGGATGATGACAAAGATGACTCCGAAAAGGAAATAGCTCTCCTTGTAAGGAGAATGAAGAGATTCATGAAGAGACACTTAAACTGGGGCGCTAGCTATTATAAGGGCAAAAGGGTGCAATCATTGTTATGCGTATGATGAGAAGAGCCACATTGACTCCCATTGTCCCACCAAGAAGGATGACAAGGCTAAGTAATTCAAGAAGGAGTACAATAGCAAGAAAAAGTTCTTCAAGAAGCTTCACGAGGATGATAAGGGTCAAGCTCATATCAGAGAATGGAATTCTGATGCAATGATGGTGGGTCCTTCAATAAGAGGAGACTTGTCGAGATCACCATCAAGAAGGCTCTATCACTTTTCTCTACTCCTACAAGCCTAATGGCTAAGGAGGATAAGGTAAAAATCAATCATGACGATGAGCCTATTTATAATGAGCTAATGGATATGCTTGAAGACTTAATAAATATCTTGGAAAAAAAATCAAAATTCAAAATTTGAAGAGATAATTTCTCTCTAAAAGACTCTTAGAATGAGCTAAAGGAAGCTCATGATTCGCTCTTTCTGAAGGACCTCCCTAAGTCATATGTGGACGTTGGTATTACTTGCAATATTATTGATCACATGCCTAATTTAGGTATCACCCCTTGTATTGTATCTAAAACTAGTATATTTACTTCATGTGATAACTTGCTTACTATGCCTCGCCTCTCAATAGACTTCATCTTTGATTGTATAATCAAAAGCACCAACTTTAGGTAGCAATCTATTCACACGCAAATTAAAACTAGTTAAGAACAAGCGCACCTTATCATTAGAATTTATGCATGTAGGACTGAGTAGAATTGGATTGAGTGGAATCGAACATATGGCACGGATGTCCTGGTCAATCGGGTTTGTAAATGCCATATCAGCTGTAGTGCACATCAAATAGGCTTGCATGTTTGTATGATGGAAATTGATACCATGAACTCTTGCAGCAACAAATGTGAGGATGGAAAGAAAAGAGGAGAAATATAAAGTGAAAGCCCCAAAATAAGAACAAGACAGGGAGGGCGGAGGGAAGAGCCCTTTTTTGCTTCCAAAAAAGAAAAGAGAAAATAAAAGTGGAGAACTGAATAGGGAGACGCTATGCTTGTTCCTTGTTCATCTTAAATATACCCATTCTGAATCATCCAGCTCCCAAGTCCGATGCCTCCAAATCCAAATCCCAAATAATATTGCAAATGCAGATGCTGCTCCACATCAATTCCTCCTTCGCTACAGGGAACCCCCCATGCTTTGCCGCTGCCTCTTCTGCTTCGCTGAAGAGATCGGGGAGGGCCCTAGCCGTGCCACTACCGACGCATTCCACCTGTGCTGCCGAGTTGGAGCCAGAGGATGCTCACCGTCGCCTCGTCGTGGACGCCAATGGCGGTGGGCGAGGGAAGCGCCGCTGCCGTCGACTAGTTTGACGCTGAAACCGTCGTCACCGAGGTGTGGCAACTGCTGCTCCTCTCATCCGTTGATGTTGCTGTTGAGGAACCGACGCTGGAGACCAGTCCGAGCGATTCCTCTGCTTAGAACAAGAACGAATCAATCACAGAATCACAGAATAATAGATTGAACACAGAGAGGTAGAGAGAACTCCTGGTCTTTCTTTATTGCTTTAGATTGCATCGGGGTACATAATAAGGGGGGTCTAGGTCCCTATTTATAGTCTACGGTGGGGTGCCCAATTAGATCAGGACTCTGGATAGAGTCCAGGTTTCCTAACACTCCCCCTTGGGCACTCACCCAACATGCTCATGCCTCGTCAAAACTCCATAAAAACCCAGTGGGAAAATTTTGGAGAAAGAGTACATGATACATGTGATGTTGCGATGCACGAATTGCCTCATTAAAAACCTTGGTCGAGAAACTTCATGGAAAACTCGTCAAGGGAAAAAGAGTACAATTCACCCAAATTTATTTGGTCTGCAGGACTTTATTTTTGGGTACTTAATCTTCATGATCAAGATTTATTAGCGGGCTTGTGAGAATTCTCCCCCTGAATTCTGCACTTCTCTAAGTCTCATCATTCCAATTCCACGCACGCACCTTTCAAAGCTAGATGCGGGGAGTGACTTAGTGAATAAATCTGCGAGATTTTCACATGACTTAGTATGCAGTACTTTAATCTCGTCTATCTTTTGCAATTCATGTGCATAGAAGAACTTTGGGTTAATATGCTTTGTGAGATGACTCTTCACATAGCCCGTTTGCACTTGTGCAACGCAAGCGGCATTATCTTCATAGATAATTGTGGGGGTTTGCACAATGTTCATCCCACATGACTACTGGATGTGGTGAACCATTCGGCGGAGCTAAGCGCACTCTCGTGCGGCTTCATACAGTGCTATAATTTCTGAGTGGTTCGTCGAAATAGCTACCAGGCTTTGCTTAGACGATTTCCATGAAACTGCAGTTCCACCACACAGGAATACATAGCCTGTTTGTGACTTAGCGGTATGCGGGTCTGACAGATACCCAGCATCTGCATAGCCAATCAAGTTCAGATCTTGATTCTTTCTGTAAAACAATCCGAGGTCCTTGCTACCTTGGAGGTATCGGAAAATGTCCTTTATGCCCTGCCAATGCCTTTTGGTGGGCTCTGCACTGTTCCTTGCTAACAGGTTCACGGCAAATGCAATGTCCGGTCTAGTGCAGTTTGCTAAATACATAAGTGCTCCCACTGCACTCAAGTATGGGAATTCCGGTCCCAGGACTTCCTCCCCCTCTTCTCTTGGTCGGAAAGGATCTTTTTCTTGCTGTAAAGACCTACCGATCATCGGTACTTTCGAGGGAAATGCCTTCTCAAAGCCAAACCTTTCGAGCACCTTCTGGGTGTAGGTCGACTGATTTACCAAGACTCCTTCAGGGACATGCTCAAGCTGCAAGCCTAAGCAAAACTTGATCTTACCCAAATCTTTCATTTCAAATTCTGACTCCAAGTAGGAGCTTGCTTCTTTTATGTCTTCGGCTGTCCCGATGATATTCAGATCATCTACATACACAGAGATTATACATAATCCATTCTGGGATCGCCGTATAAATACACAAGGACAGTCTTCATTGTTCGTGTAGCCTTTCTTGCAGAGAAAGTCGCTTAAGCGATTATACCACATTCTTCCAGATTGTTTCAGTCCATACAGTGACTTTCTGAGTTTCACACTGTACAGATTTCTATTTGCTCTGTCTTGGTTCGGGAGAGGAATTCCTTCAGGGACTTTCATGTAAATCTCCGAATCCAAGTTACCGTAAAGGTATGCAGTCACAACATCCATCAATTTCATTTCTAAATTCAAGTTCACTGCCATTGAGATCAAGTATCTAAAGGTAATTCCACTCATGACTGGGGAGTAGGTTTCTTCATAATCAACTCCAGGACGTTGAGTGAAACCTTGGGCTACCAGCCTTGCTTTGTATCTCACTACTTCATTTCTTTCATTTCTCTTTCGAACAAATACCCACTTGTGCCCAACAGGGTGTATGTGGGGAGGTGTGCGGCATACGGGCCCAAACACCTCTCTTTTATTCAGAGATAGCAATTCAGTTGCTATTGCCTTCTTCCAATTTTCCCAATCTGATCTTTTCTTACATTCAGCGAGCGATGCAGGCTCGGGATCAAGATCGATGATGGTGGCAATTTTCTTTGCGAAGTAGATATCGATATTAGCTGTTGTCCTATTCAGGGACTCTCCAGTGTGCACATAATTTATAGCTATTTCTTCATGAGTTGCTTCTTCTGGAGCTTCACCTTGCGCATCGCTTCTTTCAATTGCGGTGGCAAGTCCCTTTAGTTTTTCGGCTCCGATGTGTGCGCACACATCCATGCCGATGGGGATATTCAGATCCGGTATGCCCTTTTCTGAAGGTGTCATACTTGTGCCAGGTCTCAACTGGCTCCCCTTCTCATTCTGGGGGACTTCAATGATCGGCTGTGATAAGTCCTTCTTATCCCTTTTCACCAGGCGTCCCCGGTTACTTAGGATTCGAGGAACCGGAGTTCTCATCCTTTATTATTTTTTCTGAGGCCTCTGGACGAGATTAGGGATACCTTCTGCTTTCTTTGGTATTTCAACCCTCTCCGGTGCAGTGCGTGCAGGCACATGCGACTTAGTCACGCTCTTCAAATCACTAAAGTGATCAGGCAGCTGATTTGCTAATGCTTGCAAATCAATTGTCTTCTGGACTTCTATTGTCTTCTGGACTTCTCTATTTGCTTCACTAGTGCGCAGGTCATCTACATGGATTCTTGTGACTTGCCACGTAATTTCCCAACATTCTTCATAAAGGGGTTGATTTCCTCCCCCTAATGTTGGGAAATCTTCGGTGCTGACCCTTGCGCTAGTTGCATAAGTGAATGAATGTTGTAGGCCGAAGGTCTAAGGTTGATGAGATCTGCTGCATGTAGGACTGCGTGTCCCTAACATGTAGCTGACAAATTACAATTATGCAAGAGGGGTCGGGCAATAAATTTAATTCTCTTAATTAAAGCCTCTGCCAAACCATTCTGGGTATGGACATACGGTACCGAATGCTCAACTGCAATTCCCATCGCCATGCAATAATCATCAAATGCCTTTGAAGTAAAATCTCCGGCGTTGTCCATTCGGATGGACTTGATATGATGATCTGGAAACACATTTCTGATGCGAATGATCTGCGAGATCAATTTTGCAAAAGCGTGGTTTCTTGTGGACAGCAAACCCACATATGACCACTTCGAAGAAGCATTAATGAGCACCATGAAATACTTAAACGGCCCTGAGACAAGCTGAATGGGACCACAAATGTCTCCCTGGATGCGTTCCAGGAATGCAGAGACTTCATCCTTCACTTTCAGAGTGGAGGGTCTAGTTATTAATTTCCCGGTGGCACATGCAGGGCACACAAAATCTTCATGATTCGGGAAATTCTTCACATTAATATTATGCCCATGCGAGTTATTTATTATGTTTCTCATCATCCTAAGACTTGGATGGCCTAATCTGCCATGCCAGAGACAGAAGAGTTCAGAGCTTCTAAACACTGTCTTCAGAACAGTGTACGCTGCAGGCGCTTTAATGTTGGTATAATATAGCCCAGTGAAGAAAGTTTTTCTAATATTCTTTTGCCATTCTCTTCGCGCTTCATAATGAGCAGGTATTTCTTACCATACTCTTCTTCAGTCTCAACGTGGAAACCATTTGCGCGGATATTCTTAAAACTTAGGAGAATTCTAGTCGATTCTGGGTACAATAAGGCTTCTTCAATAACCAAAGTTGTGCCCATTATGGCTCTTCCTGAACCAATTATACATCCATCGCTTCTGGCGATTGTCGTAAGGCTGCCAGTGCTCTTACAAATCGACTGAAAATACATAATCTCTCTTAAGATGGTATGCGTTGTGCCGCTGCTAGCTAAGCACACTTTCTTCATAGGGCGCTACACGCGTTCTAATATATGGTATTTTGTTAATATGCATGAGAAGGCAATCAACACATAGATAAAATACACCAATATCAGAACATATCATGCCATCATAAACTGAATAAATGAATGAATTCATCAAATATCATCCAACCATCACGAGAAAATAACAATTCTTAAGTACCATCCATGCAAATTCTAACATATTCTTCCACACAAAAAAATGACAATTAAAGTCGAAATGCATTCAGTGCACTAGACTTCTTCTGCTATTTTCTCGGGGTTGATATTCTCTTCAAGAGAAATCATGGCGTTAACTACTTCTAGGTCGAGAGGGATTACTGCTGTCGTGATGGTTTCAACTTCCATCGGTGCAGGCAGCTACTCAGAATTCTCCCCCTCAGCCGATGCAGAGAGGGCTTCATACTGCCCTTGACCATCCCGCTTTGGCTTGCTGGCCTTATTCTCTCGTGGTGCATCTGATTCGCCTTTCTGGGCTGCGGCCTTACCCTTCCTTCCCCTTCTCTCATTAAGAGCTTTTCGTGCCTTGTAGCTCCCGGCGTTGGCTTCACGGCCAGCGGAGCTCCTAGGTGGCTGAGTGACGTAGTTCTTACGGAGAACTTTGTCCTGAGCCTCCGCAACTTGCATCATATCAGTCAATTCGGCGTATTCCTCATAGCCATCTTGACGATAGTTGCGTGCGGATTGTGCTATATTGGGGTGGATGATTTTTCTCAATTTTTTGTAGTGGGGTACAAATCCTGTGCAAGGCAGAATTGTATTCCCTGACCGTCTTAAAGTCGGCAAAACCTCAGTCTGATCCACTCTCGCTCTGCTTGAGGAAGAATGATGTACTTTAGCCTCTCAAACCGCTTCTGGAGTGCGGTCCAGAGTGCCAGCGCGCTCTTCTCCGTCATATACTCATTCTTGAGAGTGAGGCAGAGGTGGTGCCTGAGAAAATGAAGTGCCTGATCATTCTCCTCAGCTTTGGGTTGAGCGTCATTCAGTCCGCCAATCCTAATAGCAGCGCGGAGCTTCCTGGCTCCAAGCACAATCTTGACATCGGATGCCTACGTCAGATAGTTTTGGCCATGCTGGGCCAGCTCCTCGAACTTCCAGTTCGTTATGCTAGTCATCTAAATGTGTATAAGTCTACTGCTGGTAGACATGCACGGAATAATTTACTGCAGGTAAATAAATGGTACAAAATCTTCTCATAATGTTTCATAATTTTCTGTGTATTTTCTATAATTTTACTGCTAATTTCAGTGATTAAAAGCAATTAAAACAATTACAATTAACCAAAAACAGTAAATAAATACAGAAAATACAGAAATAATAATGGCATAAATAAATAAGCTTCAAAAGCTGAAAATAATTCCAAATTCGGATTCCCGAGGCCCTTTTATGCTAAAATATAAAATTTCAGCAAATTCTGCAATTCCAGAGGGTTTTTACGCAAATTTTCAGTTCAGAGAAAAATTCGCGCAATTTTCTGATTTACTGAGGGGTTTTCTGTAAAATTCTGGACCCACTCGTAAATTTGAGGACCTACTGGTAATTTTCGGAACTACCGAGGCTTTTCTGCAAGATTCTGGAGTTAAATGCAATTGTTAGGGTCTCAACGGTGATTTTCATAATTTTCGGGGGTTTATTTGCAATTTCACCCCCTCCTCCACACGCACGCCCCCCCCTTTTTTTCTTCCGGTTGGGCTTCTTCCCACCTGCGGCCCATGTGGCTTCTTGCTTTGTCCGCGGCCCAATTGGCCTGCCGAGCCCATACAACATGAGGGGAGGGGGAGTGTTAGGGTTCCCCCTCACTCTACTCGGGTGGCGGCGGCGCATAAGGGCAGGAGGCGGCTGGGTGGCCTCCGGCCATGGCGAGGCGCGGTGGGTGGCAGCCGGTCAAGGGGCGCGGGCGGTGGTCCGGCTCGGCTGCGGGTGAGCGGCGACTGGGCAAGGGGCGCGCTCGGTGGGCAGCGGAGCTGGCGGCTGCAGGCCGCGGTGAGGGGGTCGGCGCCGGTGCAGCTGCGGGCTGGCGAGCCA
Source organism: Dendrocalamus latiflorus (assembly GCA_017311315.1). Lineage (NCBI taxonomy): Eukaryota > Viridiplantae > Streptophyta > Magnoliopsida > Poales > Poaceae > Dendrocalamus > Dendrocalamus latiflorus. Next base: position 34,098,843 of record CM029655.1, on the reverse strand, counting down.
AGTCCGGCTGCGGTTCAAGATGTGGCATAAGGCGCGTGCGGGCGCAGGAAAACCAAGGCGCATGCGGGCGCAGGCGGCATGGAAGGCCGAGCGTGGTGGCCAGCCAGGCGCATACGGGCGCATGGCTAGCTTCGGGCGACGCGGCACTTCGGGTGGCGCGGTGAGAGACAGTGGCGCCAGGCGATGGAGGCCAAGCGGCGGCGGCGGCGGCTTTAGCAGTCGAGGCTGCTGGCTCAGGCGGCGGGGCCGGCGGCGCGGGAGCGGCCGGGCGCCGTGCGGCGGCGTGGGGGAAGGTCAACCGCCGTGCGGCGGCGCGGGGCGGCCAAGCGCCGTGCGGCGGCGCGGGAGAAGGCCAAGCGCCGTGCGGCGGCGCGGGGGCGCGGCTGCTGCGAGCGCCGGTGAGCATGCGGAAGCCGCTTCGGGCGGCGGCGCAAACGCGCGTGCGGGCGCCGTGGATCCCGCTGGCTGCCGGCGACTTCGGGCCTAGTGCATGCAGCGAGGAGGCGAGGCCACTTAGCACGGCTGCTGGCCGGCGGAAGGCGTCATGCGTGATGGTCAGATGGCGTCGGGTCGGCTACGGGCCGAAGCGAAACAGTGGGCCTCCGGTGGCCGGAGCCAAGGCCGGGGAGCGGCGGTGCCATGCGGGGCTGGTACGGCTGCGAGAGGCCGGCCGCATATGGGCGGCGGGCGTCGACGATGATGAGGCCGACAGCTCCCAGGCGGCTTCTGGCCGATGGTTTTTTTTCTTTTGTGCAATGACCAAACAGAGAAGATGATAATTTCTATCTTTGCACAATGATCATGCAGAATTAAACAGAATTCATGCAGGTATTTTTCGTTTTCCAATCTAGATGCAATCAACATCTACCCCGTTTCACAATCTACCGATCGACATTGTGCCGGCGATTTCAGATCTGCTCGCGGTAGATTTAGGGCGGATTTGCATCGTTCTACAGTGCAATCAACATCTACCCCATTTCACAATCTACCGATCGGCATTGTGCCGGCGACTTCAAGTCTGCTCGCGGTAGATTAGGGCGGATTTGCACCGTAGAATTTCAATCTAGAACGCGAAAAGAAAATACAGATTCAAAAGCGATCTAGAAAATTCAATCTGTGCTTCGATGATTACCTCGTTCACCGGAGCGAAGTCGTGTTGATAACGTGTTGAGGAACCGACGCTGGAGACCAGTCCGAGCGATTCCTCTGCTTAGAACAAGAACGAATCAATCACAGAATCACAGAATAATAGATTGAACACAGAGAGGTAGAGAGAACTCCTGGTCTTTCTTTATTGCTTTAGATTGCATCGGGGTACATAATAAGGGGGGTCTAGGTCCCTATTTATAGTCTACGGTGGGGTGCCCAATTAGATCAGGACTCTGGATAGAGTCCAAGTTTCCTAACAGTTGCAGTGGTCACTTGGTTCTCCTCGGTTGCTGCAAAATTACACGAATACCCCTTCGGATATGGTGCGGGGCCACATAACCAGCCACAAAGCGCACACAGCGAAATGATCTTTTTGTCGAGGGAAATGAAAATACGCTGATCATTGAGATTTTGGCCTTTTTGGCTCCCTACAAATCTTTATTTGCAGAACTAAGCTCCTAGGGTATAATTTACAAATCTGACCCCCTTGGTGTCAGGCATGGTAGATGACTTGCCCCCAGCCTTGGGCATGGCAAGAAGCCCCCCACATGCATGCGTCACTCAGTCAATTGTCTCTTGCTATTTTTCTTTTTTTCTCACCTTTAATCGCGTCATCGTCATGTCTCATCGCGGTCCTCATTTCTCACCTATTTATGAGAGAGAGCGGCCACTGACGCTCATTCAGAAGCAATTGTCAGAGGTGTTCGCTCATTTAGAAGCTCATTCCGATAGATCATTCGTTCATAATCTTTAGTAGTTTTGTTAATCCAAATTTTATGGTTAAGTACTTAATAATGCATGTACATTATTTTATGCACATAATTGTTCGGTTCGTACATTATTTCGTGCGCATGCATGTTACTTTCTTTGTACTACTGTAATATAATATTTTCATGCATATTTTATGTGCCGCTATAAATACACATATTTCTTGGAAATGTACGTACGGTTGTATGTTGCTGCAGAAATGGCCCCCCTCCATATTATGTTCGTTCAAAATGCACATGTGTTTTTTACATGCACAGTTGTTCTATATGTGTTGTCATCATTTTTTTATTTCAGTTTGCATCAAAATTATTTTGCAGTACTGCAATATGTTTTGTTCGTGCATATTTTACGGCACACTCTACTCCACATATTTACTAGAAATGATCATACATTATTTGACACGCATAATTATTCGGTGCGTACTGCCTTCTTCTAATATGGCAGTGCTACATTGAGGGACCATGTGGAGGTCATCCCATGTGTGTGATAAGTAATTGACATCGGTTTAGGGAAGTCGAGTTTGTGTTGGTTGGTTCGGACCTTGACGTTGCGTGGTGCAATCGGGCTCGGTCGGACTTGGTCAAACCTGGTCAAATGGTTAGGATGCATATTATGTCGACTTGTCAGGTTTGGGCTATTTCATTAATGCATTTATGCTTACATGTATTGAGCGGTGCTATTTGATGTGTTTCTTGTCTGTGTTGGCTGCAGGACGTCGAGGCGGAGTCGTGGCGAGACACGAGGTGACCGGACTAGACACGGGCGGTGTCGAGGTCAGAACGGTCGAGATGTGTCGAAGACGGCAGAGACTCGAGGTGGTTGCGAGGCTTGGACGACAAGGAGTGCGGAAGCTTCCCGGAAGGTGCAGGAGGGGCGAAATGGTAATTTTGCGAGGCTGCAAAAGCGGGAGCGAGCTCCGTTCGGGTTTAGCGGGCGTAACGGGTTGGAGACCCGTTAGCCAAGGGCTATAAATATGAGGGAGTGGCTGCATGCCCACTCATGCACTCCAAGGGTTTCTAGGGTTTGCTTTAGTCAAAATGAGCTTTAGAGGGTTGTTTTGGCTTTAGGCTTTAGTTGGTGAGAGCTGTTGGGAGAGGTAGGTTCTTGTTCCCTGTGTGTCTCCTCTCTGTACGTGTGTTTTCTCCTCTCCAAGAACCATGTAGAGTGTGGGTTTTCTTGATCTTGAGTGAGGGAGAGGATGGATTAAAACTCTTGTAATCATTCCTCTTATATCAATCATGTATCTCCTTTCCTCTTTATCAATATGAGATGGATTTGGTTGAGTTTGATTGAGTCCCAGGCTCTCTGGTTGTTTTTCTCTTCGATGCTCTTTTCTGTTGATTTTTGAGTTTCTTGATTTCTTGTTGTTTGTTGCTGGGGAGTGCCAAAATGGGTTGCTCTGGGTTGGGATGTTGCGTCAAGATCATTTTATCGATATTTCCCAAGAGCAAATCAAGTTTAATCTCAGATTTCTTCTCTTGCCCTCCTCTGTTCTTCCTTTTGCACTTCTAGGGTTTGGTGAGAATCTCGTTTCCCTCTTTGAGATGGCTTGAAATTTGGTACCTAGAGTCCAGAGGCTATCTATCAGCTAGTCTCAAAGTCTCATGGCCAAGGGATAAAAGATTGGGGAGTATTTTGGTTTTTGGCCCTCTCTCTGTAGAAGTTCAGTTTTTGGCCTCTCTAGGGTTTGAGGTGATTCTTGTTTTCCCTTGAGAGTTTGTGCTCAAATTTGAGTCTCAGAGTCCCAAGGCTATTCCCTTGCTACTCCTTAAGTATCATGAGCAAAGGTCTTGAGATCATAGAGAAATTTGGATTTGAGTGCAGCACTCTGTACTTTTTGGATTTTTATCCTAAACCCTGAATTCTTGTTGGAAAGAGGGTTGCTTGTGGTTCTCTAGGATCATTTGGCTATTTTAGTTGTTTCCCTGCTGGTCTGGGTCAATTAGATCAAGAGAAAACCTCAGTATTGTTCTGCATTTGAAGTCTGCACTTTTATCTGAAATCTCAGGATTTCTGTTGGCCTGATATGCTGCCTGTACACGAGGGGCGGTCAGACCGGCCTTGAGCCACCGGTCTAACCGGCGTAGTGGGAGCGGTCAGACCGCCCTGCTCATTGCGGTCTGACCGCCTAGGGATCCTTTGCTGCTGTTGGTTCATGGGGTCTTTGTTTTCCTTGCTGTTTCTTTTAGTATTTTATTGCCTTGTCTTCATCGTGTCTCCAGTGAGTCTAATCTATCTTTTCATAGCATTTCTTGCTATAGGAGAGAAACTTTTTGAGTACTTAGGGGAAATTCAAAAGGCGGCATTCACCCCCCTCTATCGCCGAATTAGATCCAACATCATGAAGGTTTTTTCCCTGTGGAACATATTTGACAGTAATGCAATATGCTTTACGGCACTGTTGACATTTCTTAAAAATACACATATGTTATTTAACGTGCATGAATGTTTCGCCCGTACTGCCATCTTTTTGTATTTCAGCAATGCACGTAGGTTGCTTTCGTCCATATTATATATATTTTACGGTCATATAATGCATTTTTTACACCACACACTTACTCCACATATTTCTCAAAAATGCACGTATGTTATTTCACGGCTATAATTGTTTGTTATTTTACGTGCGTCATTGTGCGGGTCATATTATCATCACTTTGTATTTCAGGAACACACAAAGATTACTTTCATCCCTACGGAACATATTTAATAGAACATATTATGTTCCTACATATTTTATGATGCGCTGTACACATTTCATACAACTTGTTAGTTGTTCTCTATTTCCAGCAATGGAATGCAATCTACCACGCCTACTTGAGGAGGCATAGGATGCCCAACATCGCTGTCACACTTGGATCAGTGGCGATGGGCTACTAACCCTGGTGTCATAGGGATCGAGGGAGACCTGGTCATTGGATGACCAGTATGTTGGGATGCTTCATCAGTCTAGGCTGATTACGTTTGCCTGCATGTTGAACACTGCACATAACCTCCTAATTGATGCCTCTCTTCTTCCCGCCTGGTTGATTGTTGGCGGTCGGAGACCCACATGTTCCACTTCTAGTGGGGGTGAGGTGACCGTGACACTACAAGACATCAACTTCATCCTCAGCCTGTTGTTGTGAGGCCTTGCAGTTGTTCCCTCTCCGAGATCACTGAACTGGAAGGGCGTGTCCCGGTCATGTAACACCCCAAGACCCACATTACCCTGGGATGCCACTAAAACCACTCCTCAACAAGCCAAGTTACAAGATAAATTAAACTGGCAACAATTTCTAAAAACAATATAAGATAAGCGGAAGCATAATCAACTAAGCGAAATAGGATAGTGATAACAATTCAATAATTAAAATCAACCTCCAACAATTTAACCAAAGAATAGTTCACAAGTTTAACACTATTAAGATAAAGTAAACATTGACGAGATAGCTAGGCGAAACACTAGAATCACTTCGTATTTATTACAGCATAAATCTATGATCTAAGTGCATTATTGTGGTGCCGCTCTACCCTTCCCATGCATGCTCATGGATCACCTGTAGGGGGAAAAACAAGGGTGAGATAAAAATCTCAGCAAGCAAACTGTTTAACAGGCTATTCAAACTACAAACAATTATACATCACCCTTTATATTTCCATACAACCACAACCACAAATCATGTCCACAATAATTAATTGGCATTTGAATGCATTCATTCCACCCACAAATAAATGCATATGAATGCTATCATGCTATGCTCCACAGCACTCTTTCCCAACAGGATAAGAGTGTGCATCGTATTACGGCAATATACGATGTTGTACCGGTACGGTCACGGCTAAGTGCGGCGACATCCACATATGCAAATGTCATGACATGATATGAATGATATGATAATCACAAACCACATGAATTCCAACCTCAAAGGAGCATCAACATGCTCATCAACATATCCGCATCCACATATCCACCATGTATTTATTTTTCATATTCCGCATTTAGCACATTAAACAGATTACCACATGACTACGAGCAATTCATCCAAAGCATGTCAATTGATCAATAATTGCTACCACAAGGAGCATCAACATGCTCATCATCATATCCACATCCACATATCCACCATGTATTTATTTTTCATATTCCGCATTTAGCACATTAAACAGATTACCACATGACTACGAGCAATTCATCCAAAGCATGTCAATTGATCAATAATTGCTACCACAACCTCATTTAGAAATCATACAACTATGGCATAACATATCAAGTTACGAGAATCATGTAAATTGCAAGTAGTAAGAATAACGAGTTAAACGGTAGCACATCCACTACGTTTACTTGCCTCTAGCACATCCACTACGTTTACTTGCCTCTAGCACATCCAAAAGTACTTCTCAGCACAATACAACAGCAATGAAAACGCGTCTTAAGAAGTAAAGACGTCGCTAGAACCCCGAACCCACACATAATCCTCTCCGCTTAACGATTCTTCAATCTACCCACTACAGCAGCACTGCTTAATATTTTTGTATCTTTAAAAATAATAAGTCATTTACAGAAAATGTTATATTTCTGGATTACTCACTTAAATACCTTCACTTTTTATGTAGATCACATATTTTTATTTTGATCCCAGCAAGGTGTAACTTAATGCGCAAAACGAGGACGTTCTCTGTTCTGGCAATCTGGGCAGCCAGATTCTAACGCGTCCCAACCACAGTGTAAGGCTCTAAAAATTATAATTTTTATACAGCAGTTAGATTACTTAATTCCCTACATTTTTCTCAATTATGACCAAAATCATCAAAATCATCTTCTACCCCTAAATCACCCTTGAACAGCAATCTGCCCCAATCTGTACCCCTGTCGGACAGCGAAGTTTCCGACCCTGCTACGCCCAAATCCAGCGGCCAAAAATTCTTAAACAATTGCAGTAGGTGGTTTTCGTCGTCGTATACAATTTTCCTTTTGGAAATATCTGCAGGAAAAATCTTTTCGTAGGTCTAAACTGCACAAACAGACACGCTGAGTGGATTGATCTACAGGCAGACAGCAGGAAATCTCTAATCGGGTAATCAATCCGCTAATCCCCTTCTAATCCTGTGCCATGAACCCTAATTACTCTAAAAATAGAAAGGTTTGAGATTGGGAAAAAGTACCTAGAGGATCCCTTGGGATCACCCCTCTTCTTTCCTCCTCTTCTTCTCCTCCTCTTCTTCTTCCTTCTCTTCCCTTTCTTCTTCTTCTTCTTCCTTCTCTTCCTCCTTTACTCCAATGGACAGCAGCTGTGGAGGGGTGTTGGAAGCGCAACCTGGGAGAGGGGTGTGGCCAGGGGGTGGGAAAAGAGGGGGTGGCGGCCAAGGGGGGAGAGGGGAGGCGGCTAGGGTTTTTAGGGGGAGGGGGAGGAGTGCGGCCACCCCTTGGGCCGGAAGGCCCAAGGTGGTTGGCTCACTCTCCAGGCAGCCCACTTAGAGGTTTTTATTTATTTATTTTATTTATTTTACACTATTCCACAATTTTTATTTTTCCCTTCCCGCGATTTACCGAAAAACCGGTGACTCCGCGATTAGTTTAAAGCTGACGCCGAAATGACGTTCAGGGTATTACAAGTCATCGCTTCAGGAAGCCTATCCCTGATAGATGTATAGGCATTCCACATGACTGGCTGCGACAATTCATATGTACGCCGAGTTCCACAACAAATTTGAGGCCCTGCACGAGGATGACATAATATGGGCTCCTTAGATGGATGCCTTCGTGCAGGACACAACAACGAACAACTTGAGCTCACTATGCCACTAGGATGCAGAATATTGGAGGACTACTTGCCATCTGGTGTTCTCCCATATGGTTGAGCCCTACAACCCATAACGGGCGGTGATGTAGATTCGAGTGCACCAGGAGATCCCCCAGCTCTAGGGTGATCGCTTGCGAGGTGTAGCTACCTGCAAGCACGTTACATTGCTATATATTAGAGCTCAATTATTCATTTATTATGTCAGTACCATAATTTATTTATTTTGTTCCACCATTACACAGACAAAGAAGGGCCACAAGAATGATGCCTGGCGCCTGACACAACAACCGTGGATAGATGCATGGTAATCTACCATTGATAACATTTTCCAAGAGGCATGGCCTTATGATGCTGGGACTTATGGCACGTACCTAGAATGGTACGTACGGCACACGCAGGCGAGATTGACAGGTGTGCCCCTGACCTGACATGCAGATCCTAGCCACACCGAATGCTTGGGCTTAGGGCTCGATCCGCACCGAGCAACACACTATGACAAGTCAGCACATTGAGCACGTTGCAGATAAAACACCCTTTGAAATAGTCTAAACTAAAAAAACTTTGTTTGTTCAGTAATAATGTAGCTAGACCATTTGCAGAGTGTTGTGCAACATGATCATCAGGAACTCGAGCTCCGAAGGAATAACACAGTTGAACGATTTCATGTGATCATGAAGTGTATTGTGGACAATGTTAAGCACGTTATTTGCAACATGAGTTGTGGAAGGCCCACCGATGTTGACTTGAGACACCAGACAGAGTATCGATGTGCACCCTCGCCATCTCCATCTTCCCGTCCAACGAGTCGACCCAATAGTGCAGCATTGGTGGCAAATCGTCCGCACAACAGACCTACTCGACGAGTAATAGCGGAGTTTCATTTGCACTATGTCGAACTACTTCATCCTTGATTAATCATGCTATTCCGCATAGTTGCAACGCACGAACTCCACGTTGCTGCCGTCCACATCGTGGAGGCTGGAGGAGGCCATACTGGAGAGTAGGGAGGCACAGCCCACAACGGCTGAGGTTGTCCTATATTCTCCCACTAACCAGTATGGGGGCATGTAACATCTTGAAAAATTTGAATTTGAAAATATAAATTTCTTGAATTATTTTTGCAATGTATTCTATTGGAATTTGGATTTTATGGTGTTTTCCTGAATTTGGTTGAGGTTCCAAATAGTTAAAAAGTTCAAGAGAGAAACCAACATGATCAAATAATAGAGAAATAAAATCTAAAAATTTGAATATGAAAAGATGATCCATAAAGGAGGGAGAGACTTGAATTAAAATATAAAATTTTTGATATTGACAAAAGAATTACAATGGGGCAACAAAAATACATAGATAAATTATATTCAAAAAGGTATACAAAAAAAGCGTAGCACATTGAGCAAGACATAAAAGTATATTTATACAAAAAAATAAGATGAAGGAAATATGTATATATATACATGCATATAAAATGAATGGGCAAATAAATAAATATGTATATATAGGTGTATGTATAAATATATATAAATGAAATAAATATATATATACCTATACAAAAATAGAAATAAACAAATATATATATGTGTATATATACCTGTATATACACCTACAATACGTCAACAATAAAAATAAAATTAAAAAGAAAAAAAAGAATCGGAGGGAGCCAGGCCGGCCAAATGGCACGGCCCAGCCCGCTCCACCCCGCTTCCTCCCCCGCACGGCCGAAGCGGCCCAGCGCATGCCGCCACTGCCAGCGGGCCCCGCCTCCACTTCCGCCTCCTCTCTCTGGCTGTGGTCCCGCGCATCCTCCCGCACACCTCTCTCCCCCGCGCCTCTCCTTTCTCCTCTCCCCCTTTTCTTCCTTCTCTCTCACCAGTGCGCGTGCGCTGCTTTTCCTCTCTGACACCGCCGCGAACTCCATCATCACACTGCAGCACCAAGTCCCGTCGCCGCGCCCCTGCCACGCGCCGCTCCTGGCGTGCGCCGCGCGCCGAGCCCTGCGTCGGGCAAAGCCCCGCGGTCCCTCCCTTCGCCGCCCGGTCCTCCGCCGTGGCACGGTCTGCCGTTTCCTCCGCCCCGGCGGCTATATATTTATAATTGGATTAGCTCATGTATGCATAATTAATATGGTTGAGCCATCACTTAAGAGGCCAATTATTAATTCATAGCAATAGTGAAGAAATATGACTATGATTAGATACTCAAACTTAATGAAAATTGCACTTAATCATAATGTATGCCCTAGCATTTAACATACCGTCATTAAACAAATCTCTATAGTAGATTTAATTAAGTAGCTATATTCATATATGAACCCGTATGACAAGCCGTGATAAATAAATATTGACAAAAAAAAATAACGCTAAGCATAACAATAACAAGGTGTGCATAAAATGTCGCACCACAAAATGCTGTCAACCCGAATCTGAACATTAATTCGGTAAGCTAAAAATTATATATATCACCTCTATATAGCATATTAGCGCTCGACAAAATAATGCTCCGCTAATCTTGCACACTGATTCATAGGTCTACCTAACTCATGGAACTTCCTTGATAAATACAAAAATGATAAAATAAATTGTTCACAAAAAGATCAAGTCATCGTACCCTACTGCAGACCTTGCCTCAAATCACCTAAATCGCCCATTAACCTATAATAAATATAAATTAAGTTTATCCGGATTTATTTGGATCTTTTGAGTTATTTGCTTTTATTTGGATTCAGTCGCTTATCGTATAGTTAGAAAAAGGAATCCTGAAGAATCAAGGGAACAAGCGTGATCGGAGCAAAGTGAAGATAAAGAACCGAAACTCAAGAGAAAGCATTGTGTGAGCTCGAGACCGCGGTAAACTGCGCCAGGTGAGTCAATACTTTGATCATGTGGATCCTACATTTTCTGCAATTTAATTTTTGTTTAAATTATCAAATTGCATACTGCTATTTTATATGCAAATACATGTTTAATTTAAGAATCTAGTTATATGCCCATTGTTTACCTTGAATAATATTACGCCTTCCTTGGAATATTTGAATGTGTGAACCTTGTCACCCTAGCAAAATTATAATTGTAACCTTTCGAAAATAAGTCCCTAATTATACGCCATGCTTAGTACTGCATAGACACTCGGGGGCGCTGAAATGCCCCAAACATCATTACCATTTTTAATCATGAGAAACTGGTTTGGGAAGTCATGGTGGTAATGACTGGTACATTTGATATGATTATTTTATACTCCCAAAATCTCCAACTTGCTTAATTATCTGGGCGGATTGGTTCGAGGGTGTGAGTGTGGTGCAGTGGAAGCACAAAGTGGGTAGTGGTAGACCGCCCAGATATTACTAAGGACTGAATCTTGTCATGACCACCCATGGAAAACAGTACAACCACAAGCTGGCAAAATGTAGGCAGGGCTAACTAATTTGCATCGACTTAGTAAGGGTTGCGCCGGTGTGACCACGGGCGGGTAGAGGGTGGCCACATCCTCCGACGTGACGCGCAAGAGGGGGCTTCTGGAAGGGTGGTTGTACCCCGAATGAAGTGGAAACCTTAGCGGACGTAACTCTGCTAGGAAAAATGCATTGTAAAGGTCCTATGATAATCTACTTAACCGCATGGCTAAGGAATCATGTGGGGCAACGAGTGGATTTATCTCTTGTGGGTAAATTGTGCAAACTCTGCAGAGTCAAAAACTATTCGAATAGCCATGCCCACGGTCAAGGGCGGACATGGGAACTTAACCAGATATAGTTCTATTTCAAAATGCTTTATAGTTGGGATTGGAAAAGTGGAGGGCAGTGGAAAGCCCTGATTTGAGTTGTCCTAGGTGTCGTCCCAGTGGTAATGTAAGCGGTAATAACGCTGAAATGTTAGCATATGGTGCAGATGCCATGTAACGGTGGATGGAAATCTGAATCACTATTATTGTTATTGCATTCTTTGCGCACATTATGTTTTTGTTCAAAACTGCTAGGTCTTAGGAAATTTTTATGTATTATATTTCAAATAGTGACACTTCTGTCCTTACAAAATAAAAACATAGGGAGAAATAAATAAGAGTCGTGAGTAAAGGAGATGGATGTTTTTGGTATACTCATAAAGGTATTGGTGGATTCATGTCGATCATAAATAGGAAACGATAGTGTAGATTCTGGGAGAAATAAATTGGTGGAGCCTAGATGAATATATAGACCAGTTAGATGATTTAAATGATTTTTGGAGAATTAGGGAGTGCAAAGGTAATTGCTGGATTAATTCTTGGAAGTTATTGACAAATTTGGGATTAATAGAACCGATTACTAGATGAGTCAATTGGATTTTTTGGGAATTTGGAGGTATAATAACAATTCTTGGAGTATAGACTTGATCAAAGATATTCTTGGTGGAGGTATACTACTGAATTAGTTAGAGATAGATAATGAAAATTAAGGTCGATTATTGGAAGAGCAAATTATGGTCGTGGATCAATAACAAAAGGATTGGATTGTTAGGGAATTAGATTACAAAAGATATTGGTGGATTAACTAGATAAATGATGTCACTAGCTGATTGGAGATTTAGGCAGCAATTGATCGGTGGATTGTATATATTATGATACTCGCTGTTTGGGGAATTAGGCAGCAATTGATTGGTGGATTGTATAATTGATGATATTCGCTGTTTGAAGTTTTAGACAGCAAACAATAAAGAAAGTGTATTTTCGGTGGATTAAGTCAATTATGGCAATCATTGTGTGTAGTCTAGGTAGCAACCATAACACCATGATTAAATAATAATGCTACCAAAAGTGATTTTTGCAAATAAAATAACCCGAGCCTCTCCTTTGATAAGCCATGCATACTATTTATTTGCATTCTGTGTATTGGCTCGCGGAGCACGGTGGTTTGTGCTCACACTCGCTTTCACAACAAATCCAGAAATCAGGAATCAGACCACTACAAATCGGCAACACTATTGGACCCGATGGCAAAGAAGATGAAGATGTCAAGGGCTAGGTCGCGAACCTCCAGTTGGCTGCCTATGGGCATGTCCTGAAGGTCCCACCTGTGTGCTTCGTTCTTCCGCTGCTGCAATTTATTGATTTCGGCCTACTCGGCCCATGAGTAAGTCTACTATTATATTTACGTTTCCACATGATATGTACTTTGATAATCAGAACTGTAATCTGTGAGCACTATCTACTGATCCAGGGAATAGTGCGATGGAATCACAAAGGAATCCGGATTGTAAGATCTGGGTGCGTGACAGGGCAGCAAGCTGAGCACCACACTTTTGGACAATATCAAATGGGCGATACAGCCCCATGGTATGAGTCTGGCTACACAACGTATCCTGAGCCTTCATACACCTATGGGTATGGGGGCCATCCAGTTCGCAGTAGCAGATAACAATTTTACTGAATGAAAGTATGACCTCCATTTGTATTTGTATCCTAACAGCTTCATCCCACGTAGTTCACCCCACAAGTGACACAGAGCTATCCCGTAGCACGTACTACCAATTTGTACACAGCTATGCCTAGTTAGTACCCATCTATAGATCCTACTATGTAGCCAGGGGATTGGATCGATAGGATGTTCTCAATGCCACTTCCCCCAGAGATCCTCCCAGCATGGCCACACGCTGAGTGAGGAGACCTGCTATGACATGCGATAGAACCCATGGTCACCCAACAAGCTAATATTCCCCGAGGAATAGATTCATCAATGATGACTGATGGATCATTAGGAGCATCTACAAGTTGTCCATGGTCTTGCCTCCTATGCAGTGCTCATACTATACCTTTCGAGACATGCGGCACTCCCCTGATAGGCTAACCTACCCTGAGGACCAGCATCAGTTGAATTAGCATTACCATTTTTGTTTTTTGTGGAAGAAAATATTCGTAAGTATTGTCGGTTCTTTTATGGATAATAAACCTCATTAAGCAAATGTACAATTCATCTCCTACATATGATTTTGGATGTTGTAGAATGTTACTTAATTATTCATAACTTATAATTTAGTTGTTTAATTAATTTCTTTACATAAAAATAATAAACGACTGAGAAGGCTAAGTGAAGCCTATGGTACTACCTTCAGTTTGATTTTCGCAGCAACGTGACACAACGATGCAGCTTTGTGCTATGACGTGACCCGATGAGTTTGCAAATTGACACGACGTAAGGCTGCAACAAGATTCCTCCTCGAGCTTGCTGCCTCGTGGATGGGAATTTGCATCGATTGAATTGGAATTCACCTGTGTACACCACGCTAGCTTGGTGCATAAGTACTACCCATTGGGCTATGGGTTCTCCTGCAAGTACACAATAACACTACCTCACACACATGGAGAAGCAATGGGAGGAGCTCACCCAACTCATAAGGGATGCTGCAGCCCATGACGAACAGAGCAGGCCTGCTAGGAGGCCACCTCCCTGCAACGACACAGGCTCATCTGGAGCTGTGCAGGCGTAGTGAGAGAGGCTCATGAGGAGGAGTGCAAGAGAAAGCGTGAAAGGGTGGCCAAGGCTAGGGCAGCTAGCGAGGACTATAACGCTGTCCTCACAAGAAAGGGCAAATAGCCTTAGTCCACGTAGTAGTTCGGCCTATTCCGTACTAGCCTCACATCCTACCTACAATGTTTGTGCTTTACCCTAAAGGCATGTATTCGTACATGGTTCAGATGCTACTGTTGCTTCTTACCTAGTAGTATTGAGGTTGAGAGAAGCAATTAGCCGAACCAGCATGCCATGCAACCACATGTAATATGCGTCTGTTCTAGAGCTCTAATATATTTTAGGTTACATGCCCCCACAACTTTGTTACGGGCTTAAGATTTGAACACTTTGCAAGAAACTACCCATTGAATCTAGAATTGCAAAAACGATGCTACTAGGGGCAACAAAACAAATACCTAACTTGGAGTCTCTCACTTTCTCCATCTTCAATTCGAACCTAACGCTCGGGTCGCACGACACCCAAAACAAAACTAGGAAGAACATACGAAATATGCATGTAACATTTACTTGCCTTCACGCTCTTTATGTTTTATCCTACTCTAACCCATTGTTGTTCAAAATGGAAGATGGCCGGATCATCTTCCACGGGCCCGTGGGATTACTTTTCTCACGAAGAGGACTAGGGAGAGTTTGTCAACCTCCTCCGCCAGCTAATGAAGTATCTGTGTTATCGTCCCCTGCCCATTTTCAAGGGCTGGAAGGACCGGATTATGGATCACATTTCTTGGTCAATGGAGGTATTCCTATATGCACAACAAATGGAATTTGCCTCCTGTACCTACCAGATCGAGCATCCTTACACCCACTGCTCAAACACTATCTAGGACGTGGCACATTTCACCATAGGCTGCTTGTGCCAAATACATAAGGGCACCTAGTTGTAGGCTCCTTTCTGCTACTTTCCATCCACATGGGTAGGGAAGCCCTACCCAAAGCGTCTCAAGATTTCAGAGGATGACCCCTGGCTCACACACTAGGTTCAGCTCACCCAGGCGATGGAAACTACCTACATCAACTACCTACAGGAGTTCGGTCAGCTTTAGATGCTCCTCACCTCCAGCTACCAGCACTTTGACACCCTTCGTGTCCAGCTCACCTAGTGCAAGATGGCTCTATCAGTTGTGTAGCGTGAGAGGATCATAGTGCAAGGTGGTTGCAAGGCTTGGACAGCAAGGCAAGAGGAGGAAGCTTCCAAGAAAAAGCGTGAGGGGCAATTTGGTAAAATTGACTCAGGCTTGAGGAAGCGGATTCGGTTTGAGTTAATGGGTAAAGCGCAGAGTTTGTTGGAATTAATGGGTAAAGTGCTGAGTTTGTTGGAGCTAATGGGTAAAGCAAGTTGTAAACCCGGTAACTTGCGACTATAAATAGAGATCCTAGAGCTCAGGTGTTGTTAGGCTTTTCTTTTCTTGGTTCTGGCGTGAGTTGTGCTGCTAGGGTTAATGTAGTGTGTGTGTGTGTTCGGCAGTTTGTGTTTGGGGCCGCTGGCTCCCTTTTGGGTGTGTTGCTCTCGGTGTGAGAGATGGCATGAAATGGCTGTAAACAATCTCATTATGTAATCATTCATATGCCTGAATCTATTTGAGATGTCATGTGTTTGAGTTGTTCTGATTTCTTGTCTCTATTTGAGTTTAGCTCCTGTCTTCAGTTGCTCTTTTCTGTCTTTTGCTGCTCTCTGTTCTTCTCTTTTTGTTCCGAGTTGAGTTGTTGCTTGTGTAGCTGCAGATCTATTTTGCTCTAGTTTGGGAATCTCCTCAAAGCCCCTTGGCTAGCTTATTCCCAAGAGCAAAGATTTCAAAAGCAGTATCCTTTCCAAGAGTTTGTTCGCTGCAGATTTCCTTTGTTTCTTCTTTGTCTAGGGTTTATTATTTTCGTTAGCAGAGGAATCTTGAGTTCTTGATGTCTGGGCTAAAAGTTGGTTTAGCTTTGTGTTTTCTTGATCTGAAGTCATTTTCCTGTTGTGATCAAGAGTCTCATGATCAAAAGATTTGAGAATCGCAAGCTATTTGAAATTTGGTCTCCTCTTCAGTTTTCATCTCGGCAATACCATTTGTCTCTCAGATTGTCTTGGTCTCTGGAGAGGATTTCCAACCGAACATCTCAGGACTGCACTTGGCCAAATGTCTGAATTTTGGCTTTCCTGTTCAATCTTCAGAGGTTCAGTCCTTGCAGTCGAACGGTTTCTTCTCTGTTTTTCAGCCGAGCTGTTCTTTTGATCTGAATCTTCTCTCCCTGAGGTCGGTCGGATGTTTAGGTTGAAGTCCTGATTATTTGATCTGATAAGCTAGCGATCATTCAATCATTTCTCTGTTTTCGCTTCTTCTTTAGTATTCACTGTACCGTTAATTTTTGTCAGCTGTTCTGGACTGCACTCGACCGAGAACTTCAGTCTGCGTTTCGACCAAAAGATCCGTTTCTCTATTTGCTTTTATTCCGGTCAGA
Source organism: Dendrocalamus latiflorus (assembly GCA_017311315.1). Lineage (NCBI taxonomy): Eukaryota > Viridiplantae > Streptophyta > Magnoliopsida > Poales > Poaceae > Dendrocalamus > Dendrocalamus latiflorus. Next base: position 34,082,208 of record CM029655.1, on the reverse strand, counting down.
CCGAAAACACTATGGCGGTTCGACCGCTCTTCCTTTGGCGGTCAGACCGGTAGTGATTCGGCGGTCAGACCGGCTGGGCTTTAGTGGTCAGACCGGCAGTGCTTCAGCAGTCAGACCGCTATCACTCTTGCGGTCAGACCGGCTTCAATTCTTGCCTTCGATTGCCTGCTCTTTGAACTGCTTCCTTTTCTTATCTCGTTTATCTTTTCAGTTTGTGCTATTTTTTCAGTTTCCAATGAGCATTGATCCTTTTGCTTCATATCTGTTATAGCTATCGAAGAAAAAGGTTGTGTGAATACTTGGGACGGTTTGAAGGCACCATTCACCCCCCCCCCCCTCTGTTGCCATTTCTGTTATAACAAACTTAGGAGGATTATTCTTAGCATGTTCAACAAAATTAAATTCTAGACCATGATTTTTCACACTTATTTTTGACTTATTTAGAATTATATTAAATTTTTCTTGCCAAAAGAAAATCTCTCTAAAGTTTAAGACACTCATTCTCTTTAGCCAATGAGGTACAGGATGTGCACTTACTAAGTTCATTCACCAAATTCTTGGAAGCGTTGAATTGAGCCAATATTTCTTTTTCAGCAAACTCATTCAACTGCCAAGTTAAAGCATCAATTTCAATATTTAACTTAGGATAATTTGAGCAAGACATGTTCTCATGATAAAGCATTTGTTGAATATATTCCTGAAATGAATTAAGCCTAACTTGTAGCAAATCACAATTAGAGCAAGATTAGATTGAGCTTTTGAAATACTTTACTCTAAACGTGTAGAAGAACTAGACTTGAACTTTTCAATTTTATCATTTGCATGTTTTAAATTTTTTATCACAAGTGTCATGTGTCAATTTTAATTCATCAAGTTCAGTTATATCACTAATTTGAATCAAGTTCGAAGCATTAATTGATCTAGTAGTCTCTAACTCAGAATGTAAAACCTAAGAAGACTCACATGATTCATCATTAGGAATAGAAGCTCTAAGTCTATTAATTTTAGAATTCAAACTTTCAACAATAAAATTATTTTTTTTCAATTTCTTTTTGGTCGTTTTCAATTCAATGGCAAGCTTAACCAAATCATCTTCAAACTCATCATACGATGGTCTTACCTTATCGAGATCACTGTAGTCATCATCATTATTGTTACTTGCCATAAAGCACACGACTATGAAGTCATCTTCTTCTTTTTCTTACCTTTATCATCATCGTCATCATGGTCGACATCGTCGCAACTCTCATATTCCACATCACTCAAATCAAGATGCTTAAGAGTCGATATGATCTTTTCAGCAAACTTGCGATGGAAATTGCCACCCTAGTGTTGTTGTTCTTGAATGGCCGATGACGATAATTCTTGTCTTTTTTATCACCTCCTTGAGATTGGGGCAATCTATCTTAATGTGGACTAGCTCGTCGCACTTATAGCACCTGATTGAACCTGAAGCACCACCTCGCTTCCTCATCCTCACATTGTTGGGTACCTTGTATGTATGTGAGGAGATCAACACCAAGTCCTTTTCAAGTAGCGGCTCGAACTATTCTTTTGAAAAGGAAGACAAAGCAGACAAAAAAACATAGAACAAATAACTCGACCAAGCAGCCGGCACTGGATTAGTCACAAGAGCTAAAGATGAAGATTTATCAATCTTAGATGGCAAAGCTTCTATTTCATATGTTTTCAACCTAGAATAAAGGTCATCTATGGTTAAAGTATCTAGATCGATAGTTTGATTGATAGTTGTAACAACCATCAACCACTCCGAACATAAAGATCTCAAAATTTTGGTTGCATTATCTTCATCAGTAGAAATAACATTAACACCACACAAATTACTCAATATTTTCTCAAAACAAGCAAAATGATCATCAATAGATTCACTAGGCTTCATAGCAAAAATCATAATATTCTTTTTGCTAAAGATTTTTATACACTTTCTTAATTTTAGTGGTTCCTTCATGATAATCGCAAAGAGTTTTCTATATTAAGTGGGTAGAAGTAATATGAGCTACATGATTAAATTCTTTGTGAAAAAACCCCTGAAACAACAAGTTACAAGCTTGAGCATTTAAATCAACATCTGTTTTATTAGATTAGTAACAGTAGCAGGAACCTCAAAAGATGTAAAACCCTTTTTCCAAACATCACTACCTTGTGCCTCAATGTAAGTTTGCATCCGACACTTCCAAAAAGTAAAATCAGTACCATCTAGTATGAGGGATGGTTCACATACCTCTATAATGCCATAGCAACCTGCTCTGATACCACTTATAGAATCGAATACCATAATCAGAGGGGGTGAATGATTGCCTTCGCCTTTTAGAATCTCTTAGTGCTTGATAAAGGTTTTGACAGCTCGGCGCTCAACCACTCAGCTGTCAAAAATTCTTACTAGTTGTAAACTTTGACAATGGTTTTGATCACTCAGCATTTGACTGCTCGCTCGCTCAATCGCACAGCTATAAAAAAACTCCCTACCAGTCATAAACTACAACCGCTTCATACTTTAATCTTCAACCAGTTTGCACGAACTCGAAATCTTTGACACCGAGAACAGAACCTCTTGATCACCTGTGCTTTCGAGAAACCAACGCCTTCGAGAAGACGTGCTCTGGTCAGCTCTCCCTACTAATGCTGTTTACGGCAATCGAGTGGATGACTTGGTGTGTGATCAAGTCAACGGAGGAACACTATCTCTCTAAGCGCTACTATGCTTGGAACGAGAATGAGTCGAAGACAACACACTGAAAACATGTCATTAACGCCGACTAACTTTTCTAGAATAGATCTGATATTTTATTTTTAAAACATGTTCTATGGTTATAAAGTGCCCTCATGGCAGCTCTCAAACCCTAGCACAAACACTCTCAATGCCTTTTCCTCGAAAGCGCTAAAAGCTGTCTCTCGTCCTCCATCAACTCTTAACCTCTCCCTCCTTTTATATGCTAGAGCCCTAAACCATATCCTCATCAAACACGGACAAGAAATCCTAACCGATTATGAAAATCAAGGGACCTAAAACCCTTCCAAACACAAGTTTTTTAAATTCTCTAAACCTTCTAGTTATGGACACCTTTCATAATACCTTCCAACTCATCACGTGTTGAAACCTGTAGGACCGCACCTCCCATAGCTTTTCCACATATCATCCACTTTTGATTTTCACGTGTTCCAACATGAGCCCGACCACCTCGTGATATCCTCGATCGCTTCGACCTCATATTTCTCTCTTCTAGTCCTGGTCCTCCTCGTCACCGACCATATCCATCTCCACGCTCAACCAGCACATGCAAAGACCAAAGAACATTTTCTCGGCACTAGTTCTCTCCAACTTGACCAACACCAGTCCACACATGCATAACGCACTCTTGTCCACCCATAAACATGAATCAAATCATTCACGGGCTTAATATCCACGCTTTCCAAAAATCAACCTCAGACCTCTCTGTAAGACCGGTCTGACTGCCATACACACACCGGTCATACTACTGGCCCACCACAAGTACTCGAAGGTTACGAGTACTCGAGGTACTCGAAAGTCACAAGAATTGAAGCACATGAAAGCTACGACAACTAACCATTGACCAATCACTATGGCTACGACTACCGACCAAGTATAGTAGCTACAACCACTGACCAGGTACTGTAGCTATGACCACTAACCGGTTGTTGTAGCTTGCGACATCCAACTGTTTATTGTAGCTACGACCTCTGACTAGTATTGTAGAACCGACTATTGATTGGCTACTATACTACTAACCGATTACTGTAGCTCTGACTACCGATCGGTTACTGTATCTCACGACTTCCGATTGGTTACTGTAGCTATGACCTTCGACCGGTTATTGTAACTTACGACTCCCGATCGGTTCACTGTAGCTTTCGACTGGTTTACTGTAGCTTACAATCATCAACCAGGCATGGTCGACCTGCCGTGGTCATTTTGCCGCAGTCATTTAGCCGTAGTCGTTCTGCCCTGCTTGACGTGCCATAATCGATCTGCCGTGGTCGACCTGTCGTGGTGGATCATCCGTGCTCGACTTACTATGATCGATCTGCTGTAGTCGCTCTGCCGTGATCGACCTAAACTTTCATAAATGTAAATTTCAATGTAACCCAAATATCAATTATTCATCATCGCTATATTCACGATCTATCCACAGTCTAACAATACCTTTTTCTGCAATGCTCATCTACTGTTTATGTGCAGCTGGTGGGAAACACCAAGATGTTACACTGGACTGCAACTGCTTGGTGTATTGGATTATATGTTTGCGTACACTGGACCACTTGGTGCAGTTTTCAGCGAGGAAGCTGTGAGCCTGTACCTTTGGCCTCCTACAGCACAGGTATGGTTCTAGAAAGCCTCTTAGGCTCTTAAGTACTACCTCTAGTTCCACAGTTTTCCTGCTTGTATGTAAAATGTCGTAGTATTGCTGCAGGATGTGATTATATGCTTATATGATGGTCCAGTAGGGCCTTCACTGGAGACTCTGCAACTCAAGGAATTAAATGGTGTTGGGAGTGTCACTGGATCAAGAGATTGGGAGAACCGGTACTATTTGTATGAAGTCAAGGTATATCATCCAAGTACATCACAAGTGGAGAAATGTTTAGCTGATGATCCTTATGCTAGAGGGTATGTGCGCTTTGATTAGTTCATAATACTATCCATATACATAGCGGAATAAACTAATGTTTTGTTAATTTCATCAGGCTTTCTGCAAATGGCTCGCGGACTTGGTTGGTTGACATTGATAGTGAAACATTGGCAGATGAGAAGCCAAATCTTGATTCCTTCTCTGACATAAGCATCTATGAATTGCATATTCGTGATTTCAGGTGAACTGTGCTGTTGGATTATGCGATTGTAAATTTGGTAGGAATTTATGCATGTTCATTTAGCACAGTGGACTGTAATTCTCAAGGAGGATTTCGTGCATTTACATGCCAGGTTTTTCTGAGTTGATTTACCACAAGATGATACAATTCATCACTTGTTTCATCTGTATACATCCTTATTGCATTCTGCAACTTGTGGTACAGGATTCAGCAGGAATACATCACCAAAGGAAGTTGTCTGATGCCGGTTTGAGTCATGTGCATTTATTACCAAGTTTTCATTTTGGTGGTGTTGACGACAATAAAAACAATTGGAAACATGTTGGTAAAGACTCATTCTCTATGTATGTTTTAGCAGACTAACAATATAAACTATTTAGTGTAAGATGGTTAAGTTACTGTTGTAACTTGCGTACTTTTTCGCTAAAGAAAAAATTGCATTTCTTTCTGTTCTTTACTTTGAACTCTTACGAGAACACATAAAATCGGAATCCACAATATGATGTAAACATTTTTTGGAATAATAGAAATTACACATCGTTTTGAGTTCATTGTAGTTTCCGATATCTATCATTTTCTTGTTTGTTAGATAACTTTCAGTGATGACTATTTACAAGTACTTAGTGGATTGAACCAAGCTCCTGCACTTTTTATGTTATGACTTTTAGTTGACTTATTTGGTTATTCCTGTTGAAATCACTGGAGAACTCCATTTACTCTGGCAGATGAGGCTGAACTGGCAAAACTCCCTCCAGGTCCAGTTTCAGATATTCAACAAGCTGCAGTTGTAGCTATTCAGGAAGAGGACCCTTATAATTGGGGGTATTCATTTCGTCCTCTTTTTTCTCTGAGACATTCCACATGCTAATGTATTGTTGGTAAGTGAAGTATATTATGTTTTTGCCAGTACAAATTATTCTCACACATGGTCATATGCAACTAAAGGTATAACCTTACGCTCTGGGGGGTTCAAGGAAGCTATGTCTATGTGCAGTAACCCAGATGGTCCAAGTCTATTGAATACCGTCAAATGGTTCAGGTGTGTTTTTGTTTTAATACACGGTAACTTGGAGCTCCCAGCCTATAGCTGTAAATCAAGGAGTAGCCATGCTAAATGTGGCTAGCTCTATGCAGGATAGGGATACAATTGTTTTTCTGACGAAATTTTGGACTGCAGAATCTTAATCGCTTAGGTCTTCGTGTTGTCATGGATGTTGTGTGCAATCATCTAGACTCAAGTGGCCCCTTTGGCATCACCTCAGTGCTCGACAAGGTCATCACTCTATAATAATTATTTTATATTCATAATCGTTCCAACTGACAAAACATTCGTTGATCTTTCTTTAAATATATTTTGCCGCATGCCTCGTTTGATGAGTCAGATTTAAAAATAGTTCCATTAAAATTGGTCCACCCAAAAGCATTTCTAACATTTAAGTAATATCAGTGTCCAGTCATAATAGCAAACCTGAGATTACATCTTGTAACTATCTTGTAACTACAAGAGTGTGCCTCACAATTGCACGAGAATTGAATTCTATTTTGATGTACATGACAATCTGCTTTGTTACTGTTTCATACTGTAGTTGAAAACATCAGTTGCTTCCAGGGTTCAGAAAACCGTCCAGTTCCCTCCGGTTTCCAGTCGAATCAGCCAGAACCAGTTTGTGAAAATTCAGACAGTTTTTTCACTGATTTATGCCGAGTTTAACCAATTCATGATCGATTATGGCTGATTTAGACCAATTCTAGCCGATTAGTGGTATTTCGTTTAATTCCGCAAACCGGCCGGTTTTCGGCAAAGGCAAAAAAAAGCTGTTTTTTTTTGGCTAATGTAGTTGGTCTCTCACGCTTGGCATAAGCTAGCCACTGTTACTACATACTGACAAAAGAAAAGAAGTACTCCTCTATTGTTTTTTATTTGACGTTTTTGACTTGTTACGATCTTCAAAAAATGATCTTCACCACTATTTTTTATAAATTTATACTAAGATATACTAATAAATTTATAATATTATAAAAGTATTTTTAACGATAAATTTAATAATATAGTTTTCGTAAGCCAATCTAGATAGTTTTAAATCTAGAAAGTTTAATAGCATAGATTCTATAAAGTCAAGTAAAAGGAACGGAGAGAGTAATTGTCATCACGTAAGTCCGCCAGTGTGAAGCAAGTTTTGATTTGGTGAAGGTTTGGTACTCTTGCAATGAAGACACTATATACAGAGCTAGCTAACTACCGTTCTGTCGAGGAGGTATCTCTCTGAAAGTTGAGGGTCGCCCGACCCTTCCTCTCCAGCGCCGTCTCCCCTTCTTACCTCTCTCATTCGCCTTGCCGCCGCTGGAGCACGCCGCCAGAGGCTTGTGCGGGTGCTAGGAAGGCGGCGGCCGGGCTCTCTCGTCTAGATCTGGGCGGCTGCTTCTGGATCTGGGCGACGGGTTTGCGGCGGCCGGGCCCCCGTGGTGGTCGCCGGCGGAGGCAGCGTGGCGTAAGCGGCGGTTGGGGCCGGAGACGAGTGGGCGACCCTTTCTCTCCCCAGCGTTCCAGCGCCGTCTCCCCCCCCCCCCCCCCCCTTACCTCTCCCCTTCGCCTCGCCGCCGCTGGAGGCGTCGCCGGCGGAGGAAGCGCCTTGATGGGCGTCCGTGCTGCGGGATGAAGAGCCGGCGAGGCCCAAGGTGGCGGAGCTCGCAGTGCAGGGGCGTCACCTTCTACCGGAGGACTGGCCGCTGGGAGTCGCTCTTTTGTTACACCGCCGTCGCCGTCTCTCATGCGTACATGCGTGGGGGCGGCGTTGTCGCCCGTGTGGAGCGGCGTCAAGGAGGTGTGGCGGCGTGCTGCAGCCCGGCCTGGTGGCGGTCAGCCTCGTCCACGCCGAGGTTGCCGGCCAACGGCATGTGGCTCCGGCGTGCTGGCGCCTGGATCTGGTAGAGCGCAGGGCCGGCGGCGGTGCTGGTCGCCGGAGCCTTGCATGGGTCTGGATGGAGGCCGGTTGCTGCGGCTGGCGGTGGTGGTTGGCTGGTGGTCCTGTCGTGCGGCAGGCGGTTTGGCTGCTGGGTGTCTAAGGCATCCCGCGGTGACCGGTGAAGGCTATGATGGCAATGGTGCTTGGTGTCCGGCGTGGCAGCAGTTAGTCCTCTATAGGCGTCGCTTAGTGGTTTCTTCAGAGTCGGACATTGCAGAAAGTGGTTCTTCGTGGAGTTCAAGGGTAGCTATGCCATGGCATTGAGGTGTGCAGGACTCCGGAGTGTTGGTGGAGGTTTTTTTTGCGTGTGGGTAGTACGTGGGGTGTTGTGGAGGTGCTGGCGAAAGCCTTACCGGTGTTCTTACCGGTCCTGACAACGATGACGCCTTCGGGCGCCATTTTCCTTCCTGGAGGTGTTGTCTTGGCATTCCACAGCTCTCATGTGCTCTGATCTCCAGGTGAAAACCTTGCCTCGGTGAGGCGGGCGGCGTTGGCGATTCTGGTCGTCTCGTTGGAGGCGTCGCCTAGGAGGTCCTTCTTCGCACAAAGTAGACCGAAGTTTGGATGGCGCAGTTGGTGGAGGATAGGGTCTTGGTTGAAAGCAAGGACGGAGAAGAAGTTCTGAAGCGTAGTCTTTTTAGCTTTTTTCATAGTCTTTAAGCTCTCTTTCTTGTTGTTGTATGCTCCTCAGTTATGAGGCTTTGAGCCTAAGAGCTCGTGTAACCATTGGCTGTATATATCCCTCGTGGATATAGAGGTCGGATTTTATATCCTTTATCTAAAAATATACAGTCTGCATGGATCATAGCTCTGGAGGTGTCAAGTGGCAGGTGAACTGATAAAGGGCCAAGGAAGGATGGAGAAAAAGTGGCTTGTCGGTGTGTGATTCAATGCAAACCCCAAAATTGGCACCCCGATCTCTTTTGATTCCTTGGATAACTTGCTTGGGTAGTGGCGCTGTCACCATCAAATAACACAAAATTGCTTTCTGTTTTGTCTTTTGTTTGTCAGGAAAAAACTTGATGTTCATCCTGCTTTTACAGATTAGGGATCACGATTAGGAATAAAGAAAAAAAACCATTATGCAACAAAAAAATGAGTGCACAATTTCAAAAATCGTGATGTGATTTCTAACTATGCAACTTATATACAAAAAAATATCCTAAATAGTTCCTTTTCTAAGGTAGAAATTGTCGGAGTTACTATCGCAACTTCATTGCGAATAAGCGAATATGCAAACATTCAAATTTACTAAGGGTCCATTTGGATACCAGAATTAAAAATGGCATGTGAAATTGGAGTCCCAATTCAAGTTCCCACAGAGCTGGAAATAGTTTGCCATCCCAGTTCTAGTGTTTGGATGGGTAGTAAACTCGCGAACTAGAGTTAGGATCCAAATCAATTCCAGTGTTTGAAGGAATCCTGAATGAATCTGGGTCTGGCCAGAGATGGAGGAGCCGCTTGGGAAATGGCGACAGCGGACAAAGTGGAAGACCGACAGGTAGCGGTGCATGGTGGAGGTGGCCAGCAATGGTGTTCCCTAGCCTAGCGTCCCCTCAGCCAAGGTGGCCGCACGCCTAGCTAACGAGGGGTTGCTGCGGTGGCTAGATTTGAGCAGCGGCTGTGCAATGGCGTCGAGGGGTTGTGGTGGCCGCCTGTGAGGAAGAAGAAGTGGCGGTGGCGGCCAGCAATTAGGAAGGGCTCGAGGACGGCATGTTCTCTTTCCCAACACCGGCACGGCACACCTCTACCAATCTCTACCGGTGACCAAGCATTCAAAGCCTGGTTACCAAAAAAAATGCTGGACCATGGTCAGTTCCGTAGCTGGTTTTCTAACAGACGGATTCGATTATGAAATTTAAATTTAAAATTTGAATTTGACCGATTACCACCCGGTTTGACCAGATCCCAGCCGGCTACTGCTCAGAATTACCACTCATCAATTCAAGTTCAAAGTTTTCTCTCATGTTTCTGTCAATTTTCTTTGAGTATTTTTTTAATTTGTAGGACCAAACAACATTTATGCATGGGAACTAGCTAAATCAATCAAAATTAGGTCAAAAAAAGTATCAATACCGGTAGCTACAGTGATATACCGGTACCCATCAGATATGGCCGGTTACCGTCGATTTTGTTTCGCTGCCGGTGACCCCTTGTCGACTGCACCCCTCACCTCCATCGATCTCCAGCCTACTTCTCTAGCTCAAACCCAATTCCAACTCAATTCTCAACTCAAATCCAGGGTACAAAGGGGATGTAAGAGTTTGTCTTCTCAGTTACACCATATTACCGGATGTGCTCAAGGTCATGGCTGAGATCAGATTAGCATGAGAAATTTGAGAAGCCCCGCTCTATAATTTGCTTGAATCTCCGCCACTGAAACGATCCGTCGCCTTGCTCGTCAAATTTGTTGCTAGGCACTGTTGCCTTCGAATGTGTCATTGTGCCTTGTCGCCCCCAGCCACACGCACCAACAATAGCCAGATCGGCTCCTGCAGCAAATCTGTGGTTGGACGCTCGGTGAAATCTCCATTTTGGAGCTAATTACCATGCAAACTAATCCGGCCTGCTTTGAGCTATGTTATATATCATGAGACGATAGCAAACATATACTGCCCACGTTCAGGAATTAATGGTCAACACCTTCAGATCAACTTGTAATGAAGTTGCAGTAGTTTGAAAATTTTCACCTCAAGAAATAACAGGAAAGACTATCAGTGGCAGAGTACTTCGAATGTGGCATGTTTCTGTGCCGGGTTGTGCTAGTGCTAGAGCTGCAGCTCCCACCCTTCCCCTCCACAATTAGTATCAGCTCTGCATTCAAGGGAAACGCCAAAAACCCATAAAAATTCAGTGATACAAGACCATATAGGATGAGAGATGGGATAAAGTTGCCATGGGTTTTTCTTTATCTGTTTGCATGCAAATTTGGTACTCATGTGGTATCCAAGTAGAAACCTGAAGTAGAATCTAGAATACATTATCTCTATAAGAAAAACGTGACCGTTGAGAAATGTTAAAACTAAGTAAATAAAATTTAGAATTTTTTTGTGACAACTCACAATGGTCATTACCCTGATATATTGTCATACTGTTATAAGTGTGCAAAAATTCGTTCTCTCAGACATGTCAAAGCATGGGCCACAAAAACAATAGAGCAGACAATTATTAATTTGCCAACATCAATTATGCGAGGTTAGTGTGCATGAACTGACAAATTTACTATATATCAAAATAGGTGTTGGCGAAATTAGAGAGAAAGCCTAACTGAAATTAGGAAGAGGAGTGAATTAGATAGAATCGGGATAGTTAGCTTCAAGCCTTCGACCTGAATTGGAGGAGCTAAGCAAATTGGAGAGAATCCTAGAGAAAGATTGGTGAACTGAAGAGAATCCTGAGGAAAGAGCTCACGCATGATGTCAGGTAGGACGGCCAAACCACATCCAAGGTCACACGTTGCGTGGCGGCAGGCAGCCATGGTCGCAGCTCCATGGCAGCCAAGCCCTGGGCATGATGGCCACAAGGGCTACCTCTGCCATTGGGAGGCAAGTAAAACCCGATCAGTCACCCATCCGCCATCAGACCTGAGTGCAGGTTCTCCACCACCTCCTCCTGTGACATTTCCCGACACGAACGTGGCGGCGAGGGGCTATTGGAGATGAGCCGAAGCAACCCATCCCCTTGCCTCGCGAATGCACGAGCTGATCTGCTCGCCGATCCCCCACACCTGTGGAGCCGATACTGGAAGCCTGGTACTGAGGGCAATGGTGGGGAGCTCCAAAGCGGCTGCTGTGCGCAGGTGCACACGTACTCAAATCATGAAAGCCGGCATCACCGCCCCCATCATGTTGTGGTTTAGGGTTTGATGCTCATCTTCATCAGGGATCTCCTAGTTTCGATCCCAATGGATAGCCACGGCGGCGGCTCCCGGCTTCAAGGATGGCAACTGCCACGGTCAGCGAGGTAGTTGGGAGCGCGACAGGGGGTTGTGGCAGGAAGCAGCGAGGAAATGGAAGCATGGTAGCAATTCCGTGTTAGAACTAATCTTGTTTACGAGTTCACGTACGAATCTGAGTTGTATGCATGTACAAGTCTATGAAGAGTCCGTTTTCGTTTCTTAGTCTAAATATTTGAGTATAAAAGTAAGAGGAGATAGGCTTGTAATCAAAGCAAAGAGGTGCGATCGGATGTGATCAGAAGAAGCTAGAAAGTAGCAGAGTATTGTAGCGATCGGATGTAATCTAGAGGTGGAAGAGGAAATACAGAAAAGCAAAGTGCTTTAGTGCTTCGAAATATCAACTTGTGTTCTTGGTTTGTTTTCGTGCTGTCGCCGCCATACTCGAAGACACAGAGGAGTGGAGCTGCAGATCGAAAGTACTAGTACTCGAAGTATCGAGTACCGAGTACTCGCTAACCAGTTGAAGTTTCGAGCTTAAAGTCGAAGCGTCCGAGTGGAGCGGTCAGAAGCTTCGTGCGGAAGTGGTCGAAGTTCCCGAGTATGCAGAGTGGTCAAAAATTCAAGTACGTGCGCAAAGTGGTCGAAGTCTTCAAGCATGAGTGCATGTGGTCATAAGCATTAATCAACGTGGTCGTAACTACATACAAGTTGTCGGAAGTAACGTGGTCGAAAAGAAGCAGCGAGTGGTCATTGATTATGTGGTCGTAATCAACACTCTCGTGGTCATACCCAACATTTCCGGCTTCAAGGACAATGAGGGCGGTGATCGGCTGCAGGAGCAGGGATTTCGCAAGCTGAGGTCGATGGTAGTTGTTACAGCCTCTAAGACTGTGCCCAAGATCTTACGACCACGTTCTGGCCGCTACAACCACCTCCTGTAGCCGTACGACCACGTTGTAGTGGCTACAACCACCTCTTGTATTGCTACGACCGCTCTGTTGGTCCTCCGACCACATAGACAATCGTTACAAACACACTGCGATCTCTCCGATCACGCCTCGCTACTCCGACCACGTAGTCGTAAACTTCAGCAAAAGTTACGACCACGTTCACCGCCTCTCGTTGCACCTCCTTTGACCACGGCCGATCACCGTAGTCGTAGCTCCTTACGACCATGAAGTGATTCTATTGACCACGCTAAAGGCTATATCACCACTGCAGTCGTAACGCCTTACGACCACAGCTTCAGCTCCACGATTGTGGTCGTAACTCTTTACGACCACGTCTACCTACAGACACCTCCACTCGTCACCTGTAACCGTCCAGCAGTTTATTTCAATTTTTGAAAAAAATTAAATTAATTTGGTTTAAAATAAAAATAAGTGTTTTGGCGCCTAAATTTTGAATTTTGAATTGCCCTGATTTTCTGTTTTAAAAAGGTTGGATTTGAAAAGTACTTTAAGTAAAAACCTAGAAATATTATTAAATAATATGATATTTTGATTTTCTATAAAATTCCTAATTTAAATTAAGTATTTGGGTTTATTTGGGATTTATCTGGTTTTTCTGTATTTTTGGAGTTTTAAAATTTATTTTTAAACTAAAAAGTATTTGAAGTATAAAAATATAATACCAAATTTAGTTAAAAATATTTTATCTAAGTCCAAAACATCTCCAAGAACTTCTGTGAATTTTTTTGGAATTTTTGGAATTTATTTGGTATTTTTTTCCAAGCTTTATTTATTTTCTCGGGTTTTCTAAAAATCCAAAAACCCAAAATAAAAATTTAATCTTCAGCCCCACCCTCCGGCCGACGCGTGGACGGCTAGATCCCGCCCACATCGCCGCCCGGGCCCATCCCGCTGTCCCCTCCCACTTAACTCCCCCGGCCGCCCGATTTCTTCCCCGCCACGTGGCACTATCCCCGCCGCTCACGCCTCCCTCCCTCTCTCTCTTTCTCACTGGCGCGGGGCCCCCCGTCAGTGCCGCCCCATCTTCCTCCTCACCTTCTTCCTCCCGCGCCCGACCGCCGAAATCACCGCCGCCATTTGCACAGCCACCTCGCCAGTCGGATCTCCCCCTTTTCTCCTCTCTCTCTCTCTCTTTCCCGAACGGCTCGCAACAACCCCCTCAACCCCTGCCCAAATCCCCCTCCTCCCGTGCCCACCCCTTCCCCAATCTTGTTGCAACCGACGCCACCCCACGCCAATTGTGGCAAGCAATCCGCGCCGACTCCGCCCTCCCCGACCCCAATAAATACCCCCCTCAACATCCTCTCCTTCCCGCACCACATCGCTCCACCCTCTTCTCCCTCTCCTGAGCACTACACCACCGCTGCACTGGAGCACCCCGCCGTCGCCACTTTTCGCTCGCTACTGACTTACCTCCGACCGCCTACGGTAAGACCCGAGCCCACCCCTGAGTTGCGCGCACTCTCCTCTCCCTCCTCCGCCCCTCGCTGGCCGCCGTCAAGCGCCGGAGTGCCGGCGAGCCCGTGGACCTGAGCGCCACCTCTAGTGGCGGCCATGTCACCGCCATGCTGGTGTGGCAGCTGCATGGCAGCCACCTCGGCGCCTCCCCGCCCCGTCAGTGCCACATAATCACCCCTACCACCTCAACCTCCCCGTGGACCGTGGACCTGGTCCATAGACAAGGGCCCACATGTTAGCCCCTTGCCCAAGAATTAACCCTGGGCTGACACCATGCTGACGTTGTAAATTCGATTTTTCAGTAGAAAAATAATTCAGCCGAAAAAATATTCCCAAGGCTGACGTCATCAATCCATTTTTCAAAGAAAGATAATTCCAGAAAATCAGCCTTTTTCTTTTTCTCTGATTTTAAATTTCCGAGAGCCCGTTCTCCTTTGTCCTAAGTCCGATTGAGCCCATTCAAATTTCTAAATTCATCAAAAATTCCAATCTATCCATTTTATGTCCTTAATTTAAAATTTTGAAATTTATTTGGATTTTATTTAAGTTTGATGGGTTATTTTCACGTGTAGACTGTGTGATTCTGGAGAATTGTTCGACGATGATTTGCACCCAACCGAAGAGCAAGGCAAGTCATATACCTTGATCATGTTGATCCCAGTTTGCAAATAAAATTATATTCATTTAAATTATATTGCATGCTTAATTTTATTCAACGTATTTCAATTCAGTTTTTAAATATAGTTATTGCCTACTTGTTAATTCCTCCATTGATGTTTTATTCGTCGATACCTTGTCACCCTAGAATAAAATTTTAGTTAGCACACTAGTATGGACTAGAGAAATTTTGTATCAAATGCTTAGACCTGCTTAGACATAATTTTGATTTGTGATAACTTTTCACATAAAATGATAAGTTTTTCAAATGTATTCTTTACTTCGGTAAGTTAAGGAGGTTTATGAAATATTTTGAAATAAAATATAAAATCTAGTTTAGACTTAGGCTAATGGTTAGGTGGTGGGTGCAGGCATGCACTGTTGTTCGGAGACACAGTGTTGATTGTCGGGCACAGGGTATGTGGTTGAGCCTAAGTCAATTTAAGGACCGGTCTGTGAGCTACTGTTGAAAAGTCCTATCGTACTACCACAAGACTGGTATGGAACAGTTCTGGCTGATTAATTTGTGGGTCCCAAACTGAGTCATGTCGTAGGTTGAAAATGAGCATGGCGTAGGCCATGAGAAGTCTCACTTGGCTCAAGACGGGTTCCCGGTCTGGTGGATTCCTTACTGGGGTGAAACCATAGAGTTGGCTTAGCCAAGTTGAAGGCTTTGCATTGTAAAGGCCTTGTCATGATCTCTCCGTCGCACACCTAAGGAAGTGTGTTAATCGCGTGGCAATATGAGTTGATCAGGTCTTGTAGGTAAAGCTGTACAGTCTCTGCAGAGTGTATAATCTATCCTGGATAGACGTGCCCATGATCATAGGTATGCTGAGTAAAGTTTTTCATGGATTAAACTTTATTTTTCAAAATGTTTTATGAAAACCTTATGGATGGACGGAATTTATGAGAGATTGAAAGCTTGTGAATGGATGGAATCAATGAGAAATTGAAAACTTATGGATGGATGGAAACCATGAGTGATTGGAAGTGTGTGGATGGATGAAATCCATATGAGATCTTTTAAAAAAAAGATGGTCTGGGTGGATGCCCGTGGTTAGGTTAGTGTTTGGTCGGAGCCTACACTAACGGTATTAATTTTATTTATAATTACTGTTTTTACTTACTGTATTAAATTCAGCATTTTCAATCTATTTACTGTATTTCTTTAAATGCTGTTTTACGCACAAATAACCTTATATGCCTTCCTTTGTTGCCTTTATCATTATGTTGCGTTTCTTCATGTGACTTGTGGAGTACAAGTTCGTACTCACCTTGCTATCTCCACACAAAGAAAGACGACTTCGACTACGGTGAATACCTTGACGAGTAGGCCGCGTCTTACTATCATTTGCCTGTGGGCAGGCTCAGTGGGCTTCTTCCGCTTCAGTTTTTCCTTCCGCTGCTTATATTTAATTTTGGCTTATGTGCCATGGATGTAAACTTTGGCCATCAGGCCCATATTCAGTTAATAAAGTTTGTCATTGGTGCTTGATATGTATCCCTGTTACGCTGTGTGCATCAGTTATTCCTGGACTAGTGCGATTTACACAAAGCATCCAGGTGTTGTTGCTCTAGGGTCTAACATCACTATGGTCGTAACTCCTTACGACCACGTATGCTACTCCTACGCACACCGTCGTTCGATCGCCGTGGTCGTAACTCCTTTACAACCCGCCTGCGATCCCCAGCTCACCATGGTCATAAGTCATTTACAACCACGTCTGAGAACCCAATGAACTCGATAGATTTCCAGAACCAAACCGCTCTTCTCCTCTTTATTTCTTTCTCTCGATCACACAAATCGCTATGATCACCCCGATCGTCCTCTCTCTCTCTCTCTTGCCTCTCAATCACACCGATTGCCTTAGTCTCTCTCGCCCTTCTTGCCTTGCTCTCTTGGTTACATGGCTCCACCTTTTATACCCTACTCTACTACTTCGACTCGGTTACGACCATGACTACTATTCAAACTCGGCTACAATTATGAAACAGACTCGAACTCGACTACGAATGTGGAACGGACTCGTATACGACCACGACCCGAACTCGTATACAACCACGACCAAACTCGTACATGACTCCGACCACTCGTACATGGCTAGGACTATGACCATGACTGGAAAAACAAGATTACAACTCTAATAATCACCTCCTTAATCTTGATTTTTCTTCTTGATCATGTTGACCTTCTCTCTTGCTGTTGCTTCTTCTTTAGATGTCTCCTGGGCTGGAGCACCTACTCTCACAGCCGTATGTCTGGTCGTCTTCCTCCTGTAGCCCTTGCTCACGCTTCCTCCACCAGCACCTATTCTCACTGTCGTATGCCCTTGCTTTCGACCACTGCCCTCCACGCCGTGCTTCCTCTCGCCACCTCGGGGCCCATCTATGACTTTCTTCTGTTGCACGCGTGAGAGCTCCTCCTGTAATACCACTAAATTGCAAAAGAGATAATAAAGGAAGGAAATAAGGGTTTTGCTGTCCGACCCATCAGCTTTTAGAATGCCGAATAAGTAACGCTCGTAGAGGTTCCCAGACCATCCAAGGACAGTCGGCACCATCTAGAGAGCCGAATAAGAGTAGCGCTCTCAGAGGTTCCCAGACCATCCAAGGGCGGTCGGCACCATCTCGCGTTATAGTTTTTCGTCATCCAGCAGGAAATTCCATTCTTACCATTTTACCAACTTACCTACCACAGTAGAAAAGCCCCAAACAGTGTAGGGTTGCCATTGGACCAAAAATTCCATGATACCCATAACTAGCCAAGGCTAAAGGGGAAGGGCAACAGTGGCATTTCACAGGGAGGGTGATGGCCATGCCTCTTAAGTAGACAAGCCATTTCACCTACTCAACTATTCTAGCCACTCCCCATTTCTTCACTTCTACCACAGCCAGAACCAAGCCAAGCACCATTCACTTTTCCTCCCTCAACCGAGAGGAAGAGAGAAAGCAGAGGGAGCAAGGACGAGAGGAGATCCCAACGGAGCTCAAACGACACCGTCGACAGCATCCAGAGGAGACCATCCATGACCACCGAGAACCCTGGCCTTCGTCAACAACCACTTTTGTTTCTAGTCCCGCAAAAAAAGTAGGTTGCCCATCCCCCATGTTTATCCAACACGGTCACACAAGCATAGCACTTGAGCAGTCATGGCACCACACTAGCATGCGTAAAGAAGAGAGGGGAATAGGGCAGAGTGTACCTAGGTGAATCCGTGCCGAGGATTGGCACCGGTGGTTGGGGAGCCATGTGGGTAGTGGAAGCCGACGGCGGCCTGGGGGCCAAACCCATAGTGCGGCTTTGGCCGAGCAACGTGGGAACCGGAGCCGAGGTCGGGGGCGCAGATGGCCGTGGTCAGAGCCGAGGGCGACGATCGAAGGCCGTGCCGACTGAGCGGCGGCGCCCAGCGCCTCGCCACTGTGCCCGTACTAGGGAGATGGCGGGTCCGTCCCTGGTTGGCCGCATCCGAGGCAAAGACCGCGGGAGATGGCCGGATCTGGCCCTGGCCGGCTGGATTTGGGGAAGGCGGCGCCGGATCTGGCCATGGCCGATTGGATCCGGGAATAAGAGAGAGGAAGGGAGGGGAGGAGTGAGGAGAAGGTGGGGGCATGCGGAGGTCGGTCGGCAGCGAGCCCGAGCGGGGTCGCGCGCTGCCACGCCGCCGCATGGCCTGAGAATCGCCAGACCGAGCAGTCAGGGCAAAAGAGAAGAGAGAGGAGTGCGGGAGAGTCGTTGAGGAGGAGGGGTGGTTGGCGGCAAGCATAGGGCCAGTGAGCCCCGAGCTCGGCCGTGCGCCGCCGTGCCGCCTGGGGGAGCACTTGGGCATAGTCGGCGGGAGAGGGAGTGAGAAGTGGGGAGGGGATGAGGCCGTTCGGCCGAATAAGATAAAGATGTGAGAGAAGAGGAGTTTGGCCGGGTGGTAGAGAAAAGAAAAGGAAAAAAATAAGAAGAAAAGAAAAGAAAAGAGGAGAAAAAGAACAGATAAAAAGGGGGGGTTTGGTACCTACATGACGGGTCCTTAACCCCGGGCATTTTACGCAGAATCGGGATATGCGTGTAGTATCGTCGTCGCCCATTTAATCTCTGGTTTCGTTATAATATGTTAAGTCGGATTAATTGCTTGTTCAGGTGGAGGTCCTGAGTCGACGTCATCCTCACATCGCTTCGCCCCGCTTGGTTAACAGGCAAGTGCATGGTAGAGCGGTAGACCATAGAGTTTATGAATACGCGATGTCTACACGATGTGATAATGTTTATGTGGAAATGCGATGATTACTTGACATGATGCTTATTTATAGATGACAATGATAATAACAATGGGCATATGCATTTGCATCATGTGCACTCAAGAGTGAGGACGGTGAGAAAGTCCCTAGCTACGAATAAAGCTAGTAGACTAATCCGGAGTGCTCTTGAGTAAGACCTACATCAGTAGGCCTCCACGGGAGTGGAGAGATCCCTGTGCTGATATGGGTGGGCCCAAGATTATGGGTGAACATCGACGGGTGTTCATTCGGTAATACCGGTATTTGCAATGTGATGAGCAAATGTGCATGTAGAGCAGGGTTGCATTGCATTGATGATTTGGCAATGTTGGAACACGAAAATGCATGTGGAGTATGTACGGTCAATGTGGAACCATGAGAATGATGATATGAGTATGACAATGCATGTGGAGTATGTTATGGTTGGTTAAATTGCTTACATGTTTTGATAGTGTTTTTCGTCCTATTATGTACTTGCTGAGTCTTTGGACTCACCCTTGCTTTGTTATTTTTGTTTGGTGACCGCTGAGGACGTCATGCTCAAGCGGGAGTAGCACATGAATAACTTCACGTATTTGTAGCACTTTACATATCAGCTTTTGTTAGTATGTGTAATTCCACTAGTAAGCTAGAATAGTTGCTTAAAAACGATACAGTGTAAGTGCTCTGCTTTATGAGTAAAGTAGAGTTTGCTTAAAATGATTAGCAGATATTTAAAATAGTGTTGTAATGCAATGATGGTAGCACTCTAGGCCCAGAGGATAGGCGGGGTGTTACACCTCCCGAGCACCTGCTCGCTACGACCATGCCTGCTACATGCCTACATGTGGCATGTTCTGACCACCTGAGCCAACACTTCGACCACCCATGCCAACCCTTCGCTCCTCTCTACCTACATACGCTTGTCCGGAGTCGGCTGCACGCCTGTGTGCACCTCCTGCACTGCCCACTACGACCATGGCATGCTCGCTGCATGCTCTTCCGGAGCCACTGCTTGTAACGACCATGTGGTCTTTCCTACCTTCTCACTTCTTCGCCGACTCGGTTGTTACAACCATGCCTTCTGTCGCCCGATGGTGAAGACCTCCATCTTCTGGCTCCTCCAGATGCTCTTCTCACAAACTGATCTACAAGTTTTAATGGGAATCTTGTACAACCGATTTGGAGACCTCTTCACCTTCATCACAAATATCTATTCTTGTCATACACTCACAAGAACTCATCCTGCAGCACCACCTTGCACCCTCTTTCTGTCATCTGCCCGAGACTTAGTATGTTGTTGCATAGACTTGGTATATAATAGATTCATGTCAATAACTTCTTATCCCCATTCCTGCATTGCAACATCATCGTCTCTTTGCTTTTTATCTCCACTATGGAGCCGTCACCAAACTTGACTTTGCCCCAAACCTTCTCGTCGAGCTTGTGGAACATGTAGCAATCTCCTGTCATGTGGTTGCTCGCTTCATTATCCAAGTACCATTGATCCATGTGATCATAGCTTCCTTCCTTCGTGTGTAGTTTTGGAACTACGTTATGTTCATTCAGTTCCACCATGACCGACTCCTTTTCAACATATGAGGAGAGAAGTACTAGCTCTCCATCATCTTCTTCATCGTCTTTGGGAAGGTTCACCTCCCTATCCTTCTTCTTGCTCTTGCAATCCAAAGCAAAGTGCCCAAGCTCGTTACAGTTGAAGCACTTTTTATTGCTGCGGCATCTTATCGCGTAGTGCCCGTATTCGCTACATTCAAAACACTTAACATGCGACAAATCATAGGATCTCTCACCACCGTCTTGCCCAGCCTTGTCTCCACGGCCACCCCTGCTGCCTCGACCACCCTGGCCACCTCGACCGCGCTACCTCCCGTGGTTGTATGATGAGCCACGACTGTCTCTCGGATCTCCCCTTACTAGTAACGCCTGCTCGCATGCGTCGGTACTTTTTTACCGCCACAGATTCCTCCATCTTGTCGCCAAGAGAGTTAATCTGATTGTACAATGAACTCCGCTTGCCGGCGAACTCGTCCACTAACTGGGTCTCTTCCATATTCAGATTCTCAAACTTGCTCCGTAAATTCTGGAGCCACACCTCCTTGACACGATCAACTCTTTCGTGCATCGTCTGAAGCACCTCCCACGCTTCCCGTGCCATCTCCTTGCCGATGAGCTGACGCACCATCGCGTCTGGCACCGCCTGGTAGATGAGAGCCAAAGCCGCTTAATCTACCTTGTCGTTCACCACCAGCGGATAAGTTTTCTTACGGTGCGCAATGGGAGGTGGGTAATTATAAGGGCCATAGCTCCGCTTCCTGAGAGGGAGGGATAGGTGGATAATATTGTTGGTAATTATCTTTAATTTTAAGGGGTACTTTTCTATAAAAAGAATAGACAATGACCGTTAATTTCTATTTTTATAATAGTAATGTAAAAATTGTATTATTTAAAAAATATGTGGGCAAGAGGGGGCCGGATCACGGTGATCGGTGATGGGAGGTGATGGGACGGGCTAAGCATCTGGGCATGGATCTTAATGATCGCTACTGTGGATAACCCTGACAGCGGGGCAGGAGTTGTGTTCCTCTACGGCGTTGTGCATCTGCTGCTTCTGATTTTTCAATCTTTTTTCAAGGTGGTAGTTGGGCAGCAATGACTTCAATTCGGAACATGGTGTATCCCACACCTCCGGAACTCTTCTCGCTCTCCTTTTCTTCCCCAAGCAAGCTCCTCCCCTACCCCAAACCCATGCCACCAGCAGCGAGAGGGAGGGGGGTCCCACCCTTGGCCAGTAGTATTTATGTTTTCTTTTCCTTGTTCTTGTACAAATGGAGATCTCCTGTGTCATGTCGCCGTCTATGGCCATAGCCATGGGCTTGCTGGCGGTGACGGTTTACTCCCTCCGCCGCCGGTCATGCAGTCTTCCCTACCTCAATAAACTCCCCTGCGGTTTTTCTGCTGTGGATTTGGTGTTGATCCCCATGCCTTCCAGTGCTCTCTAGGGGTGAAAAAAAAACTCGTTAGCGAGGCTTATTGATTCAGTTCAAAATTACTTTAATTATACTCGTTAATTAGTTAAACATTGCAATGAGTTAATTTTAAATGAATTTAGATTTTACTCTAGTTCGGCTCAACTTAGCTCATTAGCTTGCTTCTAGAGATACTTCTAAACTATACATAAAATGATATTAAATTAAATTGTGTACTCCTCCTAATGCTCTGCTCTGTTCTAGTAGCCCTTGTGTACTCCTCCGTAGCTTTTTTCTCAAGCGTTGGATCTGGTTCATCTTCTTCATCATCCTTGACAACTAAAAGCTTCAAACCACTGAGATTAGAGGCATTGAAACAACTTAGCCCAAAATCTGCTTAAAGCCTAGCCCACCGTAAGTTATGCCCACGTATGCATAGCACATCGCTTCGTGAAAAAAAAAGTTAACCCAAAAATGTTATATTTGGATCCAACAAGCATTATTTATTATTGTAACTTACTTTAGATAAACAATGTGGGACTAATTTCACCATAACTCCACGTAGGCTACATGGGCTATCACATTAACTGACTAAGATATTACATCCACCCCCACACCCTTGGTAGCATATCGTATACACAGGAATGGCTGGAACCACCCCTTAGTACACAAACTCCCGCCACAACTCTACATGGGTTATCACATTAATGAGTCAGGGAATTATATTCACTCCCTTAAGAGCTGACGTTCTCAACAGCACACCGTATACATGATAATTGCTCAGAACTATCCATTGACACATGTCCAGCGAAGATTGATGCTCTGATACCATCTGCAACACCTTGCCCCAAAATCCACTCAAAGGCCAGTCCATCATGAGATAAGCCCATGCATGCATAGAACTCTACTTACATTTTCGTACTCGTTTCGTATAAAAAGGATAATCGAAGATATTATCTTTAGATCCAAGATCCAACAAGCATTATATGCTACTGCAACTCACTTTAAATAAACAATAAGGAACTAATTCCACCGCAAATCTATATGAGCCATCACACTAACAGTCTGGGATATTACGCATCTCATCGCATGTTCTCAGTGGTGGATAGTGTTCTTCACGGGGGAGTTGCAGGCGGTCCATACCACTATAGCAGATCCTCGGCACCCTCATTCTCAATTTCTGCATGCTCCAGAGAGCCATGTAGATCCCTACTTGCCTCCTGACGCTGTGGATCATTGGTGAAAATTTTGCTCGGCCTAGATCCCGGCATCTCTGGCATGGAGGCCATTGCCATCGGTGTTATCTTCATCTTCCTCGGTGGTATATATTGGCAAACCAAGGACCTATGTGCATTTTCTTATTTCATGTAGGTCCTTTTGGTTATTTCCAAGGACTTGTATGTGTTTTAGTATCATTCAAGGGTCCTCATGTAAAACTTTGGGTGGTTGTACCTAGAGAGAAAAAAATCTATTGCCAAAATTTCGTTTGTAACCGGCAGTTACTAATTTTGTAAAAAAAAATTTGGATTCACCTAAATTTCGTATAAAAATAAAACATTCAACTTCTTCAAATTTTCAATTCAACATTTTCATCCGAAAAATCTGGTAACCAGCTGTTAACATTTCTATTGGTACCCTCCGATAAAATTTGCAAACCGATGTATCTTTCCTTAGTTGTACCATAACTTCTCTGGGCCTTTCTACCTATATATAAAAACTGAATATGGTTTGTGCCACTTCAAGGTCGAGTACTCGGGATATAAGAAACTCTATTTGTTTCCAGGAAGCGTTTGAACAGGAAACCTTGTACTTCAAAGAAGGATTACAGCGTAGAACTAACGCCCACTGCGCAATGAATCTTAGGCGCCGTTTGAAACAGCTTTGGCTTCCATTCCAGAAGCTAGAAGGAAGCCGATTCATACGCCCGGTCTTCTGGAAATGGTTTCTCCATAATTCTTAGCTTGGCTTCTTCAGTCGGTTTCTTCAAACGACTTTTCTAAAAATTTTTATTTTTCTTTTTGCCTAGATATAGACTAATTAGTAGTGAAATAATAGAATTGATTGGTTGTATAATCATGTCATGTGATGATTGCTGTTAAGATTTTACTAGTGTAATAATTGTGTTGTCTATTCAAAACTCACAATGTAACATGCCATGTAATGTTGACTTAGAAATGGAATCATAGTACGCGCAGGTTTTGTAATTTACACAGTAAGGAACAATTCGGACACTTGCTCAACCAAATCAGCTCAGCCAAATCAAACACTAATATGCCAGCCACTTCTACTTAAGAAAACTCACAACTGGCCTCGCCAAACATGATCCATATATTTCATCAATATATATTTCGTTTTGATCATATCACATGTATGTAAAAACAAGTGCATGCCGAGCTAGCTACAATTAATATGGCCATAGTGCTGTGATAAATTTAGGATCAAATGAGATCAACATATATATGTTGCCAACACGTTTATCATAATAACAAGTTAATTCATGGAAGCACTTCATATTTTTACAATCTTTATTAGTGCACATGCGTATCTAGAGGCTAAATATGGCAAGTAGTTACAAATTAAGCTAGACGTATGAATACAAGAAAGAGATTAAACCACATGCATGCTGCATGCATGAAATAAATTAATGGGCCGGAGCTGAGGCACTCTACCAACAAATCGAACGTAAATCAGATAGCGCAATGCACAAGGCTGACCGGCCGGTCACATCATCTCATGATCTCTCCATCGTTGATGGCGACGCCGTCGCCGTCGCCGCCGCTGCAACTGGGACGGGCGCGTGGCCGGTGGCGAAGAGCGCGACGTGGCCCATGAGCTTGTCCTTCCGGGAGAAGAACGTGCCGCAGGAGCAGCGCCAACGGAGCTCGCCGCAGTGCTTCTCGTGTGTGCGGAGGTCGGAGAGCACGGCGAACTGCTTGCCGCTGCACCGCCGGCACACGTACATCTTGGGGCAGTGGCTGCGTCGGTAGTGGTTCTTGGCGCACACCACCGACTTGAGCGGCTGGAACCGCGGGTGCCGCCGGTTCCACCGGCACCCCTCCGCCGGGCACGAGTAGCACTTCTTGGCGCCGCCGCCGTCATCGGCGCCCTTTCCGGGGCCAGACGGGTTGCTGAGCGAGGCCGACGTCTTGTACTCGTCGCCGTGCGCGCGCATGTGCATGCGCAGGTTGGCGTCGCGCTTGAACCCCTTGCCGCATACCTGGCAATAGTGCGTGTACCTGGCGAGCAGGTACGACGCGTCAAGCTCCACGATGTCGACGTCGTCGCCGCTCGCGAGCTCGCTGCCAATCCGGCCGCTGGTTGTACGGTCTATCGCAGCCTGCGCGGTGCTCATCGTGGCGCCGGAGCCGAACACCGTGGCCGGGTCATGTTCGAACCGCGAGGTGTCAGCCTGATGTGCCGCCGCGAACATCTGCTCGTTGCCGCCGTCGGCGATGGCCGCTCCTCGGCTGAAGGCTGCTTCCGCGCTCGCATGCTCCAGCCGCTGTGCCACGGCGGACGCCGCTGCGCTTATCTCTTGCAGGACAGAGCAAGCGCTCGACACCGCCATGGCCGCCGCCTCGTGCCGTAGGTGGTGCGCGGAGGGGGAGACGACCATGCCGACCAGGGGCTCGAGCTGCCGCACCTTGTCGCGCAGAACGGCAACATGGTACGCGAGCGCGTCGTCCGCGGCCGCCGCTGCGCCGCCGCCGTGGAACAGCGAGAGAACGTCATGCTCCACCCCCGGGAAGAACTGGAAGCCCTGTGGGTTGTGAGAGAAGAATGGGTTCATGGCTGACTAGCTAGGGTTTAGTGAGCAAGGAGAGTTGGAAAATTCATAATGCAAACATGTATATATGGTGTTGTGCTCCAGCTAGCTAGGGAGAGATTTTTTTCTCATGCGGATGGATGAAATCAAAGGAGAAAAACTAAGAGAAGATATGATGAAGGGGAAGATGCAAAGTCAACTGATGAGCTTGGAGCAAAGCATCCCTGCTTGAGCCTTCCTCATATGCTACCAGGGCCATATGGAGCAATCCTATGTAAGAATCGCAGGTTTCCGCTTTCTATATTAATTCTTAAGTTTGGCAGGCGGCAATTGACACGCCTGTGTAGTGTGTACAATCCAGCCTATTACTGTACAGTCAAGCGCCGATTGCTATTGGCTTTGATTAGTATACATACTTAGCATCTCCAATGCACCTTTCCCGAATAGATGTCGTTTTTACGGTGCTAGTCGTGTCCAACTTTCAAAGCTTGATTTGACAGTTAGTGTATATAAAAATTTTTAGAAAAACTTTTACCTGTGAAAATAGTATTACTAGATTTTTTTAGGAAAAGCACGTCCATATTACTGTAATTTTTAATAATTTTTATAAATATATAATTAGAAAAAAAAAATAGCCAGATGTGTTTAGAGACCATGTCCATATCTAAGACTAAGAGAAGTAAGAGCAAGGTTAATAATACAGCCTTTAGCTGGCTGTATGGACACTTACAGCCTACTTATCAGCCCATTCATATAGTAGTTTACAGCCAGCTGAAGGCTGTATGACCTACCCCTTTCTCTCACAAAGTTTCTTGGTTCTTGTACTTCAGCTGGCTATAAACTTACAGCCCACCTCTCTTCTCTATCCTCCTCTCTCTCCTCCACCTCAACATACAGCCTACTAACAACCTCTTATTATACTTGCTCTAAAAGAGAACTGAGGTAGTAGCTAGATTCTTTAGCTACCATTGGAAGCTCTCACCACTCCCCTCTCCAATGTGACTCTGGCTTGTCTCACTAGGCCCGCACCCTTTTAATTATGGCTGCTGGTTATCAAAGCTAACACTAGTCCACCATCCTTTGTGAAGTTACCGCCCAAGCTGTGGTGGTGCATCGGCGCTCTCCCTCCCAGTCCCAGGCATGGATGGTTGGGATACCAACCCGGCAACCCCGGCTACAGTCTTGGTGAACTTTAAATTTGGAGGTAAATTTTGGAAAAGAATTATGGGACTCTTCTTTTCATATTCTAAAAACTATTTTTCGACTATTCTATAATAACTAATTTTCAAACGAAGTGTCTTTTCAAGATAGGGTTTACAAATTTATCCTAGTATATGATGTAGTGACATCATTTATATCGACTAAAACCGTATGCTAGTTCTTGTTATTCCGTACTCTTTCTCGCAAACAACCTAAGGTCATATGTCGCAACTAAAAGCCATAAGCTGAAACAAAAAAAGAACAGGCCCATGGTGTGAATGTTTTTCATTTCCATTTTTTGTTTATGGTTTTTTGTTGTTACCAGCTAGTCAATTAATTAATTATCAACCTGGGTTTCTAAATCATGACTAAATCGGATAGCTCGTGATATATAGCCATGTTCGTATTAGTTTCTACTTCTGTCTTCTGATTAGAAAAGTCAAAAGCTAATGCAAACACCTAGCTTCTCAAAATAGTTTCTCCACTCCTCTTGCTACCATCTCGTTTCGGGGATAAGGCAGAGGGTCACAGGTGCATCATGCACCCCACTCCGCTCACTCCCGTCACGCTCATGTATCACTCCCTCACTTTTTCCACTACTCGTCCCTTTTTCTAAAAATCACTTCTTTCAGCCATTACTATTTATTTTCAGCCAAAAGCTATAAGTCATCACCAAAAGCTAATACAAACGCCCCCATGTTCCTCTCACTATAGCCAAAAGAAAATAGTTAGACTATTTGGAATGAAATAGTTCTACTAGAATTTCACAAAAATGGCAATTCGTGCAAAATCGCTATGAAATTCCCGCATTTCAAACATGTAGTGACCGTTTAGACGTGATTCAAGTGATATACCAATTGTATATGTTTTGTATATACCAAGTGGCGACTAATATACATATATACACATATACATACATATATTATATATGTGTATATATGTATGTATATGTATATATATGTATATGTGTGTATATATGTATATATATTGTATATATGTATCTATATGTGTATATATGGCAACATATCTAATGCTAATAGAGTTTATAGTCCTAAGATGCTAATGGTGATGTGGAATGTTGAATCTGGCTCGAGCGGCCTGGATCGAGGCATGTGAAGGACTTAGCTCACTTATGAAATTTTTACAAAATAAACCCACACCCCACTCCCTCTCTCCTCCCTTCTTCCCCACCACTAGCCCACTTCTCCCCAGCTGCTGACGCCCCTCCCCTTTCTTTCTAGCCGCCGATCACCCCCTTCTCCCCCTGCCATCGACCCCTTCTCCCTGGTAGCCGACACTCCCCTTATCCCCGTCCTCCGCTGCCCCCACCCCTTCTTCCAAGCCACCGCCTTCCCACCGTTCTCCCCTGCTGCTGCCAACCCCCTTCTCCCCAGCCACTGACGCCCCCTTCTCCCCGGCTGCCATCGCCCTATTCTTCCACGCCGCCGCTTCCCTTCTTATTGAGACCCAGCAGCCACCACTAACCTACGCCACTCCTATTCTTCCTACCTGCCCACCCCTCTGATGCCCTCCTTCCTTGTTCCGACTGTGGCACTAAATCAAGCCTTGAGGTGGTTCACCCATTTGCTTCAGTTGTGTGCTCTTGCTGCTTTTTGCTCCCGGCTACATGTATGGGTAAAAAAATAGTGTCAGTGAAGCAAGAATTGGGTCAATTGAAGCAATAGCTGGCTCAATGAAGCATGAATTGTTTGATGTTCATAATGTAATCCTATTACTTTTCAATTATTTTTCTTGTTTTGAATGGATGGATCCATGTATGTATTTTCACTTTATTATTTCTTTCGATCTATGCATGTTAGGTCTTTGAGAAAATAGAGTGTTACTTCTATCTATCGCCTGATGGAGAAATCGTTCTGTGCCAGATCTAATGCTCAACATCGCCATTAGCATATTAGCACTGAAAACTCCATTAGCACTAGATATATTGTATGTGTGTGTGTGTGTGTCACACACACATATGTCTATGTGTGTATATATATGCATGTGTCTATGTATGCATGCATGCATGCATGCATGCATGCATGCATGCATGTATGTATGTATGCATGTATGTATGTATGTATGTATGTATGTATGTATGTATGTATGTATGTATGTATGTATGTATGTATGTATGTATGTACACACATCAGTTTGGCATTGCTTGATCGAGATAGATATATTGTGCCTAGCTAGTTAAGTATTTTTCCAAAGTTAAGCAACAGCACTTACAAGATAAGCTACATTGTCAACTATAACTCTAGCATATTAAATAGGTAATGATGCAAAACTTGCTATTTTCAAATATGATACATATTGTCAGTGTTTTAATACCTATGATTTCTTGTATTCGAGGAAAGCACTCAAGATTCAACATATATCATGCAGAACAAAGACATGGAAATTTTTATACAAGTTCGGACCTTCTCCTGAGAGAATAATAACCTTATGTCCTATGCAGCTATTACTCAGAGGGAATTATAACTGGGAATAATACAGAAAAGCTTTGTGCTATGTCTAATTTGATCTGGTTCTGATCCCCTCTTCTCTCCAACATCATCCTTTACATACTTGACAAAGTGACGGCCATTGTCCCGTGCTAAAAGCATCTCAATGTTTCGGGAGATAACCGTCTGACGGAAATTATTGCTAGAGAGACGTGGTGGCCCATTCATTGCACATCAATTGTTGTCAGAGAGAGATCATGTGCAGTTATTAGGAATAAGCGCATGTTCTAACCACCTTGTCAGATGACCCCATGATGTGGCAGGATATCGTTAGACAAGCCGATCAGAGATAGAGTGGTTACAGGATAATCCATGACTAGGAGGTGGTTGTAGGACGGCTTATAACTTTGTAGTCGTAAAAGAACTTATGGCTATGTGGTCGTAGGAAAACTTATGACTATATGGTCGTAGAAAAGTTTATGACTATAGGATGATCATAGAAGAATTTATGACTACCCCATGAACTTTCTCCCTTATCGATAAGGGATATATTCGAGATATATAATGATGTAATAATTATGAGAATTATTCTATCCTCGTCATCTAGCCCCCCCCCCTCCAACTTCAAGTGAAAGTAACTTACTTAAGAAAGTGAGGTCGTATTTGTAAGATGATCAAAAGCAAGACCTTTTCGATTCTCACCAACTAGAAGAGAGCTTGGTCAATAAGGTAATTTTGCTTGAGTTGTGAAGACAAACAGACATCAGACAGAGGAATTCCAATTGATTTCCCTTGATCTGTCCATCAAATCTATTCCCAAAATAACCATTCGGTTTCCAAGATGGGTAAATGACTCATAAGGTTATAAAAACTTACCGGGAGATAATTTTTAGTCTCCTACTTTTTTCATCTTCTCCAAATTGCTCCAAATGTTCCGCCGCCGACCAAATCTTCCTCTTCCCTCAATCTCACCCAAATCCACTCCAACCACCCGAAAGAGTGATGAAATCTTCATCCACTTGGGCTATGTTGAAGATGGATGATACCAAGCTAAAGGCATTGGAGATCGCCAAGAAGATTCCACCATGGTGATTTGTCAAATGGATTGAAGCCGCTGGGCAACATTGGCCCTCGAAAAAATTCTGGTGTTCCAGGCCTATTATGAGTACGACCTTCGTCTTCCTGCTCATCCCTTCCTTACTGCCATTCTTGAGTATTTCGGAGTCGAATTGATGAACTTGGTTCCCAATTCGATTATGATGCTCAGTATTTGTGTATATCTATGTGAGGCATATCTAGCTATCCTGCCAGATCTAGAGCTCTTCCAATATTATTATGAGATGAGCCAGTAGACTAGGATAGCCGGGAGTTGCGGTCTGAAGCTGCACGACAGAAAGATGGAGCTATACATCCAGATATTTACCAAGTCCTCATGGGCGGGATGGAAGAAGAGGTGGTTCTACATGGAGACGACCAGAGAAGACAACCTTTCTTTCGCAAGGAAGGCTGCAGAGAAGAACAGTCTCTAGAATTCGGCCCTGAAGGACCTCACTTGAATTGCCCCTTACATCTCAGCTATCAAAGAGCTGAGGGACAAGGGTCTTATGGGTTGGCATGTGGTGAAGGACTTTATCATGCACTGAATCAGCCCTTTGAAGCGACAAGCACATCCTATGTGGATGTACACAGGAGCTTCAGATTCGACCAGGGACTATGAGAACGGTAAGTGTCTCTTGTACTTATGTTGGTAATACATTTTAAATTTTGAGTACTAATTTTTGACCACTATACATGTATGTTCAAACCTTGATTTGGAGGAAATAAATTCTAGAGTCAAGGTTGTGTGCGAGAAGGCTGCATTACTTGAGGTGGAAGCTCCTCGTATTCTAGTAGATGCATCCACCGAAGAAAGAGAGGAACACCTAAAGGTAATCAAAAAATCGATTTCGTCTTTAAAACTACGTAGTTGTAGGAACGCCTAAGTAATATCCTTTTTCCTTTCAGAGTGTAGGCATGAATTACCGTCAGGACGACCAAGGAGTCGAACTGATGGTCATCGGAGGAGAGGTAGAGCATGCCAAGGCCCCTCCAGCCAGGAGACATCGACTAGTTAAGATAGTCGATAAGGAGAAGTAGAGCACAAGTGTTGTTGTTCCCCTTACCGTTCTTCCCCCTACTGCTCCAAGCACTCCTATTCAACAATTCATTGTGGACATAAGTACCACAAGTAAAGTAGGGGCGGTCGTACTAGAGCATCTGACTCTTAAGATTAAGGCATCGTTCTATTACGATACCGAAACTCATTCAGTAGGTGCATCTCAAGGTTTTATCAAGAAACTCAAAAAGGAAAACTGGAAAAACTTCATATCTTTTATGAAAGAGACTACCGCAGCAGCACCTGTGATTGAAAAGGAGGCTGCCCTAATGGTCGAAACTAGTACCGATCATCAGGAGGGACAAGAGGGAGAAGGAGCAACAACTCTTGCTCCATACCTTTAATTAGACATGGTCGAAGGAGCACAAGTTTCTGATCGGACATGGTCTAGGAAGCTCAAGACTCTCGACTGAATGTGGTCGAAGAAGTCCTCATTTCTCCATGACCAGACGTAGTCGAAGAGAAGAAGAAGAAACAAATCTCAGGGAAAGTTTCTTCTAAATTTTTGCTCAAAGCTATGACATCAAGGTATGAAAATAAGAGTATAAACATGGTATTTACCTCTATATATCCTCAAATGCTAATTTACTTTCTACAATTTTAGCTCGGCTTCTCCACTATCCAAGATGCTCCTGTCGAGAATCCCCTTGTGGCTTCGCCCGTAGTCGAATAGACGATGGAGATGGTGGTTGAGAAGACGACCACAGCAACAATTGAGGCTGCTACTAAAGCTGCCAAGACTACAACCACAAAAGCGGTCGTAGAAACAAAAGCACAAATAGCAGAAGATAGGGTAGAAGCACCTAATCGAGGAATTGAAAATCCTTTCGACCATCACGTTGAAGAGGAGATCATCGAGGATGTCCCTCTTCACTTTTGAAAGGTACTGCCAAAGAAGAAGAAGAAGAAGAACCTAACTTCTTCTCTTCATTTTTTAACCCTCCCTTTATAGTGGGATCTTCTTCTGATCGAGCTCTGATCCAAGTCCCACACCCCAAAGACCTTCTGGATAAGGGGTACATCTTCGACGACAAACGTCTTGAGAAGATGTGGTGGAACAAGATCGAAGAGCTCGACCAACTCAAAGATTCTAGGTGGGTGCCCAGCAATTTTACTCGTAGGAGTATGAATGTAGGTATCGAGAACTGGAACATTCATACCTGGTCTTTTCTTGTTTCTCATTGTCCTTCTTTATCCAGAGAGCGTTAAAAGACATGGCAACTGTGGCGGAGTACCACAGATAACTTATGCTCCTACGACAAGAGAATGTTGATCTCTCCAAGAAGGTGGTGGCATTGTAAGTTACTGATCTATGTAGTTGAATTTTGTCTTGACTACACATCCAAACTTTCATGTCTGCTTTTAACCCTTACAGTTCTACGCTCGATGCAGAGTTCTTGGCTGCTGCACTTGAGAACGAAAAGGCCATACACAGAGGCTAAAGGAAGAAAATGCCAATTTATCAATAAAACTTGTGAAAGCCAACTCTACAACCAGAGCTTTGCAAGAGAAAATAAATAGTAAGTTTATAAACTTAAAAACTATTTGTTTTGATGTCTTCCTTTCCTTCCTTTACTCAATTCGTTTGTCAGAACAAGAAGTTGAAACGAGTAGACTTCGCACTGAGGTCGAAGAAAAGGCTAAAGTGATTGGAGAACTTACTCGTATCAATAAGGAAGAAAAGGAGAAGAATAGGCTGCTACCCAAACAGCGTAAACTTGAAGTCGAGAAGCTTGACGCCCAACTGGCAGGTTAGGAGATCTTTATCTTTGACCAGTTTTCCAAACTAGTCTTTTGATAAGTAATTGTCTAGCCACCTTTGGTCTCATTTGTAGAGGCCATGGTTGAAATAAAACATTTCTCAGAGGCCCCGAGTCATAGTTAAGAGGAGTCGAAGTTGGTGAAGGCAATTCTTCACAACAACGGCACAACCCTCAACGATCTACTTGATGGGTTTGGTGTGGAGAAGCTAAGTCCCTCCAAAGACACCATAAGCTCTCACATAAGTAAGATCAGACTACAAGTGAAAGCTTTAGAGAAGTAATTATCTAACTTGAAGATTGACTAGGCAGAGTCGATTCGGGATGCTGTCAAAAGCACTGTAAGCTATACCTTGGCAAAACTCAAGGCAAGCGACTAGAAACTCAATCTGAACTGATTGACTATGACTTTAGTTGCTCTGTGGAAGAGGCAGCCCACCTAATCAAAGAACTTGAGCCGACCAATCGAAAGATTGCAGAAGAAATGCAACTCGTCTCTCCTTTTTCAGAGTAGAATGTGAAAATAGGAAATTTGTAAAAACTTACCTTTTGGATAATGGAAGAACTTATTTCCTTTCCTGTAATTCATCTTCTTAAGCAATTAGTACTTATAAGACAAAAAAGAAATAAAAGAGAATGAAATTTAGACAAAGAAATAGAGTTATAGATAACTCTATCCCAGCCCCAACTATTTACTTAGTTTATATAGATAAACAAAGCAAATAGTATCGAGTAAAGTATGTAGAGAGCAGAGTCGTTCATCCGACCATGATTATCGAATTCGATCACATGTATTGGTAGCAAAATTTAGGAATGAGTCGATGCTAGGAAGTTCCTTCTAGTGGGCAGGACCATGTGCAAAGAGAAAAGACTTCGACTAAGTGATGTTACCTTCCTTCAACCAGGTGAATGAAATCGAAGACATAAATGATAAGAGGATAACACTCAAAATGCCTTCTTGAATATTTGCTCAATGTTTTCATAGAAAACACAATTGTTTTATGCTGATAGCAAGAGTTAGAAATAGATGAGCACTAGGGAGCTTCTTCTAATGGGCAGAACCACATTCAGAGATGAGAGATTTTAACTAGTGGTGCCCCCCTTTTTCGACCAGTTAAAACAAATTGGATGTGCTAGAAGTGGTGGAATAAACATAAAAGAAGCTCTAATGAACATACAACAATAAAGATTTGAACAAACTAAAAATTTTATTGAAAGATTAGAAAAGTTACACATAAAACTTGCACAATTGGTCAATATTCTAAGAGTGTAAGAGAATCTGATCGTCCTCCATAGCAAGTCATGCAGAGTCTGGGTGTGTGACTTTGACCACGGTGTAAGGACCTTCCTACTTTGGGCAAAACTTATTCCGATTAGGCTAGGATTGGATTTTTCTCAATACCAAGTCACATACATCAAGGCTGCGAGGTTGGACCTTACGATCATAGTATTTATGTATGGCTTACTGATAGACTGCTGATCGGATTAAGACTTGATTCGTTTTCTCTTTGAGCAGGTAGACATCATCCGCTCGAACCTGTTCTTGGCTGGAATCATTGAAGTTCTCGACTCTTGTCGACCAGATCTTTAGTTCTAGAGGAAGCATGGCTTCAGCTCCAAAAACTAGGAAAATGGTGTTCCCCTGTTGCCCGATTAGGAGTCGTGTGGATTGCCCATAATATAGAAGGTAAGTCTTGATCCCAAGCCCCGAGCGCTTTACAAGCTGGTCAAAGACTTGAGTCTTAATTCCTTGCATTATCTGGTCATTCGCACGCTCCACCGCCCCATTGCTATGAGGATGGGCATTTGAGGCATAGAAAAGTTTGGTACCTAGACCATCACAAAATTCTTAGAATTTTGCACTCGAAAATTGCTTACCATAGTCTGTAATTATCTGACTTGGGACTCCAAAGCGAGTAATCACTCTTCTCATCATGAACCTTTTTGTGGCTTACGTTGTTATCCCAGTCACAGATTCAGCTTCAATCCATTTTGTGAACTATTAATAGCCACAAAGAGGAACTAGAAGCCCCCGGTGCTCTTGGGAATGGTCCTAGGATGTCATGACCTTAGGTCACAAAAGACCAAGATAGAGAAATTGTTTAAAGAGCCTAAGTTAGTTGGTATATCTGCCGACTATGAAACTGGCATAGTACACATTTCTTAACTAGATCTTTGACATCATTGAGGGCTATTGGATAATAGAAACCTTGTCGGAAGGCTTTTCTAACCAGTGTTTTGTAAGAGGCATGCGCTCCATAGATGCCCCCCATGTATGTCATTAAGGAGTTGTAATCCTTCTTTCTGCGATATACATCACATGAGAACCCCTTGAGTACTCCGCTTGGGGTTACTTGGCTTTTTATCACCTATGGCCAAGACTTCCTTTGAATTTTCAGTGTGAGGCTTCTGACTTTTGGCCTTGTTCTTAGATTTCTTGGTCTTCTCCTTCCTCTTACTACCTTCACCCTGCTCTTTGAATCCTCGGTTGACTTGGTCGATGGACTTAATCCATTCAACTATTTCAACAGTGGTTGCGTAGGTGTCAGCCATCTCAAAGAGCTCAACGACAGTGGTTGGAGGATTCAAGGCGATGTCCTCTGTGAACCTCCTGTTGCATACCCCCTACTTGAATGCCCTAATGACAGAAGGGTCAGAGACATCTGGAATTGAATTACGAACCTGACTAAAGTGTTAGATGAATTACCGTAGGGTCTTATCGCTGCCTTGCTACATTTGATGCGGGTCATCCTCCTTCCCAGGGTGCTTGTACATACCTTGGAAGTTGGCCAATAGAAGATCGCAAAAGTGTTGCCATGAGTAGATCAACTCGAATGGCTGATTGAGTAACCATGACCAAGTAGATCCTTTAAGCACCATCGAAAGATAGTTTGTCATGACATGCTCATCTTCTCCTACTGCCTAAACCGCAGTCGTGTACATCTGGAGGAACTCAATGGGATTCTGAGACCCATCAAATTTCTCCATGCTCACTAGTTGAAATCGCGGTGGCCACCACATTGCTTGAAGTTCGGGCATGAATGCCCGGTATCCGATAATGATTTCTTGATGTCTTCTTTGTGAGAAAGGGTAGTTGGCATCGCTAGGCAATAGTACTCAGCGATGTCCAACGGTCAACAGACCTGACCTATAGTAGGCCTCATTCATGCGAGGGGTAGTGCTCCTTGTACTCCATCTGCTGTTGCAGGTTCCTTGCTTGAAGCAGTGTTCGAGCATCAACTCGTCGGTCCAGAAGTCATTCGAGGAACTCTCCTTAGGCTAGAATTGTGATGGGGGACTGACGCGCCCTGTCATCATGCCGACCCCTACGATGTGAGTTTCGTGATCGAGTTGATGTGGTTGTACCTGGTTGATTCTCAGAGTTACATCAGCGAGTTTGCTCAAGTTTGGCCATCATGCTACGGAGTCTTTTCGCAATCCCTTCAACAAAGTGGTTATAGTCTGGTGCCCGAGTAAGCTCTTGAGTCGAGTTCTCTAGCAAGTCGTTGATCCGCTGAAGCTCTCGAACCTCTTCGGATTAGTACTGGACATGTCCAGGCAAAGACCTTTGGGCAGTAGGTCGCCTTCTTCAAACGGTCTCAGGATCCTCGATCCCAGATGCTGGCTGGGGCTGCCTCGTAGGAGAGCAATTATTTCTAGAATTTCTCCCACACTCATGAGAGTACTGATCGAGCTTATCACTAGAGGTCTCGTCACCATCTTCACGAGAGGTGGGAGTGTGTGATCGGCAGGGAGCATCCTTAGGCCTTCCTCCAAGAAGGTGATTAGGATCTGAGGGCAGGGCAAAGACCTCCTATCTAGAATCTTCACTTCCAGTAGAGGACCCCTCATTTGAAGAATCGTTGAGTGAGATTGCCTCGTGGCCTGGAATAAACCCTACCAGGTAGGGGAATTCCAGGTTATAACTGTCCCCGATCAGATATGTACTCTACAAAAGTACGAGCGAACTCGCAGAGAGCCCACCCATTCTTTTTGCATATTCGACCATAGATTTACCACTACTAGTTGATGATGGATTCCCCGATTGGCAGATTCTAGGGCTCACTAAAACCGCTCAGACGGTCGATGGGGGGCTCAAACAATTGGGAGTGATCCCATTGTTGTTTGTGAGTCCTCATCATGGTCATTTAGAGAAAGTGTCTCTTCCATTGGGTGTACTGTTGTGGGGGATTTGGATCCCTCATCAGCCTTTCCTGTGGTGGGGTCTCCGAGGTCCCGGGACGGATCTCCAAGGAGACTCTCACCATCGAAGGATTTCATCGTCTGCTAAAAGTCATAGTAGGCCTCCATATTGAGGCCTACGTAGTCGGTTGAGTCAAACTGCTTCTCCTCGTTCCACTCTCCTGCCATGAGGACATTAGAAAAAGAAGAATTTACTGATGAGAAAATTACCAAAATCTTGAAAGAAGCTCCCCACGGATGGTGCCAACTGTTAGTGTTTTAATAAAGATCTTATATATGATTTCTTGGATTCGAAGGAAGCACTCAAAATTTGGTGTATATCATGCAAAACAGAGACACAGAAATTTTTATACAGGTTTGGGCCTTCTCCTAAGAGAATAATAACTCTATATCCTATATAGCTATTACTCAGGGAATTACAACTAGGAATAATACAGAAAAGATTTGCGTTATGTCTAATTTGATCTAGTTCTGATCCCCTCTTTTCTCCAACATCATCCTTTATATACTTGACGAAGGACGGTCGTTGTCCCACGCCAAAAGACATCTCAACACTTCAGGAGATAACCATCTAATGAAGTTATTGTCAGAGAGACATGGTGGCCCGTTCATCACACAGTGGCTGTTGTTAGAGAGAGATCATGTACAATTATTAGGAATAAGCGCACGTTCTAACCGCCTAATCAGACGACCCCCACGATGTGGCAGGATGTCGATAGACAAGTCGATCGGAGATAGAGTGGTCATAGGATAATCCATGACCAGGAGGTGGCCGTAGGACGACTTATGACTTCGTGGTCATAAAAGAACTTATGACTATGTGGTTGTAGGAAAAATTATGACTATATGGTCGTAGAAAAGCTTACAACTATGGAATGGTCATGGAAGAACTTACGACTACCCCGTGAACTTTCTCCCTTATCGATAAGGGGTATATTCGAGATATATAATGATGTAATAATTATGAGGATTATCTATTCTCGTCAAATATATTATGTGTAAGTAGCAAGAAATTATATTTACTTGAGCAAATTGTACTTTGCACTAGGTTTACTCAGTAGTTTCACTTTGCACCAAGGTGTTTCAAAAATAAATTTTCACTTCACACTAGCCAGCCATATTTGGGTCTATACCGGTGCATCTCCTAACAAGCAAGGCCACCTACCGGTGAGCCACTCATCCACACGGGCTATGATGTGGTGTCCCTCCGCGTTAGTAGGGAGAGTAACGGTATGAGGCGATGGCTCGGGTGGCGAATGTCACCAGCGATGGAGAGGCGGTGAGGATCAAGTGTTGGGTGAGACAGAATTTGTGGTGGTTTGCATTGACATGCGCTAGAGACATGCCGATGGTGACAGAGGATAGTGGTAGCAGAAGGGTGTTGGTGGCGATAGTGCTATGGGCATCGGGGAAGAGAGGTGAGCACACCAAAAGATATAGAAAGACGAGGGGTTGCTCAAGTAATCAAACGGAGTCTCACTATTCGCAATGAAAAATGACGGAGAAGATCGATATATATATCTGGAGAAGAATAACCTCGATTCCGAGCATCTGAGTACACAAAACTCAAAATTAATTTTGGGGTGTGCAAGAGGAAGTGGTGGAACACGATGTGATGTGGATGGTTTTTGAAGAAGCTCACAGGATGCGGAGTTTGAGTTTGATGTAGCTCGGAGGCATTGGCGGAGTTGCTCTGTACTCCTTGGGCCAAGAAAAATAAGAGGGGTAGAGAGGGGAGATCATGTGAGCACCCTGCGTGTGAGAAGAGAGGCCAAATCTGGTGCCAGCTCATCGTACGCATGGATGCCTTGGTTGGACGAGTTGGTTCGGCCACTTGTAGAGTGATCCAACTGGTTATATCCAAGGTGTTTAGGCTAGTGCGAAGTGCAACTTTGTTTTGTCCATCCTAGTATAAAATGAAATTATTATCCACTACTACAGAAATCGACATTACAGACGGTTCAGAAACGTCATCACAGACGGTTTTCTGAACCGTCTGAATTTATGGGTCAGTGATGATCGAAGGTTATCACAGACGGTTTTCGAACCGTCTGTGATTATTAGATATCACAGACGGTTTTTAATTAAAAACCGTCTGTGATTATCAGATATCACAGATGGTTTTTAATTAAAAACCGTCTGTGATAACCGATAATCACAGACGATTTTTAATGAAAAACCGTCTGTGATACATATCACAGACGGTTTTTACTTAAAAACCGTCTGTGATATTCCTTCCTCCTAAACCAAAATCTATTTCTGTTTATTGGCTAGCCTCAGGAAATGCTAGCCATGCCCTCTGAAACAAGCAGATAATCACAGACAAAAAACATACAATTCACACATCTCATTTGCTTTCAGGTACATTTCGCAGACATAAAACATCCAATTGACATCGCACTTCATCTCACAGACATAAAGCATGCATCCATTTCGCAGATCAATTAATTGAATTGAACTGAAATATCCATTAACAAATGCACAGTTACAAAAGATCTACACTGCATTTACACTTAGTGATAAGACCAATAAGAAATCAGTGTGCGCAGTGGAACCGTCCTTCTGGCTGTATGACTTGAGTCAGCAAAAAGAACGCCAACTCTGATTGAACCTCTCGAAGCTCAGACTGTTTCAATGCAGTTGACGGGATTGATACAGCCTGTCGATAGGAATATCAATGTACATATATATGTAACGTGATAAGTATGAAGTAATTATGGGAAGAGTGACAAACCTTGCGATTGGTGACCCTCGAGGAATCGAGGAGTAGTTCCATATGTTGGCAAACGTAGTATCCACATGTGTTGCCCGGCTGCTGCTGGTGGCACTGCAAAAAATGGAATGTGTTAGTTCAAAAGGCATTAGTACCATCTGTTGCATAGGATTAATTAATGTGAAATAGCGAATACCTTAAAATCTCGAACATGTGTCAGCAGGCCGTTGGCCCCGCGCTTCGAGTCACCTCCCTTTTCAATGTACATCGCGAACGCCCTACGTAATTCGAAAAGGTTAACCTTAATCATTCGGAAGGAAAGAAAGAGTACAATGTCGATATGTATGGGGAATATGTGCTTACCTATCGATTACTTGGCTGACAACTGTGAAGTCCATTTTATTCTTACTTAGGGAATCAAGGTAATATACCTTGTTCCATTTTGGTACAATTACTATTAAAATCCAATGAAAGCTCTGATTGAAGGGCATAAGTACATAGTCCTTATTGCGGCAACTCAGCAGGCCTGATGCAATGTACCTCTCGACGAGGGATGCCTCCACGTCGATGGTAGTCTTGGCGACCAATTGTGGGTCCAAGAAACCAGCTGATGAGTTCGATACTCTAGCTTTAATCAGCATGTGTCTATATATATACACACGAAAGCAAAAAATTAGATATGGCATTTATCGGTATGACATTAACGGAGACTGTGATTGTACACACTTACAGCGTCCAGCATCGAACGATTGAGACGTCAAGAGCGTTGAGCATGAACAGCTCGAATAAATCCTCAAAGGCGACCACGAATGTACACTCTTGAAGATTGTGGTGTAAATCTTCCTCGGAGAATTTGACAGTGATACTTGAAGTCCGTTCTCCCTCTGGCTTATTGGACTGCTGCATATACCACGTGTGCAATTGCATGCAACTATATGGTAGCTTTTGGAGGGCTTTTTGCTCGAGCAACGGCTCGCCAAGCACGAATTTGCGGGCCAAAGGGTGGTACGGAAGATCATCATTGGTCTTCTTTGCTTTGCCCTTGCTGGCCTTGCTGCCTCGGCTATAGGTCGACTTCACGGAAGTCGACTTTGAAGGTAGCAGCGGTGCAAGTTGCTCTGGCGAGAATAGGGCCCGTGGAGATAGCACCGTTGTAGTATCCGGTGGTGGAACCGACTGGTCTTGTACTGGAGATGGCACCAGTGCATGTTGCTCTGGTCCTACCACCGGTGAAGAAGCCTCCAGGAAGATGTCGCTTTTGGGCCACTGGATGAATGTTCCAATGGCCTGTCCTAGAGTCACGATCTCGTCGTTGGGGGGCTTCGGTAGCGGGACCACCTCAAAATTGACATACACACCATCCACATTAACTTTTGCGAAGCCTGGCGCTAAAGCTTGGCCGTGCACCATGGCCCCGTTACCAGACGAATATGCCTGGCCCCAAGCAGCGTACAAGGGAATGGCGCCATATCTCACTTGGAGCTTGCAGTTCGTAGGCTCCTACATAACGATACAAAATTAGCTACTCGAATAGGCCTACCAATGGAGCAAGCATTCGAGAGGTAATAATTATTACCAGGATGTCGTCCACAGGAAATTTGGAACTTTCACACCATGCAAGCACTGGCACAGTTCTGTTTTCTCAGCCTTGGACAGAGTGTAACACGCAGGGGGAAGGTACGTTCGTCCATTATCAGTGCTTGTTGGTGCTAACTCAGGCCTGATGTCCATGTCAGCCAAGTCAAGCCGTGCGTTGACACCGTCCTTTGTTTTATCACGGATGTTCAGTAAGAGACCAATCAAGCTGTCGCACACATTCTTTTCTACGTGCATGACGTCGATGCAGTGCCGAACATCTAGGTACTCCCAATAAGGTAAGTCCCGAAATATTGATCTCTTCTTCCAGGTGTTCTTCTCATGAGCCCTCAATTTACGTCCCTTTCCGAGGACAACATCTAAATCCTTAACCATATCATAAACCTCGCGTCCCCTTAAATGCCTTGGAGCTGAACCATCTTCCTTCTCTCCGTCAAATTGTTTCTTCATCTTGCGGTATGGGTGAGCCCTCCGAAGGAACCGGCGGTGACGCATGTAGACGGTTTTGCGTGAGTGTCTCAGCCACATACTCTCGGTACCATCTAAACAGTGAGTACAAGCTTTGGCACCTTTTGTACTATGGCCCGATAGGTTACCAAGGGCAGGATAATCATTTATGGTGCAGAACAATAAGGAGCGCAGAGTGAAGTTCTCTCGTTTGTACGCATCCCATACCTGTACCCCTTCGTTCCACATTACTTTTAGATCTTCCACCAACGGTGCTAGGAACACATCGATATCATTCCCAGGTTGTTTTGGCCCTTGGATAAGTATCGACAGCAAAATATACTTTTGCTTCATACACAACCAAGGAGGAAGGTTATAGATGCAGAGAGTCACGGGCCATGTGCTATGTCGGCTGCTCATGCTACTGAAAGGATTCATTCCATCTGTACTCAGTCCAAACCTTATATTCCTTGGTTCTGCACCGAACTCTGCAAAACTCCTATCGATGTTTCTCCACTGCGCGGAATCAGCAAGGTGTCTTATCATTCCATCCTTCTTGCGCTCCTCCGAGTGCCAACGCAGCAGTTTTGCCTCCTTTGGATTTGCAAAAAACCTTTTCAAACGGGGA
The DNA here is from genome assembly GCA_017311315.1 of Dendrocalamus latiflorus. Lineage (NCBI taxonomy): Eukaryota > Viridiplantae > Streptophyta > Magnoliopsida > Poales > Poaceae > Dendrocalamus > Dendrocalamus latiflorus. Next base: position 34,039,260 of record CM029655.1, on the reverse strand, counting down.
ATTATAGGAAAATACCATGTCACCTTAGCAGGAGGTCCTTTCTTCGCCTCTGTTCCCTCGCCATCAACTGATTGATTGTTACGTTTGTATCGGGATGCGTTGCACACCGGACATACATGCATGTTTGCATACTCTTTACGGTAGAGGATACAATCGTTCGGGCATGCATATATTCTTTCTACTTCCATTCCCAACGGACAAAGAACCTTCTTGGCTTTATACGTGGTTTTAGGCAACTCATTTCCCTCCGGAAGCATGTCCGCTAAAGACCTAGCAGCGCCGTGAAACTCTTGTCCGACCAACCGTTGCTTGCCTTCAATTTCAACAGTTCAAGCACGGCCGACAACCTCGTGTACTTGCATCCCGTGTACAAAGGTTTCTCTGAGTCCTCCATCAAGCCACGGAATTTAACATACTCTCTCTCATCATAGTTCTCTTCAACATCGCGAAGCATCTGATCCAGATTATCATCGTGCAACCTATCCAAATCCGACCCACAATCGACATCAGCCGGCGGCATGTCATTCAGTTCACAGGCGATGTCATCCGGGGGCATATCATTCACTTCACCGGCGATGTCATCCGGCGGCATATGATCATTCACTTCGCCATGACTGGTCCAACACGTATAATCCTTTTTGAAACCCCTCCGAATCAAGTGCGATTCAATTTGCCCTCAGTTCTTAAACATCTTCACATTCTCGCAGTCAGTGCATGGATAGCACATATATATCGCCCCCTTATTCAACATATCCTCCTCGGCAGCTCTTATAAAAGCAGAAACGCCATTAATGTACTCTTCACTCACACGGCTCGCGGCATACATCCAGCTTCGGTCCTACGTTACGTACATATATAACAACTTAGTATTAAAATCTAGATTAACTAATTATAACTACATATATACCGGCCACATTTATTATATTGAGACTTTATTTGCTAGATTCATATTACAAACACAACAGCTATTATATAACCAACAATTTTGCAAATTAACCATCTTCAATAACCACTCATGGATTACTTAGAACTAAATTGTAATGCAATTAAAGAAAAAAATAAATTGCATTACTAACCATATCTAGAACAACCAGCAAAGTATGAATCTTCAAAGCTCAATCTCTGCCTCTTCCCACCAAATTAACAAGGCCTGAAATCGCCTAGCTTCCCCCGAGTGAAAAAGTGCGCAGCAGTGGCTAGATCTGGATCGAAATGAAGACAGATGCGGTCTGAGCAGCGCAATAAATGCCTACTGACATTATCACAGATGGTTTTTTAATAAAAAACCGTCTGTGAATTATCACAGACGGTTTTTAATTATTAGCCGTCTGTGATAACAAGGTTATCACAGACGGTTTTTATTTAAAAACCGTCTGTGATAATCTGGGATTATCACATACGGTTTTTAATACAGACCGTCTGTGATACAAACGTATCACAGACGGTTCATAGTTAATAACCGTTTGTGATAATCCATTTTCCCGCCACAAATACCACAGACGTCCTCCAAATTACAACCGTCTGTAATAGTGCTCATTAGAGACGGTTTCACAAAACCGTCTGTGATGAGGCGTCTACTATTAGGCTTTCTGTAGTAGTGATCTAATCCTGATGCAAAGTGAAACATAATACACTTTACTTGATGGAAACTGCTATTTACTCTATTTAGTTTTAAAATCTCTACGAGTATCTAGTTAATTAATTTAGCACAATAAATTATGCACACGAAATTAATTTACATTCATGGCAATGTAGACATTAGCATAGCGCAAATCTTGGACTAATATATAGTACTACTACTACTCATCTGTCGTCTGTCACAGACATGAATGCATGCATGCATGCATGTTGTTGGGTTTTTCAGAGGCATATATGTTGTTTTGTATAGCGGCAGGTTTGGACTTTGTGCTCTTGGTAAGTTGATCATTACAACGAGACCACCTCATAAAAATATGATCCGTATGACCTCGATGGACCAGCTTATTTCAAAGTATAATTGTATGTATTTAGCTGTCAATCTTCAGGTCGTATCTAGTGCGAGTGTCATGCATATGCTACTAGGCGACTACTAGCTGCTATTAGATAAGAGAGAAGCCGGGCAAGTCCTTGTATATAATACAAGTGTTAACTAGTTAGAATCGATCTAGCAATGGCATTGACATTTCATTAGACAAATTAAAGCACTAGCTAAAGTGAGGTTTATGCATGCAAAACTATGTTGAATTTTAAGTGTCAAAATAATTAAATGAATAAAATCCATGCGCTTGTTATTGATGGATAGATTTTTGGTGCTAATTTCTTAAAAAGAGGTCCCTTTCTCGGTCTGAAATCATCTTATGCTTACGACGTCTAACGTGTGTAGCACATAGAAGATTAATTACTCATTAAATTAAAAATGGGATACACAAGTTATAGTTCTTCTTTTTGTAGTCCCCCCCCCCTTTTTTTCTAAAAAAGAATACGGTTTTCCCACATGTAAATGTGGGTACATGTATACGGTCGATATATGATCACCACCGTCGATTGTGCTTCGATATCGACGTAAACTTTCAAAATGCAAACCACCGTTCATCATCTAATCGTTCAATATCCATTAGCATTCACAAGGTTGAAGGTTCAGGGCGATATTAAGATGGTATAGGACGCTGCAAATCGGCAAACGCATGCAGCCTGGAGAGGCACATCCCCAGGAGAGAGCTAGATCGAGCTAGCAATGGTGTACGTGTGCAATATATTGAGGGCAGGCGAATCCGGGAGACCATAGCCGACAGATTGTGCTGACAGTGAATTATAAAAACCAACTCCTATTTATATTAATTTTTGAGAAATTACCAATATGTTCATCAACAGAGAGATTGAGTGGCTATGTGAGAGGATCAAGATGTTTTGTAATGAACCATGCCAAGTTTGTAGAATTAGATTTTGAATTTTGTTAAATTTGCAGATTTTTAAAACCTATTTCAGACCGCCAGGTCTGACCGGGCCGAGATGATTTGAGTCGACGAACGACAGAGGTCGAATATACTGTTAAAATAGATCAATGGCTATCATTTTTGCCCGACCGAGTGTTAGTTTGTTAGGTGTAAATTAATACTAGGTCAAAATTCAAAGTGCAATAATGTAGAGGAAATTAAACTGCGTCCATTAGGTCCCTGCATTTTTTTTGCGCTAAATTCAAGATATGTATATCTGTAATATTTCATAATGTGACATACACACTGTCTAGCTAGAACGCGAGTATTTTTTGCAAGAAATAAATCAATCCCCCACCCCGCTCTCCTCTCCTTTTTAAGGGTGAACACAATTAATTAACTGTTGTAGTCGCCGTAAGGTTCACAAAACCAGAGATCACAGGTCCAAATACCAGAAAATCAAGACGAAAAACCGTATAATTCATGTAGAAATATTTTTTAGATGAATTTCGTACAGAATTCAACCGCTTCGAACAAAGAGAACCTTGCTCCATAAGGTATATTGGGCCGCAAGCGGATTGGGCCGAAATGCGTCATTCTCCACGGCTGTAGTGGGCCCAACACGCGGCCCAACCCAAAAGCCCATGAACTGGGCCGGATGTGTCCTGCTCCAGCTACTCGGCTACTCCGAATCAATGAGGCGCAGCCAGGCACACGAACTCACGAAGCCCTAACCCACCTCTCGCCACTCGCCGGGGCGCGGAGCAGCGAGCGGCGGCGAGGTGCGGGCGCTCAGTACAGCCGGCGAGCGACGGGGGCTACGGACGACGGTGCGGTGAGATCCCTGTTCCTTGGACCTCACAAGTCTTGTCCGTTCTAGATTTCTTTTGATCTGGGAATTAGGAATTGTTGGAATTCTGAAGTATGATCAGGGGAAAATCTTCTTCTTGCGGTCTGCGGGTGTAGAATGTTATATGAAAAATGAGAAAGTGGGAGTTATTACTATCGATATAGGTATTGATAATCTTCAGACCATGGTAATTTTGTATTGTGAATCTGGTGAGCTTGCCATTGGATAAGAATCGGGGTTAATCCTCTTGGACATTGGCCTAGGTGATTCGCTTCCATCATTCCCTTAAGAGATTATCATGCTCTTCGTGAAGTTGACTGTTTTTGTTCATCTTGGCACGCACCCTGAGAAAAAAAGAACATTTTTTATGAATGTGTGAGTCAGATATAACATAATAGTTGAGTAAATATTTTTTCATCTATACACATCATTGAGTTCCTTTGAGGACTTTCGAGTTTCCAAGCTCATTCGTAACATAGCTGTTGTTAATTTCTGGATCAGAGGTATTATGGATTAAGGTCCACTTTAGTACACCCGGCTCTTGTGCAGTTATTGCTCCAATACCGAATTTTGCAGTGCAAGTAAATTTATCTGAGTATGCTTCTTAAGAGTTCATCTTGGTCTTAGAAATGATTGGGTTGAATTTTTTACATGGCAACTTAGATCATTTTTGTGTTTTATTTTTATATTGCTTATGCCTTTATGAGCAAATCATCAATTGCCAAGTGCTAAATTTGTCTTGATTTTGTGAGGAGGATCTCTCTCTCTCCCCCCAGAATTCATTGACCGAATTACTGGAGAAGATTTTACCCTACTTTCCAAACTCTATGGGTGTGTTTGGTTGCCTACACGCACCCTAACCTGGCCTATAATTACCCATCCAGGCTGGCTTGGGCCTGGCTTTGTGGATGCAAGCAGGGTTGTTTGGCTGCCTGTTTGAGTTGGGCCTGCATGTGCTGAAAAGGTGTTTGGTTAGTTGCATTAGGGGGGTGTATGAGGAGGATAGATACAAGAGACTGTGTTTGGTTGCTTGCATGTGGATTGGGTTTGGTCACCTCTTCCATAGAGTGGTGAATATAACCCCCTAGATAGGGAGGTATGACTTGGATTGAGATATGGCTAAGTCCCTGGAGATTCATGACCTTCAATCACAACTTTTTGATCAGAACTATATTATTTTTATCATTAGGAGAGACTATGCAAGGTTTCAACGAAGATATGAAATAATTAACTTAGTCCATAGCTTGTTGTACACGTTCTATGAGCACTCAGTACAATTATCCATTCGGCAATTAGTTTAACTAATACATTAAAACCACTTGTGCACATGCTGGTACTTTGATCATGGAGAGACACATTAGTTGAACTAAATGCAAAGAGAAGGTTACGACAAATATTTCAATTCAATACGCATTAGAGGACGATATATATGTTTAGTCAGCAGTGTGGCCCTCATAACTGGGTCTTGCCATCACAGAGTGATACGCAATAGCCAAGTCAAATATGAAAATGCCTAGAAAATTGTCAAAGAAGCCCCAAGTCTTGATCGTCAAATATCTGCAATAAAGATGCAGGCAAATGTTGGTTAAGATCTTAAGACAAATAATCCACAATATTAACCAAATGGACTAGTATAGATCACTTGTCAGCACTCAGCAGTATATGACATGGAAGTAGAGGCTAAAAAACAAGATTCCACACAATGTTATCAACCAACTGCATGAAAGGTTTCCATACCAAAAAGAAAGAGAGAGAACAAGAAACAATTAAGGTAATTCTGACAACAAGTTGTCAACATAAAATGCATCAAGTGGAATGACCGCCATATTTTGACCATTTAGTCCCTAATAGTTCCAAGCACAATTTTGATTTGTAAAGGCTAACACATACTCCACGCTGACAAGGAAAAACTAGGAAAAGCATGTCCCCTTTATCAAAATACATGGTCAAAGTAAGATATACTAACAGCCGTTGCAGTATGGGGGTCTTGGTATTCCTAACTTGGAAACCATGGGCTGGGCGCTGCGCATCCGGTGGTTATGGCAGCAAAAAACGGATCCCACCAAGCCGTGGGTGGGGCTTCCTTTCCAGGTTTCGCGAAATGCCCAAGCCTTGTTTGATGTGGCTGTTGAGTCTCGGATTGCCAGCGGTGAAGACACCAAATTCTGGACTGATCGTTGGCTGCAAGGTAAAACTGTCTTGGAGTGGGCTCCCAACCTTTTCAAGATGATTCCTAGAAAAGTTGCCAAGCGAAGGACTGTTAAGGAGGCTTTAACCAATAGAAGTTGGGTTCTTGATATCAAAGGGGCTTTAACTGTACAGGTGATCCTTGAATACTTAACCATTTGGGAGATGGTGGACAATCTAGTTCTGGACCCGGCTGTCCCTGACCAGCACATTTGGCGTCTCTCCGAGAGTGGTATTTACAGCAGCAAGTCTGCTTATGAGGCCTTCTTTTTTGGTGCAATAAGATTTTCTCCCTGGAGACGGATTTGGAAGAGTTGGGCCCCCTTGAAGTGCAAGTTCTTCATTTGGCTTGCTGTTAAAAATCGCTGTTGGACTGCAGACCGTCTCGCGAAACGTGGTTTGCCTCACCCAGATGTATGCCCTCTCTGTGACCAGGCTGAGGAGACCGTCCAGCACATTCTGGTGGCATGTGTTTTCTCTAGACAGATCTGGGCGGTTATTCTTCACAAGCTTGGCTTTGGTTCCTTGGCGCCCCAACCTTCTGTTAACAATTTCTCCAACTGGTGGTGCAAGGCCATTAAAGGTTTGCCTAAAGACACAAAGAAGGGCCTGAATAGTTTGATCATTTTGGGTGCCTGGGAGCTTTGGAAACATAGAAATCTTTGTGTCTTTGAGGGAGGTAGCCCTTGTATTCAGTTGGTGCTCCAAAATGTGAGGGAGGAATGTGGTCTCTGGTGCTCTGCTGGAGCCCGAGGCCTCAGCAGATTGCTATCCTCTAGTTCTCTTGTGTGGAGCTGAGTTAGGTTGTGTGTGTTTGCTTTTTCTTTTTGGTGCTGTGTGGGGGTTTTTTGGGATTGATCCCTCGACCCTTTGTATCTTGCTGGTGGGGCTTCTTTGTACCCCCTTTTTTTCTTCTTAATGAAATGACACGCAGCTCTCCTGCGTTGTTCGAAAAAAAAAAGTAAGATATACTAACATTCAGAGGAAATTTCATGGAAGCAGATCAGCAGCTAGCCAGGTACACATCATCAGACTTTGACAATTGAAGGTAAGTATATTTGGCTTAGTTATGTCGATGCTGCAAAAGACCATGGAATAGGATGAGACAAACCAACAGAATCAGGAGAGACAAAACAGTATCAGTTTAAGAATAAATTGAATAGCACCAGTGCTATATATCTACTGCACTAAACCAGGATAAGATGTGCATTGTCATGTGAGTTTTATTAAGATTATCACATCTGCACTGGAAAACTGCATTTAGCTACTTTGATAAAGATCATACTACACTGTTGTATGTCACAAAGTAAGGGAATGGGAGCTCATACAACACAATGATAAATTTTACAGAAGGAAAGAAAAAGGATTTCAAGTTGTAATGCTCAAGAACAAAATAGGAGAATGCACAACTAAATCTGGAAGTTGGTCTGATCTCAAATCTTTAACATGAATCCATGTTTCAGTGAATCAACAGTCTTGTTAGTACATCTCCAATGATCGTAAACACTCACATCAATTAGAAAATTATCTAGGCGATCCAAGACTAACAGCGAGTAACACATTAGTGCAGGTACAGATCTAGATCGTACTGAACTAATAGCAAGCAAAAAAAGTTACCACATGAACCAGATGTAGATGATTCCGAACTAAGAGTAGGCACAAAATTAGTAGAGCTACCAGATCTAGATGAGTCTCTGAACTAACAAAACAGAAATTCCATGCATGAGTGTGCATCTACCTTGTAGACGTACATTCTCCAAGGCTGCAGGGTGCTGTTGCTCATACATCCTTATCTATACTACCCATCGTCTCGCAATCCTCTCGATCTACGTGAAGGCGGCCAGATCTGAGCAGAGGAGCTCGGGGGATCGCTAAACCCCAATGTGGGGACTGGAGAAGAACACTGAAGACTAAAACGAGGAGGCAGTTGAGTCCAGGAGCTCGCTGGTGTAGAGGATCAAGAGGATTGAGCTAGGGATTCAACCTAGGAGCACGAAGAGACAAAATCAAGCAGAAAAATTGGAGGGAGGAGAACTGAGTTAGCATGAGAAATTGAGAATCGTTTTGTAAAGACTGCCGGCGAGATTCACCATCTCCGCCGGCGTCAGGAGCGATGTGAGGATCAAGAGATGGGAAGGCGCAAATGGGAGGGGAGAAGGTGAGCAAACTCCACGCGCTGCATCGCTCGGGCCACGCATGTGCACCCGCACCTGCATGCACGGAGCCTGGCTGAGGAGCGAAGCTCAATTTGACTGTTTCCCACGGGCCAGGCTGCAGAGAGATTTTTTGCATGTGTGGGGCCTGGCCCAGATGGTGGTGCAGGCATCCAAATGGCCCTAAGTCACATCCGCGGATGCGGGCCAAACCTCATCCATGCTGGTGTAGGCAACCAAACACACCTTGTATGATTGGCGTTCATATCCTTAAACACATTTCTTTTGCCATGTGACTACTGGTAGCTTGAAGCTTTGAAGATAATAAGAAATGTTTCTTCAAATTTAGTTTCTTATTAGGAAAATAGTTTATTGCAGCACTGGCGAAAGCATTAATGTTGTTGTGACCTACCAATTTGTCACTGGGTTTAATCTGTGTTATTCATCTGTACATTTTGGGTTCTACCGTAGTAATGAATCTGCCTATTTTGCATCCTGCTAATAATTGTAATTGTTTGTGTCATTCAGCCATTCCATAAGTATTGTACAGATTATTAGAAGAGGCAGCCCAGTTACTATAGGATTAGCTTTGTTAAGTCATAAAGGTGTAGGTGTTGTTATGATGATAAGAACATGTCTTCAAGTAGTGTACTTTTTGGTGCAACTTGTAGTGACCCTTGTTAGTATGTCTCAAATTCTGGTTGATGCATAGCTACAGAATCTAATGCAAGTTTGATTTGAGACATGTAACTGCGCAATTCAACATTTAGTTTTACTTAATTCTTTAATCAACTAAAGGGGGTAAATTAATACCTTGACAAGAATAAAATTAAAATTGGCCTTTCAAAATGAACAGATGTTGAGTTTGCTGAGGACCTCAGTTTGTTATTATGGAAAATTCTTTTTCTAAATCTTTTCGTTATGCTTTGCAATAGGAACTCAAACCTTCCACTAAATAGCAGCGGTTCTCTCTCACAAGGCCACACCAAACCAAATAAGGTCATATTGTCACAAGTACACTTAACCAATGGGAAAATTCCATATCATTCTATAAGTTTGAAACAGTGTAAACGCCAAAAAGGAAATGAAGTTGATCGTGAAAACATATAAATAAAAGTTAGATAGAGCCTTAGAACTGTGACAACGAATAATGAAGTAGTTTCTTAGGTGAAAATGTCACAAATCTATGAAAATTTAAGGTCTTACCAACGATTGACCTACTTGGTTTGCTATAAACTACGGATGATTGACATGACGTGGACTTCTCCAAATGCTTAAGTGCACATGTGACGAGATTTCCTATTGGTTGTTATTTATTGAATTACCCTCACTGCTCTAGTTGCTTTGCATGATGTGGGTGTGTGAAATGCTGCTACTTAGATCAAGGTTTGGGTTCCCCTTGCAAAGCATAGGCACACTACTAGTCAAACATAGAAGATAAGATACCAATACACCATTAAGGTTAGTGCATAGGTAATCTCTAAATTTGTGTCAGAAATAGAATGACTTATCATTTTGATGCTAAAACTTGGCCATGTATGACAATGTGGTATAGTTGCTGCCTGAAGTTATTAATCAGTGTTGCCATGCCATTGCCATATTGCAGATTTGTGGTTATGGTATTATTTTTCATTGAGCTGAGCTGTAATCCCCCCCCCCCCCCCCCCTCTCCTCCCCCCACACACAAAATTGCATTGTGTTCTAGAACTGAATAGAACACCAGTTCATTACCAGCATTTGAGATATTCAATACACTTTTCAAATGCCAACATTAGTTGTCTTGAAATGTCATGTCGTTGTGATTTTGGCTCAGTTGTAAATCTTGTGAGATACTCGTTAGTTGTTACCTTCTGATTTTCTAATGTGCCAATGCTTTTTACATCTTTCTGAAACATTTTTTGTTAAATAAATCCATCAATGCTTTTTACATGTTGTTCACAAATAGAGCTTTCCGTTGTATTTGCTACGCTGAAGTATTTTTCTCCTTTTCTTTTGCAGGTTTAAGTCAAGCACATGTCTAAGGCACGCAATGCTTTAGTTGCCACTGGCTTGTTGGCCTTTGCTGGTGCTGGCTTAGCATTTCCGTTCTTTTTTGTGTAAGTGTGGCTTATAGCTGAAATTTTTAAATTTTAGCCTGTTCACAAGAGAGATTACGGAAAGATATATACTCGCTTGTAATTTTTGCTAGTACAAATGTTGAGCTTTTAACGTGTATTATAATTAATTTGTAGATCCCGTTTTGAAAAAATATTTCGTTTGAAAGTGAGGTATGATAGCAAAAATCAAAAGCTGTTTATAAAAACCGTAAAGAACAGCTCTACTTTTCGTCTTTCTAGCACTTGTGACGAAACTTAGGGAGAAGTATTATGCATTGACCTTTCTTTTTTGTCTTCATCCATTTTTTTTCAGGAAGTCAAAGAACAGACCTATTATTGATTCATCAAAGCCTCTGCCACCACAGGCTACTTTCCGAGGACCGTATGTGAATACTGGATCACGCGACGTAGGGCCTGATCCTACCAACTACCCCAAGAAGTGATATATCCTTACTTTTGAATTCATTTTTTTTTTTGGGACAGAAATCGGTGAAACTTGTAACATCGATATTGTACTGAGATTACAATTACGACTTGTATTCTTATCTTGTTCTGTATATGGTAATAACAGTTCGGCTTTGGGACTTTTGAATGTTCAGGTGCCTTAGCAATGCAATTACCTTTACCGTAGTGAATTAGTTCCAGTTCCGGCTATTATGTGCAGAATGCTCCTATAAACCTTAAAGATGTAAATTTTGATCATTTTTTGCGCTGTTCTATTTTTGTGCATGTACGTATGGAGGATTAGTTGCATGTTGTTGCAATGAATTAAGCAGAATACCCAACTAAAACCTGATGCAAACCCTTCACTGTATTCAGACCTTATTTTGTTCATGCAACTATTGTCACTATTATGTTCTTTTGATCATTTCAAACCCTACAAGATTAATATTAAAATTTAAAAAAGTCTAATTACAATCTTGAAATTTGGCTTCGGTTTGATTTTCAACAATTAACTCGGAAATCATTCAAATCGGTACCTTGAATTAACGAAAACATTCGCTTTGCCCATTGATCTAAATTGGAATGGTTTTCCCGTCCACATGGTTGTCATTGTGGACTCTAATCCTCATCGGCTGTAATATACTAGCCACGTAGGTGTGGCGCGACGCCACGCCAGCCACCGTGTTGACCGAAATAGAAGATGCGAAAATTCGTGAGGAGTTTTTTTAAAAAAATTGAGGAGACATGCGTGTTTTCGGAAAAGACAAAGGTCTTTTTCGTAAAAAATTGAGGGACTGTACGTAACTAAACGAGGATCCGTACGTAATTTAGAAAACCGCGGGGCGCTATCCTGCAAAGGATACGAAATTTCGGTGAAGTGAAAGGGTGTTTTTAAAAAACAAAACTGGCAGGGACCTTTTCGCGAGGAAAAAGGACCTTTACGTACGAAAATCGGCTCCCCCGGCCGTACGAAAATTGCGACGCCACGCGCCGGCCGACGGAGCGCGGGGGGTGATGTGGGCCGCGTCTCCTCGCGCGAACTCCCCCAGAAGTAATATGGGGAGTATACCGATGTGGTCTTTTTCAATAAAACAAAAAATAGATGGACCTCACACGTAGGGGTGGCAACGAGCCGAGCCGAGCCGAGTCGAGCCTGGCTCGGCTCGGCTCGTGAAAGCTTGGTGGAATGGAGGCTCGGTTCGGCTCGGCTTGGTTAGGGTATCAAGCTTTTTTGTGGGCTCGGTTCGGCTCGTGATGCGGCTCGAGCCAGCTCGAGCGGGCTCGCGAGCCAACAACCACCGGCACCGAGGGGAACCGACGGGCGACGGCAAGAAGACGAAGGCATGGCATCCACCCCACCGCAAGCCAGCAACCGCAAGCCAGCGACCGCAAGTTCACAACCAGCCCCAAACCCTAACATTCCTCACAAGTACCAGTGCAAGTAAACCCCCACCATCTCACCATTTGTGTATTACCATTATCCCATTTCATCCAACATAGACTAGAAACCATAAGCATTCACCACGGTAGAGCACAGGAACCATAAGCATGTCACCAGAGGTAAAAGAAGGAGAGAACAGGGTTACCAGTGAGGGCGGCGGCTGCGGAATTCCCGGCCGAGCCACCGGTTCACCGCCACCGGTACTCCCCCGGCGTACGGCGACGGTTCACCGGCGGAGACAGCCACGGTCACCCGCCTCCCAAAAACCTAACCCTAGGCAAAACCTCACAAAAAGTTAGCAAATCACAAACTTAGAAATCAAAGCAAATAGCAACCAAACCCCATCAAGCCAACCCTAGATCGGGCGGGATGGAAGAACTAGGCGCCAGATCTGGGCCTAGGCCACAGATCCGGCCGTGGAGCTATGCGGCGCGGCGGGGAGCCGGCGTGAAGGGGGGAGCAGCACCGAGGGGAGGCGCCGAGACGCGGGTGCGAGAGGGCGGCGGCGTCGGCCGGGGCAAGGAATGAAGGAAATAGGGAGAGGGAGGGGGCGCGTCCGCCGGTCCGCGCGAGTGGAGAGACCGAGAGGGAGAGAGAGAGACTGAGAGAGGAGAGAGCCGAGTGGGGGAGGCCGCAGGAGGCATCGGGTGGTCGGGGCCGTCGGGCCATTGCCCATTGGGCCAGCGGGCAGTTGGGCCGAGCCAAGCTGGCTCGCGAGCCAGCTCGCGAGCTGGCTCGGGCTCGGCTCGTTTAGATCCTGAGCTTTTTTGCTGGCTCGGTTCGGCTCGTTTCATTCACGAGCCGAGCCAAGCCTTCACGAGCCCGAGCCGAGCCCGAGCTGGCTCACGAGCCCGAGCTTTTTTGCCAGCCCTACTCACACGTCAGCCCCTCTCTCTCTCATCTTTTCACCTGGCCATCCGCTTCAGTCATTGGTCAGGTTCTTTTGGGTTTAAAATTAATTTATACTTGTACTTTGGGTTTAAAATTAATTTATACTTGTACTGTCTACAGTAATTACTTTTAAACAATGTGTTTTTTTAAAGTAGAGTCAATAAAAAAATTATAGTAAAATGTATACTGAGTTTAACTGTACCGATTAAAATTGCATATGACTATTTCTCTCTATGTACTATCTCTCACAAACAGCTAAAATTTAAATATTTAAGTCATATATCATCAGTTCGAAAGAACTCACCTATTGCTACTTCACTCACAGAATCTCCGACGCCTTCCTACTCCACCACGCAACCGCCGGATGGTGGCTCCGCCACTGCCTGCATTGAAGTGATCGAAGGAATCATTTGGTAAATGTTGCTTTCTTTTTATTACCATCTTCAGTTAAATATATGAAATTTATATGTATACTAGAAATGGCACTAGCTCTGCACACACTATAGTCTACAGCATAACTGAGAGACCATGTGGTCGTGACTCCATATGAATGATGAGTAATTGATAAATGTTTAGGATAGTCGAGTTTGGATTGTGTGGTCGGACCATGTCGTTGCGCGGTGCAACGGGCTCGGTCGGATTTGGTCAAACTTGGTCGTATGGGATTAGGTTGCATATTCCGATGATTCGACAGGTTTGGACTTCGTCATGAGTAAGTATGATGTGCTTATGCTATTTACGCTTTCATGTATCGAGCGGTGCTATGTGACGTGTTTCTTATCTATGTGACTGCAGGACGTCGAGGCGGAGTCGTGGTGAGACACGAGGTGACCGGACTAGACACAGGGAGGTGTCGAGGTCAGAACGGTCGGATGTGTCGAAGACGGCGGAGATTCGATGTGGTTGCGAGTCGTGGACGACAAGGAGCGCGGAAGCTTCCCGGAAAGTGCACGAGGGGCGAATCGGTAAATTCGCAAGGCCTGCACAAGCGGGAGCGGGCTCCGTTGGATTTAGCGGGCGTAACGGGTTGGAGACCCGTTAGCCAAGGGCTATAAATAGATGGTGGTGGCTGCATGCCAACTTATGCACTCCAAGGATTTCTAGGGTTTGCTTTAGTCAAAATGAGCTTTGTGAGTTGGTTTTGGCTTTAGGCTTTAGTTGGTGGTGCTTTAGTTGGTAGGAGAGGCAGAGTTCTGTTGTTTCTTGTCCCTCTTCGATGTGTTCTTGAGTGTCCCTCCAAGAAGCATGTAGGGTGTCTTCTTGTGTTCTAGAGATGGAGAGTCCTCTTGTTCTAATGTCCATGCGTATGGGGACTCCTCTGTAATCATCTTTCGTTTGAATTGGAAATCTGAATGTTACCTCTCGTGCTCATGTTCTGTTCTTCGTTCCTCTCTTGGGTTGATTGGTGAGATTTTGTGTTTCTTGTTGTTTCTTGCTGGGAAGGCCCAAAATGGGTTGCTTTATGTTGGGATGATGCCTCAAGATCATTTGATCAGTTAAAATCCCAAGAACCCAGTTTTGATTTCAGTTTTTGCTCTTGGACCTCCTCTGTTCTTCATTTACATTTCTAAGGTTTTAGTGCTGTTCTTGATTCTCTTCGTGTGATGGCTTGAAACTTGGGTTCTAGAATCCTGAGTCTATCAATTAGCTTCCCTCAAAGTTTCATAGCCAGAGGATCAACGATTGAGGAGTAATTTGTTTTTTGGTAGAGTCTCTGTAAGTTTTCAGGATTTTGTCCATTTCTTAATTTCTAGGGTTTGGTGTTATTTTCGATTCCCTTCACGAGATGGCATGAAACCTGGCATGAGAGGTCCAGAGGCTATTGCTAATCTATCCTCAAAGTTCCATAGCCAAATGATCAAAGATGAAATGGGAATTTGAGTTTTTAAGCAACTCTCTGTACTTTTCAGTTTTTGGGTAAAATCTGAAATTCTTGTCTCCCTTTTGATTCTTCTTGCTATTTGAGGCCTTTATGCTATTTAGTTTAAGGTTCAGATCAATTGACCTAAAAAGAACAAACAAATTCTTGGGGATTTTGGTTTCTCGTAAGTCTGCAGCAATCTCAAGTTTTTAGCTTGTTTGCTGATTTTCAGTCTGCTGTTTTCAGCCAATAGCAGTGCAATTTTCAGCCAAACTGCAGTGCAGTTTTCAGCCAAACTGTAATGCAGTTTTCAGCCAAATAGCAATGCAGATTTCAGCCCTTGGTTAGTGAAGTCAAATTTTTGGAGGAGAATCTTGTTATCTGTTTTCTTGGCATTTCAAGTAATCATCCATTTTGCTTACTTCATAGCATCGCTAGCTTTCGGAGAAGAAAGTGTCGTGAGTACTTTGGGGACGTTTTTTAAAAGCAAGATTCACCCCCCCCTCTGTTGTCATTTCGGTCCTACAATAACCCTTTCATCGCAAGTTGCAGTGCCGCTTGCAATTGGTTATCGGAAACAATAGTGCCGCTTGAACTGCAGTTGCTACCGTTCTTTAATCAGCCGCTTGGAAAAGATAGTTATTTTTCAAAGCGGTACGTCAGGTAGCAAAAAGCAATCCCAAGCCTTACAGCCAGTTCATTTTGGCTGAAAAAATGTAGTTTATGACTGAAATTTCACTGTAACTGGCTAAACTTACATTATAGCTGATGGTGACTTATTTAGCGTAATTAAATTAAAAATAAAAAAACAGGTTAACCAATCACGAATAATGTAAACAAATACAAAAAATAACCGGTAAAAAAGCTCAAAAAAGCTAAAAAAAGTAGAAAAGGACGAAATTTAGAAATAGTAAAAAATAAGTCAGAAACTCAAGCTAAAATACACGAGACCCTAGTATTGTCATCAAAGCTCAAACATTCAGCATTTGAAATTTGCTTTTAGTTTTCAAAAACCAAAAGTCGAATCAACAGCCGAAAGCTATTCATGCCCCTCGCTTGCTTCTCCCAAGCCGCTTCCGCCACCTCCGGGCAGCGTCGGTGAGCTCAGCCACAGAAATCAAATCCCAAAAGCTTTGGTCGTTTCAAAAGGGTCATATCTTCCCAAGCAGTATTACAGGTTCAATATACAAGTCCAGTCTATAGGACTACCTGTAATTAGAAACAAACATACCATTGACTACAACAAATCATATTTAAAAAGTAATACCATAAATCAAGCAACAATGATAACAAATTGCTGATTAGTCGTCCACAAAGTCAATCGTCATCTGATGAATTTTCAAAACAAGATGACACTCAAAGCCACACAAAAACATATATTGATTTAGAGATTATCATCCATACATATAGTAGCTTGTAGGTTTTTTGAACACGACCTTGGGATCGGCCAAATGAACATAACTACTACCCATCACCTCTAATTATAACATGTCATGCATCTTATTTACATCAAAACTATGACTTATGCACATTAGGGCATATCACTCCTAAAATAGCTACAGATCAACCATCTCATCCATCTTAACAGAAGCATGCCACGTGTTTGCACCAATCTCAAAGCACATTTCAAGCCTGTCTTCTCCGAGCCTTTCCATTCCCATCTCAATAAAAGAATAATGGCTATGCACGAAGCAGTAAACAAGCGTTTGCGGCGGCTGCAACAAGCAGCTCTCTATGGCGCAAGGTTGTGTGGCATCTGAGCGCTACCGCTTGGGAGCTAGCGCAGGAGGTCCGTGTAACACCCCGGCTCAATCTCTGAACTTAGAATACTACCACTACTACATAAAACTTTACTTTACATCCATCATTACTAGATTTCGATAGCATCTCATCTAGTTATATCTCAATGAAACGGTAAACAATATATATTTAACAATAAGCATTAAAACAATTGCGTTATAAACAAGAGTAGACACACTACAATTAAAACTTGTGTCACTCGCACCTAAGAACGCTCGAGATCATGCGCTCAAGGATATTTAGAACTATGCATCCGGGAGCATACTATAATATTAAAACAACAAGCAACACAAAGCATGCATATGGAAATAACAATGACAAAAGAACTTTGTTCTCTACTTTAAGCACAAAGGGACAGGCCAAGTCTCACACATACCTTTATCAATTCCAAAGCAAACTCTAACCAAGGTTAAACTTAAGCAACCTAAATTATCAAGAACATAAACACGAGTACTAAGGAGATAGCTAAGCTGCTATTTAATAAGTACAGTGCAAAAGCTCTACTCCCATTTCATACATGCCATCAATCAAGGTCATCTAAAAAAATCAACAAACCAAAGGTGAGTCCAAGACTCAGCAATTACATGCTAAAACAGTGGCATCAACTTAGCAATTCAATAAATTCTATATCTATGAACTATAAATCATAATATCTGTAACTGTATCACGGTCCCCTTTTATTCCCTTTCATGCAACGCGATGCATCTGTAACTGTATCTTATATTGGTATAGCGGAGTATTCCTCCATCGATGAACCACTCTTGCCCCATCATCTTTCATACGGATCTCAAACTCCACTGCCGTTGATCGCTTACCAAAGTAGGTCTTTATCTTCTCACTCCCATGGGATGCCTATCCGAGGTAGGTCCTATGATGAATGCAATGTATGATGTAACTTTCTTCCAATATTAACATTTGACCATAAACATCGCTCATCATGGTATAATCAACATATAATCTGGGATATCTTTTCATAAAATACTGTAAAATCTGGCATGGAAGAACAAGTATCTAGTATTCTGCCATGCACTTGTATGTTTAACCTTATATATGATGCGTGGATAGCACCAAACCAGAACCTCTACATGAACAAGCATCATCCAATCTCACTACACCATAGAAATACATGCACATATACGAATGGCATTGTTCCTACACACAAACCTGACACAAACAACCCCTTTTCACCGGATGCCTTCCCTCTATCTCGGTGCTTAAAAGAACATAATTTTCAACCCCGAAACCCAACCATAGCAAACAATACAAGTTATGGATTCTACACAAACTTACTCACATAATCCTAGTTATCATTATTTACATATGGCGTCATCTAAACCCCCGATATCAACCCCAAAGGTCGTGTTGTCCCATACCAGGCAGCAACCATCTCGGAAGCATATCTTCCAAACTGCTGTGCCAAACTTGGCATCCTAGCACTCTATAGAAAGCTAATAAAATTAGCTACAAGTTTCTAGTAGACCAAGTTTTCATATTAACCTCTTAACATTCCCAAAACCTCAGTAGAGGAAGTTGCACATAGAATCCATCCACTAATCGTGTTCTAGCCATTCCATACACATCACTCTTGCTAATCCCTAGTTTGACCTCTACACAAATTGATAAACAAGCATGGTAAAAGGATTCAAGGCATTACCCTAGCAACGAACTAAAAGATCAGGGTACCTTCTTTCTCTTCTTGATTGGATTTGGCGGATCAGGCGTCGGTTCGACCTCTCTTCTTTTTTCTCTTCTTCTTCTTCTTCTTCTTCCTCTTCCTCTTCTTATTTTCCTCCTCTTCTTCCTTTGCTCAGCTCCTCATCCTCTTTTCTCCTTCCTTCTTCTTGGTCGGCCTGAGGCCCTCTTCTTCCCTCTTTCTACTTATCTCCCCTCCCTCTCTCCTTTCTCGGCTGACTCCCCGCTCTCCCCTTCACCTCCTCTTGTGCAGCACGACTATAGCAAAGGCGACACACAATGGGGGAGTAGGGGCATGATACGAGACGATGGAGGGGTGGCATGAGGAGGCCAACACTAATCTAGGAAGGGTGCGACGCAAGGGGCATAGGCGAGCGACGACAGCGTGCAGACAAGTAGTGGTGGCCGGTAGAGGGAGTAGGGGTGGAAGCGCATGACTGGCGTGATGGTGAGGGGGTGTGGAGGGTGTGCAATGGTGGAGGGCCGGCGAGGCTGGTGCACGAAGCATGGGGCAACGACAGATGCATGGATAGAGCTCGAGGCAATGGCATCAATAGCAGGGAAAGGAGGGATACGGTGTCGGCAGCAGGGGAGGATGAGGCTGCTGCTCCCCTTGGCTTGCCCATAAGAGGGGGCTAGCGTAGGCCAATCTGGCTTAGTTTTAGGCCTGGTCCAGCCATCCCAATTCTTTCTCTCTTTGTTTCAGTATTACAATCTGGTCGATGCCATTGGTGTGTTGCTCTTGCTCATTTCACATGCCCCGACCTTTACCATCCATGCCATCACTGGCTGTGGCTACCTCTAGGGCCTCATTGTAGCACTGTCTCTGGAGTAAATATATATGGCTGGTTGTCAGGTTTTCACCGTGCTTCACCATGGACAACCCATGTAGGATGGAGTTTCCTTGATACCGTAAGAAGGTCAAGAGAGAGAGAGACAAAGGGGACCAGAATGAGAGGATGAGGGAGTATCGGGCATGTGGAATGTGACATTTGTTGAGAGGCTTGACTTAATTAATGTTGGTCTCATGTAAAACGTAAAGTTAATATAATAAAGAGAGAAGTGGAGCTTGTGGTATACGGTCCTGACCATATCTGTGTGCTAGGATTTCATTACGTCCTGAGTTATGAAGGGTCAGAGGTTACTACTATCTAGGCTAGAAGGAAAAGTTATTTGGAATTTTGGATCATAAGCTTCATCGATTTTTGAATTTAAAATAGTGATGACAATATGTTCTGTCCTGAGAGGAGAGGTCAGACCACCCCTGAGAGGGGTATGACTGTCTTTGAGAGGTCAGACTGTCCATTGCACTATGGTTACGTTTGGTTTGGTTTGGTTTTTCTTAGATTTTTTCTTATGGGTGATTGGTTTCTGATCTTCATAACTTCTAGTAGATATTAAAGTGAAGATCTTTACATTCTTCTTTAGAGAAGATTTTAATCGGGTTGGCTTCTATTCACCATCTATAATTGCCGTTCTCCGTCCTACAAAGACAAAGAAATATGATTGGTTTACATAGAATTGGCTATTCAAGATAAGGAAATCGATGGGGATCAGATTGAAAAGAGATGGAAAGTTAGATCACAATACGTTGCGGATTGATGTGGAGTCCTAATGAAAACTATGAAGTGAAGGCTATAATTATCGAGATTTACCTGACCAGAAGAAGTGCACATGCTATCTAATATTTTTACTTTCCTTTTTCGCTTCTACTTCTAGATGCACTGAGAAGACTCAACCCATTTTCCTCTATAATTCTTTTGAAATTAAAAAAAAATGCTTCGATCGGTTTGATAACTAGTTGATCGTCTCTTTGTCGAGTTGACTGAAAATCGTCAGGTATATCTATGTCGCCAACGTCGCCAGTGTGCACCGTTCACAGAGAAGCGATGTAGTAGATCTGTACCTTTCCTGGTGGCAACAGAGAGTTGAACATGGTCGGCAATCGGTTGACGTCGACACTCACCAGATTTAGTCATTAACCCAAAATACTACTCTCTCCGTCTCACAGTATAAACCAGAATACTACTCCCTCCATCCCATAATATAAATTAAAAGCCCACCATGCCCACAGACAAAAACGACATTAAATTTAAGAAAAAATTAATATCATTAGATCATGCAAAAAATAATAGTGTTAGATCATGCATATCTCTATTAAATGGTGTATTATAGCTACTCACTCATTTTTTAGCATTAACATAGGAATATATGATGAAAATATTATAATAACTACATCTTTAATTTCCACAATAGATTTATATTATGAGATAATATTTTTCAAAAGCGATGACTTATATTACAAGACGAAGAAAATACTGTTTGGTTTGTGTCCTTATCTGGATACTATTTGTTGACGGAGGTTATACATTGTTGTCTTGTCCTGAAAAGATATATTTTTCCTTTTCCTGAGCAGATTGTCATGGCTAGAAGACGAGAGTCATCCAGCCTGATCGAGTGTATGATCAACGTACTGGCGGTCGGCAATCGGTTGACGTCAACACTCACCATTAAGCCAAAATACTACTTCCTCTATCCCACAATATAATCCAAAATATTACTCTTTTCTTCTCACAATATAAGTTAAAATCCCACCATGCACACAGACTAAGATGACATTAAATTTAAGAAATATACATACCCTTATTAAATAGCATGGTACAACTACTATTCATTTTAGCACCAAAATCAGGGTATATAATGAGGCCCCGCTCATTTCGACTTGAATTTCTGACTTTTGGTTTATTTTTCACTATTTCTAAATTTCGTCTTTTTCTGGCTTTTTAGCTTTTTGCCGTTTTTTTCCTGTATTCATTTGCGATGTTCGTGATGGGCTAACCTGTTTTTTCTATTTTTAAATTTTTTTAAATTTAGTTACGCCAATTAAATCATCATCAGTTACAGTGTAATTTCAACTAGTTATAGTACAATTTCAGTCATAAACCAATTTATTTCAATCCAACTTAGCGGTATCTGAAAATATTATAATAATTATACCTTTAGCTTTTACAATAGACCTATATTATGAGACATGTTTTCCAACAACGAGGAGGATGGACGGAGTACTGTGTGGTTGGTGTCAGCATCTGGATACTATTTCTTGACGGAGGTTATACATTGTTGTCTTGTCCTGAAAAGATATATTTTCCTTTTCCTGAGCAGACTATCATTGGCTAGAAGACGAGATTGATTCTGCCTGATCGAGTGTATGATCAACGTACTGGCACACTACAATTTGTGTACGTGATTGTGCATTTGTGCTCGCTTAGCTCCCATCTCACCACTATATATAACTTGACGCCCTGCCTAGCTATGCTCCGTGACCAACCAACTAATGCAAGTTAGTGCGTAGTTAACTAGCCAAGCTGTTTATATCGATCATGGACTCCACCCTCTCCTCGCTCCTCATCACCTTCTCTCTCGTCCTCGCCGCGGCCGCGGCTTTCTTCAGCCACGACGCCGGCGGCGTCAACGGCACCGCTACCGCCAGCACGCACCTCCACTTCTACATGCACGACGACTACGCCAGCCCGCGCCCCACGGCCATGCGCGTCGTGTCGGGAAGGTCACTCTCCCCCAACGCGAGCACGGAGTCGAAGTCGCCGCGGCAGTTCGGGGACATCGTCGTCTTCGACAACGCGCTCACGGAGGGGCCCGGGCGGGACACGGAGCGCTTGGGCACGGCGCAGGGGTTCGCCGTGCGCGTGGCAGAGCGCGGCGTCGTGTCGGACCTGAGCATGCACCTGGTGCTGGCGGAGGCCGGCGGCAGCTCGGTGGCGGTGAAGGGCCTGGTCGACCTTGACGCGGCGGTGCGGGAGCTGATGGTCATCGGCGGCACCGGCCGCTTCCAGTTCGCCCGGGGCCACGTGTTCACTAGGAGCTACGACTACGACCTCGTTAAGGGCGGCGTCGTCGAGATCGACGTCTACGTGCACTAAGCTTGGCGCGAACGCATAGGTACATATATGCGTCATGCATGCATGCTCATGCATGGCGTCGCGCTACACCACGTGCGTCTACCTACCTAGCTATAAGCATTATTGGCGTACACTATGGAAATGGCAGTCATATTTTCAATAATTAAGTTGTGCTTGCTCAGGGGAACATGACTCTTAAGAGAATCTTACGTTCTAAACAGCACAAATATATACTTCGTGTGCACGCAGACAAATTCAACACGTCTTGCAGTCATAGACATGGAGAGCCTCCAAAATGCCAACCTGATACAACTCCATGATGCGAAAGAAACAATAGAATCCTAATTAAAGCACAGACATCAGCAAAAACAAATTGAGCCCTGACTCGTAAATTTCACAGCCGACATATATTAAAAGAAATGTCTATACAACATTCGACTATTTTTAAGGACAAAAACAGTCAGATTGATATCTGGGACGTTAGATCTCCATCCAACGGATCCACCCATACAAGCCCCCTCAAAAAAAATGACCTCCTCTAAAAAAATGATTTAGGGCGTTGGTTCTCCATCTAACGGCTCAAAATCTGACTATTTTTGTTCTCAAAAATAGTTGAATGTTGTATAGAAGCTCAAAGGTCTACCTTACGATCTAATCAATTTTAATATTGTGCGAAAGCTTCATAGTGCTGTACCAAGCAAGTTTGAGACCTTGGTCACCATGCAAATCAATTCAAAACTTGTCGAGGACAACTCCCACTGTGCTCTTGGGCATCATGAAAACATATGACTATATGAGATTGTAGAAGAAAAAAAAAGACTTCAGTCCAAGAAGCGCAAGCGGATTAATTGTGACGTTGTGCCTATGGGAGCACAATCGACATTTGCTAGTCGTAGCAATCCTTCAAAGATTCACACAACCAAAGGATCTCTCAGTAAGTATATATATATTCTTCATATACTAGTTAGAGACCCGTGCATTGCAACGGAATCATAAAAATAATAAGACGAAACTTACTGCCTGGCCAACTTCACACATCAAACATTGGAGAGCAAGCGACAGAGAGAAAGGGGTGGCCAGAATACGCGAGGAGATGGGAAAAGTGGAGGAGGTGGGCGGTTGTATCCTGAGAGAGAGGATGAGGAGGAAAGAGACGAATGGTCTAGATCAAATCAGATGTCTGAGAAGAGATGAGGGAGAATGAACCAACCACCAACTCACACTTTTATAATAGTAAATATGAGATGGGGTGGTGCCTCTGCCTTTTTAGCAACAGTAAGTCTAGTTGTGCTAGACTGGTAGATGAAGTTGTGAGACTAATATTAACATCGAATGCCCTATTAAGGTTTTGTTTCAAACATCTTCTGACATTTGTCTTTTAGAAGTCAGTTTTTAAATGAAATAATTTTTTAAGATAGTTTCTATATGTCGTTTGTAGAAGTCACTATATGAGCCACTTTGGCTTCTCAACACGAGTATCCCTTATTCTCTTAATTTTTCTCACAATCAGCTAAAAGTCAAAAACTGTAACACTTTCAATCAGGACCTAAGATAGTTGCTGCTATATGAAAACGAACAATAAAAAATATGATGCTTCCAAGGAGTAGTATCTCTAGGATTTCTCTTATGTTTGAAAAACAATGTTTTCTCTGAGTTATGGAAGGTCACGTACCTAAAAATTCAGGTTGCAGGATTTAATGAAATTTTCAGAATTTCAAAATCAGTGCGGGATTAGCCCACCAAAGTCAGACCACCCTTGAGAGGGGGTATGACTGTCCCTGGGAGGTCAGACTGTCCATTGCACTACAGTTACGTTTGGTTTGGTTTTTCTTAGATCTTTTCTTATGGGTGATTGGTTTCTGATCTTTATAATTTCTAGTAGATATTAAAGTGAAGATCTTTACTTTCTTCTTTAGAGAAGATTTTAATCGGGTTGGCTTCTATTCACCATCTATAATTGCCGTCTCCGTCCTACAAAGACAAAGAAATATGATTGGTTTACATAGAATTGGCTATTCAAGATAAGGAAATCGATGGGGACCAGATTGAAAAGAGATGGAAAGTTAGATCACAATACGGTGCGGATTGATATGGAGTCCTACATGAAAACTATGAAGTGAAGTTTATAATTATCGAGATTTACCAGACTAGAAGAAGTGCACACGCCATCTAATATTTTTACTTTTCTTTTTCGCTTCTACTTCTAGATGCACTAAGAAGACTCAACCCATTTTCCTCTATAATTCTTTTGAAATTAAAAATGCTTCGATCGGTTTGATAACTAGTTGACCGTCTCTTTGTCGAATTGACTGAAAATCGTCAGGTATATCTATGTCGCCAACGTCGCCAGTGTGCACCGTTCACAGAGAAGCGATGTAGTAGATCTGTACCTTTCCTGGTGGCTACAGAGATATAGGTACCGCTTATTTTGGGTTGAGCTTCTGCCTTCTGGCTTATTTTTTATTATTCCTAAATTTCGTCTTTTTCTGATTTTTTGGTTTTTTTAGCTTTTTCACCGGTTCTTTTTTCCTATATTTATTTACATTGTCTGTGATGGACTAACCAATTTTTTTATTTTTATTTTTTTAAATTTAGTTACGCCAAATAAGTCACTATCAGCTACAATTTAATTTTAGCCAGCTATAGTATAACTTCAACCATAAACTAGCTTATTTTAGTCCAACCGAGTGGCATCATAGTTGAACATGGTCGGCAATCAGTTGACGTCAACACTCATCGGATTTAGTCATTAACCCAAAATACTACTCCCTCCATCCCACAGTATAACCCAAAATACTACTCCCTCCAACCCATAATATAAATTAAAAACCCACCATGCACACAGACAAAAATGACATTAAACTTAAGAAAAAAAATTAATAGTATTGGATCATGCATACCCCTATTAAATGGTATATTACAACTACTTACTCATTTGCATTAATGTAGGAGTATATGATGAAAATATTGTAATAACTATATCTTTAATCTCCACAATAGATTTATGTTATGAGACAATATTTTTCAAAAGCCATGACTTATATTACAAGACAAAGAGAAAGTACTGTTTGGTTTGTGTCCTTATCTGGATACTATTTGTTGGCGGAGGTTATACATTGTTGTCTTGTCCTGAAAAGATATATTTTTCCTTTTCCTGAGCACTTGAGCAGACTATCATTGGCTAGAAGACGATATTCATCCAGCCTGATCGAGTGTATGATCAACGTACTGGCGGTCGGCAATCGGTTGACGTCAACACTCACCAGATTTATGGTGATCATTTGGGCTTTTTTGAGTGGCTTATGACTGAAAAGCATTGTAACTGGCTGAAAAAATACTGTAGTTGACAGAAGCTTATTTAGCATAATTAAATTTAAAAAAATATAAAAATATAAAAAAATATGTTAGCCCATTACGTATAATAAAAACAAATACGGGAAAAAAAGAACCGGCAAAAAAGCTCAACAAAAAGCCAAAAGTTCAGAAAAAGACGAAATTTATGAATAGTGAAAAATAAGCCGGAAGCCAAAAGCTGAAGCCCAAATGAGTTAGTCATTAACCCAAAATACTACTCTCTCTATCTCACAATATAATCCAAAATATTACTCTTTTCTTCTCATAATATAAGTTAAAATTCCACCATGCACACAGACTAAGACGAAATTAAATTTAAGAAATGTACATACCCTTATTAAATAGCATACTACAACTACTATTCATATTTAGCATCAAAATCAGGGTATACAATGAGGCCCCGCTCATTTCGGCTTAAACTTCTGCCTCTTGATTTATTTTTCAATATTTCTAAATTTCGTCTTTTTTCGGCTTTTTAACTTTTTTAAGCTTTTTTTGCCGGTTCTTTTTTCCTGTATTCATTTGCGTTGTTCGTAATGGGGTTAACCGTAATGGGCGGAAAACCTGTTCTTTACGGCTTCTAAAAGCGGCTTTTAGCTTTTGCTACAGTATCTAACTTTCAAACGGAGTATTTTCTCAAAACGGGATCTACAAGTTAATTGTAGTACACGTTAAAAGCCCAATTGTTAGAAATTGGCTCATTTCCTTAATTCCAAAGCATGCATGGTTTAGTACCATATTGCTAAGGCAAGGTGAGGAAAACCGATTTATAAGGTGGAGTCCTCACCACGCCTTGAATATGGATAGAGATAGTATGAAGAGGTTTATTGTATTTGTCTCCTAGTAAAATTTAAAATTAAAATATTGCGCATATTTCCAACACCAATTTTTGTATCAACCCAAATCGCAAGCGAGTATCTCTCTCTCAGTAATCTCTGTCGCAAACAGCCAAAATTCAAAAATTTCAGACAAAAGCCATAACCCGCAGTCATATCAAACATATCAAACAGGCACGGAGTACTCTTTGGTTGGTGTCAGCATCTGGATACTATTTCTTGACGGAGGTTATACATTGTTGTCTTGTCCTGAAAAGATATATTTTCCTTTTCCTGAGCAGACTATCATTGGCTAGAAGACGAGATTGATTCTGCCTGATCGAGTGTATGATCAACGTACTGGCACACTACAATTTGTGTACGTGATTGTGCATTTGTGCTCGCTTAGCTCCCATCTCACCACTATATATAACTTGACGCCCTGCCTAGCTATGCTCCGTGACCAACCAACTAATGCAAGTTAGTGCGTAGTTAACTAGCCAAGCTGTTTATATCGATCATGGACTCCACCCTCTCCTCGCTCCTCATCACCTCCTCTCTCGTCCTCGCCGCGTCCGCGGCTTACTTCAGCCACGACGCCGGCGGCGTCAACGGCACCGCTACCGCCAGCACGCACCTCCACTTCTACATGCACGACGACTACGCCAGCCCGCGCCCCACGGCCATGCGCGTCGTGTCGGGAAGGTCACTCTCCCCCAACGCGAGCACGGCGTCGAAGTCGCCGCGGCAGTTCGGGGACATCGTCGTGTTCGACAACGCGCTCACGGAGGGGCCCGGGCGGGACACGGAGCGCTTGGGCACGGCGCAGGGGTTCGCCGTGCGCGTGGCCGAGCGCGGCGTCGTGTCGGACCTGAGCATGCACCTGGTGCTGGCGGAGGCCGGCGGCAGCTCGGTGGCGGTGAAGGGCCTGGTCGACCTTGACGCGGCGGTGCGGGAGCTGATGGTCATCGGCGGCACCGGCCGCTTCCAGTTCTCCCGGGGCCACGTGTTCACTAGGAGCTACGACTACGACCTCGTTAAGGGCGGCGTCGTCGAGATCGACGTCTACGTGCACTAAGCTTGGCGCGAACGCATAGGTACATATATGCGTCATGCATGCATGCTCATGCATGGCGTCGCGCTACACCACGTGCGTCTACCTATCTAGCTACAAGCATTAGTGACGTACACTATGGAAATGGCAGTAATATTTTCAACAATTAAGTTGTGCTTGCTCAGAGGAAATGACTCTTAAGAGAATCTTACGTTCCAAACAGCACAAATATATACTTCATGTGCACGCAGACAAATTCAACACGTCTTGCAGTCATTGACATGGAGAACCTCCAAAATGCCAACCTAATACAACTCCCTGATGCCAAAGAAACAATAGAACCCTAATTAAAGCACAGACATGTTACGGTGCTGCAGCCAAGTTCGGAAAACTCCGAGCGGCAAGAGGAGATACCAACCAGGTGAAGGAGTCGACGCGACAGAAGACCGAACTATCGATTCTCTGATATAACTTGGGCCAATTGAGAGAGGCTTGGGCCTAGCCCATGTAATAGGGTAGGTCTAGGGAGCCTTGTTAGGTTGGGGAAAGGGTATACGGAGACAGCGGAAGAGACTGGACAGGCAAGGATGTAAACGCTATTCACATTGCAATCTAACCTTCCTCTCCTATCTCTTCTTCCCAGTCCCTGAGTTCTTCTCCACCCCCCCCCCCCCCAAAAAAAATCCCCTTTCTTCCTCTGCCTTGCCTCTCACTTAATCCACATTTCGAGTTTAAAACACTATTTTGGCGCCGTTGCTGTGGAAGGGAGTATTGGTTTTTATAGATGATACCCTTGTTTACAGTACCTCCTTGAAAGAGCATGTAGTAAAACTGAGAAACATCTTTCAAATTGTCTCGCACCATCAACTCAAGATTAAGCGGTCGAAATGCACTTTTACCCAGTGGCAGTTAACATACCTAGGCCATGTGATTAGTGAGCAGGGTGTGTCCACTGATGAAAAGAACACTGCAGCTGTTAAGAGTTGGTCTACTCCATCCAATCTTAAGGAGGTTCATGGATTCTTGGGCCTGGTCGAATATTACCGTAAGTTTGTGTTGTAACTTCGGCTCCTCAGCCGCCCTCTCATAGATATGCTCGAGAAGAACATGCTCTTTGTGTGGACATCAGAAAAGGAGGCAGCCTTTTATGCCTTGAAGCAAGCATTAGTCACTGCTCCCGTGCTAGCATTACCGGGCTTTTAGAAAGTTTTCGAAGTGGAAACTGACGCATCCAAGAAGGGCATTGGTGCCGTGTTGATGCAAGAGGGACATCCTATAGATTATCTCAGCAAATCTTTGGGGCCACGCAATCAAGACCTCTCCACATATGAAAAAGAGAGTTTAGCAACCGAGAGAGATCATGTTGCCTGATTGTGTAACACCCCGCCCACTCTCTGGGCCAAGATGTTACCACCTCTACTACTCTTACTATTTCATCAACACAGGAGAATTTAAAACCAACATTAACTTTATTTATATCACTGCGTTCAGATACAACATAGCATTTCTAGTGATTACTCTAGCCTAACACAGCTAAAGTACTCTGACAAAAGGGGATACAAAAGTGCTGCTAGTTCGTGTCGTTATTCCATGTGCTACTCCCGCCCGTGCTTGATCTCCTCAACGGTCACCTAAAAACATCAACAAAGCAAGGCTGAGTCCACCGACTCAGCAAGTACAAAGCAAAACAGCAAATAACAGGTTCATTCATTAGACCATTATCATTCCAGTTTCATTAACCACTTTTCCAGTTAACCTCTTTTCCCTTTAACCACTTTACGTTTCGATGATCTGTTCATCACGCATACGCACATGCACTTCTTTCTCATCTCTTTAGCCTATACTACCTAACGTTTATCACTTCCCATCTCTGTGGACTGCACCTCACTATCTCTGTAACTATTCTACCGCCATCACTTCCCATTTCTGTGTGCTACTCCTCACTAGCTCTGTAATATTCTACAATCATCACTTCCCATTTCGGTGAGCTATTCCTCACTATCTCTGTACTGTTCTACTAACATCACTCCCCATTTCTGTGAGCTATATACCACTATTTCTGTAATTATTTTACTGTTATCACCTCCCATTTCTGTGATCTATATGTCACTATCTCTGTAACTATTTTACTGTTATCACCTCCCATCTCTGTGATCTATACGTCACTATCTCTGTAACTATTTACTGTTATCACCTCCCATCTCTGTGAACTGTATATCACTATCCCTGTAACTGTTTCACAGTTAACCCTTGTATGCAATACAATGCATCTGTAACGGTATCACTGTTCTGTTCTGTTTTCATGCAATGCATCTGTAATGCGTCTGTAACTGTAGCTTATACCGGTATAGCGGAGCGTCCACCCGTCGATGGACCACTCGCCTCGTCCTCTTTCATACGAGGTCTCAACCTCCACTCCCGTGGAGTACCTACCTCTGTAGGTCTTATTCAAGAGCACTCCGGACTAGTCGTACGACTTTCTCACCGACCTGGCTCTTATACAACTGCATGATGCAATATGCTCCAAATGTGAATGTCTAATCATAAATGTTACTTATCAAAGTATGATTAGCATATAATCACAGGCATCAACTCATAAATACTGTAAATCATGGCATGGTAACACGAATAACAACCATTCACCATAGTTTACTGGTCTACTTTGCACTTGCAAGTTCATTTATGCATATCAACTTGCCATGTCTCAACGTTCATTATTCATGCCCGGAATAAGGTAAACTTACCCTCAATTCATTCAATTTAACCGAAATCACTACCCGAATTCACCGCTTTACAATGCACTTGCCTGGTTAGCCTCGGGGATGACGCGTGGACGGCTCCGCCCCGGGACCTCCACCTGCGCACACATCAACCCGACTCAACGGCAAAACAAAAAAACCAGAGCGTAAACGGAGAACAACGCTCCTAAGCTTGTATCCCGATCTCGGGCGAAATCGCACAGGTTTTGAGGGACCTGTCGCGCAGGTGCCCAACCCATTTTTTTCTCTCTTTCTTTTTCTCCTCTTTTCTTTTCTTTTTTTCTTCCCCTTCTCTTTCTTTTTTTTCTTTCTTTCCTTCTCTCTCCTTCCTACCCAGTTCGGCCGAATGGCCCTTGACTCCCCTTCTCCCCATTTCTTTTGGCCACAGGGGCCTTATCTTCTCGCCCCACCCATTCTCTCTCTCTCCCCCCTATCTCCATTCGGCCGACATGGCCTTCCCAGGGGCGGCGCGGCGGCGCGCAAGGCCGGCCGGCGACCCCCTCACCGCCGGCGGCCCCTCCCGCCGCCCCCTCTACCTTCCTCCCCTCCCCTCTCTCTCGCTTCCTCTCTCCCTTCGCCGGTCGGGCCCTGGGCGGCGCGGCGGCGCATGGCCGGCTCGGCGTCGTCGGCCCCCATCCCGCCGCCGGTAGCCCCCCGGCCTCCGCCTCCTCTCCGCCCCCTCTATTCCCCCCTCTCTCTCTGCTCCTCGCGTGTGGGGACCAGGGCGGCGCTGAGGCGCGCAGTCGGCTCGGCGTCGCCGGTGGCCCCTCCGCCGTCCCCTTCCCCTCTCCCCCTCGCGTGCACAGCCGGCCCCCTTCCAAGCCGGCCGCCTCCACGGCGTCGGCGTCTCCCTCACCGGCCCCCCTCTCTACTGCGCCTCGGGTCCGGGCCGGGCCCGTGCCCTTCCCTTGTGCGCGCGGTGGTGGTAGGGCGCTGGGCGCTGCCCGGCCGGCTCGCCCAACAGCCGCCGGCCGCCTCCGCCGCCCTCGGTCGCCTGTGCCACCACGTCAATCCTCACTCCCTCTCTATGTGTGCGTGTGGTATGCCATTGATTGGAAGCTCACCTTGCTTACCTGGTGCCGGCCGGTGTGGCTTTGTGAGGCTGATTTAGTGGAGAGGAAGAGAAGAGGAATGGAAAGGCTTGAGAGGCTTGTTTTATTTTCTCTAGTTCTGCATGGTCTTGGCTAGCTCTTGGTTGGGGTATACAAATGGCCTTGCTTGTTTGTACTTTCATATAGAAGCATGGTTGAGGTTGCCTTGCTTTTTGAAAAGACCGGCATGCCCTCGCTTAAAGCCCATGCTCCTCTTACATAAATGACTGCCCAAGGGCAATATGGTCCAAGGCTGTGTTGGTTTGGAGCCTTTACTACAGCGGTAAGTCGGTAAAAGGTAAGATTAAGATTTGCCGGATGATGAACACCCGAAACGTGAGACGGTGCCGACTGTCCCTAGGCGGTCCGGGAACCTCTGAGAGCGCTAGTTATACGGCTCTCTAGACGGTGCCGACCGTCCTGGGATGGTCTGGGAACCTCTGCGCGCGAAACTAAATCAACACTCCAAAAAGGTCGACGGGTCTGACAGCAAACTACACTCTTCATTTACTCTTCGTAAATCTGTGGTATTACAGATAGGCCTAGGGTCGACGATGGCATTCAGATCCCTCTCTAGGTGCTGGACCGCTAGCTTCACAAGCAAGTTGCAATCACTTCTTCTCAAGTGTTGATTCAATGGTCTGGGTCTTCTCCTGAGATGGCGACCTGGGAGGATTTTTCTGAGCTTAAGAGACGTTTCCCCAAAGCACCAGCTTGGGAACAAGCCGGTTCTGAAGGAGGGGGGATGTTATGGTGCTGCAACCAAGTGAGGTAAACTCCGAGCGGCAAGAGGAGATACCAACCAAGCGAAGGAGTCGATGCGACAGAAGACCGAACTGCTGATTCCATGATATAATAACTTGGACCAATTGAGAGAGGCTCAGGCCCAACCCACGTAATAGGGTAGGTCTAGGGAGCCCTGTTAGAGTGTTAGGTTGCGGAAAAGGGTATATCGAGACGGCGGAATTGCGATCTAACCTTCCTCTCCTATCTCTTCTTCTCAGTCGCTGAGTTCTTCTCCCCCAATCCCCTTTCTTCCTCTGCCTTGCCCCCAATCCCCTTTCTTCCTCTGCCTGGCCTCTCAATCGATCGGGATCGTGACAAGATATTAGCAAAAAAAAATTGAGCCTCGACTCGTAAATTTCACAGCCAATGAGATGTATACTAGATTGAATAATATATTAATTAACTTATGATCTAATCAAGTTTAATATTGTGTGAAAGCTTCGTAGTGCTGTACCAAGCAAGTCTGAGACCTTGGTCAGCATGCAACTCAACTCAAACTTGTCAAGGATAACTCCCACTATGCTCTTGGGTATCATGAAAACCTATGAGATGTAGAAGAAAGTCAAATAGACTTCAATCCTAGAAGCGCAAGTGGATCTTGTGACGTTATGCCTATGGGAGCACAATCGACATTTGCTAGTCGTAGCAATCCTTCAAAGACATTCACACAACCAAAGGATCTCTCTCAGTAAGTATATCTCATATATAGAGATGAGGTGGTGCCTCTGCCTTTTTAGGAAATTTGGACACTGTTGGACCCCTAAATAATTTAATTTCCATTTTTGGCCCCCTTTTGAAATAAATTCCAAATCTATACCCCTCCTCACCGCGCGTCTCTCCGCTGCCGGCACGTCGCCCGGTCGTGCGGTCGGGGACCGCACGACCGCCCTGGCGTGGCGCTGGAGCGCGCGAGCTCCCGCCCAGCGCGCGACCGCCTCGCGTGACCGCGTGTCCCCCGCTCCGACCGCGCGTCCGTCGCCCGAACGCGCGTCCCGCCCCGCCGAGCGCGCGTCCAGCCCCGCCCAGCGCGCGACCGCCCCGCCCAGCGCGTGTCTTGACGCCGACCGCGCGAATCTTTGAATGGCGTCCCGTCCTTTCGGCCAAAATGAAAAAAAGCAGCAGCACGCTGGGAAGGCTTTTTCTTGTATCCAACCGCACACGCGTCAGAAGCCCAAAAACGGCCCCCCTCAGGAGCACACGCGCATGCAGACTTAAAAGCGCAAGGAGAGGGAAGAAATGCTTGGCTAGCCAGGAAGCTCAAGCACAGCTGAAACGAAGCCAGAGCGAGAGCGAGAGAGTGAGGAAGCGAAGGAAAGTGACGAGTGAAAACCCGTAGATTTGAGTTGTGTTTGTTCAGAATCTGCGGTTTTTGCAAATACAAAAGTTGTAGATCGTCTCGTGTGCTTCAAGAAGAGGTAAGTCTTGTGCCCGCGAAACTAAAATTTTATGTATGTGATTAGTCCATAATTAGTCGATTAGCACAAACCATCGTTTGGTAATGTTATTTTATGTGAATGTGTGATACGCGATGTCAATATTTGGTACGTTATGTATTTGTAGGTAATCTTTATGTGAATATATGTATTATAAGTCAATGTGTCATACAGTGTGTATGTGTAGGTAAAAATCAACATGTGATGCATGCTTTATTGTAGTGTAGATAATGTTGTATTTTATGTTGAAGTTACGTGTTGTAATGTAGTTAGTTTGTGCTGAAGAAAAGAGAGGAGCGAAAGCCGGAAGAGTTGAATTGTTTTCGTTTGGAATCAGTGGACTTGGCAAGTAGAAAAGTTGTAGATCGTGTCGTGAGCATCAACAAGAGGTAAGTTTTGTGCCCATGCAACTATAATTTTATGTATGTCATTAGGCCTGAATTAACGAAACCATCGTGTGTTACTGTTATTTTATGTCAATATTTTATACGCTATGTATGTATAGGAAATCTTGCATATGTTTAGCATGATGTATTGTAGTGTATATAGGGTTTCATTTTTTTTTGTGAACATATGTACTGTAAAGTAGTTTCAGTTAGGTGGAAAATATACGTTGAGAAAACACATATTTATGTTAGAGCAATTGTAGGTGATAACAATAGTACTAGGATTAAAATAAATTAGAAATAAATTTGATAGATTAGAAATAATGGAGGGTGAAAGGTACAGAAGTGGTAACTGAGCAAAGTAACAGGTATGGTGTGGGGAGGAGCAGGTGAGGACTGTGCAGTAAGTTTGCAAGTGGGGAAGATCTTGGTCTGCGTGCTAGTGCGCTTGTTGGCTGTACTGTATCGTATAGAATCGAGGTGGTGGAAGGAGAAAGAAATCAGAAATGGCATGGCACCCGCCACCACCTCTACTCTACTCTAGCCCAGCATCTTTTCGCTTTGAACTTATCCCAAAATCAAAATAAACGGATACCTTTTGAAGTGAATTTTTCGAATGGTTTACACACTTCAAATCTATATACGCTGTTTATGTCGTTTGCTGCGTCTCGAAAAATGTTGACCGTAGTTATTTGTAGTGTTTATGTCGTTTTCTATCTATATACCACTAGAAATTTACATAGACATTTACTTTTTAGAAATATTTGCTGCGTCCAAATGTCGTTTGCTACATAGACTGTTTATGTCCATAGTTAGAAAAGATTGTAGTTTAAATAATGTGTATGTGTTGAAAAAGTAAATATTTATGTTGGAGCATTTGTAGGTGGTAAATTTGTAGTAGTTAGATTAGAGACAATTTGTATAATTAGTACGCTTAGTGAATGACCGTAGTATGAAGGTCATTTGATGAAAAAAAATGATATGTATATTTAATTTGATGTATGGTACAATTAGAAAGTGAAATAGTTACAAATAAATCGTAGATTTAGAAATACAAAACATATACTAATCGAAACTGTTAATTAGATGGTACGATTGTTACATGCTGTGTACTAAAATGGTTGATTATGCACTTATGTTAGGTACGCAATGGCTGGCATTGAACAATTGATGGTGTTTTATGGGAGTGGTCTCGTACGTGATGGGCCGTATGGGGCGGACCTGTCAAATTGCGAGCGGACCGTGATCCGGGCACCCGGTCTGAGCGCCATGAGCTTGTCTGAGCTACGGAGGTGTGTCCGTTCAGCGTTCGATCGACAGACCGCAAGGAAGAAGTTACGGATCGAGGCAGTCTATGCCTCAATGGTGGATGACGGAAGGGGGAGCATATGGCAACTTCTGAAGGTGACCAATGACGCCTCATGGGCGAACTACATGGAGGTCGTGTGCAACCCTGATGCTGCGATATATGGCAGGCCAATGGTGTATGTCGAGTTCGTGGAGAGGGCAGAATCATCAGCCATGGTTGGTTGTGATGCCGCTGGTGGAGATGTAGTGGCCGGCGGTCATGAAGACGCTTCTGCGGGAGAACATGTGGGCGAGGAAGTGGGTGATGAAGACAATACGAGGCGTGCGGAGAATTTCCAGCCCAACGAAGGCGTGCACGAGAGGTGGTGGGCTGCCCGTATTGACTGTCATGAGTATCTGGGGGACCAGGTGGAAGAAGAGGACAGCGAGGAGGAGGAGGTGGTGGAAACAGGCAGTTCTGGAGAGGACGAGGATGGCGAAGGTGCACCTGGAGGGGTGGTAGGTCGTGTTGTTACGACGGACGGTGCATATGTGTCGTCCAGACTGGACGACATCGCAGCGGCAGCCCTAGTTCTGCCACAGGCGGAGGAGGGAGAATGGGGGTTCAGCGAGGGCGCACTCTTTCTGGGGCAGTGCTTCCGTAATAAGAGTGCTGTCCAGCAGGCTATTGCTAGACATGCCGTCAACATAAGCCGGACGTATCGGGTCCACAAGTCAAAGCCGGACACGTACGTTGTGAAGTGTGTGGACGGGTCATGTGGTGGCAAAGTCCGTGCACAACGGTACAAGGGTGTTGGCACGGAGTTCCGGATAACGGTGCTGCAAGATCACAGTTGCGAGCTTGCGGGGCCAGTACATAGACACCGCAACATGACATCACGTTATGTTGCGGAGGTGGTCACGCACCTCGTCCAGGCGGATGTGTCAATTACCCCGAAGGTTCTGATGGCAGCAGTAGCGAACGAGGCGGGCTACGAAGTGAGCTACAAGAAGGTGTGGCGGGCGAAGCGAAAGGTGCTGCACGGAATGTATGGGACGTACGAGGAGGCGTACGACCTGGTCCCAAGAATGCTGAATCAAATTGCACAATCAAACCCAGGCACTTACATAAACAGGCAGGAGAGGGTCCATCCTACGGAGGGCCCGAACTGTTTCATTCTTGACAGAGTGTTCTGGGCCTTCCATCAGGCGATACAAGGGTTCAGGTGGTGCCGTCCAGTGCTAACCGTAGATGGGACGTTCCTATCCGGCAAGTACAAGGGCACTATCCTTACCGCAGTTGCAGCCGATGCAAATGACCAGTTACTCCCAGTGGCATTTGCAATTGTGGAGAACGAGAATACAGATAGCTGGCTTTGGTTTCTTTGCAATTTGAAGAATGCCGTAGTGCAAGACAGGCCTGAAGTGTGCCTTATCTCCGACCGCAATGCAGGCTTGCTGTCTGCATTGGGAACGTTGCAGAATGGGACGCAGGCCCCCGTCCAGTGGACTGATGTGAAGAACCGCTGGTGCATGAGGCATATTGCAGCGAACTTCCACAGAAGGTTCCGTAGCAAGGACCTCATGAAGATGTTCAAGAAGCTATGCATGCAGAACCAGAAGCGGAAGTTCGACGCCCTGCGGAAGCAGCTCGATCAGGAGGCTACGAAGCATGTGCATGCAGAAGCAGGGGCCGTGGAGGGAGGCTCCACAAGAGTCGGGGTATTCTCACAATGGGTTCAGTCCAATGCACCTGACTTGGAAATGTGGTCTTTGTTGCACGACACCGGTGGGGCGAGGTATGGGATCATGACAACCAACATGTCCGAGGTTTACAATGGTGTATTGAAGGGCGTCAGATCCCTGCCGATCACGGCAATTGTGGCCGAGACCTGGAACCGTACCGTCGGGTACTTTGTGAATAGAGCCAGGATGGCGCAGAAGCACGTTGAGGAAAACAAGCAATACTCTGAGGTCATGCAGGCCTTCATGGACAGGAAGATGGAGAAGGCTCGAACCCACATTGCTCAGCCCATTGATGGCTTAAGGAGGAAGTTTGAGGTCCGCCTAAGGCAGAAGTATGTCATGGGTCACATTAGAGGGGAGCGCAAGCAGGTATGCACGATTGGTGATGAAGCATCTTGCACCTGCAACAAGCCCCAGCTTCTGCACAAGCCATGCTCCCATGTGTACGCGGCCTGCGCTGTATGGAACCAGGCGTCGACACAGTACATCTCCAAGTACTACGACATGCAGCACTTGTATGCAACATGGAGTGCAGAGTTCCATTCCTACGGGGTAGACATGCACTACAGGGAATTATGGCCGGGGGAGATAAAGTGGGTGCCCAACGATGCACTGAAGCATGTCGGGCATGGAAGACGACAAAGCCGTCGCATCCGCAACGACATGGATGAGAGCCAGCGAGGGGATCGTGTTCGGCGCCCGAAGTGTAGGCTATGCAAGACCTTTGGCCACTCCCTCAGTCAGTGCCCAAACAGGCCGGCATCAAGCAACGCTCCGTAGTACCAACCACAATCCATATGTAATGTATTATTCAGGAGGTGTACGCTTAATTGTTGGCTCGATGGTGTAGCTATGTATTGCATATTACCATGTTATGTATATTTTCGCACATTCCATATGTTTCCTTGTCGTGTGGGTCATATTCGTGTGCACATTTTACGTATGTTTTTGTACATTCCGTACGTTTCCCTGTCATAACATTTGTTGTTAATTATGTTGTTATTTGTTGCACATTTTGTTGTAATGTACGTTAACTTGTTATCCTTCTTTGGCACGAAATAAAACTACACAGATTGTGAATAACTTACTCAGGAGGTGACTGATAACATGGCCAGGGAGTATGTGAGGGATGGCTCCGTTTTATAGGCTGTGTGGGGGGTAGCCTCACGCACAAAGACCACAGACAACACAAATCTGGACCCCACACCATGCTCAGTGAGGAGACAAAACATGCCAGCTTTTGAGGTGACCTCACAAAAAGGGGCAGCTTTGCTCAGTGACATGACAAAAGAGGTCAGCTTTTGCTCAGTGACTAGACAAAACAGGTCAGCTTTTGCTCAGTGACTAGACAAAACGGGCTGCTGTTGAGCTACCGCCTACCGAGCTGCTTGATGACTCTGGCTAGGCCATTACGACATATACATATTAGGCTAATACTTTAACTTGGCAGAATGACGTGTGGTACAATTTTCTACGTACACGTAAGAGAGTGAATGCACAAATTCCTGCAGGTCTTCAGGGGAGGAGCCTATCTCATCAATTATCCATTTTCAGTCCCTGAGCTAGTGTCAAAGTCAATAAGTCATTCCCTGAAAGTCCCAAGTGCAATGATACACATCACATTCAAAAGGCATTACATAAGAAAGCATAAAATGCATACCGGGACAGATGTACATAATATTGACAATGAAATAAATTTTAATATTGGATCAAATAACACCTCTTACCGAATGAGGCCATCATCTTCGGTTCCCCGTGGCTTGAATAAGGAGGACATCATTTCTAGCTTGGGTGACTGAGTGTGCACTGATACTCTGTATTTAGAGATAAGAGGCCATTGGCGAGAGCTAAACACCTAAACAATGCCAAAAGGCATGAGTATAGCCAATTCGTGATTACTAAAGAGAGCAGTTGTCCTCAGTGGGATGCCAAAAGATGCCAGCTTTGGGCAGTGACATTACTAAAGAGAGCAGTTGTCCTCAGTCAAATGACAAAAAGAGGCCAGCTTTGCTCAGTGAGATGACAAAACATGGCAGCTGTGCTCAGAGACATGACAAAACGGGGCAGGTTTGCTCAGTGAGATGACAACACATGCCAGCTTTGCGCAGTGACATGATAAAACGGGGCAGCTTTGCTCAGAGACATGACAAAACGAGGCAGCTTTGCTCAGTGAGATGACAACAGATGCCAGCTTTGCGCAGTGACATGATAAAACGGGGCAGCTTTGCTCAGTGATATGACAAAAGAGGTCAGCTTTGCTCAGTGGGATGACAAAAGATGTCAGCTTTGGGCAGGGACAGTACTAAAGAGGGCAGCTGTGCTCAGTGACATGACAACAAGAGGTCAGCTTTGCTCAGTGAGATGACAAAAGATGCCAGCTTTGGGCAGTGACATGACAAAACGGGGGCCTTTTTTCAGTGATATCGCAGCACTCCCATCTTTACTCACTGCTACGACCACGCGAACCATCTTTACACGTACGAGTAGAGACAAAACGGCCCCTATAAATTGGTATGCATTCCATTTCCCAGCGAACATTGCACATCCAAACCCCATACTACATCGCGCTTCCCTCACCCAACCGGGATGGACAAAGGCAAGAAGAAGCAATGGGACAAGATGGTGAAGGATTGGGAGGAGACCCGTGACATAGCACGGTCAGCTGCAGCCCGCGATGCCGCCCGCGATGAGAAAATAAGGGCGATACAGGCCCGGGTAGAACAAGCCCATCGTGCTACGATGAAAGGTCCCCCCCCAGAGCGCCCGCGTAGCAACAACCCCATCCCGGACGTCCCCACCGAGCGTTCGCCACAACTACCACCTGAGGGGGAGACACCTCCCCTTTGTTGGTGCGGGGACGTGTGCAAGTTCTTCAAGTCTAAGCACCGCATCAGTCTAGGTATGCGGTACTGGGGTTGCGCAAACTACTCCAGTGACTACCCCAACCGCCGTTTTGACACCGCAACCTATCGGCAGCCGGTAACGACCACATGCACCATTTTCCCCTACCTTTTCTCCTTCACAACACGCACTAACAATATCTCTCTTTTATTTACAGTCTCCGGAGCCCCTATGTGCCTACCGCAAATGGATCGATCTTGAGATCCACCCGGAGGACCAATGGACCCTCGACTTCGAGGAGTGGAATGTCACAAAGGAGAAGGAGTTGCTGGAGGAGGAGCGCCGCAAGCACGAGCACACCCTGCGTATACAGCGCGAGACGCAAGCTCATCTTGAAGCGTGCACGCGTAGGGATCGGGAGGCTCGCGAGATGGAGCGCGAGAGAAAGAGGGAAATTGCGGCTAAGGCAAAAGAGGCCGCGGAGGAGTTCAACGCCGAGCGGGCAAGGAAGGGAAAGTGGCCCCGGTCCACACAGTAGGTCGTACGAGCAGTTGGGTGGGTTAGTCGCATATCATGCTATATGTTATACATGTAATAAAAATCTACGCGGCATGTTACTCCCAACTGTATTATGAAATTTAATATCTAGTATTTTCGCATTCCATGATTCACGTAGCACCTCATTTAACAATATTAAATGTACCAAAATTTATGTATCGCATTCCATGTTACTCACCTTCACAATATCACTTACGACTTTATGTATCGACCATTCTACGGTCAATCTTTCCTAAAAAAAATTTACCAAAATTTTTTATGCATCTACAACTTACAATGAACATAATCTTTTATTACAACTTTATCTGATTTTTATCCAGTTTATAACTACAAAATTGCCAAAACTGAAAACAATCACGGAGATTGCAAACCCTAAAAACACAGCAAACCTTAAAAGTCACTTACCACTATTTGTATCGATCATTCTACGGTCAATTGTTCCTAAAAAAAATTTACCAAAATTTTATTGGCATCTACAAGTTATAATGAATATAAACTTTTATTACTACTTGGTCAGATTCTTTCCGAGTTTACATTTACAAAATTGACAAAACATACAAATAACATGGTGATTGCAAACCTAAAAACCATACGAAACCCTAAATATCACTTACCACTTTACGAAACGATCGTTCTATGATTAATCGTTTTTAAAAAAAATTTATCCAAATTTTTTTTACATCTGCAACTAACAATGAACATAAATTATTATTGCAATTTTATCTATTTTTTTCTCAGTTTATAACTACAAAATTGCGAAACCATACAAATATTCACGAGTATTACAGTCGGGGACATGCGGTCGGGGGAGCAAACGCGCGCTCGTGCGACCGCGGGACCAGGGACGCGCGCTGGGCGGGGCGGTCGCGCGCTGGCGCGAGGCGGTCGCGCGGTCGGCGGGGAGTCGCGCGCCCGGGCGCGCCGCCAGCTCGGTCGTGCGGCCAGCTTCCGCACGACCCGCCCACGTGTCGCCTTCCCGTGATTTCGCGCTCAACAGGGG
Source organism: Dendrocalamus latiflorus (assembly GCA_017311315.1). Lineage (NCBI taxonomy): Eukaryota > Viridiplantae > Streptophyta > Magnoliopsida > Poales > Poaceae > Dendrocalamus > Dendrocalamus latiflorus. Next base: position 33,997,906 of record CM029655.1, on the reverse strand, counting down.
TCCAGAAGTGGAATAAATTTCCATAGGGGGCCAAAACCGGAATTTGTGGTGTCCAGGGGTCCAAATAGGTCCAAATTTCCCTTTTTAGCAGCAGTAAGCCTAGTTGTGCTAGCGGCAGTCGTAGGACTTAGGCCCCGTTTGACACAGCTCAGCTTCACTAGTGAAGCTGTTTTTTTTAGATTCAGCTTCACGAGCAGCTTCACCGGTGAAGTTAAAGCTGTTTTAGAAAACTGTTTGGCAAAACAGCTTCACCAACAGCTTCATGCATGGCTGAGAGAGGTCAATTGTCCAAGATGCCCCTGTCTACCTGACTTGTTCTAACATTTGGAGTTGTATATTTGTATATGGTCATATGAATTAAAAATAATATATTTGAATGAGTATGAATTAAAAAATAAAAAATAAATTAAAATACGTGAACGGGAGAGAGCGGTGCGTACGCGAAAGAAAAAAGTGAACGGGATTTTTGTGAACTGAGCGGTGCGTACGCCTGAGGGAGAGAGTGGCAAATACGTGTAAATTTTTGTGAACTAGAGGGGCATTCGCTTCCTTGGAATATGGGCCTGAGGGAGAGAGCTGTGAAAAGCTACTTTTTTCAGCTTCACCTCTCCCTATTCCTTTGTGAGAGCACAAAAAAAGGAGCTTCATGGGTGAAGCTATTTGCAAAAAGGGTGTTTGGCAAAAAACAGCTCACAACAGCTCATGAAGCTGTTGGTGAAGCTATGCCAAACAGGGCCTTATACATGAATATGTGTTAAACATCCAATGCCCTAAGGTGGTGATCATTTGAGCTTATTTTTGGTGGCTTATGGCTAAAAAGCGTTGTAGCTGGCTGAAAAAAACACTGTAGCTGACAGAGCCTTATTTAGCATAATTAAATTTAAAAAATTAAAAAAAAAATATGTTAGCCCATTACATATAATACAAACAAATACGGGAAAAAAAGAACCGGCAAAAAAGCTCAACAAAAAGCCAAAAGTTCAGAAAAGACGAAATTTATGAATAGTGAAAAATAAGTCGGAAGCTAAAAGCTGAAGCCTAACTGATCACCCCTAAGACTTTGTTTCAAACATTTTCTGAGTCTTACCTTCTAGAAGTTGGCTTTTGGACGAAATAACCTTTTAAGGTGGTTTCTATAAATCATTTATAGAAGTCACTGTAAAATCCACTTTTGAATGCGAGTATTCCTTGCTCTCTTAATATCTCTTCATAATCAGCTAAATGACAAAAACTATAACACTTCCAATCAGGACCTAAGATAGTTGCTGCTATAGGAAAATGAACAATAAAAATACCATGCTTTCAAGGTGTACTATCTCTAGGATTTCTCTTATGTTTAAAAAACAATGTTTTCACTGATTTATGGAAGGTCACCTACCTAAAAAATCAGGTTGCAGGATTTAATGAAATTTTCAGAATTTCAAAATCAGTTCGGGATTAGCCCACCAAGGGCATTTTCGGTATCAGAACACGTAACCACGGTTTTTAACACTCCCATCCAGCCCCCTCGATTCCCCGCATGCTCCTCTGCGTCGGCCGCCACGCGAGATTTGTTTGTCCTTGGTAGTGAGGCATTGAGTCAGGGATTTTGGTTTTGATCTGTGCTTCAACACCGCAAGACTTGCGTTCTCGCCGCCGCCGTCCTCAACGCCCTGACCGGAGCGACGGACGCCCAGATCCGAGGTGTTTGGCCGCCGGCGGGAGACGCAGAGGGATAGCAGCTGGGTTGGAGGGTGGGTTCGTCCGGTGGAGAGGCAAAAGAGCGATGGTTCGGCCCGAGGATTGTTCAATCCATCGTAGTAATCCCCTCTAGCTCCTCTACCATTGTTGTGCTTCTTAATTTCAGTACTGTTTCGCTTCTTAATTTCTTTACGAGTAAATTTCAGAAAACTATATGTATTGAGATATTGGTAACACAAAACAACAGTTTTTATAATTTTTCTCACAAAACCACAGACTTACGCACATGATTACATTTAACTCAATTTTATCCGTATCCCACCTATCTCTCTTGCTACATATGTATGGATGGGTCTGTTCTTTTTTAGGTTTGACTTATGGTTGGTTTATAATTTTTGGACTGGTGTGTGAGAGTAAGAAGTGATAGGAACTTGTATACGATTTTAGCCGATATAAATAAAGTCACTATAATATATATTATAATATATACTACAATTAATTTATAGATTTTATTTTCAAAAAGTATTTTATTTAAAAATTAGTTACTAATAATTTTTAAAAACTGAAAAGAAAAAACGCTATGTGATGTGCCACCGGCTGATGCAAAATTAAGAAGCGGTCGACCGGCACAGGATCCATGTGGTCGGAGGGGCCGATTTCCTTAGCCCGCGGACTGCCTTGTTTCGTGACATTGATGTGCGCGAGATGCTCAACTCCGAGCAGCGGTTTCAAGCTTCTCTGCAACTCCGTGAGCAAGCATTCAGAATCGCTGCAACCCAACCGGTTTATGCATCCAATTCACCTGTATGTATCGCATCGGATTGGTAATCATTTTCGAAGTCCGTTCGCGGTTTTGTGATTTTGTTGTGCATGCAGGTTGATTTGTTTCACTTGACCGGTGTGGATGGAGAGGTGCGATCTCGATCTGCTTGTTTGGGCACGTAATGTACCGTGACACTCTTGATGCTGGACTTCCGTTGCCTCTACTTAATTTCCCTTAAACTTTTTGGGCTTATTTTTGGTGGCTTATGGCTGAAAAGCACTGTAGCTGACAGAGGCTTATTTAGCATAATTAAATTAAAAAATTAAAAAATATATTAGCCCATTACATATAATACAAACAAATACGGGAAAAAAGAACTAGCAAAAAAAAGCTCAACAAAAAGCCAAAAGTTCAGAAAAAGACGAAATTTATGAATAGTGAAAAATAAGCCAGAAGTTAAAAGCTGAAGCCCAACCGATCACCCCCATATCTCATTTCTCTACAGCTGCAGTGCACCTCCTAACTTCAAGTGCACATATCCCTTCCCACAATCAAGGATTAATTTCTCTCTTGCGAGAACATTATGTTTTTTTCTTATATTTCTTCTCATTAGCTCAACGTTTAATTGCTTACTAGTTACTCCTTGTGTTAAAACTTAAAACTTACTTTGCTTAGGATTTCATCACTCTGCCCCGCCGTGATCTACCTTGATTTTATGTACATTGATATACGAGTTTTTGTCTTCTATGCTTCTTTGTAGTTGCAATATTATCTATTGTTTCTGCTTATGACTCTATTCTTTTTAGCTTATAGCTTATTATTTCTATCGAACAAATAAATGGGATAGGGATAGTCTTTTTGAAACGGTTTATCGGCATTTAGTTCGTTCGCACAAACACTCACACTATGACCATAAGCCGCAGCCGAAAACAACGCACCTTATATGTGGCTCCTACTATATTGCTTACCGTACTGTGCTTTCAGAACTTTTGGTCAGATATAACTTAAGGCCGCTGTTGTGGTTACAGACCAAACAGGGAGAGAGATGGTAGTGGAGAGTGAGGGAGATGAGTAATGGCCTGGTCCTCCCCCATGGCTTGTATTCCATATATATATACATGGGGAGTGCTTTTATAATTATACTCTTACATCTGAGTATCCCCACCAGGGGCACTTATGTCATTACACATGGCCTATTCTGATCCTTATAATCTTCTACCAGGCCTGCTGGGTTTAGGTGGGGGCCACCCCTACAACAGGAGCCTCTCATGGAGAAGGGCTTCACAGGGCCGAAGCTATATTGCCGAGTCCTTTGGCCCCCTCCGTCCCTGCGGCCGGTGAACTTTTTCCGAACTTGACCAGGGGTCGAGGCCGTAGCCGAAGTAGACGCGCGCGCTCCGTCCCCTACCCCTCGAACGGGTGGCAGCGGAGCTGGCGCCTAGGCGAAGTAGACGTGCGCGCTCCGTCCCCTACCCCTCGAACGGGCGGCAACGGAGCTGGCGCCTAGGCCAAGTAGACGTGCGCGCTCCGTCCCCTACCCTTCGAACGGGTGGTAGCGAAGCTGGCGCCTAGGCGAAGTAGACGCGCGCGCTCCGTTCCCTATCCTTCGAACGGGTGGCGGCGGAGCTGGCGCCTAGGCCGAAGTAGACGCGCGCGCTCCGTCCCCTACCCTTCGAATGGGTGGCGCAGAGCTGGCGCCTAGGCCGAAGTGCGTCGGGGGCGTTGCGCCGGCACAGGTAAGCGTAGCGGGCCCCTAAGCCGTCGCATATGCCTTAAGTGATAAGGGACGCGCTGCGGCGCTCTTTCTTCTGGCCGTCCATGTGGCGAGGCGTGTTTGGCGCGGTGCGGGCCTTGAGGCGTCGTGACCATTAATGTAACGACGGACTTCCGGCGGTTGGACTTCCGCCAGTTGGACTCCTGCCAATTGGACTTCCGCCGGTTGGCTCCCCTGCTGATGGGGTATATATAGGGCGCTGGTGCGGCGTTGTTCCTGCATGTGTTTTGATAGAAGCTGCTCCCCTAAAATGGGCCCCTTCCGTGCATCAACATTCCCTAGCGACGCTGAGCGGTTTGAGATATGTTGATGTACAGATGGAGGTCCATTTTTGTCGGGAGCTTGGTTAGTGTCTGTTATGGGTGACCAATGGCGCTTCCTGCCATCGTGCTGCGTTTCGGCATACGACTTCAGTCGGTGTTCCTGATGGAACCCGCCCGCATCACTTTGAAAAATGCTGATGCACTGTAGGTGGCCTGTTAAGGAGAACGAGGCAGATTTTGCGGGACATGACCCTCGCCTTTGCCGTTCGCGCGCGCGGGTCCGTTTCTCGAAGTCAAGGTCCAGGTCGAGGCCGCGGCCAGGCTAGTGTGGCGATCGAGAAGACGGCCTCCTACGTGCGCGCCGCGCTCTCGTATGAAGATGGCAAGGTTTGACTTGTTCTCGTAGACAGATATGCTTGAGGTCATCTGCGTCCGCTGACTGTGCCAACTGGGGCCATTGTCAAGGAACATTGATGTACTGAAGCTTATCTGTCTATGAGAACCTGTCAAAACCTGCCGCACACCAGCCACTGCGCTCCCAAAACATGGAAAGCACAGGGTCGAGGCAGGCGGCAAAGTACCTCAGCTAAAGCGGGGCTCCGCCGGTATCAAGCCGCCGACGTCGACGCAGCAGAAATGGCGCCAAATCGGAGTAGACGCGCGTGCTCCGTCCGCTACCCTCCGAACGGGTAGCAGCGGAGCTGGCGCCTAGCCGAAGTAGACGCGCGCGCTCCGTCCCCTACCCTTTGAACGGGTGGCAGCGGAGCTGGCGCCTAGCCGAGGAAGACACGCGCGCTTCGTCCCCTACCCTTCGAACGGGTGGCAGCGGAGCTGGCGCCTAGCCGAGGAAGGCACGCGCGCTCCGTCCCCTACCCTTCGAACGGGTGGCAGCGGAGCTGGCGCCTAGCCGGAGTAGACGCGCGCGCTCTGTTTCCTACCCTTCGAACGGGTGGCAGCGGAGCTGGCGCCTAGCCGGAGTAGACGCGCGCGCTCCGTCCCCTACCCTTCGAACGGGTGGCAGCGGAGCTGGCGTCTAGCCGGCGTAGACGCACGCGCTCCGTCCCCTACCCTTCGAACGGGTGGCAGCGGAGCTGGCGCCTAGCCGAGGAAGACGCGCGCGCTCCTTCCCCTACCCTTCGAACGGGTGGCAGCGGAGCTGGCGCCTAGCCGCAGTAGACGCGCGCCCTCCGTCCCCTACCCTTCGAACGGGTGGCAGCGGAGCTGGCGCCTAGCCGGAGTAGACGCGCGCGCTCCGCTCCCTACCCTTCGAACGGGTGGCAGCGGAGCTGGCGCAGAGCCGAGGAAGACGCGCGCGCTCCGTCCCCTACCTTTCGAACGGGTGGCCGCGGAGCTGACGCCTAACCGAAGTAGACGCGCGCGCTCCGTCCCGTACCCTTCGAACGGGTGGCAGCGGAGCTGGCGCCTAGCCGGAGTAGACGCGCGCGCTCCGTACCCTACCCTTCGAACGGGTGGCAGCGGAGCTGGCGCCCAGCCGAGGAAGACGCGCGCGCTCCGTCCCCTACCTTTCAAACGGGTGGCCGCAGAGCTGACGCCTAGCCGAAGTAGACGCGCGCGCTCCGTCCCGTACCCTTCGAACGGGTGGCAGCGGAGCTGGCGCCTAGCCGAAGTAGACGCGCACGCTCCGTCCCCTACCCTTCGAACGGGTGGCAGCGGAGCTGGCGCCTAGCCGAAGTAGACGCGCGCGCTCCGTCCCCTCCCCTTCGAACGGGTGGCAGCGGAGCTAGCGCCTAGCCGAAGTAGACGCGCGCGCTCCGTCCCCTACCCTTCGAACGCGTGGCAGCGGAGCTGGCATCTAGCCGTAGTAGACGTGCGCGCTCCGTCCCCTACCCTTCGAACGGGTGGCAGCGGAGCTGGCGCCTAGCCGGAGTAGACGCGCGCGCTCTGCTCCCTACCCTTCGAACGGGTGGCAGCGGAGCTGGTGCCTTGGCGAAGTAGACGCGCGCGCGCTCCGTCCCCTACCCTTCGAACGGGTGGCAGCGGAGCTGGCATCTAGCCGAAGTAGACGCGTGCACTCCGCCCCCTACCCTTCGAACGGGTGACAGCGGAGCTGACGCCTAGCCGGAGTTAGGAATGGCAACAGGGCCATTCCCCGGCGGGGAGTGGCTCCCCGCCCCCGCCCCCCGCGAAGGAAATTTTCCCCGCTGGCAACGTTCCAGGCGATGTCGTGCGCGACGACGGGGCGGGAGTGGGCCCAGTCGGCTCGCCTCCTCTCCAGATGCAGCGCGGCCATCGCGCGCACCAGCATCGACGGCCCGCGCCGCCCCGCCGCGCGCGGCGCGCCTGAAGAGCGAAGCCAGGCGGTTCGACCTCGCCGCCGCCGCCTGGACCTCTGTGCTACCGCCGCCTGTAGCCTCCGCGTCGCCGCCGCCTGGGGCTTCCGCGCCGCCGTCGCCAAGGTTCAGGCCTTCGAGGGGCTGGGGCCCGGGGGTGCGGAGATGTTCGCCGGCGGCCGCCGCTGGGTGGCTGGGCCGGATTGCCGGAGTGCCGGAGCAGAGCAGGCGAGGTCCGCGAGGTCGCGAGGAGCAGAGCAGCAGCAGCTAGGGTTAGCGAATAGCGCCGCCGCCGCTGCGGAGTGTGGATCGGCCGATCGGGTTGGGGGAAATGTTTCTAGGGTTTGGGACTTTGGGCTGTGCATTTCTCAACAGCTTATATACTACATACATGGGCCCACATGTCATACTCTAATCGGGGCCCCGAACGGGGAACGGGGACGGGGAATAGGGGAACTTCCCCGCCCCCGCTTCACCCGATGGGGGGGAGATCCCCCCAAATCCCTCCCCGCGGGGAGCAAAATCCCCCCATCCCATCCCCTAATAGAGGAATTCCCCGACGGGGAACGGGGAATGGGGCCCCATTGCCATTCCTAGACGGAGTAGACGCGCGCGCTCCATCCCCTATCCTTCGAACGGGTGGCAGCGGAGCTGGTGACCTCGCATCGCGAACACCGCCACGCATACGGTGATTGAGATCTCACGATGCGGTCCTGCGCTGTAAATGTTCCTGGAATCACGCCGGCCCCCGGTCTGCCAGGGTTAGGTTGTCGTACCGTGCGACCCGCCTCGCCGCGTACAGGGCACGCAGCGGCTTATAACTGGTGCGCTGCGGGATGTGGACGGTTACGTGCTTGCGGCTGCTCGCCTCTTCCCTAGGGAAGAGGGACACGGGGCGGGCGATGAATGGCGCAGCGTTGAAGCTGTTGTGATCCCATGGCCCATTAGTACGCTTTTAATGGCGGCTGGAGTTGTCGACGCCTGACCTTCAGCTATTTCGTGCGGGGGTTGGCACGCGGCGGGAGGCCACTGGAGCGTCGTGCTGTGACGGTCCTTGGCGCTGTGGTGCTGGCCCTTCGTCTTTGGTTATGGGGGATTGTGCGGGACGGGCCTTTGTGCGTCTGCGGTCGCGTCCCGTACGCGGACCGTCGCGACGCTTTGGTGGCTTGAAGTAGCCCTCGTGACCGTGTTCCCGCAGTTGTACGCCTTCTTGTTGCTTGCATCGCTTTCCATACTCCCGTAGTATTCTTCGCCGCTATTCTCCTCTTGTGGGAAGCAATGGCATCTGGCGACAAGCGTGACCGGGCGGCTAGTAGCTGCGGCATTCGCCGGCGATCTTCACCGCTAGAGGTGAAGTACACGCTCAAGGAGCGCGACCCGGCGGCGGCGGACAAGCAGTGGCTGGTGGCGGAGAAGGAAGGCGCGTTCTCCGGTGAGTTAGGCCCCTCGCTCGTGACCGAGAAGACAATCCAAGCACTGCTGCGCGCGGGGAAGCTGTCCGAGCGCCAGGCGGTACGATTGCCTGCCGCCGACGAGACGGAACCGCGCCCCGAGAGGTCGGAGGCGCTCGTGTTCGTCGCCTTTTTGGACGCGGGGCTCCGCATCCCGGCGGCGGCGACCGTGGGTGACGTGCTGCGGACCTTCGGGCTGGAGCTGGCACAATTGACTCCGAACGCCGTGGCCCGGCTCGCGGTGTACAGCTGGGCCTTGCGCTCGGGAGCGTGCTGGCCCAGCGCCTCGCTGTTCGCCTACCTGCACGAGGCACGGTGCCATCCCAAGGATCGGAATGACGGGACGCTGTCGAGCTTCGGCAGCCTCACCTTCATTCTTCGTTCGGCTTGCAACAAGCTCTTCCCTGCGAACTCCACTCGCGGGAAGTGGGAGTCTCACTGGATGAAGCGGTGGTTCTACCACCGTGTGGAGAGCGGGAGTGGTCTTGAGTGCACGGGCCGACCGATCGCGTTCAAGCCCTCGCCCGGCCGGACGCTCGACGATGAGGACAGGCGGAGGGCCCGGCGGCTCGTAGGCGTGGCCGCCCGCTTCAACATGCGCGACCTCGCCGAAGAGTACGTGATGTACGGTGTGGCGCCGCTTGCTCGCGACGGGCGTCTTGCCGCCGAGAAGCGTCGAGACGACAATGTTTCGCCGTCGATCTGCTTGCTGCCGGCGCCCTCCAGTCTTCGTAAGCTTCGACCGTGTCTCTCCTTTGTTCACGCGAAATGCGTTATATGCTAATGTCATCTCCTTTGCTTTAGGGATTCGCTTAAAGGAGGCGGAGCAGGCCGCGCGCGTATTCCTGGGGCCGTATACCGGCAGGGAGCACGAGTAGCGCGCGTCCGCCACCGCAGAGGCGGGGCTGGGGGCGAATAAACCGCGTGTGGGAGGCCTTGAGCCTTGCCGTGCCGGACCGTGCCGCTCCGGACGATGGTGCAACGAGGAAGAAGGCGCCGTCTCGGAAGAGGGGCCGAAGCGGGGCGTCTGCCGTGCTTGGTGCGGCAGCTGCTACTGCTGCTGCTAGCGCTCCCGAGGGTGCGGCAGACACGGAGTCGGATTCGGCGAAGTATGTCGATTCAGGCTTAGATGGCGCGGACGCCGGAGGCGAGGGATCTTCGGCGAGTGCCCTGGACGGCGGGCTTGCCGCGAGCAGCCGGAGAGGGGAAGTCTCGCCACCCGCCGCGGTCGCCGAGACAGAATCCGTGCGGACCGGCAATGCTGAGGTGGAGCCTCCGACTATGGCCGCTGTGGTGCCGGAGACGCCCTCCGTGGGGGCGCACGGGGCCGTGCTGCCTTCACCGACAGCAGCAGCAGAAGCCGAGGTGTCCCCTGCAGAAACTGCCACAGCGGAACCTTCGCCCCCGGGTGCTGCAGCTGCGGGGGCCTCTCCGACAGCGACTGCTGGGGCGGTGTCGTTGCTGCCTGCCCCGGCTAAGCGGCCGTGTGTACGGCCGGAGCTCCACCGGACTCCGCGGGGATTCGTCGTGGCGACGGGCATCAGAAGCTTGTGGGACTCTGATGCAGATGCCGAGGACCCTGCGGCGTGCGCCCCCTCTGCCCCCCTGGCCACGCCGCCCGCCGTGCAGGAACGGTCGTCGCCGGCCCCGAACGCGGAGGCTTCTGCTCGCTGCGGGACCATGCTTTCCGCGGGGGCTTACGCCACCGCAGCCCCGTCTGGGAATAGGGGGCGGGTCCCCGAAGCCCTCCTTCTACTACCGAAGGTAGGGTGGTGTCGGGCCCCCGGATTCTCAAACCCGGACCCTCTGTGTATTACAGCACTAGTCCCAGATCAAAGCTAGTGCACACAGTCAAACAGAATGGAAAACATCACCAACAACGATTTATTACAATAAATAAGAGTACTGACCACCGGGTCTCATTATTACAAGGGAGGTTTAAGACCTCGCACAATCAAACACAGCGGAAGCAAATAAAACTCGAGGACGACCCATCAATTCGCCACAGGCAATTGACTGGGGAAGCGCGACCTAGTCCTCCGGGAAGAATCCATCACAGCCACAAGCGAAGCAGTAGTCGTAGTCACCTTCTTGAGCTTCAACTTCCTCTGAGATTTTATTTTTAAGTGTAGCATGTGAGTACATAAAGTACTCCGCAAGTCTTGGGAAAAATGCATAGATGCAAGGCTTAACAAAGGAAGGCCATATGGTTCTTTTGCACAAAGCAATATTTAAAAAAAAATCTCCATTACTACTAATTATTTTCGAAGGCATCACTTTAATGAAGTAAATGTTTTAACAGAATTAACTTTCTAGTGAAGGTTCCAACTACCAACACTAGCTAACCAATTACCATTGGTCAAATTTTAAACTTCGGGTTCCATCCACCCTCTCTGGCTCCATCCGCCAGGATTCCCTTCCGAGAGTTCCCTCCACCCTCGGAACACAAAACTTTTGATTTTAAATCCAAAACCAGAAATCTACCATGTGAATGCATTCCTTGCCCGCCCTTGACCGTGGGCACGGCTATTCGAATAGTTTTACACTCTGCAGAGGTTGTACAACTTTACCCACAAGAGATAAATTATCTTAATAGTCAACATGCTTCCTTTGGCATGAGACCCAGATAAAATATCACAAAGCCTTTCACCTACTCCAGTATAGCTAGAGACCACCCGCTGAGGTTTCACCGCAGAAGGGTTAAATCCGCCCAATCTGAAGCCCCCTCTTGCGCCATATGAGTACAGTAACCCTGTCCCTCACTATGAGTAACCAGTACGCCCTGGCACTCAATACACCACTGGTGATATCTAAACTACACCTTTATAGGTTAGTTAGCTAGGTCGTACCCATATAGACTTGTGGTTGTACGGTTAATGCTCAGTTTGGACAAACACAAGCGTCGGTCCTTAATTGACTAGGGTGGAACATACACTTAACAAGTTCTCGTGCTTACTGCACCAACCCAAACAGCCATCCACCCTAATCTAAACCAACTTTCACATTTTTATTTTATTTTAAAATCACAGTGACAACTCCAATTGCCACTTCACTTTCAAACACAAGGATTTAATAATAAATCATAATTTCCCATTTTCAAGATTTTCCAAAGGATATTAGATAGCATGACTAAGCATTATCCTACCATACTAACATCAACAAGTAATTATAATATTCTCATTAATGAGACAAAGGAAATTCTATGGTGACGAGGGTACATGACAATCAATTCCAATGGAGGGCATAACAAGATTGGATTAACTACTACCTTAAGATTTGAATTATCATTTTATGTAAATAGCAATGCATAACATTTAAAATACTTTAACAACATTTCGAAAGCATAGGCTCAAGATGATCAAAGGAGACTTGCCTTCTTGCAGGGTTTCTGGGTCTTCTTACTGCTGTGAAGAGGGATCGTCGACAACGTTGGAATCTACGCGAGGAAAGACGAAGCAACAAAACAAATAAATACAAAAGAAAAATTCAAATAAAATCCAAAAATTCAACAGAGGCCATAATTGGGTAGATTATGATTTTAGATGAATTTAGAAATTTGAATGGCTGGAATTGGAGTTAAAATGAGAAAGTTATGCTCATTTGAAAATCTCAGATTTGAATAAATCCAGAAATTCGAAAATTTCTGACAGGTGGGGCCCACTGGAATATTTAATTTTTAAATCTTTACTTTAATCTGAGAGATTGACAGGTGGGACCCACTGAACAGTAGACCCTCTGGCGGTCGCTGACATGTGGGACCCCTCTGTCAGTGACCCTATCTGCTTGGTCACTGACAGGTGGGACCCACTGGGGTCTGGACCCACTTGTCAGAGGCTGACGCAGACGGGTGGGGCCCAGGCGGCAGTGGCAGCGCAGATCGGCGGCCGCTGACGGGTGGGGCCCGCTTGTCAGTCGCGAAAATTAAACGAAAAACTCAACCCAGCGCGCGGAGCCGAGGGCTCGAACGCGCACCGGGGAGTTGAGAGAGAGCGCGGCTAACCAGATGGGCGGGGGAGGCTTTGCCTACCCATATAGGGCAACCATACCTTTTGAGGTACCTGCCGGAGGGGAGGTCGGGGAAGATGGTCGGAGGCGACGGCGCCGGCGACGAGGGAGTGGCGGAGAGGTTCGGGCGGCGCGTGAAATGTAACCCTGGCGCGAAGGGGATCCGGTTGGAGGGGTCGGCGAGGCTCGGGGGTGAACGGAGGTGGCCGGCGACGAGGAGGCAGCGACGACGGATCGGGAGCTCCGACGCGACGGCGCTCCGGGGACGGGGAGGGGCGGCCGAGGGGTCGGGGAGGATCGCCCGGGCGTGAGGATGCTCGGAGTGGCGACGGCGGGCTTCGGGGATGACCGAGGCGGCGAGGAAAGCTCGCCGGAGTTGGGCGGAGCTCGAGGGGAGGAGTGGCACGGTGATCGGGCTCTAGAGGGCTCGGGAGCTGCGGTGGAGCGCTCTGGGAGGTGGTGCGGGAGAAGGCGGAGCCAAGGGGGGCTTTTATAGGGCGGAGGGGGAGCAGGGGCGCGGCAATTGCTCGCCGTTGCTGGCGGCCGGAGAAGGAAGGGCGCGGGGAGGAAAGGAAGGAGGGGGCGCGGAAGGAAGGGAGGCGCGGGGATTTGGGGATTCGGTCGCGGCGGGGCTCGGGGTTTCCAAAACCGGGGAGAGCCAGGGAAGGCAAGGCCGGCTCCGGCTCGGATTTGGTCGGCCGGCGAGAAAGGAAAGAGGGGGAAGAGAGAAGGAAGGTGCCGCCTCCGCGAGGGAGACGGATCTGGCATGCGGGGCCGGGCGGCAGCGAGAGCGGAGGCGTGCGCCGCTGACGGGCGGGGCCCGCGGGTCAGCGAGGCGAGAGAGGAGGTGGGAGCGGGCGGCTGGATGGTCCGCGCGGGGACTCGGCTCATCTGAGCCGTCCACGCGTCGGGCGAGGAGGAGGGGAAGGCGGGGGTCGCTGACGGGCCTGGCCCGCTTGGCGGCGAGAGAGAGAGGAGGGAACGGCCTGGATTGGCCGAGCGGCGACGTGGGCGGCCCTGGGCCGTCCACGCGTCGGCCGGAGGAAAAGGGAGATTTTTATTTTTTCAGAATTTGATTTCTAATTTCAGAAAATGCTAGAAAATTATTTAGGCCTCAGAAAAATATGAAAATACCTCCAAAAATTCCAGAAAAATTCACAGAAGCTCCTGGACATATTTTGGACTAAATAAAATTATTTCCAACTACTGTTGATATTTAATTTTCATATTTTGAATTACTTTTTAAGCTCTAAAAATAGTTTTTAAATTCCAGAAAATCCAAAAAGGCAAATAAAAGCCAAGTAAAATCCAATTACCTTAAAATAATTTATTTGAATTTAAATTTTTCAAAAAGCCAAATTTTTGGGATGTGACAGGTGGCTTAGCTTACTCTGGTGTATTCTTTTATGCCTTGCGGTGCTCACCTGCATCCCTGTTTGCAGTGTCGCTCATTCCGGAGGAGGAGCGCTTGGCGGAACACGGGACCTTCGTGCCTCCCCCGGAGACGCTGAGGGCGTGGCGCGGGATTGTGGATGACGCGGCTGCCAGCGTCGACCTGCAAGCGCTGCAGGCCTACGGGGCGGGGCGCCTCGGGGACGCCTTCGAGGTGTCTGGGGTGAGGGTAAGTACTCATATGACAACGCCTGGGCTGAGCTTGCTAAGTCTTTCCATTCTGTAGACACTTGTGCTGGGGTAGGCCTTGCAAACGGCATGTACTCGCGCCCAAAGGGCGCTTGAGGATAGGCTGCGGGCCGCCGAGGAGGAGCTACGCGAAGCCTCGGGAGCCCGTTCTGCCCTGGATGCCCGCATTCGCCAGCTGGAAGCGGAGTGCGCCGAAGCGAAGGCGCACGCCGAGGGACTTGCTGCGTCGGCGCGGGAGTCGGCCGCGGAGGCTGCGCAGCAAGAGTTTGCGGCGGAGCGGGACAGGCTCCTGCAACAGGTCGCCTTGCTAGAAAAGGAAAAAAGGCGAGCTCGCCTTGACTCTAGCGGAGCGTAACCAGTCGCTTGGCGACGCCTCGGTGATTACGTGGGACGCCATGCAAGCGCTGGAGAGCCATCTCCAAGGGCTGGTAGCTAAGGTGCCGGACCGCACCTTTGGCCCGGAGGAGCTGTCTCGGACCCTCCGCTGGGTCGGAGACGCCGCCAACGTTGCGCGCGGCGCTGCGACGACCTTCGGCAACCACTGCGCGTACACATCGGCATGCCTGGTGTGCGCGCTCCTGCAGCACCGCGGTTGCACGCACGTTGCCGGGCTAGAGGACCCCCCAGCTGGAGATGCCCGGCGGGGCCGGAGTAATGTCCGGCGCCGTCCGCTCCGCTCGTCGCGCCATCAAGCCCTTCTACGAACGGATTTGGGATTACGTCGGGGCAGACGCTGCGCGGGTCGAACTCCGGAAGTCACTTTACGGGGAGGGGAGCCTCGGCCTATTCCTGGACGGGGTCCCTCGACGCGACGAGGGTGGCGCTGAGGCCTTCGAAGGCGCCGGGAACTCGCAGGTGTGACGCCGTGGTGCCTAGGTGTAGGCATGCGTTGTAATGCCCCCTCTTTTTGTGAATGAAGTACGCGCTTGCTTCATAAATTCTGACTTTCGCCTATGTCCCGGGCAGCTTCCTTGCTGGGGCCGACTTCTTGCGGCCGACCTTGTGACCCGGCGACGCCTTCGACGCTGGCGAAGGGCCGAAGAGTCGCTGGACTTTTGGGCGGGCCGACTTTCTTCCGGCGGAACCCCGTCCTTATCGCGTGTTAAGGATGAGCCTGCCGAATAGCTACTTAGAGCGGCAGGGATGTTGGCGGGCCTCTGTACTTGAAAGATTTTCCCGATATATAGATCTCCTGATAATTAGGACATGCGCGGTCGTGCTGTGCGGAGCCGAGATCCCCACATTCCAAGTTCGCCGTTAATGTGAACCGTGCGAGCGCTGCCTCCTGCTCGTCGCCCGAGTGCCAGTGCGCCCGCGGGGTTCGCGCGTTGAGTACTCGGTGGAGCTAGCGCGTGCGGAGGCAGTTGTTGACACTATGACCTGCTGGAAGTCCATAGACTGGCGCGTGCGTAGGCGGACCTCCGCACTACGACCTGTTTAGAGTCCGTGGACTGGCGCGTGCGAAGGCGGACCTCCGCACTACGACCTGTTTAGAGTCCGTAGACTGGCGCGTGCGAAGGCGGACCTCCGCACGACGACCTGTTTATAGTCTCGTGGACTGGCACGTGCGAAGGCGGACCTCCGCACTACGACCTGTTTAAAGTCTCGTGGACTGACGTGTGCGAAGGCGGACCTCCGCACTACGACCTGTTTAGAGTCCGTAGACTGGCGCGTGCGAAGGTGGACCTCCGCACGACGACCTGTTTAAAGTCCCGTGGACTGGCGTGTGCGAAGGCGGACCTCCGCACTACGACCTGTTTAGAGTCCGTAGACTGGCGAGTGCGAAGGCGGACCTCCGCACTACGACCTGTTTAAAGTCCCGTGGACTGGCGTGTGCGAAGGCGGACCTTCGTCCCCCCACCCCGAGGTGGGGGTAGCCTCTGGTGTATCGCATATTCCACGTGCGCGCCGACGCTGGGGCCAGCCTCTGGCGCGTAACGTCGGTACTCTGGAACTCCCGGAATTGGTTTCCATAGTACCCCCTGCGTACACCTCCCGTGATGTGCGTAGGCGAGCCTCAACGCGCTGAGGTGCGCGATTGGCAGCCGCACAAGATTCGCGTGGGATCAGCGTCCACGTCTGATTTATACTCCGGGGAGTACGCACAAGGACGAAGTCCCTGGCGTGCGCGGGGTTCGCGTCTTGTTTATACTCAGTAGAGTGCGCAGGGAGAACATCTGCGTCTTATTTATACTCCGTAGAGTGCGTGGGGTCGACATCCACATCATTTTTATACTCCAGAGAGTACGCACAAGGACGAAGTCCCTGGCGTGCGCGGGGTTCGCGTCTTGTTTATACTCAGTAGAGTGCGCAGGGAGAACATCCGCGTCTTATTTATACTCCGTAGAGTGCGTGCAGAGGCGTCCCCCCACACGTTTTTGTTTATACTCATGCCCGTGTCTTCGACGGAGAGTGCACACGTGAACGTGCGTCTTCGTTTATACTCATGCCCGTGTCTTTGACGGAGAGTGCACACGCGAACGTGCGTCTTTGTTTATACTCATGCACGTGTCTTTGACGGAGAGTGCACACGCGAACGTGCGTCTTTGGTTTATACTCATACCCGTACCCCTGGCTACGGAGAGTGCACACGCGAACGTGCGTCTTTGGTTTATACTCATGCCCGTACCCCTGGCTACGGAGAGTGCACATGCGAACGTGCGTCTTTGGTTTATACTGCGAGAGCACACGCGTAGGCGAGGCCTCCGCGTGTGCTCGCCGCGTATTTTTGCACAACGGTAATATGTTGGCGACAAACGGAACTTTATTACATTCCTGTTTGCGCGGGTAAGCGATTACATACGACCGGGGGGGTACTAACCGTTTGTGCTCAGTGCGGCCGGAGCCTCTAGTAGTTGCGCTATCGGCAGGGCTTGCGGAGTCGCCCCCGGATGGCGCCGTGGGCCTTCGCACGGCGGTGCCGATCCTAGGTGGGCCGCTGCCCGCCGCGACGGGGACATCTGGTGCCGTGCTCGATGCGCCGGGCCATGTCCTGGTCGCCTCGAACGGTAATGATGGCTCGCGGCCCCGGGAGCTTCATGCATAAATAGCCGTGATGCAGTACCGCCCCAAAGGAGTTGAGGATTGGACGCCCCAATATGGCATTGTATGGGTATGGGAGGTCGACGACGTCGAATGTGGCGTCTTCGACCCTTTCATTGTCGCTCTGGCCGAAGGAGACCTGCAGGCATATTTGGCAGAGCGCCTGTAGAGGTTGTCCTCCGAAGCCTTGTAGCGGGACTCCCGATGGGCCGAGGCGACTTCGGGGGATCCCCATCCGGTCGAAGGCTGCCGTGAACAGAATGTTCACGGAACTGCCGCCATCAACCAGGGCACGTCCCACATTGCATCCCGCTATAACGACTCGGACGACCAGGGGGTCGTGGTGGGGAAGCTCTACGCCTTCGGCATCGGCGGGGGTGAACGTGACCTCATGCTGTGCCCAATCCGGCGGTGTCTGTGCTGGATATGCCGCTACGTGGTGTAGCCTCCGCACGTAGGCCTTCCGCTGCCGTGCCGAGGCAAACTCTAACGAGGAGCCTCCGGAGATGATGTTGATAACCCTTCGGTGGGTGGCATCCGGAGCCTGTAGCTGCAGAAAGCCCTCCTGAGGCTGATGCACGTGGGCCTGAATCCGCAGAGGACCCTCATGGGGCAGCATCCCTTGTGCCTGAATATGCACGGGGGCTTCGTATGGGTGCTGTACGTGGGCCACCACGGGCAAGCGTGCTTCCAGGTTCCTGTCCCTGGTGATGCTCTCGCGGAGCGCCGCGATAGAGGTGCACGTGCGGGTGTCGTGGTTGCCACGACCGTGGACTGCGCACCACAGCCCCTGGTGTTGGTCGTCGTAATCTCCACGGCCTTTATCGTCGCGACCCCGGCCACGGCCGCGCCCCCGGCCTCGGCGCCCCCGACCGCCCCGGCCTGCAGGAACGCCTTCGTCGGAACCGCCTTCGATGTCGAGGACGTACCGGCCTCGCCGCGACTTCTGCTGGCCGCGCTTGGGCCTATCGGACGACTCCTTGTGCGGGGCGTCCCTGCGGTCGGGCGCATCCCTGGACGACTCCTGCTTACGTTTTCCTTTCGAAGAACCGTCCTTCAGCGGATCTTCGGCTTTTGCCGAGGCACCGGCCTGGTTGGTGTCGGAGTCGTCACCTTGCCTTCGCCGCGCGTCCTCTTCCGCCCTGGCGTATTCCTCCATTTTGTCAAAGAGCTTCGTCACCGTCTTGATTGGCTTCCGTGCGTTGTACTCGGCCATCGGGCCCGGGCGAAGGCCCTGTATGGCTGCATTGACAACGGTGGTTTCATTAACATCTTTGACTTGACAACGTATCTTCGCGAAGCGTTTGAAGTAGTCCCGGAGCTTCTCCGAAGGTTTCTGCTTTACGGCGAAGAGCTGGTCCGCGTCGACCCGCTCGACATAATTTCCTTGAAAGTTGTTGTGAAGGTGGTCGCCGATCTGCTCCCATGCGTAGATGGAGTTCGGCTCTATGGTAAAAAAACCAGGAGAGCGCCACTCCTTGCAACGCGAGGGGGAGTCCCTTCGCCTTTGTGGTGTCATCTCCGCCCGCGGCCTCGATTGCGGTTTCGTACACGCGCACGAACTCGCGGGGGTCCGTGTCGCCTTTGTAGGGCTCGATGACACTGGGGAATTTGAAGTCTTCGGGCCACGCCGCTTGCTGTAGTCCTGCCGAAAGCGGGGACTCTGGATCGACGCGCCGTAGCGGGACGCGGCTGGATGTGGGGGCGTCGCGGCTGTCCGCCCTTTCCGGCGTGGGCTCTGGCGCGACCACCGGCGCGGCCTGTTGGCTCCGAGCCTCTTGTATGTCTCGGACAGCCCCGCGAAGATCCCCCAGCTCCTGCTGGAACGCTTTGAGGGCCGCCAACAGGGCGCTTTCCACCGCCTGTGCGGGCGGGGCCGCCGGCACGCCCAACGGACGGATCGGCGAGGGCACGACTGCGTCGCAAGCTCCCGAGCTGCCGGTTGCTCCGTTGTGGCTACCTCGAACTGCCCGGTCCGCGCTACCGGCGAGGGTTGCGGCGAGGGCGGCGAGGTCGGCTGCCGTCGCGTCGGCGGGGTCGGTCGTCGCAGCGCCAGCGTCGACGTCTTCGACCACGGGGTTGGTCGTCGCAGTGCCGGTGACGGGGTTGGTCGTCGCGGTGCCGGTGACGGGGTTGGTCGTCGCGGTGCCGGTGACGGGGTTGGACGTTGCAGCGCGGACGTCGACGTCCTCGACCACTGCACCTGCGTCGCCACCCGCGCTCGCCGCAGCCGATGTTGAAGCCCTGGTACCCATGCGACGCTCCGACCCGGCCGCCTTCTTTCCCTTCGCCGCCGTTGACGAAGCTTTTTTCGGTGCCATCCTTTTTCCGGTTTCGGGCTTACTCCTGTCCTCCCCACGACGGCGCCAACTGTTGTGGTTACAGACCAAACAGGGAGAGAGATGGTAGTGGAGAGTGAGGGAGATGAGTAATGGCCTGGTCCTCCCCCATGGCTCGTATTCCATATATATATACATGGGGAGTGTTTTTACAATTATACCCTTACATCTGAGTATCCCCACCAGGGGCACTTATGTCATTACACATGGCCTATTCTGGTCCTTATAACCTTCTACCAGGCCTGCTAGGTTTAGGTGGGGGCCACCCCTACAACAACCGCCTTTTAGATAGGACTATGTTAGAGCTCATATGATGTCTTAATCATTACTATTATAAAAGAACGAGTTAGTGGTTGTACGTCCATTCTCCTTCAACCGCTCTATTTCCTTAACTTCTCAACATTCTCCACTTTTCAACCGATCAAATCAACTCTCTTCTACAGCACGGTTCTCTATACATTCAATAAATTCCATTGCAACGCACGGGTACATAACTATAGTTAATACATATTTGAGTTTTGCTGTCACAGTGTGCTCCCTCCGTCTACAAACATAGGTCACCGTTGGGTCCATGCGATCAAGTTTATTAAATTATGACCAGTAATATATATATTGACCTTATGAAATTAGTGTTATTGAATTTGTCTCCACAAAATGCTTTCATAATACACAATTTTAATTATTTTTGCTAGTATATTATTGCTGCATAGTCAAAGGCTCAGTTCTTTTCTACCTATGGCTTGTAGTTTATGCTACAGTAACTAACTTTCAAACGATACGTTTTTTCAAGGCGGGGTCAACAGGAAGATTATAGTAAACAGTGTACTAAATTCAACTGTACTAGCCAATATGACTATTTTTCTTTACATACTGTTTCTCGCAAACAGCTAAAATTCAAAATTTTAAGTTATAAGTCATAAGCCACATCCCAAAAAGAACTTACCCAAAGGCTTTATTAAAGATCGTAAAAAATCAAAAATGACTTGTGGGCTTGTTTTTTTGGGCTGTGGCTTATGGCTATGAGTTTTGGCTACTCATAAGAGAGATTATAGAGAGACAGACACTCGTGTGCGATTTTGACCGATATATATGAAGTCGTTATAGTGTCTACTACAATCGACTTAAAAACCCTGTATTAAAAAGGCACTTAATTTAAAAGCTAGTTACCATAGAAAAGACAAAAGCAAAAGCTGAAAAGAAGAGGTCCTGTAGCTGTGGACACAGTGAGTACAATTTTAGAACCAACCATTTTCTCTTCCTCGTTTCATGGAAAAGGATAGAGGGTTAAACATTTGGGCTAGTTGTCATGGTCGGTCAGTATTACGTGCGGCGTAGTAAGTAGGCAACCATAGGAGCATAGGTGGACATGGCGAAGCGCGTAGCAGCGGCAGCGGTGTCGAATAAGCTACAGTCCGACATGGGTGCAGGCGCCCATGCCTGTTTGGAATAAGTAGAGGCATCGAAAATAATAGATTGCTTTCCTAGTATTAGATATGGTATTAGAAATTGAATTCCTATTCAGTTTAGATATGGATTGTTAGGGGCTAACCCATATATGGGGTGCCACAGCTTTTGAGAAGAAAATAAGAAGAAGACTTATCCCTTCTTCCTCATCTATTTCCTGTGCGCCTCCAAGCGTACGACAGCAGCTGACTGGCGCCGCCAGGTCACCGGTGATTCTTCAAACCACATACCTCAATCACACACTCCTATAGCCTTCATCACCTAAACCTCGGTCATAACAACTTGTTATCAGAGACCTTTGCTGCCCTTGACGTCATGTCCGACGATAGTGAATAACCTAGTTTGACCTACAAGAAGCTTGATCAGATCATTGCTCAGCTAACTACTTTGACGAATTAGCTCGATCGACATGATACATGCCTTGCGGCATGGAAGGGGCAGGCTGCAAAAGTATGGAGGCGGCCAAACAGCCGTTGGCCCCTCCCCTACTACTGTAGTCGACCATGACGACAGATGCCAATCCTCCACGGTTCCACCGCCTGGAGTGTCCTAGAGCATGCTTTCACCGTCCCATCAAGTTACCCTCTCAACAAGGTAATGGGGAACAAAGAGGCCACAGGAAGAATAGCAAAATAGGCCATGAAGTTGGTATCTTTCTCCCTCAAGCTTGTGGAGAGAACATCAAATCATAGGCCCTCGCCGACTTCGTGGCTGAATGGACCACACTCCCAACCAACCAAGAAGCACCAACAAATGGTTAAAACATCCCCAGCAAGCATTGGACTCTCTACTTCGATGGGTCCAACCGTTTGGCAGGAGGGGGCGTAGTGGTCATCTTGGTAAGCCCAGAAGGAAAAGCACTAGAGTACAAGGTTCATTTATGCTTTAACCCCACAAATAACATGGCTGAATATGAAGCGCTACTCTTGGGCCTATGTATCACCAAGGCCATGGGGATCAAATGCCTCCTCATCTTGGGGATTCCCAACTGGTCGCCAATCAAATGGATAAAATATATCAATCGAGATACTCGCCTTGGTGCTAAGCAGTCGAGATCAGTGAGCCCAGCAGTCCGAACCTCCCATTCAACTGTTGGAGGTGGAAGAAGTAGTCGAAGGCCACAACGGTAGGCCTTAGGCGTTTCCCCTCGATTGCCGTCTTGCATAGCCATAGGAACACTCTTACCCTAGCAAGTAGGTTGGGTGAGAAGTGCGAGAGCTCCACTTGGTAGTTCCTTACAAGGGCCCAGATGAAGGGATGGATCGGAAGCCCCAGGTCGACCTCGAGCCATGCCTTGAGTGCAACAGTGTATCCCTTCGGAGGGCAAGGGCGCTCATCCCGCCCTGGCCACCAGACGTCACTCAGCGAGAGGTGGCTCCTAGGTGCCACTAGTGCCACCTTCTCCGCCTTGGTTAGGGAGGAAGACTCGACCCCTAAAAGGACCTCCTTGTTAGGGGTGTCATTAAGAATCTCAACATCCTTGTCAAGGTCATCTTACGGCAAGGCCTCCATCTCGTCCTAGCCTCTATCTCCTCTTCTCCAGCGAGAGAAGTGGCAGTCCTTGGTCATGACGGTGGGGGTGATAAAATCCTGCAATACCAATAATACAAAACTAGATCAATACTCAGCAAAGTACACTAGTATGCTTATATATTGTACAAGAAATATGATCATAAAAGTAACGGATAACCAGGCACATAAATTTTGGCACCCGTGCCCTGTGAAACTCTCGGTGCCCTGTCACTGAGGGCAAAATTCATCATATACCCTCTTTATAGATGAAAATCTAGGATATACCCTCCTACACATCCAAATTGATAATATACCCTCCTCCAATCTATTTGCTTTACAAAACACCCTCTTTATACTAATCTGTATAGGTACAAGATATAAGCATGTATTGTACCGTATTTTGAGACCTAATGTACCCATTTTACCCTTTTCTTCAGTGGCAGGAACTTTTCCACGATGATGACGGTAGTTTTGTTGAAAGTCGTTCCATATCAATATACTTCCTGCATTGAAGAAAAGGGTAAAATGGGTACATTAGGTCCCAAAATACGGTACAATACATGCTTATACCTTGTACCTATACAGATTAGTATAAAGAGGGTGTTTTGTAAAGCAAATAGATTGGATGAGGGTATATTATCAATTTGGATGTGTAGGAGGGTATATCCTAGATTTTCATCTATGAAGAGGGTATATGATGAATTTTCCCGTCACTGAGGGTCAGATGGCGCTATGTCTGGGTGCCCAGAGGTCATGCTCGCTGGCACCTAGGGAGCCGGTCGCCCCGCTCTTGTAGGTGCTGAGTCTTTGTGTACACACTTCTGGATGTATACGCTAGGTTGAGCTCATTTCGTTGCTTCTTGACCATGTTGAAGTGGCTAACCGAGACGCTGTGATAGGAGTGCCCAGGATATCTCCCTGGCTGGCAGGGGCGGAGCTACATGGACCGGAGGGGGTTCCCAGGAACCCAGTTCCAAAACAAAATTTAGTTATTACTAGTAAATATTCACCCTTTGTGCACCCCCTTTAGCCCAATATGGTGTACCCCTAGCTCAAAAAACATCATCACTTGTCCTGTTCAGCCCATTCATTTTGAAGTGGTGCACCCCCTTCATTTTGCTCTAGCTCCGCCACTGCTGGCTGGCTGGAGGCCCTGGCAGGCACTTCCTCCTGGCTCCATGGCAGTGTGGCCGAACGCCCTGGCAGACGGCGAGCGCTCCCGCAATACAGATTCATATCTATTAGAAGAAATCCCATGGTTCAGCACTTCAGTTTGAGCTTGCTATAAAGAATACAAAGTCTGCTGACTACACCACCCAGAGCCAACAGAAGAGGAAACTGCACCTTGAGCGGCCTACGTACCTCTATGCACAAACGCCCTGGCAGAAGGAGGGGTCGAGCGGCCTGGCGAAATCAGGCAAATACCCTGGCATCAAACCGGCGCAAATGCCTTGGCAAAAGGAGGGGCCGAGCGCCCTGGCAAAAGTGAACCCGCGCTCTGACTACCTCCTCCCGAGCGCCCTGATGAACTGCACACCCCCAATGCCTAGTGCTCGGCTCGCAAAGGATTGCGTTCACAAGCATTCATGCACAAAACCGAGGGAATCGTAGAGCAGAGCAGAGGAATCGGGAAGTCCAAACACCTAGCTAAGGCCACGGAAAGCTCACCTTGCCCGAGTTTGTCGTGGGAACTTGCAATCATGGAGTGGGCTGGGGGCTTATATAGCCCTCGTCCGAGCGAAGTGGACTCGGCCTCCACCTGCCCGGAGTAGTCCCGCAACGTGGCGGTGCGCTTCTCGCCTTTGCCACCGCCCGCGCCACCCATGGCTGATCGGCACCGGCGACGCTGCAAGAAGCTCCGCCCACTGAAGGTCGGTGATTCCGGAGGCGAGGCAGCTGCCCGTCGGGGGATCTCCCAACTGGACGCTCCTCCGTGAAGCTTGCGCCGGTGTCCAAAGGCAAGCTCCACCAAGGCTTTGCAGCCGACAGCCACAAGAGATGAGGGTGCTAGCCTAGGGTCTTTCCCTATTCCCCTTAAGGAAACATGGAGTTGGGCAGGTAAGCCAGCGCCCTAAGACGATGGCCTCATTCGGGCCGGTTTTCTCAAATAGGCCAACCAAATCTCCGTTAGGCTAAACACTACAGCTGGGTCTAATAACGTGCTGAGGGGAACCAAGGAAGTCCTTGACGGACTCAGGCGCGCTCGTCTCAGGATGGCTCAGCTAATTCCGTCACAACCTAGACACTGTGAAATCGGAGAAGCCGGTGAACCTCAGCTGATACTCAACGTCGACATGGCAAGTGTGACAATGCAATGCCTCTGGACGCTTCTTCCAGCGCCGAAGAACAGGAATGGATAATTTACCCCTCTATTAGCGGAACCCACTCTACTGGAAACACATATTTATACATTAAAAAATACGATTACACTTACAAAGGACAATTATATCCTTCCCTTGTACTTGTAGGGTAGCTATCCTCAAGAGGTATTCCGGTCATTTGTGTAGACTCAAGAACTTATAAATACCTCATGTATCCCTCATTTGTAATTCAAGCTCGCAAGGACTACAAGAAAGCATTCAAACTGATGCGCTTCTGGGAGGAACTCTTGAAACCCCCGCACGCTACCACCAGGAGTTGGGTGGTTCTCTCATACCGCCGAACCTGTATAAGCCCTCACGTTGTTTTCACTCTCGTGGACACCGACCCGTAGCACGGTCAATGTCCACCCCCTCGTGTTTGGTTTGTACACCTACAACATCACTTAAGAGATGATGTTGCCGTTGATATCGTGGCAAGCTAAGCTGGCAGTTGGCATATTATGGGGGTGTTCTTTTGGATTGTGGCTGATGATTTTTGTCTGTATTTTTCGGCATGAAGTGGATGACGGAAACGTCGACGTGGATGGCGCATATGGTTTTAGATTTGAGGAACCATTTAGAGAATCTGCTTCAAGAGGCTATTCTATTTCGATGTTTGTTTTTTTAACTTTCGAAGAGGCAAAAACCGAAAAAAGGGGCCCACTTCGTCTTAAACATTTCTCAACTTTTCTGAGAAATAGAGGCTAATGCACTAAGATTTTTTTTCCGCGGCCAAGAACTGCAGTTGCGTAAATTTTTGCAATGTGCACCGCTTTGGGCTTTGGCGTTCCGCGGGGATTTTATTATCGCAAAAAGCACAAATATCAGGGCTTTTATGCAAAACTTTCCCCAAAAAAAAACCAAGTTACAGGCCAAGCAATTCTCGAGCGTTCCTTCTGGTGGCCTGGCCTGTTGGAGAAATTTCGATATTTGACACTGAATACGTGCGTCTCTCAATTTTTAACCCCTAATTCACACGCCTTTAGAAATTTAATCATGTCACTGTGAATTCTTTTGATTCAAGGGATTCTCCTCATTTTCTCTCCTTTTCTATTTTCTTTAATGTATTAAGCAATCTGAATTAACTAAAATGCCCTTGCAGTGTCTCGCAACGAAATTTCTCCCTGTCCTGGTCGACCGAGACCGAAATATCCTGGTCGCCGCCCGGCGCCGAGTGGACGGCTTCTAAATTCACCTGTGTTGCCACCGGCGCCTAATGGAAATGTTAGCTCAACCAAGGCTGATGACGTGCAGGTAGCAAGCAGTCGATATTGTGTTCTCTATCCAAAGTAAATAATTCTGAGCCACATATTGTTGAAGCAGACTCCATCGGTGAAGTTAACTCATTTCCAATAAATCAATGAAACAGTACACGATGGGTAACAATTAATCAACTCCTATTGTCTATGGTACCAATAATGAAATCTTGATTTCTGAATCACAAAGTTAACTATCCTCGAAATTTTGATAATACTTATGCATATGCATAACGTCAGCTGAAATCTTGTATTTTGGCATTGGCATGACACTAGCAAAGCAGAAGCCAGGATATTTCGGTCTCAGTCGACCAGGACAGGGAGAAATTTCGTTGCGAGACACTGCAAGGGCATTTTAGTCAATTCAGATTGCTTAATACATTAAAGAAAATAGAAAAGGAGAGAAGATGAGGAGAATCCCTTGAATCAAAAGAATTCGCAATGACAGAGTTAAATTTTCAAAGACGTACGAATTAGGGGTTAAAAGTTGAGAGGCGGACGTATTCAGTGTCAAATATTGAAATTTCTCGGCCTGTTGGGGGCCTTCCGCCCTAAGAAACCAAATCCGCGTTTGTTCTTCCACACCACCGTGTGAGAGGAACTCGCCGCGCAATAGCCTCGCATCCTCCTTCCCTAATCCCCCACTCCTCTCTCGCCGCTGCCCGGCGTCCTCGCTCCCGACTCCCTTTCTGAATCTACAGCAGATCGCCTCAGGTAGAATTCATATTCCGCCGTGCAATCCCTTGTGTAGTTTCCTTTCAGCGATTTATGAATTCTTGGTGCCTCCAAGCTCGCCTCTTCTTGCTTCTTTCTTGGCATGTGCCTTTACGTTTTCTGAATTTTGCATCTGTTATCCTGCACGAGGTATGGGTTCTTGGCCCCCCCCCCCCCCCCCCCCCCGCGCGCGTTTGTGAAGTAGTATTGGTAGTCTGGGGATTTGGCACGGGTATTATTAGGTTTATTCAATCTTTTGCAAATCACGATTTTTTACGTCTTTTTAGGTAGCTTTGGATGGTTTACTATGCATAATTTAGGTTTAACATCAACCCACAATTTCTTTTGTTTATATTTGCTATGCAAAGATTAGAATATAAATTTCACCACACAAGTATTCAATTTGGGAAACTTTTGTTGGTAAATTCTCTTAGTGATGAACCTCCCCGTGGGTTCTGTGCTCAGGTGTAATTTATGATAGTTTAATGTGGAAATCCATGTGGAACACCTCCAGGGATAGGGCAATGTTAGTCTGCAAAAACTTATTCAATTGCTTATAATCTTCTATGGAATAGTTCAATTGATATATAGCATGATAATAGACAGTTTAGTGTATACTAGGGAGTTTACTGTATACTAAGTACTAGGCTTGATATATGACGGCATACTCTATAAGAATGTAGGTTGAGAAGTGAGAAGCTTGATCGAATTAGTGTGCTGCAGCTGTTCCTAGGAAGTCGTCTGGAACATAATGTTTTTTATTCAGGTTTGCTGGTTGTTTGATGGCAGTTACTGATATTGCATATAGAAGTAGAGATTACACAATATAGGAATAATAGGAAGAAAGGCAAAGCATCTTGTTGGAATACTAATAAAAGTTACATTTTTTTTCTGCTTATGTACGATCTAGCAAAAGAGGTAAAAAAACAACTTGCTAGAATTATCACTCATACCGCTGTCTAAGCATGATGACAAAAGAGCAGTTTGCTATTGCTGCATTTCTAGTAAATCAACATCAATAAAGGTGAAGAGATTAACTGAATCTGTGCTAGTAGCTTACTTCCTGACTCCCAATGAGTGTAATTCCTTGTACTTTTGGAATTCTTTTCTTGCCAACTTACAATGCTAGCCACAGAGGATGTTATTTCTTGGTACCACCATTAAACAAACAAGTCATGGGTAGAAGGGATAATTGTAGTGAGCGCTTTGAATTGATAATATGGCAGTATGGCACATATATCAGATGATCTGTAAAATTTCTCTACTACCTTTAGAAATTCTCTCATTTATACTACACTGTAGAATGACTCTGATGCCATTTTGAGCTATCTTGTGATGTATGTTGTTCAAAATTGTGCAGGAATCAGTTGAATGATATGCCTAGTGATTAAGCAAATGAACTTACCACCCTAGTACTAGTAGTATTCTGAATAACCTCTATTTCCTCCTGTCATGTACTAGTACTAGTTGTTGCTGAGAGTATATGTCTTAGATTCTCTTTGTATAGGGTGTTTTGTGCATATTCTGTACATGTGTATATGTTGGCCTTTGGCCCCATGGAATAGATGTGGGGTGGGTTCTTTTAGGCTTATGGCTTGGCTTTTTATGATAACTAGCTTTCAAATGGAGTGTCTTTTCAAGGCGGGGTCTATAAGTCGACTGTAGTAAGCAATGTCCGGATTTTGTCTATATCTGGCAAAATCGCATGCGAGTATCTCTCTCCGTACGCTCTCTCGCGAACAGACAGAATTCAAAATTTTAAGCTAAAATCGTAAGCCACAGCCCAAAAGAACCCACCCGTGTTCCATTCCAACAGTTGTATTGTATGTTACGTTATGCTAATGTTATGTTCAGGATTTATTTCAGTCAATTTTCTGTGACCACCGCATACATTAATCTCTATCTATCGTTTTGGCCTAGCAATTTTTTTTTTTACTTTGCTTCTTCATTGCAGCCATGTATGATGGCCACAGAAATGCTCCTGGAATGCAGATGCCCCCAACAGGGCAAATGCCCTCCACAAATCCTCAGCCTGGAGAATTTGGCAATCCATTTTATGGGCCAAGCTCAGGTCTAATTAGGACTGGGTTAGGAGCATATGGGGAGAAGTTCCTGGGTTCCAGTTCAGAATTCATGCAAAGCAATGTAAGAAGCCTTCGAACAACCTTGATCCCTGGTGTCCTAATTACTCATGTACTATCACCTTGATCCCTGGTGTCCTAATTACTCACGTACTATCTCTAAATTATGGATTGTAATCTTGCAGATCAATAGATACTTCTCCAACCCACAATACTACTTCCATGTGAATGATCAATATGTCAGGAACAAGCTGAAAGTCATACTGCTTCCATTCCTTCACAGGGTATAACTGTCTTTCCTAGCAACATTGCATATAAATCCAGTTCTTCTATCTGGTGTACTGAAATAAACTAGTATTTGCAATGACTTTTCAGGGGCACTGGACTCGGATAAGTGAGCCTGTGGGTGGCCGTTTGTCCTACAAACCTCCAATATATGACATAAATGCTCCAGATCTGTACATCCCTTTCATGGCATTTGGTAGCTTCATTGTTCTTGCAGGCTTTACATTAGGCTTCATGGGAAAGTGAGTTTTTGATTATTGTTCTTTGGCTGCAACACAGTAACACTTCAAACCCAATGTTCCAAATGTACTTGATGCTCATGCAGGTTTACTCCAGAAGCTATAAATCTGCAGTTTACAAGAGGACTCATCGGGTGGGCCTTACAGATTGTGATCCTTAAAGGGCTGCTCTACTCAATGGGTGGAGGCGAGGTGCCACTGCTTGACCTGGTAGCTTATGGTGGATATTTATTTGCTGGGCTTTCCCTTGCTGTTGTTGCAAGGCTTCTATGGGCTTACTCATATTACGTTATGATGTCATGGATGAGCCTGTGCATGGGGGTGTTCTTGGTGAGGACGATGAAGAGGGTGCTCTTCACCGAGATGAGGAGCAGCGAGAGGCACTCGACACGGCAGCACTATTTCCTGCTCTTCATGGCAATTGCACAGTTCCCCTTGTTCTTCTGGCTTGGCAACATAGGTGCATGAGATAGTTTTCTGGTTGTAGTCTGACAATATAAAAGTTAACTGTGATGTTTAGGTGCATTGTATAATAGGTGCATGAGATAGTTTCATGGCTGTAGTCTGTCAATATAAAAGTTACCTGTGATGTTTAGGTGCATTGTATAGTAATCCAAAGAATGATGTTAAATTCTCAATAGCCTTGTGCCGTCTGAGGCTCTGAGCATCACATGTTTCTTGACAGGGCTTGAGATGTAATTATGTAAAGTTGATGAATTTTTGCTAGTTGCTCTTCTTGCTAGACTTGCGTAAGATGTTTGTTGGATTAGCGTCAAATGTATACAAATTTTTATTTTAAGAGTGACGTCGTGAATTTTGCTATGATTTGCCTGATTTTATCATAGTGTAGGCCCGAGATGCGATTTTGTTAAGTTAATGAATTTATCCTTTACAGTGCCGCCTGTTTCAGTGGCTGTAGGCTGTCATGTACAGCCATTCTTCTGTTCAGCTGCTGTTGTGTTGCCGTGCTTTGGTAAATCAATGATATCGTGATAGATATATGTTGGTAACAACAGGTACAACTCTTTATTGTATTTCTTTTCTGACGCTAACATATACAACAGATACCGAGTGTTGGCCAACATTTTATGTTATTGAGGTAGTATTAAGCACTAACATAATTAACAAGTGTTAAAAGAGTAATTATGCAGCAAAATACAACTCTAAACACATTCTCTGAAATGCATACCAACCATAACGCTTACAACAAAACCATGATTGCCGAGTAACATCTCAATTTTCGAGGGATAAAAACAGAAGTAAAACCAGTGCTTCGGAGGGGCCATAAGCCAAACGGACTCAAAGGTTATGCAGAGAGTTGTAAATATGCATATTACTGGAAAGGTAGTTGGAACTTGAAAGTATGTACCATATCAAGAGTACGAAGGTATGATGATGTGAATAGCGGAAGAAACTTTGGCATCTCAGAAATCGGCAAGGCACTCAACCTAGGTTACAAGCAAATCCCTGTAAAACTTCATATTATTACACTAGATATACTCCTTTTCGTCATTGTCACAGTCATATGGCCACAACAATCTACTACAACTTCAGGGTGATTTGTGAAGACTCGTCAGAGGTTGTATCAATGAAGACGACCACAAACACACCCACCACCAGCAGCCCAGTTGATCATCCCCTGCCAGAACAAAGCCTTTTAATTAGACAAAGATAGAAAATACAGGGCAAAAAAGGAGTGGAAAAGTCGTACAATGAAGGGTAACGCTGGTCACATTTTAGAGGGGAAACAAAGAAATGCTGCTCCTAACATCAGTAAAAATCAGCATCAAGTACATTGGGTACTTCGAAGGAAACATCTCTTGAAGCACATTTCATACTCCCATGCAACTTGAGGGATCATTGGTTTCAATAATCATTTTTCTTTTAATCAAGTTCATAGTAGCAGAACAGGACTAATATATCATGTACACCATAAAAAATGATGTCTTAGGCTTCCTTACACATACCATAATGACATATGTACTTGCAATTTATTGGATAAAGTGTGTCAGAAAAGAAATACAATAATGATTTGGCAGGATAGTGGCGATGGCGGCGGTTCTTGACCGAAAGCAGGAAAGACTATGGCGGCGGCGTGCTCCTGTGGACCAAACCCAAATTGGTTGAAGGGGAATGAAGAGGATGCTTGGGAACATGATACGACGCAGATGGTTTTGGGAGTATCTCACCGAGTTGGCCGGAATGGCGAGGTGGACGGCGACGTTGTGCACCGCGATGCAGCGGCAACGAACGGCATGGGTGCTGACAGGCGAAGTGACACGATGAGAGATGGGCAGCAGTGCCAGTTGAGGTCTGGCCCAGCCCTTGTCAGTGTCGAACTTGGAGATGAGGGGGAGGAGAGGGAGAGATGACAGAGGGAAGAGAGAGAGCGAGATGAGTGAGAAAAGGAGGAAGAAGAAAGGAGATGAGAGATGACATGAGGTTCCATTAATGTTTTTTTGGTTTTATTTGCTGAGTGGCTGTCATGTCATAGAAAACGAGCTTACGTGTCAAAAGCCCTAACATGGTTCATAAGTTCGAGGTTCCGATTCAAACGGTTCCGGAGTTCCAAGATTGAAAATTGAACTAAGGCCAAAGTTAGGGTTGAAAATTGGACTTTTTCCATAAGTAAATAAAACTTTTTAAAAGTAGAAACAATACCTCATCATATATAATAAGTTTATTCCGAATTTAGCAAAATCAGTGATTAGTATGAATATTTAGTAATCATTATTTCATATTGAAATCGAAGTGATATCTGAATCCAATCCAACTTTCCTCTAAAAAATGGACGCATATTTGCTATTACCACTATCCAATATGAATACGATCTGTTCACATTCCTAATCAGTAATAAGAACAAGTACAGCTATACAAATGCTGATACATACTGCCTTCTAAGTCCTAGCTAGTAGTATAACAGAAACTTACAAAGATGAATGGATGATAAAACAATGTGCATGTGCTGTTTGAACTAGGGGGAGGTACAGTGTCATGACAACGCATTGAACTGCTCAAGAGGCTCGATCAGAGTCTTCAAGCCCATAATCGACTAAGGAAAAGAGCTGCTTACTGCACAAAATGGATTTTGCTAGCAGCCTAGTACTGCTTGAAATAACATTATGTGGCAAAGAAAATCCTAGGCCAAACTGCACACATGCTGGGAAGAGACCACAGGTGCTGGTGTGCATGCACTAAGCCACTAACATGCAAATTAATGAACATACTTAACTATTGTACGCTACAAAAAAGGGAATAAGCTAACCTGCATATTCTTTATGAAACATGAAATAGTATATTGATTTCAAACATATGAAACAATGCATTATATTTAAAAAGCGTCAAGAGCTTAATGTACCTCACTGCTGAGCCAGAACGCCATTTAAGTTGGTTAAGGTGCAACTTGTCTCTGTGCCAGCGTCCCAAAATTACAAGCCCAACCAGGGCAGCTGCAACCACCACAGACCAGAGAGCATTTGTTTCCTTAGCTTGGTGATACAAGCATGACATATGCTTCTTCAACCAGCATTTACAGGGGACACCAGAATCACAGTTCTTGCTGTCTGCAGATTCTGAAGGCAGATCAAATTTGTCATGAGAATCATCACCACCATCATTGTCATCATTATGAACAACAAAACCATGCCCATCATCTTCAGCATGAAATGAACCAGACTCAGATACATCATCCCTCATCTCTACATCATCAACTGAGAAGGTTTTTCCTTCATCATAGAATTTAATTCTGTCTGACCCATCATCATACTTTTCACCCACATTCTTCAAACTCTCATCTTCCACGCTGGTACTTGCTTCCTGCACATTCTTTTCTGGCTGGATCTCATCAAAACTAGTTTCTATTGGCAGATTCTCATGCTCACTTGGGGGAAACACAAAATGGTCAGACATGAGCAATGCATTTGATGAACCTCGCTCGTCCTTACTTGCGTCAAGGCCTTTGCTCTCTGTTGTAGGTTTGCCTGCTGTTCCACCGGGCCCTGGCGCTGCTGCATAGGCAGATGCTGTGAGAGTCACCACTTCCCAATCCGCCCCTCGGGAGGTGGTTCCCTCTACCACCTCTTTCTCATTATCAGCCATATCCACAAATCTCATTTAAAAAAGACAAACAATATCAGCATATCAGGCTTGCAGACAAGTAATGCTATATTGCTATTACATAAACACCAGATAATCAACACATAATAGTATAATACAGCGAGTACAGTTAATCAAGCCTTGCCCAATGAAGACAGAAACTAGAATTCATTCATTCAGTCATTTATCAAGAACAGAACGGTAGTATGGTAAAGAAAAAGCAGGAAGAATTGTCATGCTCCTGTACCAACTGAAGTGATTGAATTAGCTCTGGACCACAAATACAAACTTGAGAGACGCAATGGCTAGAGCCATTATTAACCTTATCAGCACATACATCCCCATCCAGCCATTTACATCACCCAACAACAAAACCAAGAACGGTGTACTCATGGCTAATCTCGTTTGTAAGATCCCCAAGATCAGGAGCGGGTGCACCTAAGGCCTACGGATCTTGCGCGTGCCTAAGAAAAAGAACCGAGCCATATGGATGGACGGATTACACTACCAACAGAAAACAAATCCACGATTAAATATTCCAGTAATGGGCGCGTTTACACAGAAAGAAAGAAATGGATCGGACGGAATATCGCAAAAAGATTTTGATCTGGATTCGGCTGCTCACAGCCGTCACAACAAAGAAAACCACAGGCTAGGGCAAAGTGGAACCAATCCAAGCTAGGGCATACCAACAGAGACGGATCTCCACCCCAGTCCAGTCAAGTTCGGGGGAGGAAGAGGAGGAGAGTTTGGAGGTGGCGTGTGCTTCAGTGGAAGGGAGGAGAGGATCAGATCAAATCACCATTGGTAGAGGAGACTAAAGAAGAGATGGGTAGGGAAGCCACGGTACATCACACTGACAACAGGGACCAGCAGTCCATGGACTCGGCTCACACGTTTCTCGTCAGGTTGAGCCAACGCGCGCAACGCACGATGCGCGTACCCTACCCCACGTTGTCGTGCGTTAACCCTTCTTCTTCGGCGCGAGGTAAAAACTGATCCGAATTATCTGTATTATTTAATTACTGTATTTAATAAGATATAAATATAATATAGATTTTTATATCTAATTAATTATTTCTATACTATTTATATTCGTATTCGAATTTATATAAAAATATGGATAATAATATGGTATGGATTTTTACCATCCAAAATTTTATTTTATCTGGGCTATTCATATCCGTATTCGACGAAATAATATGCATATTTTATTACAATACGACTAATTAGTTGGATAAGTTTTTTAATTGAATGTGAATTCGTGTTTCTTTAGGTGAAGTAAATGAATTAGAATAATTAAGCATAATTGTACAAGGGTAGAACATCATCAATGCTTTAGGCCATGTTATTTTTAGCTTCTAAAATCTGTTTGTCTGATCTAATATTTAGGCCATGTTATTTTCAGCTTCTAAATATTAGATTTTAGAAGCTTGGTGTAGTCTGATCTAATATTTAGGCCATGTTATTTTCAGCTTCTAAAATCTGTTTGTCGGCTTTTCTACAGTAACTAGCTTTTAAACGGAGTATTTCTTTAAAATATGGTCTACTAGTTAATTGTAGAACATAATGTACCCATTTCATTTATATCTGCAAAAAACGTATGTGAGTTTCTGTTACTCTATAATCTCTCATACAAACAGCCCAAAAGTCACAAGCTGCAACCAAAAGCTATAAACTGCAGCAAAAAAGAACAGGCCCTTAATATTTCAGCTTTAGCTTATGGCTTGTGTCTTCTAGCTCACTATTCCTCGATTTTGTTTTGTTTTTTTTCTGTTTTTTTGGCTTGTTAGGCTTTTTGTCTTTTACTTTTTTTTCCTATATTCTTCTGCATTGTTCTTGATAAGTTAACCTATTTTTTCTATTTTTAGTTTTTTAAAATTTAATTACGTCAAATAAGCTGCTATCAATTACAGTATAAAATAAATTAACTACAGTACAATTTTAAATATAAACTAGTTTATTTCAGTCAAACTGAGCGTCCTTCGACCGTCCAAGCTACCAGCCCAGGCCCTACTAGATGGTCTAGTACTCTAGTCCGACCTAAGGTAACAGAGTTGGGCCAACACATGTTCATTTGACAGGCCCAAAATTTCAGAATCGCATCATATGCACAGTGGAATGGATTTGTCAAGGCATAGCACCGAATAAAGTACTATAGCAAAACATTGCGCCAAATTTACTGTACGAATATATCGTAGAGAGTACTAAGATCCAATGATACGGGGTCGCCCGATCTTCTCGACGTAGGATCTGGATACTCACGATGATTCGACGAACCGTAGTGATCTTCCGTTGCCAATGCAAGAGTTAGTACTCTATAATTCGCCCAATCACACGTGTTGAACTTCACGACCACCGATGAAGTTCTATCGTGCTCCCAATTCCCAGCGGAAAGGTTGAACGATCTTGATTTCAACGAACTCCCAATTCTCTCAAGTTGGTTCGGCCAACAGAAAGAACAAGAGTATAATCTATTATCAAAAGTGGTTCCCTTTACAATGGGGGTCTACCCCTCAATATATAGTCTCAGCCTAAGAGCTATTCAACACTAAATTTTCCATATGACTATTCATGTGCGAGCACTGTAGCACGGCACTGTTCACAGATTGGTACTGTAGCGCGGCACTGTTCATGGGCCTGGTACTGTAGCGCAGCACTGTTCATGGGCCTGGTACTGTAGCGCAGCCTAATGCTGTTCATGCGTGGCACTATTCATGGGCCGATCACTGTTCATGCCGTGGATTTGTGCTTCCCTGGATGACGGCCACATATCCTTGATCTCTGTCCATCGTTGACTCTTCAAACCTTTGGCATTACTAGCGATGTCCTCATCAGTGAGCCTCTCCTCCATCGTGGGTCCAAACGCTTCACAATATTGAAACCTGAGAATGCATAAAACATTTGTATGAGGTAGTATACCATTCTCATCTAAATCACTAGGGAATTCTCTAAGAAACAAAAGCACCTGTTGTTGTAGTAGTTTAGCTCTTGCTCTTGTCATAGGTCCTATAGAAGCCTCATGACTAGCTTCTTGATGCACACTTGAAGTAGAGATGTCCTCATCATCCTCCCCCTCTTGATAAGAAGTCGACCTCGACTCTGTACAATCTTATCCAAAGAAGGGTGATAAATCAGCAACATTAAATGTAGAGCTTACCCCATAGTCATCACCGGGAGGCTCAATCTTGTATGCATTGTCATTGATCTTGGCAAGAACTTTAAAAGGTCCATCACCACAGGGCATCAACTTAGATATACGCTTCTCCGGAAAGCGATCTTTGCGAAGGTGTACCCACACTAAATCACCTGGTTCAAAAAGCATTTTCTTTCTAGACTTGTTAGCTTTAGAAGCATAAGCACGTACCTTCTTTTCAATTACCTCTTTGGTTGTGGCATGGAGCTTTTTTACAAAATCAGCACGTTTAGAAGCCTCCATATTAGTGTGTTCTTGTAGTGCGAGTGGAAGCAAATCAAGTGGCGTGATTGGTTTGAAACCATACACCACCTCGAATGGACACAATTGAGTTGTAGAATGTACCGCCCTGTTATATGCAAATTCCACATGCGGTAGGCAATCTTCCCACTCTTTCAAGTTCTTCTTTATCATGGTACGTAGCAATGTTGAAAGTGTGCGGTTCACCACCTCCGTTTGCCCATCTGTTTGTGGGTGACAAGTCGTTGAAAACAACAACTTTGTCCCAAGCTTGGCCCACAAAGTCTTCCAAAAGTAGCTCATGAATTTAACGTCACGATCGAAAACAATGGTTCTTGGCATTCCATGCAATCTCACAATCTCCCTGAAAAACAAGTCAGCTACATGCGACGCATCGTCACTCTTATGACAGGGAATAAAATGTGCCATTTTAGAGAACCTATCCACAACAACAAAGACTGAATCCCTTCCCCTCTTGGTCCTAGGCAGTCCTAACACAAAAGCCATGCTAATATCTTTCCAAGGAGCACTAGGAACAGGAAGTGAAGTATACAAACCATGTGGATTGAGTTTTGACTTCGCCTTATGGCATGTGATGCATCTTTGAACAAACCTCTCGACGTCTCGCCTCATCTTTGGCCAATAGAAGTGATCAGCCAACATCATGTAAGTCTTCTCCCACCCAAAATGCCCCATCAATCCTCCTGCATGAGATTCCTGCAACAATAACAAACGCACAGAGGAATCCGGAACACAGAGCTTATTCATGCGAAAGAGAAAACCATCATGAATGTGAAACTTATCCCACCCTTTCCCATCTTTGCAATTAGAATATGGTGCTGCAAATTCATGATCGGAAGCATATAAATCTTTGAAACTTTCCAACCCTGGTACCTTTACCTCCAACTATGTTAAAAGCACATGTTTTCTGGACAATGCATCAGCTACCACATTCTCTTTGCCTTTCTTATATTTGACAATGTATGGAAAGGTCTCAATGAATTCTACCCACTTAGCATGTCTACGATTCAATTTTGCTTGGCCCTTTAAGTATTTCAAAGATTCACGATCAGAATGTATTATGAATTCCTTAGGCCAAAGATAATGTTGCCAAGTTTCCAACACACGCACAAGAGCATAGAGTTCTTTATCATAAACAGGATAATTCAATTGTGCACCATGAAATTTCTCACTGAAATATGCAACAGGTTTTCTTTCTTGCATCAAAACACCACCCACACCTATTCCACTAGCATCACATTCAATCTCAAAAGTTTTTGTGAAATCAGGTAAAGCAAGCAATGATGCTTCAGTCAAACATTTCCTCAATTCAGCAAAAGCTTTGTCTTGTTTTTCTCCCCACTCAAAAATCACTCCCTTTTTAGTTAATTCATTTAATGTGGCAGCAATGGTGCTAAAATCTTTCACAAATCGCCGATAGAAACTAGCAAGCCCATGGAAGCTACGAATTTGACTAACATTCACAGGAATTGGCCAATTTCTAATAGCTTCAATTTTAGATTCATCCACTTCAATGCCATGAGCTGAAACAACATAGCCTAGAAACACAACCTTACTAGTGCAAAAAGTACACTTCTCAAGATTGGCATACAAGCATTCTTTCCTAAGCACTTCTAGCACTTATTTGATGTGTTCAACATGATTATCCAAACATCGGCTATATATCAGAATATCATCAAAGTAAACTACCACAAATTTTCCAATGAAATGTCTTAAAACATGGTTCATTAAGCGCATGAATGTACTAGGAGCATTGGACAATCCAAAAGGCATCACTAACCATTCATACAAGCCAAATTTTGTTTTAAAAGCAGTTTTCCATTCATCACCATGTTTCATTCTTATTTGATGGTAGCCACTTCGCAAGTCAATCTTAGAAAAGATAGTAGAACTACTTAACTCATCAAGCATATCATCTAACCTAGGAATAGGATGACGATAGCGAACAGTTATGTTGTTAATAGCTCTACAGTCTATGCACATTCTCCAAGTACCATCTTTCTTAGGAACAAGAATAACAGGAACGGCACAAGGACTAAGACTCTCGCGTATGTACCCTTTGTCCAAAAGTGCTTGCACTTGGCGCTGAATCTCCTTTGTTTCTTCTGGATTTGTACGGTACAGCGGCCGGTTGGGAAGAGGGGCTCCCGGGACTAAGTCAATTTGATGCTCAATACCTCGAATAGGTGGTAGACCAGCGGGCACCTCCTCCAGAAACACGTCGTCAAAAGCCTGCAAAACTTAGAAACAGCACTAGTAAGAGATGTTAAATCGTCAGTAGAAAGCAATGCATCCTTGTACATCAATACAAGGTGCATCAAGGCGGGATCATCTTTCATCTCTCTTAGATCAGATTTGGTGGCTATCATGACTAAGTTTTTCTCTCCCTCACTCTTGCTTTTACCTCTCGGGTTTGGTTTGTGGCTCTCGCTCACCTTTTGTGGAATCACACTCTTTTGTTCTCTCCCTTTCTCACTCTCAACTTGCACTTCAATTTTTTGTACATTATCATTTACAATTTGAGAAGGAGTCAACGGTCGCAGCACCACTTGTTTGTTGTTCCACCAAAACTTATATTGATTAGTTCTTCCATCATGAAGCACAGCACGATCATATTGCCATGGCCTTCCTAGCAGCAAGTGACATACATCCATAGGCACCACATCACACTCCCCCGTATCACGATAAGTGCCAATTTCAAATTCAATATCCATGGTGTATCCCACACTCAATGAACCTCTCTCATGCAGTCACTGGATCTGATATGGATGTGGATGTTTCTTGTATTTCAAACCAAGCTTATTGCAAAGCTCCTTGCTAGCCAAGTTGTGACAACTCCCACCATCAATGATTACCTTACAAAATTTGCCATCCTTGCTAAATTGAGCTCTTGTATGGAATAAATTGCAGCGCTGTTCATGGGAAGGTTTTGCTTGCACACTCAACACTATCGGTGCACACACAAGTATAGGACCAACACCGGGATCACAATACTCTATGTCTTGCTCCTCCTCATGTGCATCATCATATGTCCCAAATCAGCATGGTGATCATTCTCTTCTTCACTTGCAGAATCATATTTCCCATTCTCTAATATCAACATCGTCTTATTATTTGGGCAATCCTTTTGCATATGACCACGACCAAGGCACTTGAAGCATTGTATGCCGCTACTCTTCGCTGTAGAACCCACAGAAGTAGCACCACTAGCTGCTGGATTTGATGGCTTCCTTGCACTTGGAGTGGCTTCTTCCTTCTTGCTAGATGATGGGCGAAAACTTGAACCACCACTTGGAGCTGTTCTTTGGCTCATTTGTGATTTGGAACCATATCTCCCTCCACTGGACGGTGTACGCCCAGCAAAGGACGCTGATCTTGCAAACTTAGCATCCTCTTGCAATTGTCGTTCTGCCTTTGTAGCTTGATGCACTAACTCATAAAGATTGTTATAAGACTGAAAATTGATAATTCTTTTGACTTGATGGTTGAAACCTGAGAGAAAGCGTGCCATGGTTTGCTCTTCTTGTTCTTGAACCTTGGCTCGAATCATGGCTAGTTTCATCTCCTTGTAGTACTCCTCCACAGAATGTGCTCCCTATTTCATATTCTGCAATTTATCAAATAAATCACGCTTGTAATGACGAGGAACAAAACGGGCTCTCATTTCCCGCTTCATCTCTTGCCATGTTGCAACAGGGTTTTCTTCATTCTCAACTCTTTGAGTAATGACGTGTTTCCACCAATCCAAAGCATAACCTTCAAACTCAAGTG
The DNA here is from genome assembly GCA_017311315.1 of Dendrocalamus latiflorus. NCBI lineage: Eukaryota > Viridiplantae > Streptophyta > Magnoliopsida > Poales > Poaceae > Dendrocalamus > Dendrocalamus latiflorus. Next base: position 33,957,423 of record CM029655.1, on the reverse strand, counting down.
ATGCCAACTGTATCTTTCTCTCATCCGTATAGTGATGCATACGGAATATTTTGTCAACCTTCAATTCCCAAGTGAGATACTCCTCGGGATCTGTCCCACCTGCAAACTTGGGCATGGAAAACTTGAGCTTGCCCAATCCATCATTTTCATTGCGTAGACGACGATAATGGTCATTGTAATGCAAAGCAAAATCACCATCCTCTTCCATCGCATGAGCAACACCACCACGCTCACCACGGCCTCCACCTAGACCCTGGCCACGCCCTCCATGGGCTCCTCCTCGTCCTCCTAGCTGTGGTGGACGCACCACGTTTGCCGCCACTCGGTGTTGCGGTGCAGGAGGTACATGTGCAGCAGCTTCTCCTCCTTGAACACTTGCTTCATCGCCACCATTGCGAGTTTGTATGAGCCTAGTGAGGGCTCCAATGTCCTCCCGCAATTGGCGCACATTTTCATCAGCTTGTATCTCCATATTTTGCATATCCCTTGCAATTTGATCAGCAAAAGCATCATGTTTCTCATGGAGTTGATCGAGCCCTTGGTGTAGCTCACGTTGAAAGTGTTCGCGGAGTGCCCCAAATTGATGTTGCTTGATGAATGCCTGAGTTTCATTTGTCCCACCACTCTCATCATGGTGTTCTCCACCTGACATGGTTAGTTATGCAAGAAACAAGTAGGTGTATAATAATGGAAATCACTCAATCTCACTATGTTCTCGCTCCAAGTAAAGTTCTTACCCTTTCGAAGTGAATTAATGCCAATAAACTTACACCTGGTAGAAGTGACAACAGCAACGTGATGATTAAGCGAATTCAAGAGTGTTCACTACTTGCACAACAACGGTTATATGGTGGAGCTTGGTATGACAGTGTTTGTCCTACTCAATCTGAATTTGCACGATGTTGTAAGATTAAGTAATAATCCAAGCTAGAAACTTTGCCTAAGTGCTGATCCAAAAAGGTTTAAGTGAAGTATATGAACGCACACGCAAAGATCAATGTGACTTGATGCAAACAATGGAATGAGCTAGTTGGAAGCAATCTGAAACTAATGATGAAATAGCTCTTTTGCACCAAGTACTAGGAGAGACGCTAGTCAATTGCAAAAACAAGAATTGAGGGCACAATATTGCTCAAAGAAATTAAATACACAAGCTGAAATTATATAGTAGAATTAGCTAACCCCAATTTGGCCAACACTCTTTTTTTTTCTTTTTTTTGAGGCTCTTCTTCTTTCTTTCTTTTTTGTACTTGTGGTTGACACTAATGTTTAGCGTTTCTTTGCACAATTACTGGAAATTTTAGCAAATATAGATTAATGCCAAGAGCAGCCCTTAATGCAATTATCAAAGACTAGTCTCAAAGATGAACGGATTTTTGGTACTACCGCAGTACTGTTCACGGCACTGTAGCAGTACTGTTCACGCACTGTAGCGATCGGATTTATTTTTTAGGCGAAACAAAGGAAATAACACAAAGATCAAGCGACGCAAAGGAACACGACGATCAGCACCTAAACAAAAAATTCTAATGGACTAAAACCTAATAAAACTCACGCGAAATAACAGATTAATCTAAAGGTTCGGATTTTTTTGTGGCAATTTTCGGTTTCAATGGACTATAGGAATAGAAGTAAATCAATCTAAAAGCAAGGGTAAATAATCCTACCGAGTAAACCGCGCTTTGATACCAAGATGATACGGTGTCGCCCGATCTTCTCGACGTAGCATCTGGATACTCACGATGATTCGACGAACCGTAGTGATCTCCCGTTGCCAATGCAAGAGTTAGCACTCTATAATTCGCCCAATCACACGTGTTGAACTTCACGACCACCAATGAAGTTCTATCGCGCTCCCAATTCCCAGCGGAAAGGTTGAACGATCTTGATTTCAACGAACTCCCAATTCTCTCAAGTTGGTTCGGCCAACAGAAAGAATAAGAGTATAATCTATTATCAAAAGTGGTTCCCTTTACAATGGGGGTCTACCCCTCAATATATAGTCTCAGCCTAAGAGTTATTCAACACTAAATTTTCCATGTGGTACTATTCATGCACGAGCACTGTAGCACGACACTGTTCACGACCTGGTACTGTAGCGCGGCACTGTTCATGGGCCTGGTACTGTAGCGCGACACTGTTCATGGATCGGGTACTGTAGCGAAGCCTGATGCTGTTCATGCGTGGCACTATTCATGGGCCGATCACTGTTCATGCCGTGGACTTGTGCTTCCTTGGATGACGGCCACATATCCTTGATCTCTGTCCATCGCTGACTCTTCAAACCTTTGGCATTACTAGCGATGTCCTCATCAGTGAGCCTCTCCTCCATCGTGGGTCCAAACGCTTCACAATATTCAAACCTGAGAATGCATAAAACATTTGCATGAGGTAGTATACCATTCTCATCTAAATCACTAGGGAATTCTCTAAGAAACAAAAGCACATGTTGTTGTAGTAGCTTAGCTCTTGCTCTTGTCATAGGTCCTATAGAAGCCTCATGACTAGCTTCTTGATGCACACTTGAAGTAGAGATGTCCTCATCATCCAAATTCTTCATTTTGCAAATCAGGCGACTGATACCTAAACGTTGCTCTTACCTAAATATGACTCGCAAATTTTCGTTATCTTTTGTCCAAGTTTAAATTTCTAAGAAATCGTAGACCCATGTGATGTTTCGTGTGCATGTTCGGTATATAATCCTAATGAATCCTACTTTAATACCAGCTTTCTTTATAAACAGTCTTTTAAATATAGATAGGAGTGAACAAGAGGTATGTATGAAGAGGTGGCCAAATGGACCGTGCTCGTCGTGCCAATCCACAGCCTGTTTTTGTAGGCGTGTGTTAGTGATATACCCTAAAGGCAATAATAGAGATGATTATATCACTTCTATGTTTATGGTCTTTTGAATAATATGTTATTTTGTTCCTTGAATAAATGTCGTTCATATTGATCAACAAGTATGTGACTTGTTCGTGGAACTCTTTATTCATATTTTGATGTTATTCTAAATCATTCTTGATCTTATGTTATTATGTGGACAATTATGATTTACAGACCAACATATATATTAATTGATGTTCATATTTCACGAATCATGGATATGAATTATCAAATCAATAATGTGGACACATGTTAGAGAACAAGGTGTTAGATTGACCTACCATGAGACACTACGAGAATTGTTATATTCTTAAATGTCATCAATTGGTCTTATACATAATGTATGTAGGATCCTTTGGCCGGAGATCATCACAGTTTTATACATGTATAATAGTTTACTTAGGGATTGCCAAATACTACTCAGTAACTAGGTGGTCATGAAGGTAGCTTTTGGGTTTACTATAAAACATATGGAGAAATGTGAGTAATCAAGATGAAATTTGCCCCTCCTATATAACGGGGGAGATATCTCTGGGCCTATCGATGTAGTTGGATTAAGGAAGTGTATGGCCATACCGAATGTGGTTGAGGAGTCAATCACAACTAAGTAATCTACTACATATACAAGTGAAGAATCGAGCTATGATATGATGGCAGTATGGCACACTTCTCGCCTTAAGTTCGATTTGGTATCATGAGGCAAAGGGATCGGTACATAACCACTATATAGGTTCGTCCGATATGATCTTTATATATAGGAGTCGTTATGTTCTGCTAGGGACCGCTACAAACTTATGGACCGAAAAGGAGTTTTCGGCCCATGGCCAAATATATATGAATCTATAGGGTCACATACTTAACAGATTAGAACGATAAGGGTCCGGATAATAAACTCTGGGTGCAATACGATCTTTACTTATATTGGATATCCAGTTGGAAGATATTCTCTGAGTGAGATACTATATTTATTCATATTGGATAAAGATCCAGTTTGAGGCTTTCCGAGTTGGATACAATATCTTATCGTATTGGATAAGGATCCGAGTGCATGGTACATAAAGGGAGGTGCGGGGGCTGAGGGAGGGATCCCAACACACATCCATCGATCCTAGCTGCCACCTCTCATAACCCCTACATTACGCGCTGGTGCTAGCACACCGATGCACGATGTTCTATCCCTGGATGTGTGGATCTCAACAAAGGCACTGTTATGACTACGGTGCTGATCAGGACGATCGTGAGGAGGAGACAGTTGGCCAAAATACGGTCAACTACTTATACTATAACGACATGCGATTTGTTGAACCGGCCACTTCAACTCTAGTTCCGTTGCACTACGCGTCTAGTGGTAACGATCTATGATCTCTTACTTGCATAGCTTCTTGGTTTATGTGGTAAAATTTTTAATCTATGCGAGTGTAGCCTACACGTATCCTAACAGCATGGCCTAGGCACGACACGGCCCGCAAAGCTTTCGTGCCAGGCCGGCAAGACACGAGCTGTCGGTCATGCTTGGGTCACCGCCCTTGCCCAGCATGCCAGCATGACATGGCACAAAATGTGCTACGCTCGACTGTGATAACCCTCAAATCTACTTAACCAAAATCATGCCATTAAGGAGTATTTAATTCATTAAAGTGTAATTCAAACATTAATATACAACACGAGAATTAAGATGAATAAAAAGTCATACAAAAGTCCAAATTACATCATTCTAATTACAAGAAGGAACCATACATACCATTTCACAAAGCTACAAGTTCAATATTAAAATTTATAATTTCAGAATTACAGAATAAAATCTTATAAGTAAATATTGCAAAAGTACAAAATCTGAGAATAAGATTTCACCAAAACACATTACATAGAAATATCATTTACTCTTCATGGTCAACACAAGTTGAAGACACCTGCAAAATCATTTTAACAAAAAACACCAAACATAAATCTAAAATGAATTTAATAACAAATTGCCATCAGAACCTAGTACTTCACAATATTGCACAAGGGCAATCGCTCACCGGGATGCCAGGATTGTCCGAGGCCAATTGGTACCTCTCACGTATTGTGTTTTTATCATTTAGTGGTAAAACATTCATTCTTATTTTTACCTTACCTTTTTACAATTTTGGTGAGTCATCCATTCAACACCATGCACAAAGACACGATATGAGCCACTGGTCACCATAGGGCCAGCCAAAGCTATGAGTCAAGCACACAAGAACCAGCAAGAGAGAGGAGTCAAGGCTCACTACCATAAAACAAAGCTCACTGCCAAAGGATGGTAATAGCAATTGAAGGCTGCTCTTGCAATCCTTAATTCTTAAACTATAATCATTTAGCATTAAGAAGTTGGTAAAAACAAATACTATTGCATAAAGAGTCCACACCATGATCCCTAATTAAGTAATCTTATGTTTTAATAAATTATTAACTAGTTAACCGATCAATTAATTGGCACTTAAAAACCTTAGAAAATACTAAATCAAGAACTGCTGGAAATATGAAATAATTTGATAACTAAACGTTATATACATTGCATATGGAACCCAAGCCCTAACCCTTAAAAAGTTAACACTCAACAAATAATACTCAGCTAAACTCAGACATCTGTTCTTAGGTCTAACCTAACTCATGGAACTCCCTTAATAAATATAAATCATAAAAGAAGTTATTAAACAAAATAAGTCAGGCCATGGTATTCAACAGTCAGCTATGACTAGCCATCCTTGAACCCGAAGCAGGATATTCCCGTAAATATTCTCATCGGATTTCTCTCAACCATTCATCACTTTGCTCCAACCCTATTTGACTCCGTCAATAATCTATGCCCAATCAACCTTGTCTCAAAACACCAATTAACTCATAATAAAACTAAATTGAATTTATTTGGGCCTTTTCAGTTATTTGCATTTATTTGGATTCAGTTGTTTAGCACTTAATTAGAAATTGGAGTCCTGAAAAATCAATGGATCAAACAAGACCGAGATCTAGATGAAGATGAAGACTAGGAGCTTAAGACCATCAAATGAGAAATCTTTGAGTAAGCTCAAGACCACGGTAAACCGTGCAAGGCGACTTAATATTTTAATCATGTTGAATGTACATTTTATGCAATCTATTTTAGTTCAAATTATCAAATTGCATGCCATTATTTTATATGCCAATTTATGATTGTTTTAAGATTCTAGTTACATGCCTATTATTTATTCTATGGGTATGATACCAACTACATTCTCTTGGAACTTTTGAGCTTTCGAGCCTTGTTACCCAAGCAAAATTTTAATTGTAACCTTTTAAAAATAAGTCTATAATTAAATGTCATGCTTTGTACTGTTTAGATACTCAGGGGCACCAAAATACCCCAAGCATCACTTTCAATCATGATAAACTGATTTGGGAAGTCATGGGTGAAAAATGACTGGTATGTTTGATATAGTTATTTTATACTCCCAACAACCCCCAACGTGCTTAAATATCTATGCGGATGGTATGGGGAGGCTGGTGCAGTGGTGCACAAGAGTGTGGTTAGTGTTAGAACTGCCCAGATAACCCTATGGACCAAGTCTTATCATGATCTCCTATGTAACACAAGTACAACCACAAGTCTGTAAATTACAACTTGGCTTAGTGATTTATCGCACCCTGAAACTCATCTCATTGGTGGGGGAGAGGGGTAGTGCAAGTGGCTGACTTCGTGACGGCTTGAATGGAACACTCATTGAGGGTGAAGTTTGCTGCAGCGAGCTAGTCGGTGTGGCTAGTCCAGCTGGGCTAGTCTTGAGGGTAGAACATCCCGCACAACTTATGGGACCCACCGCAAGTGGGAGAAGCTCATATGGGTGAGATGACGAAAAGGGTGAGGTATTTTGAAAAGTTACTTTGATGATTTACTCAACCGCATGACTACGGAATCATGTGGGGCAACGAGCAGATTGACTCTTGTGGGTAAAGTGTACAAACTCTACAGAGTAAAAACTAATCAAATAGCCATGCCCACAGTCAAGGGCGGACATGGAAACTTAATATAGATATAGTTCTATTTCAAAAACTTTGTGGGTAGGATTGGAAAATTGCGGGCTGCAGAAAGCCTTGATTTGTGTTGTCCTAGGTGTCGCCCTAGTGTTAAGGTAAGCGGTTATAACGCTGAAAGGTTAGTATATGGTGCGAGAGTCACGTAACAATGGATGGATCTTGTACTACCACTATTATTGCATTCGTTTACTAAAATATTATGTTCTAGTTTGAACTGTTAGGTCTCAGGGAATTTCTATGTATCATATCTTTAAAAGCGATTGTTAGCAAGTAAAACAACCCGAGCCTTTCTCTAGATAAGCCATGCATGTTATCTAATTGCATCCCGTGTATTGGCTTGCGAAGTATGACGGTTTATGCTCACTCTCGCTCACTTAATTAATCCAGAATCTGGAGTTAGATTGCTACGCGTCAACAATACACCTGGTCATGATGGTAAACAGATGAAGAGGCTATGATCTAGGTTGCGAACCCTAGTTGGCTGCCTGTGGGTGTGTCCTAAGGGTCCCACCCGTGTGTTCCGTTTTCGCTGCTGCATTTTATTGATTTTCGGCCTGATTGGCCCCTGAGTAAGTGTATTAATATATATTCGCTTTCGCATGATATGTACTTTGATTTGTATTAATATATCTGTAAGTATCATCTACTGATTCAAGGAATAGTGCAGTGGAATCACAGAGGATTCTGGATTACAAAATCTAGGTCCTACAGTATGGTATGTAACTGGGATTATAATCCCAAGGTAGCTCGAGAATCTCTAGTCCGTTTAATTACCATACAGGATCTTCCTTTAAACTTTGGTGAGTCAGAAGCATTCGAAAAGTACATTAGAACTATTCATAATCCTAGATTTTCTTTAATTTCTAGATAGAGAACGACTAGAGATTTAGTTAAATACTATAATAATGGTTATTCTAAAATAAAAGAACTCTTTGAAACCTATCCATTTTGGGTGGCCTTAACTTCGGATATATGGAGTGGTCAATCTAGGGAGGATTATTTTAGTGTAGTTGCTCATTATGTGAATGATGACTGGGTATTGGAAAAGAGAATCATAGGTTTTAAACTAATTGACGTAGCACATACGAGTGAGAATATAGCAGAATGTATTATCAAAGTCATGGAATATTTTAGCCTTGCAAACAAAATTTTTGCAATTACCTTGGACAATGCTGCAATAAACTCTACAGTAATGGATATTCTCACTCCGTTATTTAGTACATACGCCGAATCCTTCTTGCTACATCAGCAATGCGCGTGCCATATTATTAATGTTATAGTTAAATATGGTTTAAAGATGTTGGAACCATATTTTTAAGCTTTTTGTGGTACAATTTCTTTTATAAATCATTCTAACCAACGAATTGCAACATATAAAAACTTCTGCGTTACGATGGATGTATGTCCGTGAAAGTTCAGTGTGGACATGCCGGTAAGGTGGAAGTCAACTTATCTCGTGCTACAAAACATTTTTCCCTATGAGCACATTTTCTATTTTTATCCATATGCACTATCATAGACATGACAATAACACACTATTGACTGAGTAGCACTGGTATATTGCTGAGAAGTTGCTAACATTTCTAGAACTCTTTTACGATTCCATTGTTGCTTTATCTGGAGTGTACTATCCAACATTTTATTTAATTGTGTATCATATTCTTGTGATTGCGACTCACTTGAAAGCTAATGAAAATGACATAGTGTTATGAGAGGCGGTGTTTTCTATGAAAACCAAATATTTAAAATATTGGAAATAGATTTCGTATTTATATATATATATATATATTTGCATTTATTCTACATCCAAAAGCTAAAATTGCAGGATTCACTTATGTTCTTTCACTTCTAGGTGAGGCAGCATGCATAGATTATTCTAACTATTTTTTAGCTGTTCGTTCTAAATTGTCTGAAATTTATCAGAAGTACGAGTATAAGTTTCAGGGAATTCGTTTACAACGACCTCCACCAACACCCACCACAAGTAAGAAGACAAATATGTGGGGCAAAATGTTTGGTGCATCAGGATCCTCCGAAAGATTAAGCTCTACAATGTCAAGTCTTAGAGCAATCCATACCAGTGCCCATGAAGAACTAGCAGTCAATCTGGATAGCAATCCTGTGCCTCACCATGTAAAGGACTTCAACATTTTGGAATAGTGGCACGAGCACAAACTAACATATTCGGTGCTATCCATATTAGCACATGATATATTAACCGTTTCTATCTCAATGGTTTCTTCCGAGTCTACTTTCAGTCTTTCTGAAAGCATATTGGAAGAGAATAATAAGTCTCATAAGTTAGATGGTGGAAGTACTTCTCAAAGTGAAAGACTGGGAATAAGCTGATGCGCGAGCACAACATTGCGTGGAGAATACGAGATAGAACACACGTTCAACAATCTCTTTCTAGACAACAATGACACCAACGCTTCTTAGATCATTCATGTAGACATTGTACCTTTTTTGACTTTTTACATGTAATGCTGAGCTATAGACTGTACCTTTTTTTTCCTTTGCCAAGGTTTCTCAAGTTAAGTTTTTGATTGACAAAGTTTTTAACGAGGCAGCCATTTAAACATTAATAAAAAATCATTATTACATTTCTACAGTTTTTTGAGTTCTACACATTTTCAAATTATTTCATTTTTTGAATTTTTCAAATTGAAATGGGCTAGTCGTGTCTATTTGGCCCATCGGGTTTGTGCTGGCTTGGTACGATATGAATGCCCGCTGTACCGTGCTTGGGCTACCTCCTCAGCCCACGGGCCAGTATAACTTGGCCCAATTTAATAGACGGGTTTCCTAATAGGCTCGTGCCGTATCGGGCCGGAGCCGTGTCGCCCATATGAACAGTCTATATGTATGACCTAATCAGGTTATTTATGCCTTGTCAATGAGGCCCACCTGGTAGTCACCTGTAGTATGCTATTAAATTTTAATTTTGTTGAACATGCTATCTAACAAATAGCTACTTGGAAGAGAGAGAAACCAAAATTTCATATACAAATAAAATTAAAAATAGAAAATGAAACAGTTGTAAGGAAGAAAAGAAAAAGGAAAAGAAAGAGGGGTTTTCATTGCGGCAGAGCACTACACGCTAACCCTGAGCCCTCGCCGCCGTCGCGGTCACCTCCTTCCTTCCCCCCTCATCCCTGCCGGCGAGCAGTAGCGACTACGGCGGCTGGTAGGCTACCACCGCCGAGTCCTGGACATGACAGGGATGCAAGCCGCAGTTTGGTCGACCGTGAAGAGCTGCTTCACCGGCGCCTTGATCGGCGTCACCATCGCCGACCGGTACGCCTCCCTCGTCACCGTGCAGGGCCCCTCCATGCACCCCACCTTTGAGCCCGAACCAGGTAACCCAACCGCACAACTCTTCCTAGGGGAGCAAGAATCGCACCTACATGTATCCAGGGTGGACTGATTCAGAGCAACAATCTTTGCTAGGTGACCGCGCGCTGGTGGAGCGGCTCTGCCTCGAACGCTACGACTTCTCCCGCGGAGACGTCGTCGTCTTCCGGTAAGGTTGCCGCCGCCGAGTTCTTGGTTGGCTGGTTACTTGGGCGTTTCTTGATTGCTGGATGGGTGGACGATGTAATTACTGGATCTTGATGTTGCTGGTTGCTTGTAGGTCGCCGACGGACCACCGGAATTTTGTGGTTAAGAGGTTGATTGCATTACCCGGCGATTGGATCCAGGTCCCAGAGGCAGCGGAGATCCGGCAGATACCTGAGGGCCACTGCTGGGTGGAAGGGGACAATGCCGGCGTCAGTTGGGACTCGAGGGGTTATGGCCCTGTAAGAGACTCTGTTACTCCCATGAATTTCCCCCTATTTCGTGTTTTATTGGTAGACACAACTGTGACATATTGCTAGGCAAAACTTCATAGATTGGTGGTGGCATTCGCATTCTTGCTGCCATTGGTGATACAAAAGAGATATCGTGTTATTGTGTTCAACCAATGCTGCTGGCACTGCTTAAATTGCCATTCGAACTACTTTGGGTCAATGTTGAGTTCAGTGGATCTGCTGGTTTACAAAAATAATAATGATTGATAACCTGGGGTGCAAAATTTTGGTAGTAAATGGGGCAGAAAACATGGTGTATTGACAACTGGTGGTGCGTGTCAGCTCTACAATCGTAGCTCATTTTCTCACCATTGATTCACTACAAGATAATATAAACTATTCCAATTACTTATCGTTTACCTGCTTGGCATGCTTAGCACCGGACATCAACAAGTCAAATCCCCCTTTGTTCCGAGTGATTATTTATCTTAAGTTCATTTTGATCTTACTTGGCATCTTATGTCACCAGAGGCATTTAACATGGAAATTGGAGTGCACCGACACGATGCTATTGCTATCTCTGTATGCATGATTGTATTCCTCTGTTTATACCATGCATTTTGCTTTAGCTCCTTTGAACAAATGCCTGATCTAGTAGAGAAATACTAAGCAGTGTAGGTGACCTCATGGCTTCTGTCATGTTTGAGCCAAGTTGGTGCTTTTATGTTAGTGTTCATCTGGTGAATACCAGCATTGATGACGTATAGACTATGTGCAGCTTGAAATTATTTAAAATCCAGAATACTGATTTTCTTTAGTACTTTTGGTCGATAAAGTACTAGCATGCTAGGGCAATTTTGAAGCACTAACGTGCAAGTGATGGTTTGAACATTGCTTATGCTATTCATCTTTTCAATGACGTTTTTCCTTATGTGTTATTATGGGATCATGTGAACCTTAAATAGGAAAATTATACCAATACCTCTTGACTTTGTTCTGTTTAACCGTTTGCTGATTTGAATATCCTTGTAACGGAGTTTACCAGAAACAAATGTTTTTGGCAACACTCAGCATATTTGATGTTAAATACTTTGTTTGCACACTACAGCAATATAAGTTTCTAGGCATTGTAGTTTTGGTAGTATGAAACATCTAAAATTTTGATATCTGCAGATTCCTCTGGGTCTGATGCACGGGAGGGTCACACACATAGTCTGGCCGCCACATAGAATTGGTCGAATCGACAGAAAGATGCCAGAAGGGAGGATTATGCAGCGGTGACCTTTTGAATCTCTTGTAAGGTTGGTTACCCTGCATTTTTTTACCTTTGTTGGGCAGGATACCACTGTGAAATAGGAATGACAGAAGCCTCAAGATGTACTGTACTGTCAAAGGCAGTGAAGTAAAGGATGTGATACTGTCATTGGGAACTTCCATCTCTGATTGTACTGAAATCAATCTCGCTGTCAGAATTCATTGCAGGGATTCTATGGTGAGAACCGAGAAGCTTTGCTTGTTGCAGGCATTTGATATGTATGTTGCAATGCTGAAATCTTACCATTCCTTAAAAATAAAAAAGGCTGACATTTTGTCTCCGGACATAATATGATTTCGGGCCTGCTTCAACTAGCTTTTGGTTTAAGCTTCTAGACGTGATTTTTGACTGAAATTACACTTAGTCTTTTAGTTTTTTCTGATGAAATAAGGCATATGTTCACAGACAATGTAAATGAATTAGGAGAAAAAGAAAAGGCAAAAATCTGAAGAAAAAAAAGCCAAAAAAGACGAAATTAGAAGTCGACATATTTCAAGTGGTTTCTGGTTTAAATAAAAAAAAAGAAGCTGAAGCCGCTTGACTATCTTTTGAGTACTGAGCTGAAAGAACTAAGTCTGTTTTACTCTAGACTATCCAAACCGGCTTTGGGTCCGTTTGTGGCAAGGGTATCCAACGTCATGGATGGCTTCCTCCCCTTAGAGCTGGCCAATGGGCCGGGTCGGCACGGCCCGGGCCCGGGCTCGGCATGGCCCGTTAAGGCCCGTGTATTAAACGGGGTGTGCCGTGCCGGCCCGCGGGCCGCGGTGGGAGCCCAGGCACGATTTTGGCTAAACGGGTCGTGCCGGCCCGCTAGCCCGTTTAGTCGGAAAAAAAAGAAAATTAAAAAAAAATTGTAGAAAATTCAGAAAAAATTCAAAAAAAATATAGAAAATTGTAGACATTGTTAATCACAAAAATAAATATTTTCAATGACATAATGAGCTTTATTAACTTATTAAATTACATGGAATGGCTGCCTCATTAAAAATTTTACCAAATAAAAACTCAATTTGAGAAAACCTTGGTAAAGAAAAAAGAGTACAGCCTATAAAGCTCATTAGTGACCACATGTGAAGAAAAATATTGAAAATCCTATTCATTGCTATCTAAATACAAATTCTCAAAAGATTCTTCTAAATCTTTATTATCTGCAGTATGTTGGAGTCTTGATTCAGCTTGTTCCCAGTCTTTGACGGTCATAAGTACTTCGACCATCTCGTTGGAGAGACTTGTTCGTCGCTCCTCGATTATTCTTCCGGAAAGACTGAATGCTGACTCCGAGGAGACTGTAGAGACAGGAACAGTCAACACATCCCGCGCTAATATGTATAGCACTGGATATGATACCTTCTGGGTTTGCCACCATGAGAGGATGTTCAACTCCTGCTCAAAGCTGACGCTATCACTGTTGAGATAGCCTGATAGGTCGCCAGTGCTTTGTCGCCTTCCTTCTCCTAACTGCTGTGTACCTGCACCTGCACAAGAACTAGACGAAGAACCAAAAATCTTGCCCCATTGCATAGCCCCCCTAGAGGTGCTAGGGACTACCGGGGGTCTTTCCAAACGCACAGATCCAAACTTATTTTCATATTTATTATATACCTCATATAATTTATCCTTAACTAATGTAAAGTATGGACAATAGTCTAAATCGGTAACCTCACTTAAAACTTGTAAAACATTTATAAATCCTTGGAGTTTGGCCCTAGGATCCAAAATAAAAGCAAATGCATATAAAATAGGAATTTCTCTCCAATATTTTAAAAACTTAGATTTCATGGCAACTATAGCATCCCGTAGTATAGGATCATTTTCAAAAGCCTTTAGGTGAGTGGCAATTTCAACAATATTATGAACAATCATAGGAGATGTAGGGTAGTATACTCCAGAAAGACAAACTGTAGCTTTATGGAAAATTTCTAGAAAGGAAAATTTCCAGATGGATCGATTGGACCCTGCGCCACCGGGGCCGTCGTTTCTTCGGCATCTCCAGTTTGTACATGTGGACCTTCCGCGGATGGATATGCTTGTTGAAACGATTGCATATCCTCCGCCGAGAGCCCGAATTTGGAGCGTTGAAAAATCGTAGTTCTCCATTAATCAAGTAATCAACTGCAAATTGAAATAGCAAAAACGATTAACTTACTATTAAACCTACAAATAATAGCAAAAAATTAATCCAACAAATGAACAAATAATACCAAAAAAATTAAAATAAGACAGCATTATTACCTCCTTTGCAGCTCTCACAAAAAAATTGAAGATTTTTGTATTTTCGGAATTTTGCCCGAATATTGACCAAATTTGCGCTAACACTTTCAGATTTTTCACAGCTAAACTGAGAGAGAAGAATGAGATTTGAGGTGTGGAAGGAGGCCGGATGCCCCCCTATTTATAGGAAAAATTTCAGATTTTTTCCGAATTTTTTGCTATTTTTTCCGAATTTTTTACCCCCCAACGGTCACAAAAAACGGCTATTTTTCAAATTAAACGGGCCGGCTGTGCTGGGCCGGCACGGCCCGTTTTCTTAACGGGCCGTGCCATGCCGGCCCGCCGTGCCGCGCCCTCGGCCCAGGCACGGCCCGGTCCGCCGTGCCGTGCCGGCCCGGCCCGCCTCACCGCCGTGCTGTGCCTTCGTGGACCGGGTCTACAGTGCTGGGCTGCGGTGCGGCCCGTCACGGCTCGACCCATTTGGACAGCTCTACCTCCCCTCGTTCAAAAGAGGAGCAAAGGGAGGCAGCCATGGTGGGTTCGGCGCCGGCGTCACAGCTGTTGTTGCAGCCATGTCGTCGAGGCCGTTATCCCGTCCTCGCTGCCCTGTACGTCCACACCAAACTTGACGTCGCCTGCATGTTCGCGTCAACCGCAGTAGGCAGCCATCCTACCTCGTCGCATCTCGTCGCTCCTTGCAATTCCTTCCGTGTAAAAACATGTTCCTGGGCCACCTCTTATTTTGGTTTTGATCACAGGGGCTCCCTCCAGCCGGAAACCACCGCTACCGCCACCATCCCTCACCGCATGAGCTCCCCTTCGATTCCTCTCTGCTGGAGCTTCGCTCCACCTCCCTATTGCTCCCCCAAGGCCCCAACCTCTGGTTTTGGCTCCTCCGGGCCACGTTGTCGCTACCTCGCCGAGCTCTGCGCGCCACCATGGGCTCTCATCGCCGTCCCTCCTCAGCCCTTCCCCGCTTCCAGCTTCTATTCCGGTGCGTTCCCCTCACTCCCCAGGTGCTCGTGCTCACCTCATTTTTGCCCTTCTCCGTCCTCGGCGCCGTCACCTCTCTATCCTCCTCTGACTCCGGCCGCCACACGCCACGGCGTGCACACCCTGGAGCTACTCGACCCAAGCTACACCACCCTTGTACTCGACTCAGGCCCCGCCCCCCTCCTCCCGGCAAATCGGCGCTGTTGCCTTCCCCACCGGCGCTGCGCTTGCTATGGCTACCTCCCTTTGCTCCTCTGTTTTGAACGAGAAGAGGAAGCCATCCATGACACTCAATGCCCCTGTCACAAACGGAGGAGGCAAACATGGCCACGCAGGGAAAACTGCCGAGCAAAGAAGACATAGGGGTGATTTGATCTGGTTTCAGAAGATGAGAGGGGTTAAAAAAACCGGTTTTAAAGTTCAAGGGTTTATGTTGATTTCTTGGATAGTCCAGGAGAAAAGTGGTGATCATTTGGGCTTTTTTTTTTGGTTTATGGCTGAAAAACACTGTAGCTGGCTGAAAAAACACTGTAGCTGACAGAAGCTTATTTAACATAATTAAATTTAAAAAAATTAAAAAATATAAAAAATATGTTAGCCCAATACGTATAATACAAACAAATACGGGAAAAAAAGAACCGGCAAAAAAGCTCAACAAAAAACTAAAAGTTCAGAAAAAGACGAAATTTATGAATAGTGAAAAATAAACCGGAAGCTAAAAGCTGAAGCCAAAACGATCACAGCCTGGAATTATTCCAATATGATTCACTGGAATCACATGTTGTTCTGACCTATGAGTAGTGAGCAGAAAGAGTACTTCGTGCAAATTTGCAAGGACACATATTATGCTGGTTTCAGCTAGCAACTTTCTGATCATCTTCATTCGGCATCTCACACCGAGCTGTGAGCCGAAGAACCTAATGGCTTTGTAATTATGAGCTTGTCATTGATCTGTAATTGAAACATTTTTGTTTGAATTTTGTCAAGTTTGATGGCACAAAAACCGTGAATTGATATCTAACATCTGTGCACAATATAGCTCGACCTGATTGAAGATGGGTTTCAGCTTTCGTAGCTGGGTTTTAGGGTTTCCAATGGGTTTAAAACGTGTTGCAGGTTTCAGAGTTCGCACGGGTTTTAGGCAGTGGCGGACCCAGGATTTGAATCCAGGGTATGCCTAACTAAAAAAATTATTATCCAATATGGTATAATCTAATACAAAAATTCGGTAAACGGTTCGGTAAAAAACATAATATATCTAAAAGATCTCATAATACCTTTGTTGTGGCTACGGGCCAAACAGAGAGAGAGGTGGTAGTGGAGAGTGATGAAGATGAGTGTAATGGCCTGGGTCCTCCCCATGGCCTGTACTCGTATATATATACGCACGAGGAGTGCTTTTACAGTTATACCCTTACATCTGGTTATCCCCTCTGGGGGCAGTTATGTCATTACACATGGCCTATTCTGGGCCTTATAATTTCCTACCAGGCCTGCTGGGTTTAGGTGGGGGCCATCCCTACGACAGGAGCCTCTCATGGTAAAGGGCTTCACAAGGCCGAAGCCATGTTGCCGAGTCCTTTGGCCCCCTCCGTCCCCGCGGCCTGTGAACTTTGCCAGACTTCCGGGGCTGCGCTGTAGCCGAAGCAGACGCGCGCGCGCCGTCCCTAATAAGGGGCGTGCTGCGACGCTCGGACTTCCGGCCGTCCACGTGGTGCAGCGTGCTTGGCGCGGTGCGGGCGTTGAGGCGTCGTGACCATTAGTATGGCGGTGAACTTCCGGCAGTTGGACTTCTGCCGATTGGCCTTCCGCCGGTTGGCTCCCCTTGCTGATTGGGGTATATATATGGCGCTGGTGCGGCGGTGCTCCTGCGTATATTGTGATAGAAGCTGTTCCCCTAAAATGGGCCCCTGCCGTGCATCAACATTCCTGGGTGACGCTGAGCGGCTTGGGGAATGTTGATGCACAGAAGGAGGTCCATTTTTCCTGGGAGCTTGACCAGTGCCGGTTATCGACAGCCAGCCGTGCTTCCTGCCCCCGCACCGCGCTTCCGTAGGCGACAGCAAGGTCTGCCCTGTTTTTCTAAACAGGCCTACCTACAGTCGGTGTGCCTGATGGAACCCGCTGGCATTACCTTTTATGTTGATGCACTGTAGGTGGCCTGTTAAGGAAAACGAGGTAGATTTTGCAGGACAAGACCCCTGCCTTTGCTGCGCCCCGCCGAAGTGGACGCGCGCGCTCCGTCCCCTTCCCTTCGAACGGGTGGCAGCGGAGCTGGCGCCCAGTCGGAGTAGATGCGCGCGCTCCGTCCCCTACCCTTCGAACGGGTGGCAGCGGAGCTGGCGCCCAGTCGGAGTAGACGCGCGCGCTCCGTCCCCTACCCATCGCACGGGTGGCAGCGAAGGCTGGCGCCTAGTCGAAGTAGACGCGCGCGCTCCGTCCCCTACCCATCGAACGGGTGGCAGCGAAGGCTGGCGCCTAGTCGAAGTAGACGCGCGCGCTCCGTCCCCTACCCATCGAACGGGTGGCAGCGAAGGCTGGCGCCTAGTCGAAGTAGACGCGCGCGCTCCGTCCCCTACCCATCGACCGGGTGTTAGCGAAGCTGGCGCCTAGTCGAAGTAGACGCGCGCACTGCGTCCCCTACCCATCGAACGGGTGGCAGCGAAGCTGGCGCCTAGTCGAAGTAGACGCGCGCGCTCCGTCCTCTACCCATCGAACGGGTGGCAGCGAAGCTGGCGCCTAGTCGAAGCAGGCGCGCGCGCTCCGTCCCCTATCCATCGAACGGGTGGCAGCGAAGGCTAGCGCCTAGTCGAAGTAGACGCGCGCGCTCCGTCCCCTACCCATCGACCGGGTGGCAGCGAAGCTGGCGCCTAGTCGAATTAGACGCGCGCACTGCGTCCCCTACCCATCGAACGGGTGGCAGCGAAGCTGGCGCCTAGTCGAAGTAGACGCGCGCGCTCCGTCCCCTACCCATCGAACGGGTGGCAGCGCAGCTGGCGCCTAGTCGAAGTAGACGCGCGCGCTCCGTCCCCTACCCATCGAACGGGTGGCAGCGAAGCTGGCGCCTAGTCGAAGTAGACGCGCGCGCTCCGTCCCCTACCCATCGACCGGGTGGCAGCGAAGCTGGCGCCTAGTCGAAGTAGACGCGCGCGCTCCGTCCCCTACCCATCGAACGGGTGGCAGCGAAGCTGGCGCCTAGTCGAAGTAGACGCGCGCGCTCCATCCCCCACCCATCGAACGGGTGGCAGCGAAGTCTGGCGCCTTCGCCCCGCGAACACCGCCACGTGGGCGGTGACTTTGGATCTTGCGATGCGGTCTTGCGCTGTAAAGGTTCCTGGAATCACGCCGGCCCCTGGTCTGCCAGGGTTAGGTTCCCGTACCGTGCGACCCGACGCGCCCGGGGCACGCGGCAGCCTATGACTGGTGGGCGGCGGGATGTGGACGGTTGCGTGCTTGCGGCCGCTCGCCTCTTCCCTAGGCAAGGGGGACACGGGGCGGGCAGTGAATGGTGCGGCGCCGGAGCTGTTGTGATCCCCTGGCCCATTGGTGCGTCTATAACAGCGGCTAGGTAACGTCGTGCTGTGACGGTCCTTGGCGCCTGTGGTCGTGACCTTCCCGCGTTGGGTGTGGGGCGCTGCGCTGGACGGGCGCTTGTACGACTGCGGTCGCGCCTCGTACACGGACCTTCGCGACCCTTCGCTTTCAGTTACGGGGAATCGTGCGGGGCGGACCTTTACACCGCTGCGGTTGGATCCGGCACGCGGATCGTTGCGACGCTTCGGTAGCGGCGGTATGGGCGAGGTGGCTTGAAATAGCCCCCCCGTAACAGCGTCCCCGCATCTTTACGCCCTCTTTCCTGTCTGCTCCGCCCTCTACACTTTCGCGCTATCTTCATCGCTTCAGTCTCTCCGTGGGAAGCGATGGCCTCCAGTAGCGAGCGCGGCCAGGCGGTTGGTGGCCCTGACATTCACCGGCGGTCCTCGCTGTTGAAGGTGAAATACGCGCTCCAAGAGCGCGACCCGGCGGCGGCGGACCAGGAGCGGCTGGTGGCGGAGGAGGAAGGCACGTTCTTCGGCGAGCTAGGCCCCTCGCTCGTGACCGAGAAGACGATCCAAGGGCTCCTGCGCGCGGGGAAGTTGTCCGGGCGCCAGGAGGTACGATTGCCCGCCGCCGACGAGACGGAACTGCATCCCGAGAGGTCGGAGGCGGTCGTGTTCGTTGCCTTTTTCGACGCGGGGCTCCGGATCCCGGCGGCGGCTATGGTGGGCGACGTGCTGCGGACCTTCGGGCTGGAGCTGGCGCAACTGACTCCGAACGCCGTGGCCCGTCTCGCGGTGTACAGCTGGGCCTTGCGCTCGGGGGCGTGTTGGCCCAGCGCGTCGTTGTTCGCCTATCTTCACGAGGCACGATGCCAGCCCAAGGGCCGGAAGGACGGGACGCTGTCGAGCTTCGGTAGCGTCACTTTTATTCTTCGCCCGTCGTGTAAGAAGCTCTTCCCTGCGAACTCAACTCGCGGGAAGTGGGAGTCTTACTGGATGAAGCGGTGGTTCTACCACCGTGTGGAGAGCGGGAGCAGCCTTGAGTGCACAGGCCGACCGATCGCGTTCAAGCCCTCGCCCGGCCGAACGCTCGATGATGAGGACAAGCGGAGGGTCAAGCGGCTCGTAGGCGTGGCCGCCCGCCTCAACATGCGTGACCTCGCCGAAGAGTACATGATGTACGGCGTGGCACCGCTTGCCTACGACTGGCGTCTTGCCGCCGAGAGGCGTCGAGACGACAATGTTTCGCCATGGGTCTGCTCGATCGCGTCCCTCCTTTGTTCACGCGAAATGCGTTACATGCTGATGCTATTCTCGTTTGCTTCAGGGATTTCCTTGGAGGAGGCGGAGCAAGCCGCGCGCGTATTCCTGGGGCCGTACACCGCCAGAGAGCACGAGCAGCGCGCGTCTGCTATCGACGAGGCGGGGCTGGGGCGAATAAACTGCGTGTGCGAGGTCCTGGGCCTTGCCGTGCCGGACCGTGTCGCTTCAGACGACGGTGCAGCGAAGAAGAAGAAGGCCTCGTCTCGGAAGAGGGGCCGCAGCGGGGCGCCTGCCACGCCTGCTGCTAGTGTTTCCGAGGGCGCGGTGGACGCGGAGTCGGACTCGGCGAGGTATGCCGATTCGGGCTTGGGTGGCGCAGACGCCGAAGGCGAGGTATCTTCGGTGAGCATCCCGGACGGCGAGTTTGCCGCGGGCAGCCGGAGGGGGGAAGTCTCACCGCCCGCCGAAGTCACCGAGGCGGAACCCGTGCGGACTGGCGATGCCGAGGTGGAGCTTTCGACCGCGGCCGCTGTGGTGCCGGAGGCGCCCTCCACGAGGGCGCACGGAGCCGTGCTGCCTTTACCGACAGCAGCCGAAAGCGAGGTGCCCCCTGCGACAACCGCCACCGTGGAACCTTCGCCCCCGGGCGCGGCAGCCGCGGGGTCTCCCCCAACCGCAGCTGCGGGGGCGGCGTCGCTGCTGGCTGCCCAGGCTAAACGGCCGTGTGTGCGGCCAGAGCTCCACCGGACACCGCGAGGATTCGTCGTGGCCACGGGCATCAGAAGCTTGTGGGACTCCAGCGCAAGCGCCGGGGACCCTGCGGCATACGCGCCTTCTGCCCCTCTGGCCACGCCTCCCGCCGCGCAGGGACAGCCGTCACCCTCCCCGAACGCAGAGGCTTCTGCCCGCGGCGGGACCATTCCTTCTGCTACCGAGGGTACGGTGGCTTAGCTTACCTTGGTGTGTGCTTTTGTGCCTTGGGGTGCTCACCTGTATCCCTGTTTGCAGCGTTGCTCATTCCGGAGGGGGAGCCCTTGGCAGAACACGGGGCCTCCGCGCGCGTAAGCCCCGCGGACTTCGTGCCGCCTCCGGAGACGCTGAGGGCGTGGCGTGGGATTGTGAATGACGCGGCCACCAGCGTCGACCCGCAAGTGCTGCAGACCTACGGGGCGGGGCGCCTCGAGGACGCCTTCGAGGTGTCCGGGGTGAGGGTAAGTACTCATGCGACCACGCCTGGGCTTAGCTGAGCTTGCTAAGTCTTTTCCCTTCTACAGACACTTGTGCTGGGGCAGGCCTTGCAAACGGCCTATGCTCGTAGCCGAAAGGCGCTCGAGGATAGGCTGCGGGCCGCCGAGGAGGAGCTACGCGAAGCCTCTGGCGCCCGCTCTGCCCAGGACGCCCGCATCCGCCAGCTGGAAGCGGAATGCGCCGAAGCTAGGGCGCACGCCGAGGGACTTGTTGCGTCGGCGCGGGAGTCGGCCGCGGCAGCTGCTGAACAGAGGTTTGCGGCGGAGCGGGACGGGCTCCTGGAGCAGGTCGCCTCGCTAGAGAAGGAAAAAGGCGAGCTTGCCCTGACTCTAGCGGAGCGTAACCAGACGCTTGGCGACGCCTCGGTGGTTGCGTGGGACGCCATGCAAGCGCTGGAGAGCCATCTTCAAGGGCTGGTAACTGAGGTGCCGGGCCGCGCCTTCGGCCCGGAGGAGTTGTCCCGGACGCTCCGCTGGGTCGGGGATGCCGCCAACGTCGTGCGCGACGCAGCGACGTCCTTCGGCACCCACTACGCGTATATGTCGGCATGCTTGGTGTGCGCGCTCCTGCAGCACCGCGGTTGTACGCACGTCGCCGGGCTGGATGACCCCCAGCTGGAGATGCCTGGCGGGGCCGGAGTAATGTCTGGCGCCGTTCGCTCCGCTCACCTTGCCCTCGGGCCCTTCTTCGACCGGATCTGGGCTTACGTCGGGCCGGATGCTGCACGGATCGAGCTCCAGAAGTCGCTCTACGGGACGGGGAGCCTCGGCCAATTTCTGGACGGGGTCCCTCGACACGACGATGGCGGCGCTGGGCCCTCCGAAGGCGCCGGGAACCCGCAGGTCTAACGTCGTGGTGCCTAGGTGTAGGCGTGCGTTGTACTGTTCCTTGTCTTTGCGAATAAAGTACACACTTGCTGCATGCATTCTGACTTTCACCTATATCCCGGGCAGCTTCCTTGCTAGGGCCGGCTTCTTGCGGCCGACCTTTCAACTCGGCGACGCCTTCGACGCTGGCGAAGGGCCGAAGAGTCGCTGGACTTTTGGGCGAGCCGGCCTTCTTCGAGCGAGGCCCCAGGTTTAGCGCGTGTTAAGGACGAACCCGCGGGATAGCGGCTTAGAGCGGCAGTGTCAGACCCAGATTTTATAATCTGGAATCTACTGTGTTTAGCTGCACTATTCCCTGGATCAGTAGATAGTGAACACAGTTACAGTAATGGACATCAAATTACATATCATGCGGAAGCATAATTAAAATAATAAACTTACTCATGGGCCGATTAGGCCGAAATTCAAAAAGTTGCAGCAGCGGAAGAACGAAGCACACAGGTGGGACCTTCAGGACATGCCCACAGGCAGCCAACTGGAGGTTCACGACCTAGTTCTTGACATCTTCATCATCTTCGCCATCGTGATCCAAAAGTATTATTGAAGCGTAGTGATCCGATTCCTGCTTCTGAATTTGCCGCAAAAGCGAGCGTGAGCACTCCGACCCCGTGCTCAGCGAACCAATACACAGAATGCAAATAAATAGTATGCATGGCTTAACAAAGGAGAGGCTCGGGTTATTTTGTTTTGCAAAGAGTGCTTTTGAATACAATTATATAAAAATCCTTAAGGCCTAGCAATTTGAACACAAGTATGGGTTTTGAATGAATGCAATATTAATAGTGATTCAGATTCCATCCACCTTTACATGGCATCTGCACCATATAGCAATTCTTCAGCGTTATAGCCGCTTAACTTACCACTGGGACGACACCCAGGACAATTCCAAACCAGGGCAGTCCATCGCCCTTCCACTTTTCCATTCCCAGTTTTCAATATTTTGTAAACAGAACTATATCTGGTTAAGTTCCCATGTCCGCCCTTGACCGTGGGCACAGCTATTCGAATAGTTTTAGACTCTGCAGAGTTTGTACACTTTCACCACAAGAGATAATCAACTCTTTGCCCCCACACGATTCCTTAGACGTGTGGTTGAGCATACCATCACAGTGACTTTTCAAAGTATCTAGACCCTTTTGTCATCTCACTTTTATGGGAAACTGCCCACTTGCGGTGGGTCCCATCTGTGCGCGGGATGTTTCCCCCAGCCACTACGCAGTTCGGGCTTCTACTTCCCCGCAACGTAGGACAGCTGGGAAACTTCACCCTCCACTGGTGTCCCTTCAGGCCCCCTTGCCATAGCGTAACCCCTTCAATCCACTACCAGTGAGATGAGTCCGGAGTTTCGATAAATTTACTTTGCCAAGTTGTATTTTACAGACTTGTGGTTGTACTGTTTTACCCGGGAGGTCATGACAAGATTCGATCCTTAGTGGTATCTGGGCGGTCTATCACTAACCCATTTTGTGCATCCACTACACCACACTCACACCATCCAACCAATCCGCCCAGATATTTAAGCAAGTTGGGGATTTTGAGGGTATAAAATAGTCATGTCCAAATATATACCAGTCATTCCCATCATGACTGCCCAAACTATTTTTTCATCATTAAAAGTGATCATGATGTATGGGGCTTTTCAGCGCCCCCTGAGTCTCTATGCAAAAACTAAGCATAGCATATAGCTAGGGACTTATTTTTAAAACATTACTATTATAATTTTGCTAGGGCGACAAGGTTCACACATTCAATTACTCAAAGGAGGGGGTAATATTATTCAAGGTAAACAATGGCATATAACTAGAATATCAAATTTAGCATGTATTTGCATAAAAATAACAGCATGCAATTTGTTAATTTAAAACAAAGTAATTTGCAGAAATGTAGGTTCAACATGATCAAAGTATTGACTCGCCTGGCGCGGTTTACCGCGGTCTTGAGCTCACGCAATGCTTTCTCTTGAGCTTCGGATCTTTTCTTCGCTTCGCTCTTGATCTCGCTTGATCCGTGGAATCTTCGAACTTCAGTTTCTAATTACGCGACAAACGACTGAATCCAAAAAGAAAGCAAATAACTCAAAAGATCCAAATAACTCGGAATAAACTCAATTTAGTTTTATTATGATTTAATGGGTGATTTGAGGCAATGCTGATTGGGTGCAGAGGACTGACGGGGTTACACGAGGTTGGGGCAAAGTGATGGTTGGGTTAAGCAGAGGCTAAGGAGGGTTCGTGATACAGGGATATTGACGATGTTATTCTTACTTTGGATTTGAGGATGGCACCGAATACCACGGGTTAACCCATCTTATTTAATAACTTCTTTTTATTACTTTTATATTTATCAAGGAAGTTCCATGAGCCATATTAGACCTATGGGTAGACGTAAGACTGTAGTGGAGTGTAGGGTAGTGCCTTGTCCAATATTAACTTTCTAAGAGTTAGGGCATGAGTTATATACACAATGTATATGATTTCTGGTTTGTCGAATTAATCTTATAGCTTATATTTTTAGCGGTTTGAGATGTATTTATTTATTTTTAGGTCGCGCTAATATTACCCTGTTCATTAAAATACGAGGTGGTAAAATTATTTTAATTACCGATTACATAGGGATTTTTGTAGGTACTCCAACATGACCTTTTTAATTAAAGAGGCTCTTCAGATTAGGTATCGTAGATATTCTGCGTATATTTTAATTATTATTACAGTGTTGACGTTATTATTATTGTTATGTAAATTTATTTATCTAGAACCAAGCATGCTATACTTAGGTCATACCTTACTATCAATATTCTACCGAGTCTACGGTTGGGATTTATTTGTCGATGGCACGCTTGTGATGATTACTAGTCACACCGCTACATTAGGTAGATTGCTTTTAACACCTGATGTCCTAAGGGTTACTTTATTATACTTGCCACGCATATATAGACATTTCTACTTAAAAGACACCCTTTGATTAAAGGTTACTACCAATTTATGTATCTTTAAAGATATAGGAACGACAACCATATCTTAGTTGGCTACATTTATATGAATCAGAGGTACCACTAGAATTAAATTAGTAAATCTAGATTTGACGTACAGCAATCCCAGGCTGCATCTCTATTTTGCATGAATCTTAATTCTAGTGTTTTAACTTAATCTATCCCTACATCATGTTTTATTTGTATTTTTATTTGCCTTCCAATTAATTATTTAACTTTTATCAAACTATTTCCCTTAATCACTTAATTGTCCATATGCTCATAATTCTATATTTGATGTACAGGTAAATTTTATTTAAACTTAGATCAGTTATCTTATCTTCCTGAGCTTCATAAGCTATCTTGATCGTGCGCGAAAATTTGGATAAAAAGAAAACATCAAATTAACAAAATACCACCATAAATTCAAATGAGCTCAAAAATTTATGATTTTAGTTCCATTGGATAGATCTTGAACTTAGATGAATTTAGAAATTTGTCTCACTCAATTTGGAGTTAAAATGAGAAAGTTATGATCATTTGAAGTTCTCATTTCAGTTAATTCCAAAAATTATTAAATTTCTGACAGTGGGTCCCACATGTCATTTTCTTTTTATTTTAATCCTTTTATTGCCGTGCTGCTGACAAGCGGGGCCCAGCTACTGTTCAGTGGGGTCCACCTGTTAGTAGGGTCCTGTACAGATGTGCCACTGACCGGTGGGGCCCATATGTCAGCGGCGGCACTGACAGGCGGGACCCAGAGGTCAGCCACCAGCGCAGACCGACGGCAACTGACCCGCGGGGCCCAGCTGTCAGCGAGGAAATTTAAAAGAAATGTTCGCCCGCAGGCGCGGAGCCGGGGCTCGAACGCGCGCCGCGGGAGCGGGGGGGGGGGGGGGGGGGGAAGAGACGCGCTGCGTTAACCAAGTGGGCGGGGAGGCTTTGCCTACCCCATAAGGGCAGCTTACCCTTTTGAGGTGGCTCGCGGAGGAGGCCGGGTAGAGGAAGAAGAAGGCGACGGCGCCGGCGGCGAGCGGTGGTCGGAGAGGCTCGGGAGTTGCGTAGAATACAACCCCCGGGTGACGGTGAGGCTTCTGGTGCAGTCGGCGAAGGTGAAGGGGCACGGTGGCGGGCCGGCGGCGTGCGACGGCGGCGGTTCAGGGAGGTGATCGACGCCAGCGACGGAGAGAGGTCGGGGAGCTCAGTGGAGGGTGGGATCCGCTTCGCCTTGCTTCCACGAAGCTCTGAGAGCAAGGGATTGCTCGGAGGCGGTCGGGATCGGCGGCGGCTCGGTCGCCGGCCGTGAGGAAGACGAGAGCGCCGACGGGGGATTGGAGGCTCTACGGCTCAATTGTTCGCACGTGAGGGAAGACGGGAGTATCGCGGCGCATTTGGGACTCCCAGGCGTGGCTTTTATAGCCGGGAGAGGCGCGCACGGCGAGGGCGCCATCTGGCTCTGCCCTGCTCACGCTGGCGGGGGGAGACGAACTAAATCTCGCCGGGATTTTGTAGGAGAGAGGTGGCGGGAGAGGTGCTTCCCCCTCCTGTGACTGTCCTTTTTAATTTGCCCGCGAGGTGAGAGAGGCAGCGGAGGATTGGCTGCGGCAGAGGAGCGAGCGCGAGGAGAGCTGCGTCGCGTGCGCGTGGAGGAGAGGAGGAAGAAGGAGAGCGGAGCGTTCGGGCCCGCGGTGCAGAGAGAGAGGCGTGGGTGGAGGCGGGGCCACCGCGCAGCGGGGAGCGCCTGGCGAGTGGGGTCGCGCGGCAGCGAGGCGTAAGGCGCGGGCCCGCGCGGCAGTGAGAGGCGAGCGCGCGTGGCGACGCTGGGCCGCGGAGTGCTGGCGCGCTGGGCCGCGCGTGCGCGCTGACCGCGTGCGGAGAGAGGGGCTGGGCCGGGGTGATGGCCGGCCCGGCTTTCCTTTTTATTTTCTCAATTCTTTTATTTTGCTTTTGTATTAAAAATTTCATGTATATACATTTTCATTTCTCTCTGATTTTTGGTGTATGTACACATATATTTATTTATTTACTCTTTCATATAATATACATGTGTATATATATATATCCCTATATACATTGTTATTCATATGTGTTTGCATATATGTATAAAAGTTAACTTCCTTTAATTTGCTTGCCAAAATTTCTAGGGATGCTATTTCACGCTTATTTACATTTCTCCTTTGGCATTTTTGTGGATCATCTTATCAGATTCTTTATTTGATGTTCAGGTTGTGTCATTTTATGTGTGGATTTTCTTCCCTCTTTTTACTTTTAAAATTCCTTTATCGTTACAAAAAGCCAATAAACTCCAAATTCAAATGTAAAGCAAATAAAGTAATCCAAAAGCTCCACAATTTATTATTTATATTTTTCAGGATGTTACAGGCAGGGATGTTGCCGGACCTTTGTACTTGTGATTTTTCCGGTATGCAGACTTCCTGGCATTTTAGGATATGCGCTGTGTGTTGATGCCACCGTTGGTGAAGTAGCTGCGCCAGGGTTCCTTAGAACGAACAGCCCGTAGACTGGCGTGTGCGGAGGCGGACCTCCGCACTTTGCCTTGTTATAGTCCGTAGACTGGCGTATGTGGAGGCGGACCTCGGCACTTCGCCTTTCTTTATAGTCCGGAGACTCGCGCGTGCGGAGGCAGACCTCGACGCTACGTCTTGCTTTATAGTCCGGAGACTCGCGCGTGCGGAGGCAGACCTCGACGCTACGTCTTATTTAGAGTCCGTGGACTAGTGCGTGCGGAGGCGGATCTCGACGCTACGCCTTGCTTTATAGTCCGGAGACTCGCGCGTGCAGAGGTAGACCTCGACGCTACGTCTTATTTAAAGTCCGTAGACTGGTGCGTGCGGAGGCAGACCTCGACGCTACGTCTTATTTAGAGTCTGTGGACTAGTGCGTGTGGAGGCGGACCTCGACGCTACGCCTTGCTTTATAGTCCGGAGACTCGCGCGTGCGGAGGCAGACCTCGACGCTACGTCTTATTTAAAGTCCGTAGACTGGTGCGTGCGGAGGCGGACCTCGACGCTACGTCTTATTTAGAGTCCGTGGACTGGTGCGTGCGGAGGCGGACCTCGACGCTACGTCTTATTTAAAGTCCGTAGACTGGTGCGTGCGGAGGCGGACCTCGACGCTACGTCTTATTTAAAGTCCGTAGACTGGTGCGTGCGGAGGCGGACCTCGACGCTACGTCTTATTTAAAGTCCGTAGACTGGTGCGTGCGGAGGCGGACATCGACGCTACGTCTTATTTAAAGTCCGTAGACTGGTGCGTGCGGAGGCGGACCTCGACGCTACGTCTTATTTAAAGTCCGTAGACTGGTGCGCGCGAGGGCGTCCTTCCGGTGCGTCTTTTGTTTATACTCAGGCCCGTCACCTTTGGCTACGGCGAGTGCACAAGCGAACATGCGACTTCGATTTATACTCAGTCCCGTACCCCTGGCTACGGCGAGTGCACACGCGAACGTGCGTCTTTGTTTATACTCAGGCCCGTCACCTTTGGCTACGGCGAGTGCACACGCGAACATGTGACTTCGATTTATACTCAGTCCCGTACCCCTGGCTACGGCGAGTGCACACGCGAACGTGCGTCTTTGTTTATACTCAGGCCCGTCACCTTTGGCTACGGCGAGTGCACACGCGAACGTGCGACTTCGATTTATACTGCGGGAACGCGCGCGTTGGCTAAGCCTGCGCGCGCCTTCACCGCGTACTTGCGCGTGATAAAGAAAGATTAGCGACAAACGGCGATCTTCATTACATCCCCGTTTGCGCGGGTGAGCGACTACAAAGGATGGATATACTAACCGTTTGCCCTTGGTGCGGCCGAAGCCTCTAGTCGCTAGACATCTGCAGGGCCCGTCAAGGCGCCTGTGAATGGCCCCGCGGACCTCCGCGCTGTGACGCCAGCTCTAGGAGCGCCGTTGGGCTTCGCGACGCGGGCACCTGGTACCTGGCTCGATGCGCCGGGCCATATCCTGGTCGCCTCGGACGGTGATGATGGTCCGGGGACCCGGGATCTTCATGCATAGATAGCCGTGATGTGGTACCGCGCCGAAGGAGTTGAGGATTAGGCGCCCTAATATGGCATTGTAGGGGTACGGAAGATCGACCACGTCGAAGGTGGCATCTTCGGCCCGCACATTGTCATCTCGGCCGAAGGAGACTTGAAGACCTATTTGGCCCAGCGCCCGCAGGGGCTGTCCCCCGAAGCCCTGCAGTGGGATTTCCGAGGGCCCTAGGCGGCTTCGAGGGATCCCCATCTGGTCGAAGGCCGCCGCAAACAATACGTTCGCGGAGCTACCGCCGTCCACCAAGGCGCGCCCCACGTCGCATCCCGCGATAGTGACCCGGATGACCAGGGGGTCCTGATGAGGGAAGTCCACACCCTGGGCGTCGTCGGGTGTGAATGTAACTTCGTGCTGCGCCCAATCCGGCGGTGCTTGCGCTGGGTATGCCGCCACGTGATGTAGTCTTCGCGCATAGGCCTTCTGCTGCCGTGCCGAGGCGAATTCCAGCGCAGAGCCTCCGGATATGACGTTAATGACCCTGCGGTGGGTTGCGTCCAGGGCCTGCGGCGACAAGAGGCCCTCCCGAGGCTGCTGTACGTGAGCTTGGATCCGTAAGGTGCCTTCCTGTGGTTGCATCCCTTGCGCCTGTACCTGCACGGGGGCCTCGTATGAGAATTGGACGTGGGCCACCGCGGGCGGGCGCGCCTTCGGGTTCCTGTCCCTAGCGACGCTGTCGCGGAGCGCCGCGATGGAGGTGCAGGCGCGGGTATCATGATTGCCGCGGCCGTGGACTACGCACCACAGTCCCTGATGCTGGTCGTCGTAATCTCCACGACCCTTATCGTCGCGGCCCCTGCCACGGCCGCGCCCCCGGCCACGGCGCCCCCGACCGCCTCGGCCCGCGGGAGCACCCTCGTCGGACCCGCCTTCGATGTCGAGGACGTACCGGTTTCGCCTCGACCTCTGCTGGCCGCGCTTAGGCTGATCGGACGACTCCTTATGCGAGGCGTCCCTGCGGTCGGGCGCGTCCCTGGACGACTCCTGCTTACGTTTTCCCTTCGAAGAACCGCCCTTCGGCGGATCTTCAGCTTTTGCCGAGGCTCCGGCCTGGTTGGTGTCGGAGTTGTCACCTTGCCTTCGCCGCGCGTCTTCCTCCGCCCTGGCATATTCTTCCATTTTGTCGAAGAGCTTCGCCACCGTCTTGATTGGCTTTCACGCGTTGTACTCGGCCATCGGGCCCGGGCGAAGGCCCTGTATGGCTGCATTAACGATGGTGGTTTCGTTAACGTCTTTCACTTGGCATCGAATCTTGGCGAAGCGTTTGAAGTAGTCCCGGAGCTTCTCCGAGGGTTTTTGCTTCACAGCAAAGAGTTGGTCCGCGTCGACTCGGTCGACGTAGTTTCCTTGGAAGTTGTTGTGAAGGCGGACGCGAAGCTGCTCCCACGCGTAGATGGAGCCCGGCTCCATGGTAAAGAACCAAGAGAGCGCCACTCCTTGCAGCGCGAGGGGGAGTCCCTTCGCCTTCGTGGTGTCGTCTCCGCCCGCGGCTTCGATCGCGGTTTCGTACACGCGCACGAACTCACGGGGGTCCGTGTCGCCTTTGTACGAGTCGACGGCGCTAGGGAACTTGAAGTCTTCGGGCCATGCCGCCTGCTGCAGCTCCGCCGAAAGCGGGGACTCCGGATCTACGCGCCGCAGCGGCACGCGGCTAGACGTGGGGGCTTCGCGACTGTCCGCCCTCTCCGGCGTGGGCTCGGTCGCGATTGCTGGCGCGGCCTGCTGGCTCCGAGCCTCTTGCATATCTCGGACGGCTCCGCGAAGGTCCCATAGCTCCCGCTGGAACGCGTTGAGGGCCGCCAGTAGGGCGCTTTCCACCGCCTGTGCGGGCGGGGTCGCCGGTACTCCCAACGGGCGGATCGGCGCGGGCACGACCGCGTCGCGAGCTCCCGAGCTGCCAGTCGCTCCGTCGTGGCTACCTCGAACCGCCCAGTCCGCGCTGCCGACGAGGGTCGCGGCGGGGGCGGCGAGGTCGGCTGTCGTTGCGTCGGCGGGGTCGGTTGTCCCCGCACCGGCGTCGACGTCTTCGACTGCCGGGTTTGCCACCGCAACGCCGGCGACGGGGTGGGTCGCCGTGGTGCCGGTGACGGGGTTGGTCGTCGCGGCGCCGGTGACGAGGTTGGTCGTCGTAGTGCCGGTGACGGGGTTGGTCGTCGCGGTGCCGGTGACGGGGTTGGTCGTCGCGGTGCCGGTGACGAGGTTGGTCGTCACCGCGCGAACGTCGACGTCCTCGGCCACCGCGCCTGCGTCGCCACCCGCACTCGCCGCTGCCGATGCCGAAGCCCTGGTACTCATACGACGCTCCGGCCGCCTTCTTTCCCTTCGCCACCGCTGATGAAGCTTTTTTCGGTGCCATCCTTCTTCTTCGGTCTTCAGGCTTGTCCTTGTCCTCCCCACGGACGGCGCCAACTGTTGTGGCTACGGGCCAAACAGAGAGAGAGGTGGTAGTGGAGAGTGATGAAGATGAGTGTAATGGCCTGGGTCCTCCCCATGGCCTGTACTCGTATATATATACGCATGAGGAGTGCTTTTACAGTTATACCCTTACATCTGGTTATCCCCTCTGGGGGCAGTTATGTCATTACACATGGCCTATTCTGGGCCTTATAATTTCGTACCAGGCCTGCTGGGTTTAGGTGGGGGCCATCCCTACGACAACCTTTTTTGCTTCATGTTTATGAAAAAACAATGCAATGCTTCCGTTCTTCTTCATGCCTCTCAATTCAGCCAGTCTGCCAACACATACACAAAACAAGCAAAAAAAGGCGCATCAGGCATTCAGGCATATGCCCCAATCCATCTAGCAATCGCATAATTTCGCACAATTTACTCTTTTCTTAGAAACTTCATAAACATATCAAATTCACTAGCAAGGTAGCTGCATGAGAACTGGTTCCATCAGGCAACAGACTTCAATTAACTCCTTACAAGTCAAACAGAGCGTCTCTGCTCTTCCCATTTTATTGGATTACCATCTAGGATAACAAATTCTGCAACAATTTACTTCCCATCAATCATCAAAGATACTAGCTACTAGTGGAGCACTGGAGCTTACCGGGCGGCACGACGCGCCCTGGCGGCTTGGCGGCCGACTCGATCCCGGTGGGCATGCAGCGCCGGTGCCGCGCCGCCCTCGCGCCCTGGCGGCCTGGGCGGAGGGAGCTGGGCGGAGGCGGAGGGAGCCGGGTGGAGGCGCCGAGGCGGAGGCGGAGTCGGAGGGAGCCGGGCGGAGGCGGAGGCGGAGGAGGCAGGAGCCGGGCGGAGGCGGAGGCGGAGGCGGAGGGAGCCTGGCGCCTGGCGGAGGCGGAGGGAGCGGGGCGGAGGCAGAGGGAGCCGGGCGGAGGCGGAGGGAGCGGGGCGGAGGCGGAGGGAGCGGGGCGGAGGCGGAGGGAGCCGGGCGGAGGCCGGAGGCGGAGGCGGGTGGGCGCTGGCGGTCTGGCGGAGGCGGAGGTGGCAGTCGGGGTCGGGGTCGGGGACAGGCGGAGCCGCGGAGGCGCTGGCCGCTGGGTTAGGCTAGGGCACCGGGAGTTTTTGGGCCAAATTTGCAGGTAGTCCTGGGCCTATATGGACTACCTGCTGGGCCCGCCTCTGGTTTTAGGTATCATGTTTTAGGTTTCAGATTTCTAGTAGGGTTCTGGAACGGTAACAGGAGTTTCAAATGGGGTTTCGGAACTATGCTACTATGCTAATTGGGTTTACGTTTTCAGTGTTTCCATTTAGGATTCAAATGCGCTGCAAGTTTTTAGGTCTTGCTTGGAACGTGAGAATTTCGTAGAATTCCTATAGGAATTTTCATGTGAAATTGATACATTCCAAACAGGCCTTAAAATGCAGGAATTTTGTAGAATTTTATAAGAATTTCAAAGGAAACACTTCATTTCCTATGGAGATCAAAATCAGGAAAAAAATTTGTTTTCAGGTTTCACGTAGATTCAAAAATAAAGAAAAGTTCTTTTTTGAACAGTTAAAGAAAAGGTTTTTCACTTGAGCAAAGAACACCATAACTAACCCCTCCTTCCTTCGCCCTGACGGCGAGCACGATCAGTGGCGGGTAGACTGCCACAGCTCGCTTAGTTTTGGACATGGCTGCAGCACGAGCTGCCCTTTGGCTGGGCGTGAAGGGCACTGCCGCCGCCACCCTTGTCAGGGTCGTTCCTATAATTTTGAAGGCTAGACGTGACAAAAGTAAGGCTCTTCGTTCTAACAAAAAAATATGTAATAATACACTTTATATTAATTACAAAAGCTAAAGTTCAATATAGTAACTATTAGACAGTGCGTCACTAGATACAAAATACTTATTGACGACATTAGACTTAGTACATCATAAAATATAAAGTACTCATTGGCGATAATCTACTGGCACGTTAATATTATGAATAAATCTTAGAAAACTATAACATGTTAGTAAGGACAAAACAATTTAGGAGAAGGCTACATTAACCAAAACATGCTAAGGGAGAGCCATGAGCCATCATCTATCACCTGCCGAACAAGCAATCAAGTTATAAATGGAATGATCACAGAAAGCAATTTTTTCTAACATTTATAGATATAAAGTCATTGATAATAGTATCGATATTAATCTAATACAACATATCCTTCTCAATGCATAAAGTGGTCAGACTATTCAACCTTTCATGTGACATTGATGACCTTAAATAGTTTTTCAATCTGTCTCTCTTAGATCTAATGGATATCTTTATATAAAAAACTGATGTTACAAGAAAGTTTAAGATTTTGTTCTATATAGTGTTTATGTTGCGGTGGAGACTTGGAGCGTGGTATTTAGTAGATAATCAAGAAACAAAAATTCAAAAAAAATGTATCACATATGCAACGGCTATATGAGGGGATTTCGAGTAGAATCATTGCAAAGTGAAGAATTGAAGGGGAATTGGTTGGGAATCGATGAAATCGAGCTCTCCTCTTCTATTAATGGCAACAACTATGGCATTTGTTTTGGGAAGAGAAAACCGCAAGAGGAGTGGAGAGGTCAAGGGGCGCAGGCGGTGTGCATGGTTGATTGGATCTGGTGGATGCATAGGATGGACTAAATAGGTCATTACTTGACTTTGGCAGCTAGCCTAACTAATCATTAATAAACTATGTTCAGTATTCAGTACATAGACTATATCATGTATGTATATATACTAACATAAATGGGTTAGGGGCCCCTAGCTTTTGTGGGCCCTAGGCGGTAGCTCCTACTGCCTAGGCCCAGGGCCAGCCGTAACCCTCGTCAGCAGCGCCATCTCCAACCGGTACGCACCTTCGTCAAAGTTTAGGGCTCCTCTATGTGCCCCATCTTTGAACTTAAGCTAGGTAACCAACTGCCAACACGGCCGCATTGCACCACAGTTTCCACCCCCATCTAATTTTTATCCCGCCAAGAACAAGAGCCGCAATGTTCGCCAGGATAGTTGTTGATCCAAAGAGCGATTTTTGCCAGGTGAACACAAACTGGTGGAGTGGCGCCGCTACAACTACTCCCACAGCGATGTAGTCGTGTCCTTTTAAGGTTATTGTCATCATCATAAAGTGGTTGATTGCTTCGGCATTTCTTGATTGCTTCCAAGCTGAATGGATTGGTTGTCGTTATTTACAGGTACTCAGCCAATCACAGGAGGTTAGTTCTTAACAGATTTATTGTAATACCACTAGAACACAAAAGAGAATAAAAGAGAGAAATGAGACAATCCAAGGAAAAATAAAAGAAAATAATTTTTTTTGCCTTCGGAACCCGTTCGTCTTTAGAATGTCGAATAAAAGTACCGCTCATTGAGGTTCTCAGACCATCCTCGGCCGATCAGCACTATCTCACATTTGGGTTTTCATCATCCAGTGAAAAATTTCATCCTTACCTGCCGAAGTAGAAGAAGCCCAAACAGAGTAGAGACCTTTTGGACCAAAAGGCCCTTATGGCTATTAACAACCAGACAGAGGATAAAGGAGGGCATAATTGGCAATGCACAGCATAGGAGGAGGGAGGCCAACTATGACCTCCTTACTTAAGCCTAGCCAACATCTTGTTATCCTCATTTCCTCCCCCCAAACAGAGAGTTCACCCAGTGCGCAAGCACTCCATCAGCCACCACTCATATTCCCATTTTCTTCTCCCTACCGAAACCAAAGCACAGAGCCAACCGAAGCAAAAGTTCATCTAGAGAGCAAAGCCAACAAAAGGGGAGAGGAAGAGAAACCATTCTCACTAGAGCTAACACCAGAGAGCAGCTATCCCCATCTCTTCCCCTTTTCATTTCCCCACTGATTCGCCTCCCACACAGCCATACCATTTGGCCGGGACAAGGTAAGAATAAGGTAAGAACAAGGTAAGCTCAAAGTAATGCCCCCAATCACTAGGACCTCATAGAAGCATCACCATCCACCACACTTGCATAAGGAGTATAAGGGAGGTAGTAAGGGAAGGAGTACCGATGGTGATGATGTTGTGTGCCATCACCGGCAAGCCATGTGCTCCCGATAGCCGACCCATGCCCCCAGCACACGGGAAGGCCTCATTGCACACACTGCATTCACCATACACTCACTAAATCAATTCAAAGCATAGCATTAAACCAAAAATAAATCATACAGTAGTAGTAGATGGAGGAGAGAAGCCGAGAGGAGGCAGCGGTGCCACAACCATGGGCAGGGGTGGCGCAGGCATCGAGGTAGTCAAGAGGTCACCGATGCTCGGGGGCGGCCATGGGGGTCGACAGTGCTCTAAGATGACCACGGTCGGAGCCATGGAGGGCGAAAACTGGTGGAGTCACGCTGTAGCCATAGAGGGCCAGCACAACCTAGGGAGGAGGCCACAAGGTTGATGGCACAGGGGAGGGGCGGTAGCTTTGGTGGGCCTGACCTAAGCATCAGGGACTGGGCACTGGGGCATAGTAGCTGGGGGAAGGAGCAGCGCTAGTAGATCTGGTGATGGAGGAGCCTCTAGAAGCGAACCAACATGCACCGGTGTGCTAGCAGGGCCCCTGCCAGCAGCGGCCCAGGGAGGGGCCACACTCCAACTCCAATCGAAAGAGGATTTGGAGCGTGAGAGGAGAGGAGGGAAGCTAGGGCAGTGTAGGCACATGTTCGAGGGGCGAGCAGTGGTTGGCGGCGAGCTCGGGGCCGGCATGCCCGAGCTTGGCCATGATCTGCCATCCCACCAGGAGAGCGCTAGAGAGAGAAAGAATGAAGTGGGGAGGAGGGAAGGCCATTCGACCAGACTGAATGTGAAGGAGAGAGAAAAGAGAGAGCTCGGGTGGGAGTAGGGATGGAAACGGATCGGATACGATCGAATAGTCTCAAATATGAATCCATATTTTTAAAATGAATACGAACATAAAATCAAATATTCTCAAATACGAATCGAATATCGTAACGAATATGAATTTGAATCGAATACGTGCTTAATTTGGTCGAATACGAATATCTCCTACAACTTTTGTGACAAATCTTGGTAGAACAAACTCCTAGCGGTTTTGCCAATTTTCAAACTACCCAAATTCAAATTTTGAATCACAAAATTTGTCTGGGTTTTTCTCGCGTTTCGAAAATGGATCGTATAGTCTCGAATACGAATATTCTTGAATACAAATGTTAGTAAGAATATTCTCAAATACGGATATGAATCTTCTCAAATACGAATACAGACATTTTCAAATACGAATTTTGCTTACCATATTCACATTTTTTCGGATACGAATGTCGGATAAAATGGATTATTCATTACCATTTTCCACCTCTAGGTTGGAGAAAGAAAAGAAAAAAGAGATAAGAAAAGGACGAAAGGGAAGGAAAGGAAAAAAAGAGAAAAGAAAAGAGGAGAAAAAGAAAAAAAAAGGACCTGCGTGTTGTGTCTAACCCCATGCGTTTTTTATGCCAGCGACAGGTCTTACGCGTAGAGTCAATGCCGTTCATTTAAGCGCTTGTACCGAAATTCTATTCTGAGTCAGGATTAATTGCCTGTTCAGGTAGAGGTCCGAGATCGACGCCATCCGCACGTCGTTCCACTCCATTTGGTTAACAGGCAAGTGCCTAGTAGAGTAGTAGACCATAGAGTTTATGAAATATGCAATGTTTACATGATGTGATAATGTTTATGTGAAATATGTGATGCTTTCGTTTTATGATGTTGCATGCTAAATGATGATAATGATGATGGAGCAGAGTGATCAATATAATGATACTTACCTGCTAATGATGATAATAGTGAGTATGGTTATAACAATGGGTATATGCATTCGTATCATGTGCACTCATGAGATGAGAACTAGGATCTACCTGGGTGGATTCCGCAAGTCCTACTATGGTAGGCCTTCACGAGAGTGGAGAGACCCCCATACCGATAAGGATAGGCTCAAGATTTTAGGTGAACATTGATGGGTGTTCACTTGGCAATACCGGTATATACAATGAGATGAGCAAATAAACATGTAGAGTAGTGCTGCATTGCACTAATGGTATGGCAACGCTGGAACGTGAGAATGATAATATGAACATGATAATGTATGTGGAGTATGTTATGGTTGGTTAATTACTTACATATTTTGGTAGCGTTTATCGTTCTATTATTTACTTGCTGAGTCTTTAGACTTACCCTTGCTTTGCTGTTTTTTAGGTGGTCAATGAAGGCGTCGTGCACGGGCGGGAGTAGCACATGAATAATCTCACGTAACAACAGCACTTCTCATATCCGCTTTTGTTTAGTATGTTTAGACTCTATTGATATGCTAGAGTAGTTGGTTAAAATGGTATGATGATATCTATCGTGTCTCTGCAATATAAATAAAGTAGTGTTTACTTAAAACTATTGGTAGTGGTTAAAATGGTTATGTTATACCATAATGGTAGCACTCTAGGTCCAGAGAATAGTCGGGGTGTTACATTGATTGTGCAGCGCGGCGATTGGATCCAGGTCCTGAAGACCACGGAGACTGGCAAATCCTGGAGGGCACTACTGGTTGAAAGGGGATGATGGGAGAAGCAGTTGGGGCTCAAGAAATTACGGGCCTGTCAGCCATTCATACTATGTCTCCCATGAATTGCCTAATTGACTTTATTTCTCGCAACACTTCCGCCGCACAGATTAGCGTAAGCTAACTCGCATTCTTAGTGCTGCACGTGATGCCAAAGAGAGGTCTAATGTCTTTGTTACAAAGGCCTAAAATTATTGATTGATAGCTTAGGTTGCAGAATTTTGGTGGTTGAATGAGGTAGAAAACATATTGATGTATTTGTTATATCACTTGATATTCCTTACCACGTATTGTTTTTTTGTTACAAGATGAAAGATGTTCCAATTATTTTGCATTTTTTACCTTCTTGGCTTGTTTAGCACTGCTGCACCGGGCACAAATAGTTCTCTCCTTTTTTCCCCGTTGATTATTGATCGTGAGTACATTTTGATCTTGAATTGGCATCTTATATCACAAGAGGCATTTAACTCTTATGTGTGCTTATTATAAATCTGGAGTGCACTGGCAACAATGCTATAGCTTTATGCATCTTTGTTTTTCAGTTTATACATACATTTTGCAGTAGCTCCTTTCACCTAATGGATATATGACTCGAGGATGCCGATTTTCATGTTCTGATGATATTATATTCATCCGATGATATCAGGCTATCAGCATTGATGAACTACAATTAATGATGAATTCAGATAGTCTGCAATTTCATATTATCTAAATTTTAGAACACTGCATGCCGTGGCAATGAATTACTAAACTTGTGAACGATGATTTGAACATTCCATATGTTGTTCATCTTTTCTAGTGTTGTTTCTTCTGCTGCATTATTATGAGATCATTTGGTCCTCAAATAGCAAAGTCGACCAGAAAGAGGGGTTATAATGCCTCTTTCCCTTTTGCTGTTTAACCATTTGCTTATTTTGATTTTCTCATAAGAGATGTAAGATGTTACCAGAAACAGATGCTTCTGGCAACACCATACATATTTTGGTATTATTTACTTTTTTGCACACTACAGCAAAACCAGTTTGTCGACTTATATATTCTTGGTACTAAACATTTTAAAATTTTGACACCTACAAGTTCCTTTGGGTCTGATGCGAATCTTTGGCTGAAATGGCAGTTTTTGACGCACGATTAGCAAAAATGACACTCGTTGTGTAAAATTTACAAAACTAACGTCTCTGCCATACGATCACCGTACAAGAGTGACCGACGAGCCGACACGTTAACGATGCCGCACGGTGGCTGTGCGGATTAGCCAAAATCACATGGACACCATGTGGTGGAGGTAGCAACGCATGGTCACCATGCGGTGGTGCACTTTAGCACCCAAAAACGCAAGGTGGCTGTACGGTGTGCTAGGTAGCATCCAAAAAAGGCATTTTCTTAAAAAATCATTTAAGTATATTTTTTATAGAAAAGTTTAAATATAGCAATCGAGCTCCAAACATTATAAACTTTTTCGGAGTCTCTCGACATAGTGTACTTGTCTAATTTTTCCACAATTTTATACATTTTGATTTTTTTAAAAAAAATTCATTTAAGTATACTGTTTGTAGAATTTTTTTAATATAGCAAATACGGTGCAAATATTATGAAATTTTTTAAGGCTCTTTATACAGTGACTTGATTGTGCAATTTTTAAAAATTTTTAAAGCTAATTTGCTATATATAAAATTTCCTACAAAAAATATACTTAAATGATTTAGATAATGCCTTTTTTATACGCTGCAGTGCACACCGCATGGCCATCGTGTAGTTTTGGGAATACAGTGCTCCACTTCACGGTGGTCGTGCGGTGCTGCCTCCACCACACAGTGACCGTGAGGTTTTAGCTAATCCACACTGTCATCGTACAACCTCGCTGTCATGTTAGCTCATTGGTTACTCCTGTGTTGTGACCGTGTGGTGAGGGCTATTTTTGCAAATTCCGTATGATAAGTGTCATTTTTGCTAATAGCGCATCAAAAATTGTGTTTTCGGCCAAAACTCGTCTAATGCATAGGAGGGTCGCACATAAGGTGGGTTTTTTTTGTTGTGGTTTTTGGTTTATGATTTTAAAATTCTACCTATTCGCGAGAGACAGTGCGCAAAGGGAAAATAATTGCATGCTATTTTAGCTGGTACAACTGAACTCGGTACAGTTTATACTATAATCTACCTGTAAATCCCATCTTAAAAACACACCGTTTTAAAACTAGTTATTGTAAAATTAAAAACCAAAATCTAAACATAAGCCCAAAGGAAACACCCATAATCTGGCCGCCACATAGGATTGGTCATAGTCCCCAGAAAGATTCCAGATGGGAGGGGTAATGCCGAGATGATTTATTTTAATATCTTGTTAGGCGGCGCATCCCGCATTTTCCCCCATGGTAGCGTAGGAGATCACACCATTAGGTGTGACACAAGCCTCAAGATGTAATGTACTGTCAAAGGCAGTGAAGTAAATAAGGATGTGGTCCTCTGCCATTGAGAAATTCGTCTCTTTTAGTACCTAAACTGAAGACAAACATATTTGTAGAGGGGAATTGAAGTGCAACTGGAAGTTGTAGCATGGCTGCCAGGAAATTTATTTAGAAGATCCAATTTATAATGCGTGAAATACATATTTGTAGAGGGGAATTGAAGTACAACTGGAAGTTGCAGCATGGTTGCCAGGAAATTTATTTAGATGATCCAATTTATTATGCGCGAAATACTCAATGCTAGATTGACTGGCCAAGTTAGTCCACTGGAACTGGCTGCATAGCCTCAGCTTCCTTTCTCAACTCCTCGAACAGCACAGACGATAAGTACCGCTCCCCCAAGCTTGGAAGAATAGTCTGAAACAACAGTGCGCGGGTCAGTCGTCTGAAATTTCTTCATGTCAACATTTTGGTACAATACGCAAAGATGGGAAAGTATGACGTACCACAATGAGCTTCCCTTTGTTTTCAGGCTTCTTAGCGAGTTCAAGAGCTGCAACGGTGTTGGCTCCCGATGATATCCCCACCTGCAAAAAATTTAGGAGGTTCAGTAACCGTTCAATGTATGCATAGCAATCGATTCCCCATTAGGCAACAATCTCGTCAGAAATCAGGTGAATTATATATTTTGAATATTATCTTCTTCATAACCAAATAACAAATCTTCTTATTTTTTCAAGAGAGATCTACTGATATAATACATAGATTGAAGACAGCAGCAGCACATATTTTTTGTCACTTACCAAAAGACCCTCCTTCAGTGCCAACTCTC
Organism: Dendrocalamus latiflorus; assembly: GCA_017311315.1. Classification (NCBI taxonomy): domain Eukaryota; kingdom Viridiplantae; phylum Streptophyta; class Magnoliopsida; order Poales; family Poaceae; genus Dendrocalamus; species Dendrocalamus latiflorus. Next base: position 33,916,006 of record CM029655.1, on the reverse strand, counting down.
GAGCCATCTTAATAGCATCCTCACCTTTCACCTATCATATACCGGTTTATGTTAATTTTCGCTTGCAAAGTATTCGACAAAGAACAACTTCAGATTTATTCATCATTACCTCAAGAACCTTTTCCATTACATCCATGTCCAAAATTGCCGGCTTGAACCCGACGCCGGTTCCAGTGATGAGGTGAGGGCCTGCAATTAGGTTCATATAGAACATGTTTGTACAAATGAACAGGATATCTAGTGTCAAAATCTAAATCTTTTACAGAAAGCTATAGCTTACCTGGCTTACCACCATTCAGAACATTTGCTTCAGCAGGCTCAACTCCATAGATCTGCATGCGCACATACACGTCATGAATTTTACAACATTACTGAATAGAAGTTTCAAATCAACACCTGTAATGCAAGTTTCTGCCTGGTCTATGTTAGTACCTTTGCATTGGGGTTCTTCTCCTTAAGGTACTTGCCGACGCCTGTGACAGTGCCACCACTCCCGATCCCCATGACGAAAATATCAACCTGTCCAAGCGTGTCCTCCCATATCTCTGGACCAGTTGTCTCATAGTGTATCTGCCAATTTTGATCAAAATCATAAGAAACAGCAGCCATTGAATTACTAAGCAATATACTCTACAAGATGAAACTTATAGCTCATATGAGAAGATTTCCCCAAATAAACTTGACCAATAAACATTTTGGAAATTACAGCAACTAGTAGTAGTCTATTACTGCACTCAGATATTGTACATGGTCAAAATCAAAATCAAGAATGGAGGACTACCTTGACATTAGCAGGATTCTCAAATTGCTGGAGCATGAATGCACTAGGATGGTTCTCATACAGCTCGGCTGCCTTCTTAATTGTCCCTCCCATCCCTTTCGTCGGGTCGGTAAGGACCAGCTGTGCACCGAATGCCTTCATGGTCACCCTCCTCTCAAGACTGGTGTATGACGGCATTGTGAGTATGAGATCATACCCCTTAAGCGCGGCCATGAACGACAGGCCAATGCCCATGTTCCCAGATGTGGGTTCGATCAGTGTGGTCTGTTCAAGAAGCGATTTCGGGTTAAGTCATAAATCCGTAGACAGGTGTGATGATTTCTTGCAGAACAACACTAATTTTTCAACAAAGCTCCAAATATGTACCAAAAGGGACACATCAAAGCACATGCCCAGTATATATTGTTGAGGTCATGAACCGAATAACCCTTCTTCCTAGCACTCCTCAAAAGCTTGCGATTGTAATGCCATTTTCATATGAAATTAAGTTAAATGCTTAATGATTAGTTATCAGAAATCTAGTTAAATGCTTAATGATTAGTTATCAAAATTGTTACTTCGTCTTAGTTGTTGGGCAGAGTTTAATTTTAGTGATACTTTTACCTAATGCAGTTCTTTATCCAAAAGCATGAGATCACTGACCTTGCCTGGGGTGATCAACCCCTTCTTTTCAGCATCTTCCAACATTGAAATTGCTGGCCTGGTTCATACGACACCCAACAAAAAATTCAAGATCAATCATTAACTTAAAATTCCAGAAAGTTCACTTCTATGCAAACAATATGTCTAATATTTTTGTATGCACTGAATCTTTTACTTATTACTACTTTCCCAAATAGTTAGGGTGTCGATTCTGTTGCTACTTCATATATTACTAGAGATAATAGAGAGTTCACTTCTATGCAAACAATTCTAAGGGGAAATAGACATAACTTGTTAGGTGCTAATGCTAAAACTGATGTACTTGAAATTGAAAATTACGTCCTAAAACTCCCCAATGGAGGAAAATTATTATTACAGGATACTTTATATTCACCTAGTATGAGAAGATATTTAATCTCTGTTACTCAGTTAAAATCTATTGGTTATGATATACTATTTGGAAAAGAAAGAGTTAAAATATTACTTAATGAGAAATTAGTGGATACTGGAACTTGTCATGATGATCTTTATTTTCTTGATGAATTATCAAATGATGACAATACTGATTGCTTAGTTGGTGAAAATAACTCCATAGTGAGGAATTCAAACGATAGGAACACATGCTCAAAGTCATAACTACGACATTTATGACTTGGTCACATATGTAAAAACAGAATTAAGAGAATTATCAATCTGGAATTCTGCATTTTAAGTGGGAGGATTTTTGGTATTTGTGAGGCTTGTATATGGGTAAGATGACTCGTGCACCTTTTTAGAGGCGGAAAGATCTAATGAGGCTCTAAACATTATTCATTCTGATATTTGTGGTGAAATGTCTACTCCCACTAGAGATCAAAAGATTTATTTTATCACATTCATTGATGATTATTCTAGATTTGGATATGTATATCTTCTTAAACAAAAGCCAGAAGATTTTGATATGTTCAAGACATTTAAAACTGAAGTGCAAAATCAATTAAACTAAAGTGGATTTTTATGTGGCTTTCAATTTTTATTATGATTATTGTCTATTTTACTCAATGTGGAATTATTCATATTATTGATGCAAGTGATAAGAAATATTTTGATGCGAAAATTTAACACGAGGAATTAATACTTGAGGTGCCGAGGACGGCTATGCTGGAATATAGTAGACATATTCATTGAGATCGAGTCTACTGGAATTGAATATGCATGCACTTGTTAACCCGGATACAGCACATGACGAAATAGTTAGGTTTTGTTTTGCAGGATCGGCTCTGCAGGCTGTTGACCCACATGATTAGATTGGAATTGACCTCATAAACAATCTGATCATGGCACATGACTCACACATATGTGCTTGGGTCTAATATAAAAACTGGTCTGTCTGATCGTGGTTGGTGACATGGTTCAGGAGTCTCACGGGATACCGAAAACAGATAGATCACTTTATCACATCTGAAAGTGGAGTCTATAAATATGTCTCTACCCTCTAACCTCATTATGCATTGTGAGTAGCACCACGGATAAGACAGAGGAATAGAAGACAGACCCAAAAACCTTAATAAAATTAATCTAGGATTTGTGAAAACCTAACGGTTGTGCATTCCAACTGCTCTAGAGCACCAGTAGACTGGTACACGAGCACAGTAAAAAAAGCTTCGAGAGCGTATCAGTTTTAGAATATTCCGGAACGGACTTGAAGATAGTGTTAGAAAATTATCCCCAAATATTGATAGATAACTTTTTAAAATCGTCTTTTTCATTTTTTATGCTGGATCTGGGTGTATGGTAACTTGTATGCACTTGAGCATAAGAAGTCTCTGCGTTGGGTCCATAGTAACTTCTGGTTTGCCTACCAAAAATTCTACGGAGTAACAATAACCCTGGAAGTTTCCTATCAATTATCTAGCGTTGAGACAAAACAAAGTGTCCAAATGGGATGTCAATTTTGCAGCTTACATTGGAAATTTTCAGCTGGCTTGAAAGCAAAATCTGTCTATCAAACCTCACATCTTTCTATCAATTAGATGGAGACTTAAGCTTACGAAGTCAAATTTTACCAGTCAAACATGGACTAATCTGTAATCTGGACTCTACGAAGACAAGAGCATGAGCAGCCGCTTGTTTGACATTTTTTGCGAGAGCGACAGGATATTTTCTATTGGTAGAGCACAACAACAGTGCGTGTCGAACATTCTCTCCAGGATATTATCATCAATATTATAATCACTGCTTTAGGCTTGCTCGGTTAAGCTGAAAAGTTATGGCTTACGGCTGAAATTACATTGTAGCGATTAAAATTTCACTGTAACTGAAGGTGACAACTTATTTGGTGTAATTAAATCTAAAAAAATTTAAAAATAGAAAAAATATACTAGCTCAATACGAACAACACGAACGAATACAGGAAAAAGAACCGGCAAAAAAACTCAAAAAAAACTAAAAATTCACAAAAAGACGAAATTTATAAATAGTAAAAAATAAACCAGAAGTCAGAAACTGAAACTAGCGAGGCCGGCCCCTCCTCAGTACATACGTACGAAGTGTTAAATTACAGCGCACTGATGTGTGCCACGTGAAGAGGAATTAGTATATGCATCAACACACGGGGACAAACATAACAAGAACAAATGAACTTGTTAGTAATAATGATTCGCCGGCGATGATGGAAAATGATAGTTAATCACCTGTCTTTGACGCTGAAGGACGGTTGCAAGAACTCAAGCTTGGCTGCAATCCGGGCTCCACATCCTTCAGTGACCTTGTTCAGGTAAACCATTGGTGTCCTACCAATCAGCTGGAAGAATAGACCAAAGCAAAAGCTGAGATGGAAAGGAAAGGACATGGAATAATTAACTGAAGAAGTTGTTGCATAACACAGAGTAAATTAAGCACAACACCTCGAGACCAGTTTTCTTGACAATGACAAAAGATTGTTGCATCAAAGAATGACACAATAGACCTAACAAAATGGCTCCTTCTTTTCTACAGTAATAACCTTTCAAATTGAGTGTTTTTAAAGACAGATTCTGTCGGTTGATTATAATACATATTAAAATGAATTTATTTATATCGACTAAATTGCACGCGAGCTTCTATTTCTGTACTCTTTCTCACAAATAGTTAAAAAGTCTTTTTCTCATGAATAGTCTAAAAATCATAATCCGCAGCCAAAAACTATAAACAAAGCCAAAAAGAAGGCCCGGTTGATCAATCAACATTTGTGAAGGTTTGTGTCCCTGATCATACCTGGGACGCAGTGTCCCTGATCTTCAGCCCGGACAAGATGCCTGGCGACTGAATCGGATCCGCGGCTGCTTCTTGATGCTGAGCGGAGAAGAAAGAAGAGCTGCCGCCGCCACTGCGGTTAACTGAGATTGCTTCTCGTCCTACTCCGCCTTGGAGGGACCTCCTCCTCATCAGCCTCTCCCCTCTCTCAACATCTGAAGGGCGCCACGTGTAGGCTCTCTGAGCCAGTCCCCGCGGAGAGGAACGGGGACACGCCCCAGAGAAGTTCTTTCCCATCACCATCGTCTCCATTCTTGGCTCGCTCGCTCGCTCTCTCTCTCTCTCTCTCTCTCTGAGGCGCACCGCGCACCGCGCACGCTGTGGGACTAGTGGAGAGTGGCTACGACCAGTGATGTGGCTGTTGAGCCGTGGTTGCTATGGAGGCTCGAAGAAGGCTTTATTTATGTAAGAAGTACGGAGAAAAACGTAGATAAATGGGAAATGGATCTGGCCGGATGAGATGCTGGTAAAGAAAAAATAATAGTAAGTTATTTTAGTTGGTATAGATGAATTTAGTATAGTATTTTTATAGATTTATATTAAAAATTACATTATTTAAAAATAGTTACTGTAATAGAAAATCGGTGTTCACAGCAGCCATGTCGGCTTCTTTTTCCGTGATTTTAACTTTTAGTTTATAAATTTTGAATTTTGTCTGTTTGTGAGAGATAATACGTAAAGAAAAATAATTATATATGATTTTAGTCGATATAGCTGAATTTGAAATAATATCTATTACAATCTATCTATAAATTCATCATAAAAAATTTACTGTTTATAAGCTAGTTACTGTAAAAAATAATAATAAGTTAAAGGCCAAACAAAAAAAAACTTATATCCTCTTGGCTGTCCTTGTAAAGGAGAAAAACGTAGATAAATGGGAAATGGATCTGGCTGCATGAGATGCTGTGAAGATGGGGGATGGATCTGGCCGGATCAGCGTCCACAGCAGCCATGTCTTTTCTTGTCTGTCCTTGTAAAGCAGACGGACGTGTCTGTCCTGGTTTGCCATCCTTCGCTAGGGAAAATGAGAAGTTCTTCTTTTCTTCCGACAGGTGCAATTAGTTGTCATAATCGTCTCTGAATATTGGCAATTGAGATGTCACGAAACAGGCTACGGTCGTAGCGTTTGATCACTAATTACGATCACTATCTATAATCACCAGCTACGATTATAGGCTATAATCACTGACTATAACTACTCGCTACGATCGCTGGTTACGACTGCTCGTTACGACCACAGTTTTCGACCACTGGCTACGACTACGGGTTACAACCACAGGCTACGACCACGAGGTACGACCATTGTCTACGACCACGGTGTTCGACCGCTGGCTACAACCACGGGTTACAACCACTAACTACGACCACGAGCTACGACTATGCGCTACGACTAGTGGCTACAACCACAGTGTTCGACCACTGACAATGACCACCATGTTTGACCAAGGCTATGACTACTAGGTACGACCACGGGCTACAACCACAGGCTACGACCATAGTGTTCAACCACTAGCTACAACCACAATTTTCGACCGCTCGCTACGACCACAGTCTTCGACCACTGGCTACGATCACCATCTTTGACCACTGGCTACGACCACAGTCTTTGATCACTGGGTATGACCACAGCACCTCGACTGCATCTCTGACCACACAGGTCTTCTAGCGCCGAGGTCAATTGTAGCTACGACAATCGACCGTCAACCACTGTAGTTATGACCACTGTGGCTACGACTACTGGCTAGGGCCATGAGCTATGACCACGAGCTACGACCACTGGCTACGACCGCGGTGTTCGACCACTGGCTACGACCACCATCTATGACCACTGGCCACGACCACAGCCTTCGACCGCTTGTTACGACTGCAGTATTCGACCACTGCCTACGACAACCATCTTTGACAACTGGTTACGACCACAACACCTCGACTGCATCTCCGACGCCATCATGGAAGCATCGCTCGGTGGGGAGGTAGTCGCTTCCTCGACCTTGCGCTCCTCCGTGGGTTTGGGATTTGGGGAAAACCGTATTGTCACGGTGTGCATCTCAGAGAGGGGGGGAGTCCAGACGAAGAGCGGAGGGAGTCTCTGAGATGATTATGTTAGCGCTAATAATCACTGTTAGCACTAATCAAACACGCTTAACGTAGTTTAGTGATTTAATTAACTGGTCTCTGAGATGATTATTGTAGCGCTAATGATTACGGTTAGCGCTAATCAACACGCTTAAGAGCAAGGCTAATAATACAGCCTTCAGCTGGCTATATGGACACTTACAGTCCACTTATCAGCCCATTCATATAGTAGTTTATAGCCAGCTGAAGGCTGTATGACCCATCCCTTTCTCTCACAAAGTTTCTTGGTTCTTGTGCTTCAGCTGGCTGTAAACTTACAGGCCACCTCTCTTCTCTCTCCTCCACCTCAGCATTCAGCCTACTAACAGCCTTGTTGTGGCTACAGACCAAACAGAGAGAGAGATGGTAGTGGAGAGTGATGAAGATGAATGTAATGGCCTGGGTCCTCCCCATGGCTTGTACTCATATATATATACACATGAGGAGTGCTTTTACAGTTATACCCTTACATCTGGTTATCCCCTCTGGGGGCAGTTATGTCATTACACATGGCCTATTCTGGGCCTTATAATCTCCTACCAGGCCTGCTGGGTTTAGGTGGGGGCCATCCCTACGACAGGAGCCTCTCATGGTAAAGGGCTTCACAAGGCCGAAGCCATGTTGCCGAGTCCTTTGACCCCCTCCGTCCCCGCGGCCTGTGAACTTTTCCAAACTTCCGGGGCTGCGCTGTAGCCGAAGCAGACGCGCGCGCTGCTGCGACGCTCGGACTTCCGGTCGTCCACGTGGTGCAGCGTGCTTGGCGCGGTGCGGGCGTTGAGGCGTCGTGACCATTAATATGGCGGCGGACTTCCGGCAGTTGGACTTCTGCCGATTGGCCTTCCGCCGGTTGGCTCCCCTGCTGATTGGGGTATATATATGGCGCTGGTGCGGAGTTGCTCCTGCGCATATTGTGATAGAAGCTGTTCCCCTAAAATGGGCCCCTGCCGTGCATCAACATTCCTGGGTGACGCTGAGCGGCTTGGGGAATGTTGATGCACAGAAGGAGGTCCATTTTTCCTGGGAGCTTGATCAGCGCCGGTTATCGACAGCCAGCCGCGCGTCCTGCCCCCGCACCGCGCTTCCGTAGGCGACAGCGAGGTCTGCCCTGTTTTTCTTAACAGGCCTACCTACAGTCGGTGTCCCTGATGGAACCCACCGGCATTACCTTGTATGTTGATGCACTGTAGGTGGCATGTTAAGGAAAACGAGGTAGATTTTGCAGGACAAGACCCCCGCATATGCTGCGCCCCGCCGAAGTGGACGCGCACGCTCCGTTCCCTACCCTTCGAACGGGTGGCAGCGGAGCTGGCGCCTAGTCGACGTAGACGCGCGCGCTCCGTCCCCTACGCATCGCACGGGTGGCGGCGAAGCTGGCGCCTAGTCGAAGTAGACGCGCGCGCTCCGTCCCCTACCCATCGCACGGGTGGCGGCGAAGCTGGCGCCTAGTCGAAGTAGACGCGCGCGCTCCGTCCCCTACCCATCGCACGGGTGGCGGCGAAGCTGGCGCCTAGTCGAAGTAGACGCGCGCGCTCCGTCCCCTACCCATCGCACGGGTGGCCGCGAAGCTGGCGCCTAGTCGAAGTAGACGCGCGCGCTCCGTTCCCTACCCATCGCACGGGTGGCAGCGAAGCTGGCGTCTAGTCGAAGTAGACGCGCGCGCTCCGTCCCCTAGCCATCGCACGGGTGGCAGCCAAGCTGGCGCCTAGTCGAAGTAGACGCGCGCGCTCCGTCCCCTACCCATCGCACGGGTGGCGGCGAAGCTGGCGCGTAGTCGAAGTAGACGCGCGCGCTCCGTCCCCTACCCATCGCACGGGTGGCGGCGAAGCTGGCGCGTAGTCGAAGTAGACGCGCGCGCTCCGTCCCCTACCCATCGCACGGGTGGCGGCGAAGCTGGCGCGTAGTCGAAGTAGACGCGCGCGCTCCGTCCCCTACCCATCGCACGGGTGGCGGCGAAGCTGGCGCGTAGTCGAAGTAGACGCGCGCGCTCCGTGTCCTACCCATCGCACGGGTGGCGGCGAAGCTGGCGCCTAGTCGAAGTAGACGCGCGCGCTCCGTCCCCTACCCATCGCACGGGTGGCGGCGAAGCTGGCGCCTAGTCGAAGTAGACGCGCGCGCTCCATCCCCTACCCATCGAACGGGTGGCAGCGAAGCTGGCGCCTAGTCGAAGTAGACGCGCGCGCTCCGTCCCCTACCCATCGCACGGGTGGCAGCGAAGCTGGCGCCTGCGCCCCGCGAACACTGCCGCGTGGGCGGTGACTTGGGGTCTTGTGATGCGGTCTTGCGCTGTAAAGGTTCCTGGAATCACGCCGGCCCCTGGTCTGCCAGGGTTAGGTTCCCGTACCGTACGACCCGACGCGCCCGGGGCACGCGGCGGCCTATGACTGGTGGGCGGCGGGATGTGGACGGTTGCGTGTTTGCAGTCGTTCGCCTCTTCCCTAGGTAAGGGCGACACGGGGCGGGTAGTGAACGGCGCGGCGCCGGAGCTGTTGTGATCCCCTGGCCCATTGGTTCGCCTATAATAGCGGCTAGGTAACGCCGTGTTGTGACGGTCCTTGGCGCCTGTGGTCGTGACCTTCCAGTGTTGGGTGGGGCGTTGCGCTGGACGGGCGCTTGTACGACTGCGGTCGCGCCTCGTACACGGACCTTCGCGACCCTTCGCTTTCAATTTCGGGGAATCGTGCAGGGCGGGCCTTTACACTGCTGCGGTTGCATCCGGCACGTGGATCGTTGCGACGCTTCGGTAGCGGCGGTATGGGCGAGGTGGCTTGATATAGCCCCCCCGTAACAGCGTCCCCGCACCTTTACGCCCTCTTTCCTGTCTGCTCCGCCTTCTACACCTTCGCGCTATCTTCACCGCTTCAGTCTCTCCGTGGGAAGCGATGGCCTCCAGCAGCGAGCGCGGCCAGGCGGTTGGTGGCCCTGACATTCGCCGGCGGTCCTCACCGTTGAAGGTGAAATACGCACTCCAAGAGCGCGACCCGGCGGCGGCGAACCAGGAGCGGCTGGTGGCGGGGAAGTTGTCCGGGCGCCAGGACGTACGATTGCCCGCCGCCGACGAGACGGAACCGCATCTCGAGAGGTCGGAGGCGGTCGTATTCGTTGCCTTTTTCGACGCTGGGCTCCGGATCCCAGCGGCGGCTGTGGTGGGCGACATGCTGCGGACCTTCGGGCTGGAGCTGGCGCAACTGACTCCGAACGCCGTGGCCCGGCTCGCGGTGTACAGCTGGGCCTTGCGCTCGGGGGCATGTTGGCCCAGCGCGTCGCTGTTCGCCTATCTCCACAAGGCACGATGCCAGCCCAAGGGCCGGAAGGACAGGACGCTGTCGAGCTTCGGTAGCGTCACTTTTATTCTTCGCCCGTCGTGCAAGAAGCTTTTCCCTGCGAACTCAACTCGCGGGAAGTGGGAGTCTTACTGGATGAAGCGGTGGTTCTACCACCGTGTGGAGAGCGGGAGCTGCCTTGAGTGCACAGGCCGACCAATCACGTTCAAGCCCTCGCCCGGCCGAACGCTCGATGATGAGGACAAGCGGAGGGTCAAGCGGCTCGTAGGCGTGGCCGCCCGCCTCAACATGCGCGACGTCGCCGAAGAGTACGTGATATACGGCGTGGCACCGCTTGCCTACGACTGGCATCTTGCCGCCGAGAGGCGTCGAGACGACAATGTTTCGCCATGGGTTTGCTCGCTGCCGGCGCCACCCGGTCCTCGTAAGCCTCGATCGCGTCCCTCCTTTGTTCACGCGAAATGCGTTGTATGCTGATGCTATTCTCCTTTGCTTCAGGGATTTCCTTGCAGGAGGCGGAGCAAGCCGCGCGCGTATTCCTGGGGCCGTACACCGCCAGGGAGCACGAGCAGCGCGCGTCTGCTATCGCCAAGGCGGGGCTGGGGCGAATAAACCGCGTGTGCGAGGTCCTGGGCCTTGCCGTGCCGGACCGTGTCTCTCCAGACGATGGTGGAGTGAAGAAGAAGAAGGCCCCGTCTCGGAAGAGCGGCCGCAGCGGGGCGCCTGCCGCGCCTGCTGCTAGTGTTTCCGAGGGCTCGGCGGACGCGGAGTCGGACTCGGCGAGGTATGCCGATTCGGGCTTGGGTGGCGCAGGCGCCGGAGGCGAGGTATCTTCGGCGAGCGTCCCGGATGGCGGGTTTGCCGCGGGCAGCCGGAGGGGGGAAGTCTCACCACCCGCCGAAGTCACCGGCGATGCCGAGGTGGAGCCTTCACCGCGACCGCTGTGGTGCCGGAGGCGCCCTCCGCGGGGGCGCACGTAGCTGTGCTGTCTGTACCAACAGCAGCAGAAACCGAGGTGCCCCCTGCGACAACTGCCACCGCGGAACCTTCGCCCCCTGGCGCGGCAGCCGCGGGGTCTTCCCCAACCACGGCTGCGGGGGCGGTGTCGCTGCTGGCTGCCCCGGCCAAACGGTCGTGTGTGCGGCCGGAGCTCCACCGGACACCGCGGGGATTCGTCGTGGCCACGGGCATCAGAAGCTTGTGGGACCCCAGCGCAAGCACCGGGGACCCTGCAGCCTATGCGCCTTCTGCCGCTCTGGCCACACCGCCCGCCGCGCAGGGACAGCCGTCGTCTTCCCCGAACGCGGAGGCTTCTGCCCGCGGCGGGACCATTCCTTCTGCTACCGAAGGTAGGGTGGCCAGCTTAACCTGGCGTATGACTTTATGCCTTGCGGTGCTCACCTGCATCCCTGTTTGCAGCGTTGCTCATTCCGGAGGGGGAGCGTTTGGCAGAACACGGGACCTTCGCGTGCACAGGCCCCGCGGACTTCGTGCCGCCCCCGGAGACACTGAGGGCGTGGCGCGGGATTGTGAATGACGCGGCCACTAGCGTCGACCCGCAAGTGCTGCAGGCCTACGGGGCGGGGCGCCTTGAAGACGCCTTCGAGGTGTGTGGGGTGAGAGTAAGTACTTCATACGACGACGCCTGGTCTGGCTGAGCTTGCTAAGACTTTCCCTTCTGCAGACACTTGTGCTGGGACAGGCCTTGCAAACGGCCTATGCTCGTGGCCGAAAGGTGCTCGAGGATAGGCTGCGGGCCGCTGAGGAGGAGTTGCGCGAAGCCTCTGGCGTCCGCTCGGCCCAGGAGGCCCGCATCCGCCAGCTGGAAGCGGAATGCGCCGAAGCGAGGGCGCACGCCAAGGGACTTGTTGCGTCGACGCGGGAGTCAGCCGCGGCAGCTGCTGAACAGAGATTTGCGGCGGAGCGGGACGGGCTCCTGGAGCAGGTCGCCTCGCTAGAGAAGGAAAAAGGCGAGCTTGCCCTGACTCTAGCGGAGCGTAACCAGACGCTTGGCGACGCCTCGGTTGTTGCGTGGGACGCCATGCAAGCGCTGGAGAGTCATCTCCAAGGGCTGGTTACTGAGGTGCCGGACCGCGCCTTCGGCCCGGAGGAGTTGTCTCGGACGCTCCGCTGGGTCGGGGATGCCGCCAACGTCGTGCGCGACGCGGCGACGTCCTTCGGCACCCACTGCGCATACACGTCGGCATGCTTGGTGTGCGCGCTCCTGCAGCACCGCGGTTGTACGCACGTCGCCGAGCTGGATGACCCCCAGCTGGAGATGCCTGGCGGGGCCGGAGTAATGTCCGGCGCCGTCCGCTCCGCTCGCCGTGCCCTCGGGCCCTTCTTCGACCGGATCTGGGCTTACGTCAGGCCGGATGCTGCACGGATTGAGCTCCGGAAGTCGCTCTACGGGGCGGGGAGCCTCGGCCAATTTCTGGACGGGGTCCCTCGACGCGACGATGACGGCGCTGGGCCCTCCGAAGGCGCCGGGAACCCGCAGGTCTGACGCCGTGGTGCCTAGGTGTAGGCGTGCGTTGTACTGTTCCCTGTTTTTGCAAATAAAGTACGCACTTGCTGCATGCATTCTGACTTTCGCCTATATCCCGGGCAGCTTCCTTGCTGGGGCCGGCTTCTTGCGGCCGACCTTTCGACCCGGCGACGCCTTCGACGCTGGCGAAGGGCCGAAGAGTCGCTGGACTTTTGGGCGAGCCGGCCTTCTTCGAGCGAGGCCCCAGCTTTAGCGCGTGTTAAGGACGAACCCACGGGATAGCGGCTTAGAGCGGCAAGGATGTTGCCGGACCTTTGTACTTGTGATTTTTCCGGTATGCAGACTTCCTGGCATTTTAGGATATGCGCTGTGTGTTGATGCCACCGTTGGCGAAGTAGCTGCGCCAGGGTTCCTTAGAACGGACAGCCCGCAGACTAGCGTGTGCGGAGGCGGACCTCCGCACTTTGCCTTGTTATAGTCGGTAGACTGGCGTATGTGGAGGCGGACCTCGGCACTTCGCCTTGCTTTATAGCCCGGAGACTCGCGCGTGCGGAGGCGGACCTCGACGCTACGTCTTATTTAGAGTCCGTGGACTAGTGCGTGCGAGGGCGGACCTCGACGCTACGACTTCCTTTATAGTCCAGAGACTCGCGCGTGCGGAGGCGGACCTCGACGCTACATCTTATTTAGAGTCTGTGGACTAGTGCGTGCGGAGGTGGACCTCGACGCTACGACTTCCTTTATAGTCCGGAGACTCGCGCGTGCGGAGGCGGACCTCGACGCTACGTCTTATTTAAAGTCCGTAGACTGGTGCGTGCGGAGGCGGACCTCGACGCTACGTCTTATTTAAAGTCCGTAGACTGGTGCGTGCGGAGGCGGACCTCGACGCTACGTCTTATTTAAAGTCCGTAGACTGGTGCGTGCGGAGGCGGACCTCGACGCTACGTCTTATTTAAAGTCCGTAGACTGGTGCGCGCCAGGGCGTCCCCCCCGGTGCGTCTTTTGTTTATACTCAGGCCCGTCACCTTTGGCTACGGCGAGTGCACACGCGAACATGCGACTTCGATTTATACTTAGTCCCTGAGAGACCAGGTGGTCGTGACTCCATGTGAATGATGAGTAATTGACAAAAGTTTAGGATAGTCGAGTTTGGTTTGAGTGGTTCGGAGTCGAGCTTTCGACAGGTTTGGACTTCGTCTGTGCTAAGTGTGATGGTATTTACGCTTTCATGTGTCGAGCGGTGCTATTTGATGTGTTTTCTTGTCTGTGTGACTGCAGGACATCGGGTGGAGTCGTGGCGAGACACGTGGACCGGACTAGGCGCAGGTGGCGCTGAGGTCAGAACGGTCGGGATGTGTCGAAGACGACGTAGACTCGAGGTGGTTGCGAGGCGTGCGAGGCAAGGAGCGCGGAAGCTTCCCGGAAGGTGCAGGAGGGGCGAATCGGGAAATTCGCGAGGCTGCACAAGCGGGAGCGGGCACCGTTGGATTTAGCAGGCGTAACGGGGCGGAGACCCGTTAGCTAAGGCTATAAATAGGATTGAGGGGCTGCATGCCCACTTGAGCACTTGTGATAGAATTAGGGTTTTAGAGTCAAAAGAGGCTTTAGGAAGGTTGTTTCCTTTAGCTCTTTAGTTGGTGTGAGTTGGTGGTAGAGGTAGAGTGTGCTCCCTCTGTGTCTCTACGATGGTTTCTATGTGAGTCTCCTTTCTCTGTGTGTTCTTCCTCCCAAGAAGTGGTGAGATTCTTGGTGTTCTTGAGGATTGAGAGGGAGATGAGAGATTGTAATCACTCCTCTTGTATCAATCGGGGTATGGGGATGTAGCTCAGTTGTAATCCCTGAATAGTTGGAATGAAATCTGAAGTTTTTATTCTGCTCTGTGCTCTCTGTTCTTCGATGCCTCCATTTGGTGATTTTTGAGTTTTCATGGTTTTGAGTTCTTGATTGCTGGGGAGTGCCAAAATGGGTTGCTCTATGATGGGATAGTGCTTCAAGGTCATTTGATCGATTAAAATCCTAGAGACAAGGTTTTAATTTCAGGTTTGGCACTTTGAACCTCTCTGTTCTTCATTTGCCTGTTCTAGGGTTTTAGGGTAAATCTTTTTTTTACTCCTCAATCTGGCTTGAGATTTGGTCTGAGGGATCCTCTAGATATTGCTAATATATCCCTAAAATCTCATATGCAAAAGATCTCTGTGGAAGGAGTAATTGGGTTTTTGTGAGCTCTCTCTGAAGTTTTTCATGTTTCTAGGGTTTTGAGTTAAACCTTGATTCCTTTCTTGGCTTGAGGTGATATTTGGTCTGGGAGGTCCCCTTGCTATTGCTAATATATGCCCAGATTTTCAGTGCCAAAGGATCAAGGGTTTGGGAGGAATTTGAGTTTTTATTTTCAGCTCCCTGTAATTTTCAGTCTTTAGGCATAATCTGAATTTCTAAGCCTTCAGTTGATTTCCCATGTTATTTGGTCTCTCAAATGTGTTTGGAATAGATCCTTGAAGTTTTCCCTTGAAGTGATTTACTTCTTTTATCTCCTCCACTTGTTTTTGATAAAATCTCCTTGTTTCAAATCTGAAAATCTGCTTGTCTGCTGTCTATTTTTCAGTCTGCAGAATTCCTGTTGTCAGCAGCAAGTTTAAGCAGTTTTCAGCCCTTGTTGTTTGCTGTTTTCAGCATCAAGTTCTAGCTATTTTCAGCTTCTTCCAGCTGCAGTTTTCAGCAGTAAAATTCAGCAACTTGAGTGCAGTTTTCAGCAGTCAATTTCAGCATTTTGAGTGCAGTTTTCAGCAGTAAAATTCAGCATTTTGAGTGCAGTTTTCAGCAGTCAAATTCAGCATTTTGAGTGCAGTTTTCAGCAGTCAAAATCAGCAATTTGAGTGCTGTTTTCAGCAGTCAAAATCAGCATTTTGGGTGCAGTGTTGCCTTTTAATGTCATACAGTTTTCGGCCAACAAGTAGCTACTATTTGCAGTCTTTTTGCTCCATTCTAGTTGCTCCTTCTTGATAGCTTTGTAGCTATTGGAGAGGAATCGTTTCGTGAGTATCTTGGGGGAGCAATTTTTAAAGTCGACATTCACCCCCTCTGTCGCCATTTCGGTCCAACAGTCCCGTACCCCTGGCTACGGCGAGTGCACACGCGAACGTGCGTCTTTGTTTATACTCAGGCCCGTCACCTTTTGGCTACGGCGTGTGCACACGCGAACGTGCGACTTCGATTTATACTCAGTCCCGCACCCCTGGCTACGGCGAGTGCACACGCGAACGTGCGTCTTTGTTTATACTCAGGCCCGTCACCTTTTGGCTACGGCGAGTGCACACGCGAACGTGCGACTTCGATTTATACTCAGTCCTGCACCCCTGGCTACGGCGAGTGCACACGCGAACGTGCGTCTTTGTTTATACTCAGGCCCGTCACCTTTTGGCTACGGCGAGTGCACACGCGAACGTGCGACTTCGATTTATACTCAGTCCCGTACCCCTGGCTACGGCGAGTGCACACGCGAACGTGCGTCTTTGTTTATACTCAGGCCCGTCACCTTTTGGCTACGGCGAGTGCACACGCAAACGTGCGACTTCGATTTATACTCAGTCCCGTACCCCTGGCTACGGCGAGTGCACACGCGAACGTGCGTCTTTGTTTATACTCAGGCCCGTTACCTTTTGGCTACGGCGAGTGCACACGCGAACGTGCGACTTCGATTTATACTCAGTCCCGTACCCCTGGCTACGGCGAGTGCACACGCGAACGTGCGTCTTTGTTTTATACTGCGGGAACGCGCGCGTTGGCTAAGCCTGTGCGCGCCTTCACCGCGTACTTGGGCGTGATAAAGAAAGATTAGCGACAAACGGCGATCTTCATTACATCCCCGTTTGCGCGGGTGAGCAACTACAAAGGATGGATATACTAACCGTTTGCCCTTGGTGCGGCCGAAGCCTCTAGTCGCTAGACATCTGCAGGGCCGGCCAAGGCGCCTGTGAATGGCCCCGCGGACCTCCGTGCGGTGACGCCAGCTTCTAGGAGCGCCGTTGGGCTTCGCGACGCGGGCACCTGGTACCTGGCTCGATGCGCCGGGCCATATCCTGGTCGCCTCGGACGGTGATGATGGTCCGGGGACCTGGGATCTTCATGCATAGATAGCCGTGATGAGGTACTGCGCCGAAGGAGTTGAGGATTGGGCGCCCTAATATGGCATTGTAGGGGTACGGAAGGTCGACCACGTCGAATGTGGCATCTTCGGCCCGCACATTGTCATCTCGGCCGAAGGAGACTTGAAGACCTATTTGGCCCAGCGCCCGCAGGGGCTGTCCCCCGAAGCCCTGCAGTGGGATTCCCGAGGGCCCTAGGCGGCTTCGAGGGATCCCCATCTGGTCGAAGGCCGCCGCAAACAATACGTTCGCGGAGCTACCGCCGTCCACCAAGGCGCGCCCCACGTCGCATCCCGCGATAGTGACCCGGATGACCAGGGGGTCCTGATGAGGGAAGTCCACACCCTGGGCGTCGTCGGGTGTGAATGTAACTTCGTGCTGCGCCCAATCCGGCGGTGCTTGCGCTGGGTATGCCGCCACGTGATGTTTCTTCGCGCATAGGCCTTCTGCTGCCGTGCCGAGGCGAATTCCAGCGCAGAGCCTCCGGATATGACGTTAATGACCCTGCCGTGGGTTGCGTCCGGGGCCTGCAGCGACAGGAGGCCCTCCCGAGGCTGCTGTACGTGAGCTTGGATCCGTAAGGTGCCTTCCTAGGGTTGCATCCCTTGCGCCTGTACCCGCACGGGGGCCTCGTACGGGAATTGGACGTGGGCCACCGCAGGCGGGCGCGCCTCCGGGTTCCTGTCCCTAGCGACGCTGTCGCGGAGCGCCGCGATGGAGGTGCAGGCGCGGGTATCATGATTGCCGCGGCCGTGGACTACGCACCACAGTCCCTGATGCTGGTCGTCGTAATCTCCACGACCCTTATCATCGCGGCCCCTGCCACGGCCGCGCCCCCGGCCACGGCGCCCCCGACCGCCTCGGCCTGCGGGAGCACCCTCGTCGGACCCGCCTTCGATGTCGAGGACGTACCGGTTTCGCCTCGACCTCTGCTGGCCGCGCTTGGGCTGATCGGACGACTTCTTATGCGAGGCGTCCCTGCGGTCGGGCGCGTCCCTGGAGGACTCCTGCTTACGTTTGCCCTTCGAAGATCCGCCCTTCGGCGGATCTTCGGCTTTTGCCGAGGCTCCGGCCTGGTTGGTGTCGGAGTCGTCACCTTGTCGTCGCCGCGCGTCTTCCTCCGCCCTGGCATATTCTTCCATTTTGTCGAAGAGCTTCGCCACCGTCTTGATTGGCTTTCGCGTGTTGTACTCGGCCATCGGGCCCGGGCGAAGGCCCTGTATGGCTGCATTAACGATGGTGGTTTCGTTAACGTCTTTCACTTGGCATCGAATCTTGGCGAAGCGTTTGAAGTAGTCCCGGAGCTTCTCCGAGGGTTTTTGCTTCACAGCAAAGAGTTGGTCCGCGTCGACTCGGTCGACGTAGTTTCCTTGGAAGTTGTTGTGAAGGCGGACGCGAAGCTGCTCCCACGCGTAGATGGAGCCCGGCTCTATGGTAAAGAACCAAGAGAGCGCCACTCCTTGCAGCGCGAGGGGGAGTCCCTTCGCCTTCGTGGTGTCGTCTCCGCCCGCGGCTTCGATCGCGGTTTCGTACACACGCACGAACTCACGAGGGTCCGTGTCGCCTTTGTACGAGTCGACGGCGCTAGGGAACTTGAAGTCTTCGGGCCATGCCGCCTGCTGCAGCTCCGCCGAAAGCGGGGACTCCGGATCTACGCGTCGCAGCGGCACGCGGCTAGACGTGGGGGCTTCGCGACTGTCCGCCCTCTCCGGCGTGGGCTCGGTTGCGATTGCTGGCGCGGCCTGCTGGCTCCGAGCCTCTTGCATATCGCGGACGGCTCCGCGAAGCTCCCCTAGCTCCCGCTGGAACGCGTTGAGGGCCGCCAGTAGGGCGCTTTCCACCGCCTGTGCGGGCGGGGTCGCCGGTGCTCCCAACGGGCGAATCGGCGCGGGGACGACCGCGTCGCGAGGTCCCGAGCTGCCGGTCGCTCCGTCGTGGCTACCTCGAACCGCCCGGTCCGCGCGCCAGCGAGGGTTGCAGTGGGGGCGGCGAGGTCGGCTGTCGTTGCGTCGGCGGGGTCGGTTGTCGCCGCACCCGCGTCAACGTCTTCGACCGCGGGGTCCGTCCCCGCAGCGCCGGTGACGGGGCGGGTCGTCGCGGTGCCGGTGACGGGGTTGGTCGTCGCGGTGCCGGTGGCGGGGTTGGTCGTCGCGGTGCCGGTGACGAGGTTGGTCGTCACCGCGCGAACGTCGACGTCTCCGGCCACCGCGCCTGCGTTGCCACCCGCGCCCGCCGCTGCCGTAGCCCTGGTACTCATACGACGCTCCGGCCCGGCCGCCTTCTTTCCCTTCGCCGCCGCTGAAGAAGCTTTTTTCGGTGCCATCCTTCTTCTTCGGTCTTCAGGCTTGTCCTTGTCCTCCCCACGGACGGCGCCAACTGTTGTGACTACAGACCAAACAGAAAGAGAGATGGTAGTGGAGAGTGATGAAGATGAATGTAATGGCCTGGGTCCTCTCCATGGCTTGTACTCATATATATATACACATGAGGAGTGCTTTTACAGTTATACCCTTACAACTGGTTATCCCCTCTGGGGGCAGTTATATCATTACACATGGCCTATTCTGGACCTTATAATCTCCTACCAGACCTGCTGGGTTTAGGTGGGGGGCATCCCTACGACAAGCCTCTTATTATACTTGCTCTAATGCAGTTTAATTAATTCTTAGTGATTACTGTTAGCGCGCTGAGCATAGCAGCGAAGCCACGTGCAGCTAACAGGGGCCCGCGGCCCACCAACCACTCGCTAGGAGCGCCCAGGCTTAATGCGATACACGCGTCCACTGATGAGCAAACAAGAATGACGTGGATCGAAGCAGAGGCCAGAGTCCCCATCTTTAATACACGTATGATGTGTAGAAAATTTATAGTACACCATTCTAAAATGTACATGAATCTTGAGTAATATAATAATTAGTTACATAAGAAGATTCTACTAGTCGTCTTGGTATATCGAACATGCCATTGATAATCAGCCATTCCAGTTGCCACGTCACCAAGATAGGGCTTTACTTCATAATGATAGGACTAACATAGTCACTGTTAATGCGTTCTAATTGCTTGGTGCTGAGCAGAGTTTAGATCTCACCACCTATTTTTGTGGTTGTTGTGCATTTGGGTAATTGGGATTAGGCTGCCTGATTTATAAGTTTTACATGTAAGCGCTTTGACCAAGCCATCATCTACTAAAGAAGAAGACTGGACTTTTAACCTTTTATGTATAACCCATACAAAAATAAATTAATATACTTTTTTTCCATTTTTCCCACTCGTACTCTGAATTCGCAAAGAAGCATGTGATGGCTTAGCTTAAGATCCGTCGTTGTCACCGTTTTCTAGTTCGGCTCTACAAAGGCACTGTTCTTTACGGTTTTTAATTTTTGCTATAGTACTTAACTTTTAAATGGAGTATTTTCTTAAAATAGGGTCTATAAGTTAATTACATTACACGTAAAAAACCCAACATCTGTATCAACCAAAATCACAAGCGAGTATTTCTCTCCGTAATATCTGTCATAAACAGCTAAAATTAAAAAATTTCAGTAAAAAACCATAAGTCACGGTCATATCAAATAGGTGCACCAATTTTGACAACAGTTAGAAACAAGAGCAATCGTTACGGACTGGCATCTGGCTTCGTAAAGAGGGGGCATCTTTTTCTCGTTCACATGGCTTTGAATCCTAACATTTTCACGGGTGCCTGTCTCCTTCCCAAGTGTACACTAAAGCTTCTTGTCATTTCTTTTTTCAATAAGTAACATAACTGTGACAACTATTTTTTTTTTGAAAATTTTGAATTTCCTTGAATTTTGATTGAATTTATTTTCTTTCCCAATTTAATAAACCCTTAAACTTTACGCTTTCCTTTTTGGCCATTTCCGTCTTTCCCAAGCCTTAGCGTCATTTCTTCTTCTGCTTTCATCCCAGTTTCCCACTGCCATCTGGCCTCACTTTGTTCCCTGCCGCCGCAATGAAGCACTCGCCGGTGCCAACCGCGTGAATGGCTGTACCATACCTTGTCGCGCCCTGACACCAGTATTAAAGCCCGTCGCCTCACTTCGGCCACGCGCCATGGCCGCCTGAGCCTCTTTCACCGCCACTCGTGAGCTCGCTAATGACAAGAGATTTTTGGACGCTTTTAGCACTGTAGTGCCCGGAAATTCTAAAAATAGCACTGGTGGAAACAAAATTCCAATTCTAACCTCCCGCCGACCGCACCATTAAACCAGGAAACGACACATGTCAATGGTGCGGCCGGGGAGCGCACGACACCGGAGTGGTGCGCTCCCCCACCGCACCACTCGCCCGCCGTACTGTCAGAGCAAATGGTGCGGTCTCCGACCGCACCATTTGCCGTATCATGCGCCAACCGAGCGCACCACTCCGCGGCCGTACAGTAGATGCAAATCCGCGTGATGTTTGGTATGTTTTAAGGGTTTGCAATCCGCGTGATGTTTGTATGTTTTGTCAATTTTGTAGTTATAAACTGCGTAAAAATCAGATAAAGTTGCAATAGAAGTTTATGTTCAATGTAAGTTGTAGATGCATAAAAAAATTTGGTAAATTTTTTTAGGAACGATTGACCGTAGAACGGTCGATACATAAAGTGGTAAGTGAATTTTAGGGTTTGGTCTGTTGTTAGGGTTTGCAATCTCCGTGATTGTTTTCAGTTTTGGCAATTTTGTAGTTATAAACTGGGTAAAAATCAGATAAAGTTGTAATAAAAGATTATGTTCATTGTAAGTTGTAGATGCATTAAAAATTTTGGTAAATTTTTTTTAGGAAAGATTGACCGTAGAACGGTCGATACAAAAAGTGGTAAGTGATATTTTGAAGGTTAGTGAGAATTCGTGTACGGTGAGGACCGCTATGTTAATATTGTTAAATGAGGTGCTACGTGAATCATGGAATGCGAAAATACGAGATATTAAACTTCATAATACAGTTGGGAGTAACATGCCGCGTAGATTTTTATTACATGCATAACATATAGCATGATATGCGACTAACCCACCCAACTGCTCGTACGACCTACTGTGTGGACCGGGGCCACTTTCCCTTCCTTGCCCGCTCGGCGTTGAACTCCTCCGCGGCCTCTTTTGCCTTAGCCGCAATTTCCCTCTTTCTCTCGCGCTCCCTCTCGCGAGCCTCCCGCTCCCTACGCGTGCACGCTTCAAGATGAGCTTGCGTCTCGCGCTGTATACGCAGGGTGTGCTCGTGCTTGCGACGCTCCTCCTCCAGCAACTCCTTCTCCTTTGTGACATTCCACTCCTCGAAGTCGAGGGTCCATTGGTCCTCAGGGTGGATCTCAAGATCGATCCATTTGCGGTAGCCACACAGGGGCTCCGGAGACTGTAAATACATGGGAGATATTGTTAGTGCGTGCTGTGAAGGAGAAAAGGTAGGGGAAAATGGTGCATGTGGTCGTTACCGGCTGCCGATAGGTTGCGGTGTCAAAACGGCGGTTGGGGTAGTCACTGGAGTAGTTTGCGCAACCCCAGTAATGCATACTTAGGCTGATGCGGTCCTTAGACTTGAAAAACTTGCACACGTCCCCGCACCAACAAAGGGGAGGTGTCTCCCCCTCAGGTGGTAGTTGTGGCGAACGCTCGGTGGGGACGTCCGGGATGGGGTTGTTGCTACGCGGGAGCTCTTTGGGGGGACCTTTCATCGTAGCACGATGGGCTTGTTCTACCCGGGCCTGTATAGCCCTTATTTTCTCATCGCGGGCGGCATCGCGGGCCGCAGCTGACCGTGCTATGTCACGGGTCTCCTCCCAATCCTTCACCATCTTGTCCCATTGCTTCTTCTTGCCTTTGTCCATCCCGGTTGGGTGAGGGAAGCGCGATGTAGTATGGGGTTTGGATGTGCAATGTTCGCTGGGAAATGGAATGCATACCAATTTATAGGGGTCATTTTGTCTGTACTCGTACGTGTAAAGCTGGTCCGCGTGGTCGTAGCAGTGAGTAAAGATGGGAGTGCTGCGATATCACTGAAAAAAGGCCCCGTTTTGTAATGTCTCTGAGCAAAGATGCCATGTTTTGTCATATCACTGAGCAAAGCTGACCTCTTGTTGTCATGTCACTGAGCACAGCTGCCCTCTTTAGTAATGTCACTGCCCAAAGCTGGCCTGTTTTGTCATCCCACTGAGCAAAGCTGCGCCGTTTCGTCATGTCACTGCGCAAAGCTGGCATATTTTGTCATCTCACTGAGCAAAGCTACTCCGTTTTGTCATGTCTCTAAGCAAAGCTGCCCCGTTTTATCATGTCACTGCGCAAAGCTGGCATCTTTTGTCATCTCAGTGAGCAAAGCTGCCCCGTTTTGTCATGTCTCTGAGCAAAGCTGCCCTGTTTTGTCATCTCACTGAGCAAAGCTGACCTCTTTTTGTCATTTGACTGAGCACAGCTGCTCTCTTTAGTAATGTCACTGCCCAAAGCTGGCATCTTTTGGCATCCCACTGAGCAAAGCTGCCCCGTTTTGTCATGTCACTGCCCAAAGCTGACATCTTTTATCATCTCACTAAGCAAAGCTGCTCCGTTTTGGCATGTCACTGAGCAAAGCTACCCCGTTTTATCATGTCACTGCGCAAAGCTGGCATCTTTTGTCATCTCACTGAGCAAAGCCGACCTCTCATTGAGCAAAGCTGACGCTTTTGTCATGTATGTGCAAAAAACATCCCTCGTTTGTCCCGTCTCTGCGCAAAGCTGTCCTCTGTCATCTCTTTGAACAAAGTTGTCCCGTTTTGTCATGTCACTGCGAAAAGCTGCACTGTGTTGTCATGTCACTGAGCAAAGCTGGCCTCTTTTGTCATTTCACTACGAAAGCAGACCTGTTCTGTCATCTCTCAGAGCAAAGATGCCCCGTTATGTCACGTCTGTGCGCAGAACTGTCCTTTTATTCGTTTGAGGTGAATGCAGCAAGTTGTCTCGTTTGGTATAAGTAGCACGGTTGGGGTCCCAGCACATTGTTCAGTCGAACAAAGAAGTACCCTGTCTTTCGTGCTTGAACAAACCATGTCGGAAGCCGAGGGGCCAGTGGGGTTTGGGTCACCGAAGGACGACATTCCCTTAGAAAGGAGTGATATGTTCGGTCCACAGTACAGATTGATACCAAGTCGCCGTGCTCAACCATCGTGGCCGAAATGCAGACACAATGACTACGCGGTCTTCCAGATCTTGGATTCCCCGAACGATGGTGGGCGACGTTTCTTCCGATGCTCACGCTCCGGGGTACAATTTAGTAATATTACATTTTTTTATTGCTTATGGACCCGCGAAGCTTACCGTCCTTTTTTTTGCAGATGGAAAAATGTGACTTCTCCCGCTGGATCGACCCTCCTCATGAACGGTATGTTGATCGTTATGTGGATACATTATGGGCTCGAATATGGGACTTGGAGTACCGAATGGAGAGTCTCACTGAGGAGAACAACGACCTCCGCGAACAGATGCAACGCGAGAGGGGCAACGAGGAGGTCGTGAATATAGGAAGCTCTTATGATCCCACATGTTGCTGCGCGAACCCGAGCTGCATATGTGCATGCCACTACCACGACGGCCAGCCACGTCCGAGGCGGCCCCCTCAGCAATTCTCCATGTGGGTGCCACAAGGCTCGTTTGGCATGTAGGTAACGAGGGTTATGGTTGTGTCGTTTTGTAGTTCATGTATGCGTTGAATTAAAATGTTGGGTGTACTACTTTCCATAAATTCTGTATGTGCAATGTATGTGTTGTTTCGTGTTGTAAGTGCGTGACACCTTCATTTTCTGGGACCTTCATGTTCTGTGGTCTCTTTCCGTAACGATGTAATGTGCAACGTTGTTAAGCATGTGATGGATTGGTTGTTATCTTCGTGGAGTTGTTATCACAAGCCACAAAAAAATGCAATACTGAGCAAAGATGCCCCGTTTTGTCATCCCATTGGGCAAAGCTGGACTCTTTTGTCATGTCACTGCGGAAAGCTGGCCCGTTTTGTCAAGTCACTGGGCAAAGCTGGCCCGTTTTGTCATGTAACCCAGCAAAGCTGCCCTCTTTTGTCATGTCACTGAGCAAAGCTGCCCATTTTTCTGAGGTCACTGCGCAAAGCTGGCATGTTTTGTCTCCGCACTGAGCATGGTGTAGGGTCCAGACTTGTGTTCTCTTTCAATATTTTGTGTACGTCCAATGTATGTGCTAGTTCGTGCTGTCATTACCTGATGCCTTCTTATTCTGTGGTCTTTGTGCGTGAGGCTGCCCCCCACAGGCTATAAAAGGGAGTCATTCCTCACCTAGTTCCTTGCCTTGTTATCACACAGCCTATAAAACGGAGCCATCCCTCACATACTCCCTTGCCATGTTGTCAGTCACCTCCTGAGTTAGTTGTTCGCAATCTTTGTAGTTTTCTTTCGTGCTCACTCCCCCAGACTAGGCAATGAGTCAGCTCAGCACGTCTTCATGGGCACCCACGGTGATGTGCCCAAATTGCAACACGGCGGTTAGACGTAGGACATCACAGACGGCCGCGAATCCTGGGCGACACTACTACAAGTGCCCCCATCACTCGGTGAGTCAGATTGTTTCGGGTTCATTCAAATCGTGGTGGTATGTTTAAAAATCGTCTTGTCATGGAATCGCAGGAAGCTGCTGGTGGTTGCCGATTCTGGGTGTGGGATAGGGCTGGAAACGAGCCGAGCCGAGCCGGCTCGAGCCGGGCTCGGCCGAGCTCGCCCAGAGCTGTGGCTCGGCTCGGCTCGACTCGTTCAGGAAACGAGCTAGAAGCCTGGCTTGGCTCGGCTCGTTTCCTGGCTCGAGCCGGCTTGAATGGCTCGCGAGCCATAACAAGGCTTTCAGCGCATCTTCTTCTAATGCTACATGGATACTCATACACAACAGCGCATTACAAGAATCAGCTCAGTTATTGATTTGGATTCCTATCAATAACTCATCAGTGAAAACATTATCAGCGCATTACAAGATTCCACATTGATCACAAATGTTCAAGCACAAATACATCACATTCACATGGCATCTACACGGTCACATCTAGAAGAATATGGAATAGGGAATCACCAGTTGAGCACCATCGTCTTCCTCCTAGCCGATGTCCTTCTCACCGTGGTAGAGACGATGGGGGATGTCGCTGACGAATCTCGTCGCCTCGGGGCCACCACCTCCAAATCCACCGCGCGGATGGTGCCGTCCTGGCTCACCACCGCCAGATCCCGCCACCCCAGCCCTTGGTTGCCAGATCTCACTGCCCCGGGGTTGTTGCGTGTGGCCGGAGGCGGAGGGGAACGATGTGAGGAGGAAGGGGAGGAGGAAGGGGAAGGCCGCCGGAGTAGAGACGGCGGCGGAGCATGCGAGGAGGAAGGGGAGAGCCGCCGGAGTAGAGACGGTGGGGGAGGATGCAAGGAGGAAGAGGAGGGCTACCGGAGTAGAGACGGCGGCGGAGCATGCGAGGAGGAAGGGGAGAGCCGCCGGAGTAGAGACGGCGGGGGAGGATGCGAGGAGGAAGGGGAGGACCGCCGGAGTAGAGATGGCGGCGGAGCATGCGAGGAGGAAGGGGAGAGCCGCCAGAGTAGAGACGGCGGCGGAGCATGCGAGGAGGAAGGGGAGAGCCGCCGGAGTAGAGACGGCGGCGGAGCATGCGAGGAGGAAGGGGATTAGGGGAGGGCGATGCCGATGTGCGGAGCGGAGGAAGCAAAGGGGGGAGGAATCGGAGGATGTGCCGTGTGCGAGTGCGGATGACCGATGTGGAAGGGGGGCGACGGTGATAAAGTGGGAGCGGGCTGCGGGCGTGCGCGCCTGGGCCAGGTGGGCTGGCCGCCTGGGGCCTGGACCGATTGCGAACAGCGAGCTGAAAAAGCTCGCGAGCCAGCTCGCGAGCGGCTCGAGCTCGGCTCGTTTTTTTTTCGAGCTGCGAAGGAGGCTCGGCTCGGGTCAAAAATTTACGAGCTCGAGCCGAGCCGGCTCGGCTCGTAACGAGCTCGAGCTGGCTTGCAAGCCTCGAGCTATTTTTCCACCCCTAGTGTGGGAGGATGAAATGGGAAATAGGACAGACATTGTTCGCCGTGAGAGAGTTGTCGTGGGGGGTTGCGACCCCGTCGGGATGCGGCATCGTTTCGACAGACTAGAGTGGAAGATAAATTTAATGTTGTGCGCTATTTTGTTTCTTGTGTTTATTGTTATCCTCAAGTTGTAGTGCTGGAGGTTCTCCTCGTGTATGTTGGCAATATTTTATGCTATGTTGTCATCAAGCTATTTTCTTTCTTGTTTTTCTTGTGTTTGTTGTTATCGTGTCTTCTCCCGCCAGAGAGGTAATGTATGTGTGTGTAATGGATGCTGTTAGTTACAACATGCGTGCATACTTATTGTTATCGTGTAGTTGGGTGGCACGAGGCTCGTTTGGCATATAGGCAACGAGGTGTACGGTTGTGTTGTATTTTAGTTGTTGTGTTCGTTAGTGTGTTGGTGGTTGTACTACTTGCTACATTTCATGTACGTGCAATGTATGTGTTGTTTCGTGTTGTCATTGCCTGATGCCTTCTTATTATGTGGGTTGTCCCGTGTTGTCATCTCTCTGTATGCCCTAGTAAATCAAAGAAATAAGAGCAACATCTGTTATACAGGAAACCATCTTTGAACATCAAACCATCAAGCACTTCAAGAACATCTTTGTTGCTATCGTGTCTTCTCGTGTATCTCAATGTAATGCAATGAAGCCTTAATTGTACTTGAAATTATTTGCATAAGCCATGCGAAACACAGGAAACCATGCGACATCACAACAGCACAATTACAAAAATTCATTAATCATCTCGTCGTCGCCGCCTCGGACGACGTATCTGATCCTCCGAAAAGGTGAAACTGCTAGGGGAGCGCGGTGCATCTCGAAGGTCGTAGTGCGGGGTCTGCGTCGGAGGCGGTTGTGGGTACATCTCTGTGGGGAGTTCCGACTGGTGGCCAAGAATAGAGCTCAGCCAATCGGAGGAGGGGTCAACGTCCTGTTGAGATGGTACAGATTAATTAGGCAATGGAAAATACAAAAAAGTTTATAATCATTATTTTTATCATGTGTTATGTTTACTACATGCGTACATACCGGTGCATGCGGCTGTCGGAATGACGATGACGTTGGGAAATCACTCGTGTACTCCTGCGCCGTGTAACCTTGGTACGTCTGCCCGAACCACTCGTACTGTCCTTGCGTGTCCGCTCGGGTGGACTGACCGCCAGGCGCATATGTGCCAAACGTCATCGTCTGTTGTGCCTGTGAGTCAGTGTCGCTATCTCCAGGCTCGTCCGCCGCCCTCCGGGATGACGACAGCTGTAGCAACGTGCTATCCCTTCGCAAGTGCTGCAGGAAAAACGTGTGTTACGAATAACTGGCAATCAAGTGGACGAACGAACTGATGGCTAATGTCGTACCGCTGGTCCAAAACGCTGTGAGGAGGACGAGGGAGCGCAGTTGGGACGACCGCCGAACATCGACGGACGACCGCCGGACAGGGACGGACGACCGCCGGACTGCGACGGACGTGCTGAAGGTGGTGCCGATGGCGGCACTGAAGGCTGCTCTCTGCGGAGGCGTCGTGCATGGACATCATCCCTATGCCGACTACAGCTCATGGCCTTGATCGCAGTCCTGAGCTCACTGATGATGGTACGCGCCGAAGCAAGAACCCGGTTGCCGCCCTCCCCACGCTGCAGCATCTGAAAAGCCTCGTGCTCAGCACGATGCATATGCTCGCACTGTACGTAAACAACAAATGAGTTAAAACGCACTGTACGTAAAGAAACAATGAGTACAAACGTACTGCAGGTGCACGTACCGCCTCGTCCTGACGTGCTGCTCGATGACGGTCTGGGCCGGCAAGTATGGCATCCTCGTGCGCGACCTCTGAAGGACGGGGTGGGGCAGGCCCAGTAATCTTGCTGCGGGTGCGTGGAATGTACCACTCTAGGTACGCACCGTATGTGGCGATGTCGTGTGGCCTAGTCTCGTCCACAACCTCCGTGCTCGCTGAGTCACGCCAGAGGTCTGTCCACGGCCACTGTGTGGCTATCCAGTCGTCACCCCGGTGCCCTCTTCTTGTTTGCCTGCAAGTTAGTCCACATATTGTACAATTAGTATTATCAACGCATTACTAGCTTGCGTACAGCTACCGTGCAATGGCTTACCGGTGGGCCTTCGGTGGTAGTGCCCGTCCTGGGAGGGGTGGCACGTGCTGGTGGAGGTGAAACTGCCTCAGCACTCTCTGCGGGTTGTATGGCTCGACGAAGTGCAAGAAGACGAGGTGACAGGTCGTCAACCAGTACGTGTGGTCTTGGTGGCACTGAGATGACAACCCGTAGGGGGCAATGAGTTGAATGAACCCTGCATCCCATGGGAACCAGACTATGTCGTTCTCATGAAGCCGCTCGAAATGGTTATGGAAATCTGGGTACACACGCCTCGGTCTCTCTCTCTAGCCCACCGCAGCTGACCATGTGTCCAACGAGTCCCCATAGTCGGCCCATCTATGGGGTCATCGCCACCAGCCTGACCATAGAACTCCGGGACGAGGTCGTAAGGGTGCACCTCCCTCTCGATCTTAGGCCTCCCAACCGTGAAGTGCTCCCAAGACCAGTACTGTAGGAGCAAATAGCACGCTGCCAAGACCGGCTCGCTGGCCTCAGTACACTGACAGGCATCACACAATCCTCGGTACGTGGCACTAAGGACTGCAGATCCCCAGCTGTACTGCGGCACCTCGCCGGGCAAGGCATCCGCCAAGGACTCCGCAAGGTGTATGTACGTCGGATGCACGGAGACTCCAGTGGTCGTAGGAAACAAGACCCACCCGAACAAAAAAAGGATGTATGCCATGAGGTGCGTCCGCACGACCCCCTCAGGAGCGTCCACAGGGCAGGTCATGAACTCTCGTAGCCACGAGTGTGGGACACCAGACATGTTGTCTGGGATCGGGAGACCGAATCGGGCACCCAGGGCGTCCTTCCTATTCGCCGCCCTGGGGGGTGGCACTACTGCTGCACCACGGATGGGTAGACCTGTCAGCATGGACACGTCCTGCAGTGTAACAGTCATCTCGCCCCACCGAAAGTGGAAGGTGTGAGTCTCCGGTCTCCAACGATCCACGAGTGCGGACAGCAACGTCGCATCGAACTGCAACGTATACGAAACATCCAGCATGCGAGCAATGGGCAAAAGACCGGTGTCTCGCAGCAGGGGGATGTACCGCTCGTCTAGAGGCCAGTGCTCTCGGGGGCCCCTAAGGACGAAACACGGAGGGCCGTCAGGCATTGATGCCCACGCTGTGCATCGGTGGTGGTCATCCCAACGGGCCTCAAGCAACTCGTACGCCATCTCCTGCCGATGATTGAAACCAAGTCAGTACGTAGTGTCATGAGAATATGCAACATACATAATTTGCAGGTAATGACAATAAATCGTGAAATAATTGACAACATAACATGAACAAACGTAATTTGCAGCGAACGATAACAAATGATACCGAAATATCGAATAAGTCACAACATAACATAATTTGCAAGAAATGACTCAAACAAATTGTACACGGAAATGACTCAGCATAGGTTACAGGATGCACGATCCTGTGCTCACATCACAACAAAGGCCCGCTATAGTTACAAAACACGGAACCAGCAGTGCACAATGACAAACCATGTGCTTCATACTACGGAGCGTTACTTGATGCCGGCCTGTTTGGGCACTACCTAAATGAATGGCCAACCGTCTTGCATAGTCTGCACTTCGGGTGCCGAACCCGATCCCCACGCTGGCTATCGTTCATGTCATTACGAATGCGACGGCTCTGTCTTCGCCCACGACCGACGTGCTTCAGTGCATCGTTCGGCACCCACTTGATCTGCCCTGGCCACAGGTCCCTATAATGCATGTCCACCCCATACGAATGGAACTCCGTGCTCCAGGTTTCAAACAGGTGCTTCATGTCATAGTAATTTGAGATGTAATGCGTGGGCGCCTGGTTCCATAACGCGCATGCCGCGTACACGTGGGAGCATGGCTTGTGTAGAAGTTGCGGCTTGTTGCACGTGCAAGATGCTCTGTCATCAATCGTGCACACCTGCTTACGATCCCCTCTAGCCTGCCCCATCATGTACTTCTGTCTGAGGCGGACCTCAAACTTCCTCCGTAAGCCATCCATAGTCTGAGCAATATGCGAACGAGCCCTCTCCATCTTCTTGTCCATGTAGGCCCGTGCTACCTCGGAGAATTCTTTGCCTTCGTCCATATGCTGCTTCGCCATCATGGCTCTATTGACGAAGTATCCAATTGAACGGTTCCAGGTCTCTTCAACGATTGCAGTGATAGGTAGGGGTCTCACGCTCTTTAGAACACCATTGTACACCTCGGACATGTTTGTCGTCATGATTCCGTACCTTGCTCCGCCGGTGTCATGCAGTAGAGACCACATCTCCAGGTCAGGTGCATTGGACTGCACCCATTGTGTGAACTCCCCAAGTCTCGTGGAGCCTCCCTCCACGGGCCCCGCTTCAGCCTGCTCAAGACGCCTCACATGCTTGCTGGTCTCCTCATCAAGGTGCCTCCACAAGGCATCGAATTTCCTCTTCTGGTTCTGCATACAAAGCTTTTTAAACATCTTCATTAGTTCCTTGCTATGGAACCTTCTGTGGAAGTTTGCCGCAAGATGCCTCATGCACCACCGGTTCTTCATGTCATTCCACTGGAACGAAGGCTGTCTCCCGTTCTGCATCGTTCGCATTGCAGACAGCAAGCCTGCATTACGGTCTGAGATAACACACACATCGGGCCGATCTTGTACTACGGCCTGCTTCACATTGACAAGGAACCACAGCCAGCTATCTATATTCTCATTCTCTACAATTGCAAATGCCACTGGGAGTAACTGGTCATTTGCGTCTGCTGCAACCACGGTCAGGATTGTACCCTTGTACTTGCCAGATAGGAATGTGCCGTCCATCGTTAGCACTGGACGGCACCACTTGAAGCCTTCTATTGCCTGATGGAAGGCCCAGAAGACTTTGTCAAGCACAAAACAATTCGGCCCTTCCGTCTCATGAACCCGCTCGTACTTGTTAATGTACATGCCTGGGTTTGCTGCTGCAATCTGACTCAACATTCTCGGCACCAGATCATATGCCTCCTCATACGTCCCGAACATACTCCGCAGGACCTTCTGTTTCCCCCGCCACACCTTCTTGTAGCTCACAGCAAAGCCCACCGTGTTCGCTACCTCCGCCATGAGAACCTTGGGAGAAATGGATACATTTGCAGCCACAAGATGCCTTATCACCTCCGCAACATATGACGACGTCATGTTGCGGTGCCTCTGTAGTGGCGCCGCAAGCTCACAAGTGTGATCATTCAGCGCCGTTATCCGGAAGTCCGTGGCAGCGCCTCTGAACCGCTGCGCACGGACCTTGCCAGTGCAGGAGACGTCCACACACTTCACAATGTAGGTGTCAGGGTTGGACCTGTGCACCCGATATGTCCGGCTGATGTTGACGGCGTATGTGGCAATAGCTTGCTGTGCAGTATTCTTGTTACGGAAGCTCCTCCCTACAAACAGGGTGCCTTCATTGAATCCCCACTCTGCCTCCTCCGCCCGTGGCAGAACTAGGGATTCGGCTGCGACGTCGTCCAATCTGGACGGCACGTACGCACCCTCCGTGGTTACAATACCACCTAACATACCTCCCGCTGTAGGTTCCCCTTCTTCCTCCTCTCCAGAACTGGCTGATTCCACATCCTCATCCTCCTCGCTTTCCTGCACCTGGTTCTCAAGGTACTCGTGACAGTCAACCCGCGTGGCCCACCACCTCTCCGCACCTTCATTCGGCTGAAAATTCTCTGCGCGCCTCCGCAGGTCCCCATCTCCCATTGACTCATTGCCTCCTTCTCCTTCACCAGCATCTTCATGACCGCCGGAGAGTAATGCAGGATCTGCATCTCCGCCGGCACCAGCAGAGCCACCCATGGCGGATGATTCTGTCCTCTCCACGAATTGAACATACACCATTGGCCTGGCATATATCAATGCGTCTGGGTTGCACACGACCTCCATGTAGTTCGCCCATGAAGCGTCGCTCGTCACCTTTATAAGTTGCCACACTGTCTCCCCTTCAGCACCTCCAACTGTGGCATACACTGCCTCGATCCGTAATTTGTTCCTTGCGGTGTCCCGATCGAATGCGGAACGCACGCATCTCCGTAGCTCCAACAGGCTCATGGTGTTCAGATTGCGTGCCCGGATCACAGTCCGATCACAATTATTCAGGTCTGCCCCGTACGGCCCGTCCCGTACGAGACCACTTCCATAGAACACGAACAAGTCTTGGATGTCACCCATGGCGTACCTAACATAAGCCCAAACTGAACCCTCTTAGTAAATATAACAGGCAACAACTGTACCATCATACATAACCTACTGCGTACCACATACAAGCGTACCATTTATGGAGTGCGCTAACAAATTTCTATATAAATCAAATTACTAATGTAATGTACTTTTTTCCAATTTCTATTCTACAAGTCTTACTTCTGTGCTACATATGTTACAATTTTTTCAACTTCATAGAGTCTATTTTATTTTTAACTTCTCATTGTATTTTTTACTTTATTTGCAGAGCGCGCTAACACATTAAATTCAAATTTTACTGCAAATCAAATTACATTTTTTGTAATTTCCCTCCTATTTTGTATTATTATTTTACTAATTAAATCACTAATCGACCAACTCATTTTTCATCATTTCTTACTTACGATTTCTTACATCGATCAAATAACTACATTTTTTTGCCAATCTGTTACATCCTCTACATTTCTAGTACTACTTCCTCTACATTTCTAGTACTACCCAACAATGTGCCATGCTTCATATATGCAGCGTTACACTTTAACATAGATGTTTTTCACGAACATGCACAACAAGATCTAATATTATTTAGTGATTTTGGTTACAAGAATGAGTACATGTTAATACAAACAGTACAATGACATCATTTAAATGTTGTTATAATCCACTTAACAAACAGCAAGATTACTGGTTACAACATCAGTACAAAAACTATTCACATAAAATATAAATTACAGTACTCTACAACTACAAATATTTTATCAAAAAAATTTGCAATATACTACGACCACAAATAACTTCAAATATTTTACATTACAACAACATTACTTCATTTCTTCACATAAAATATAGAATACAACACGATAATTACATAAAATATAGACATATAGAGATCGTTTACGCTAATCACTATAATAGCATCTTAAACGCATGGAGATGATATTTACCTTTTCTTGAAGCTCACGAGACAATCTACAACTTTCACAATTACGAGAACTTCAAATCCCTTCAAAAATTACTGCAAAAATGTGTTCTTCTTTCCTTCACTTGCTGCCTCTCTTCCTCCCTCTCTTGCTCCCTCTCTTGCTGCTTCTTTGGCTGGAGCGCAAATGCAAGCGTTGCTGGAGCGTTCCAAACGCAGGTCTTCCTTTTAGTGCACAACATACAACGACCACATGCAAGAAAGAATGTAGGGGCCGGTTCTCATGTCTTGACACGAAATCAACAAATGCAGCACGGGGGAAAGAATCTCGCATTCAGGCAGTAAAAGGAGGCCACCACGGGCGGCTTTCAGCGGGGTGACGGGACGGCAGCGAGCGAGCGACCGAGAATGCGACCGACCGGGCATGTGAGGAGCAGGGCCCACCCGAGTGGTGCGGTGCGGTGGCGCACCATCAGGCGTCACGGGCGAGTGGTGCGGTCGGGGAGCGCACCACTCCGGTGTGGTGCGCTCCCCGGTCGCACCATTGACACGTGTCGTTTCCTGGTTTAATGGTGCGGTCGGCGGGGGGCTAGAATTGGAATTTTGTTTCCACCGGTGCTATTTTTGGAATTTTCGGGTACTACAGTGCCAAAAGCGTCCAAAATTCATGACAAGAACAGCACCAAGACTGAGATGCCACCGCGACCATCGGCCATGCCACCGAAGATCGCTGAACACTCCCGTTTGCCACCGCCGCGCATACACTCGCCACCACGCAACAAGTCGCCCACTGCTGTAATATCCTAGTTTTCAGTGCCTATTTAAAGTTTTAAAAATAAAAACAACCATTTAGATTTTTCTTAAATTAAGTAAAGTTTAATTCATTTTTAGCAATTAAAAAGATTTAATGTGAATAAAGTAAATATCCATTAAACCAAAACCAGTTTTAGTTGAGTTCCTTGTATTGCAAAAAAATTTCTTTATTTTATTGGATTTTTTTGGAGTTTATTTGCTATTTATTTAAGCTCAATTTGAATGAATCCAATTTCTAAAAATCAGAAATCTCTGGAAAATCTCAAAAAAAAATCCCTTGGGCCATTTCTTTCTCTTTGCTCAATCCAATCCTTGCTGACCTGACTCATTTGTATTTTCCCCCATGTGGCCCATCTTCCATAGCCTACTTTGCTTGGCTTGGTTCGCTAGCTCTTTCTCACTGCCATGCGGGCCTCGTCCTGGGCTTGGAGTCTATCCCTTCTATGCTGCCGCCATCTTCGTCACAAACACGCCTCCTCGGACTACAAAAGAGCTGGTTGTCCACGTCAAAAGCCCCGCCCCAATCTCTAATCCCTAGCACGCCAATCCTGGTAGCAAGGTCTTCTTGTTGAATTGGTGCTTGGAGCTCATGCATCGCCGAAGCATCATCTCACTAGAATTCGTCATCTCCAGTAAGTTGCGAGCCTCGCCATCCACATCCTTGGCTTCGCCACTCCATGTTCTCTCCTGATACGGGGTCGCCCGATCTTCTCGACGTAGAATGGATACTCACG
This sequence comes from Dendrocalamus latiflorus, assembly GCA_017311315.1. Taxonomy (NCBI): domain Eukaryota; kingdom Viridiplantae; phylum Streptophyta; class Magnoliopsida; order Poales; family Poaceae; genus Dendrocalamus; species Dendrocalamus latiflorus. The sequence goes on along the minus strand of CM029655.1, from coordinate 33,880,452 downwards.
GGAGTCTTGATGAATCGTAATGATCCTCCAATGCCAGTGCAAGGGACGAACACTCTTTAATCCGTCAAAACACACTCATGTTGATTTCGCCGACCACCAAACGAAGATCTATCGTGCACCCAATTCCCAGCGGAAAGGCTGAACGATCTTGATTGAAGAAGATACTCCTAATTCCATAAGGAATTTCGACAGCAATGCTAAACTCGAAAACTTTAGTAGATTGATTATTCTCAAACGTGGTCTGAGCCCTAAAGGCTGCCAATACAAGGCTTATATAGCCCCTTGGGAAACGTCCATATGGTCCCCAAACCAAGTACAACTCAACCCTATATGATTTTAGATACGAACTCTCACAAAAAGGAAACTATATTTTTCACCCGTCATATTGTTTTGGTCATAACTTTTTATCCGTGACGAATTTGATGGTGAGACTAGATTCATTACGTAGCCCGTGAAATTGTCTTTCCAACGAGTACAAGCACACCTGAATCGGACTCCGTTTGTGAAAGTTATGGCCTTTTTAGTAACTGCTTGTCAGGCTGTCCCGAACCGAATCCGAATTGAATTCTGAGTTGAATCCGAGTTTGAATTGGATTGAGCACGTGGGAAGTCCGAATTTAGCTTGAAAATCTTATCCAAAACTTGTAGTTTAAGTCCTTGGGCTTCTCCCCTTTTGCTCTCCCACTGCATAGGCTGCTTTTGTTCTTGGTAGCAAATACGATTAACCTCCTTGTGCTTCTCCATTGCTTTGGCCCCGGAATCATTATAATATTCAAACCTAATAATAAACAAGAATTTGGCATAAGGTAGTATATCGTTCCCACGAATAGAAGGAAATTCATTAAGAAACAAATTCACCTGACAATATATAAATGCGGTTTAATACTTCTTTCCAGTGAAATAATGTATTTGACTTAAAAGTGCTAAGCATGTGTGTATCCGCATCATCCTCCCCTTCTTCAAGAAAAGCCGTCCTCGGCTTTTGATAGCCTGAAATTGTACTAAACAAAGAATATAATGTGTATGCATGGTATATGTATTGGTCAGTTACACCCCTTCCATCTTTCACATTATTGTCACCTGCAGGTGTAGTAAGTAAAAAGAACAACACATATGCGTGGTATATGTGTGAATCAATTATTATGTCATTCTCATTCTCACTGTTTTTTTTACAAACCAATTGATACTACAACAGCTATCAAATGCATACATTGCAATGTTTTTATTCACACCATTCTCCCTCCCATAAGAAAAAGTCGTCCTCGACTTTGCGAAGTACGTGGACAAGTCATTAATGGGCAAAACCAGATCAAACGGTTCAAATATGGAAGAGAAAATTTTAAGTGCCTTCCATGCTTCAGCTGCGCTACTCTGATTATTTGTACATGATGGTTCATCGAAAAAGGAACAAGTAGGCACAAGAAATCTTTGTAAACAGCAAGCACTATTGTTAAACCTCATCTCATTGTGATCATGACGTGGTATAAAAGATTGTTTGTCCAAAATATGCAATTTCAATTCAGCAAGCTTATCACACGTAATGCATATTCGGTACACATAAAACTTGTCATCTACACCATAATCTCCGATCAAATTGAACTTGTATGTGTAGGCATAGGAACTAACTAGTGATTTTAAACATGAAATTTCAGCAACATTCTCAATCACACTAGATAGCTCTCTAGAATCATCAAACATGATATAGTACAAAGAATCACTAGGAGATATTCGAGTAAGAACTTCCTTATGAGTAATCAATTCCACATTATGTAAACTGAGTAAAGAAATTTCAGAACATGGAATTTTCATTCGCACATATGAGTTCTCACAAGTACTCACCGTTTTACAATTAATTTCAGCACCAATATTGTTACCTTTGTTGTTCTCCTCGGTTGATGTAGGTGTTGTAGGTATTAAATCATCATGATGTAACAACGGGACAGCAAGTACTTCATCTTCAACCGTGGTTATCTCCTCATCTTTGACTTCCAATGATGCCGGTTGTTGAATGTTTAATTCCTCATCTTCGATTTCAACCTGCACAATGTGAGAAACAACACTAGAAGTAGACATTAATGTGTTAGTTTCAAAATCAACCTCACTTTGTCCATCATCTACCTCTTTCTTCTCTTTTGGTGTTCCTCTCACACTCTCAATTTGGATGCCCCAAACTCACATATGGTGGGATCACATAGCTCACTCTTTTTATCACTCTCACTCAATTTGGCTATATGGCTCTCATTCTCACATAGGTTTTGACGCATCTCAAATATTGTATTTGTCATTGGGGCAGCACAAGATGTCTCCTTTACCGAAGGGAAAGTCCCATGCTTGGTCATCTTCTTATGTGTCACACTAGTGGGACCATAAGAACTGAAGTGTGAACTTGGATGAAATCGTGATGTACGCATATCTATAAGTCTCTTTTCTTGCTCAACAGCGCAATTCACAAGGTCATGCATGCTACTAAAATATTTACCTTGAAGTGCAGTGGCGATCTCAGAATTCAAGCCTTCTTTGAAATATGCCTTCTCCCTTAATGCACTTGTGACGCCGGCACGACGCAATGCATGCTTCAACTCATAATAGTAATCTTGAACAGTGTTACTCCCTTGTGTGATACTCTCTAGATGGCGAAGTAATTTCCGTGCATAATATGATGGCACAAACTCACTCCTCATGAACGCCTTCAAGTCTGACCAAGATTGAATGAGTTGTTTCCCAAATAGTTGTCGCCACCAACTATAAGCATAGTCTTGAAACTCTCTAGTGGCACGCATCACCTCTTGGGATTTGGGGAGCTTCTGAAATCTAATCACTTTCTCCATTCGCCATTCCCATTCAAGATACTCCTCTGGGTCATTACTGCCATAGAAAGGAACAAAGGTATCTTCTTCTTGTTGTGGTCGAAGTGCCCGCACAATGTCATTCACGATGTTTGTTTGTAACACCTTCATTTGTTGATTGAGCTCAATACGGATATCCTGCATATCCGCCTTCAGTTGTCCCTCCATTACAGTTTCTTGGGTAATGTCTCAAGCAATGACGTTGGAAACGGTATCATAGTTTTCTCCTCCTCCTGTCATGGTTAGATTGTGCAAAGAAAACACAAAACCACAATATATGGGTAATATGTAGAGTCACTCAATCTCACTTTTCCTCTCTGTCGTAGGGGTGGCCCCCACCTAAACCCAGCAGGCCTGGTAGGAAGTTATAAGGCCCAGAATAAGCCATGTGTAATGACATAACTACCCCCAGAGGGGATAACCAGATGTAAGGGTATAACTGTAAAAGCACTCCTCATGTGTATATATATATGGGTACAAGCCATGGGGAGGACCCAGGCCATTACACTCATCTTCATCACTCTCCACTACCATCTCTCTCTCTGTTTGGTCTGTAGCCACAACAGTTGGCGCCGTCCGTGGGGAGGACGAAGACAAGCCTGAAGACCGAAGAAAAAGATGGCACCAAAAAAAGCTTCACCAGCCGCGGCGAAGGGCAGGAAAACGGCTGGGTCGCAGCAGCGCGTGAACGCCAGGGCTTCGGCGCCGGCCGTCGAAGGCGTTGGCGGCGGCGTACGCGCCGCGGTCGCGGGCATCGACGCTCGCGCTGCACCGACAGACCCCGCCAGCGCCGCTACGACGGCATCCAACCCCGTCGCTGGCGCCACAACGACAACCCCCCCACCCCCGCCGGCAGCGCGGATCAGACGGCCGGGGGTAGCCGCAGCGAACCATCCGGCGGAGCTGGAGATCGTGAGGCGATGGTCCCGGCACCGACCCGCCCGCCGGGCGTTCCGGCGGCCTCAACGATACCAGCGGTCAAAAGCGTCCTACTAGCAGCTCTCAGCGCGTTCCAACGGGAACTAGGGGACCTTCGCGGAGCCGTCCGAGGTATACAAGAGGCTCGGAGCCAGCAGGTTGCGCCGGTGGTCGCGCCCGAGCCCACGACAGAGAAGGCGGACAGCCGCGAAGCCCCCACGTCTAGCCGCGTCCCGTTGAGGAGCGTAGATCCAGAATCCCCGCTTTCGGCGGGGCTGCAGCAGGCGGAGTGGCCCGAAGACTTCAAGTTCCCTAGCATCACCGACCCGTACAAAGGCGACACGGATCCGCGCGAGTTCGTGCGCGTGTACGAAACCGCGATCGAGGCCGCGGGCGGAGACGACACCACGAAGGCGAAGGGACTCCCCCTCGCACTGCACGGAGTGGCGCTCTCTTGGTTCTTTACCATAGAGCCGGGCTCCATCTACGCGTGGGAGCAGCTTCGCGACCGCCTTCGCAGCAACTTCAAAGGCCACTATGTCGAGCGAATCGAGGCGGATCAACTCTTCGCTGTGAAGCAAAGACCCTCGGAGACGCTCCGGGGCTACTTCAAGCACTTCGCCAAGATTCGATGCCAGGTAAACGATATAAACGAAACCACAATCGTTAATGCAGCCATACAGGGCCTTCGCCCGGGCCCGATGGCCGAGTACCACGCGCAGAGGCCAATCAAGACAGTCGCCAGGCTCTTCGGCAAAATGGACGAGTATGCGCGGGCGGAGGAGGATGCGCGAAGACGCAGCATTACCGCCCTCGGCCTCGCCCATGTGGAGCGCCCCCCGCGCGAAGTCGGAGTGGGTGGTCCCTCCTCGAAGCCGGGCCGCAGCCAAGAGCCCCGAGGAGGCCCTCCCCGAGGCAGCGAGGCCGGGTACAGGAAGGCCCTCCAAGGAACAGGCCTAAACCTCGGCGCCGCCAGCGCCGGTCGCAGGCGGCCCGTCATGTCCTCGACACCGAGAGCGCCCGCCAAGGACCCGACCCCGCCTCACGGAGGGGAGACCGGGGATCGGAAGGCGGACTTGACTACGGCGGTCAACCTCGCGCAGAGCAAGAGCTCTTGCACTATGGCAAGTGGTGCGAGGTACACGGCTACGGCGATCATCGCACCAGGGCATGCACCGCGGTGATGGAGCTGCGGAGGGTGACGGCCGGATCTCGGGCTTTGCCTTCTCGGCCCCCCGCCGTAGCCCACGTGGGGCACCCAAGGGATAGCCCCATACGAGCCAACGTAATGGAGGGCGCGCAGCATCGCACCGTCAGCGTCATCACCGGGGGCTCCTCTTCAAAAGCCCCCGGGGAGCGGCCGCAACTGTGGATGCCGCCCCGCAACATCACCTTCGACTTGAACGACGCCAGGGGCGTGGAGTACCCTCACCAGGACCCTCTAGTCATCCAGGCCCATATAGCACGCTGTGACGTCAGGCGCGTCCTTGTCGACGGGGGAAGCTCCGCGAATATCTTGTTCGCAGAGGCCCTCGACCGCATGGCGATCCCCCGAAGCAGGATAGAGCAGCCAGGAGCTCCACTTCAAGGCTTCGGGGGTCAACCGCTGCAGGCCTTGGGGCACGTGTCCCTCCCGGTCACTTTCCGCCAGGAGGGCAACAAAGGTAACATTCGCACCGAGCAGGTCACCTTCGATGTTGTAGATATCCCGCACCCCTACAACGCCATACTGGGGCGACCCGCCATCAACTCTTTCGAGGCAATCCCGCACCACGCGTTTTTGTGTGTCAAGCTCCCGGGCCCGGAGGGTGTTATCACCGTCTTCGGCGACCAGGATCTGGCCAGACGCGCCGAAGGCGGCAGCCGCGTGCCGCATCGCCCGGTGCATGCCCTCTCCGGCGCGCTCGGTGACGGGCCCTCCGCCCCCGGGTGGACGCCCAAGCCTCGGCCTGAAGGCGGAGTCAAGAAGGTGCCGCTCCAGGCGGAGGGGCAATTCGTGTCCATTGGCGAGGGACTCCCACCGGGGGTCGAACGGGATCTGCTCCGAGTGCTTCAGAACAACGTGGACATCTTCGCATGGTCCCCGGAGGACATTAAGGGCGTAGACCGAGCAGTAATCGAGCATCGCTTGGCGGTCCGCCCTGACGCCAAGCCGGTCAAGCAAAGGCTTCGGCGTATGTCGCTGGATCGGCAGCAGGCGGCCAAAGCAGAGGTGGCAAAGCTTCTTCGCGCCGGGGTCATCCGCGAAGTCCACCATCCCGAGTGGCTCGCTAACCCGGTGCTGGTCAAAAAGGCCAGCGGGGCCTGGCGCATATGCATCGACTTCACGGCACTCAACAAGGCGTGCCCGAAGGACAATTACCCCTTGCCGCGCATCGATCAACTGGTCGACGCCACTGCTGGATGCGAACTCATGAGTTTCCTGGACGCTTACTCCGGCTACCACCAGGTATACATGGCCGAAGACGACGAGGAGAAGACCAGTTTCATCACACCACTGGGGACGTTCTGCTTCGTCCGAATGCCCTTTGGCTTGAAGAACGCAGGCGCTACCTTCACCCGCCTCGTCGCCATTGCCCTGGCTGCCCAGCTCGGGAGGAACGTCGAAGCTTACGTCGATGACGTGGTGGTCAAAACTCGCCAGCTTGCCCTGCATGGCCGGGACCTCCAGGAAACCTTCGACAATCTCCGGAAGGCAGGCATCAAACTCAACCCCGACAAATGTGTCTTCGGGGTGCAGGCGGGCAAGCTCCTGGGTTTCCTCGTCTCCGGACGGGGCATCCAGGCGAACCCCGACAAAGTAGACGCCATCCTGGGCATGGAGCCGCCCAAGACTACGAGGGAGGTCCAGAGGCTGGCGGGCCGCATGGCAGCGCTAAGCCGCTTCCTATCCAGGGCGGCGGAGCGCGGCTTGCCGTTTTTCAAGATGCTCCGCGGGTGTGATGGATTTAGTTGGGACGGAGATTGCGCGAAGGCCTTCAACGAGCTCAAACATCACCTGGCAAGCCTCCCTACTCTGGTCGCCCCAGCACCAGAGGCTCCCCTCCTGCTCTATCTGGCCGCGTCAGCCACCGTGGTCAGCGCCGTCCTCGTCTTAGAGGAAGGCACCATGCAGCGGCCCGTCTACTTTGTCTCCGAAGCCCTCCAAGGCGCCAAGACAAGATACACGGAGCTTGAGAAGCTCGCCTACGCGCTGGTCATGGCTTCCAGAAAGCTTTGGCATTATTTTCTGGCCCACCCGATCACGGTGGCTTCCTCATTCCCCCTGGCAGAGATGCTACACAACAAGGAGTCCACAGGGCGTATCGGTAAATGGGCTGCCGAGCTCGCCCCCTTCTCCTTGACATATGCTTCGCGGACGGCAATCAAATCCCAAGTCCTGGCGGATTTTCTCGCCGAATGGACCCCGCCGGCTCAACCCGTCCAGGCACACGATGATCCCGTCTGGACGCTTACAATCGATGGAGCTTACAGCGTCGCCAGCGCGGGCGTGGGAGCGGTGATCGTCACGCCCGAAGGACAGCGCTTGCTGTACTCGGCGCGCCTTGCCTTCCCCGCCACCAACAACACGGCCGAATACGAGGCTCTGCTCTTTGGCTCAAGGCAGTCGGCGCGCGACGGGTGTTGGTCCGCACCGACTCGCGCTTGGTGGCTGGCCATGTGGACAAGTCATATCAAGCCAAGGATCCTGAGCTGGCCAAGTACCTCACGGCGGTGAGGGCGAGGGAAAGGCACTTTTTGGGTGTCACCGTCAAGGCCATCCCCCGTGCGGAGAATGAACAGGCCGACGCCCTCGCTAAGGCGGCCAGCCAGCAACTGCCCCCTCTGAGGGGGCGTTTTACGAGCTGTTAGCAACGGCGGCCATCGCACAGGACAACCGGGACGCGGCACTCGTCCACCGCATTGATCGGCCAGGGGATTGGCGAGAGCCCATCTTCAATTTCTTGCAAGGCATCGCCGAGCCGGAGGACCCTGCCGAGCTGCGACGCTTGCAACATCGCGCACGGTCCTTCCAAGTGTTCGAAGGCATACTCTACAAGAGAGGGGTTTGCGCACCGCTCCTGCGCTGCCTCTCGACTGAAGGGGGGAAGGAGCTCTTGGCAGAGATCCACGCGGGCGTATGCGGATCCCACCTGGCACCGAGGTCATTAGTCGGCAAAGCGTTCAGGCAAGGCTTCTACTGGCCAACTGCCGTCACCGACGCCCAGGACCTCGTCCGTCGGTGCCAAGGGTGCCAGTGGATGGCGCGCATCATCCGCAGGCCCCCGACGAGCCTCAACCCCATTCCCCCGGTGTGGCCACTGGCACGCTGGGGTCTCGATATAGTGGGACCACTTGCCCGAGCCCCAGGGGACCTCCGGTTCGTGGTAGTCGCGCTGGAGTATTTCTCCAGATGGCCGGAAGTGATCGCTCTGGCCAAAGTAACTTCGGCGGCCATACAGCGCTTCCTATGGCAAAACATCATATGTCGCTTCGGTGTGCCCCGGGAGCTCACGGTCGACAATGGCCTGCAGTTCGACGCCACCCTCTTCAAAGATTATTGTGACAGCATGGGCATCACCCTCCGATTCGCTTCGGTAGGGCATCCCCAGTCCAACGGGGCGGTCGAACGGGCGAATGGCGCCATCTCCGCCGCCATCAAAAAACGCCTGGTTGGATTGCCGAAGGGCAAGTGGCCAAGCGAACTCCACAGCGTTCTATGGTCACTTCGCACAACGGTAACGCGCCCGACGGGATTTACGCCGTTCAAGCTCCTTTTCGGGGACGAAGCGGTGACGCCCGAGGAAATCAAGGCCGGCTCACGGAGGGTTCTCGTCCAAGCACCCGAAGAGGAGCGCCGCGTGTCCCTGGACCTCCTCGACGGAATACGGGCAGACGCAGCCCACCATGTCGAGAAGTACGCGCGGCAGACAATGCGTACTCGGGACCGATCTATATGCCCGCGGGGGTTCAAGCCTGGGGATCTTGTCCTCAGAGTGGCGCTCCAGGCGGAGACCATTGGCAAGCTGGAGTCCAAGTGGGAAGGCCCATACATCGTGATGGAGGCATTGCCGAAGGGGGCGTACCGCCTCGCCACGCTCGAAGGACAAGCCTTTCGGCACACATGGAACGCGAACAGGTTGCGGCGGTACTACGCCTAGAAGCAGGACAGCATGCATAGAGCCACCAGCCCTTTGTTATGCGATGCTCGCCCGCGCAAACGGGAGTTCAATAAAGGTTGCTGTTCCCAGAGCATCCCCTGTCCGCGTTGAGCAGAACAAAGTCCACGGACTTTAAATAAGACGTAGCGTCGAGCCTAGCTCCGCACGCACCAGTCCACGGACTTTAAATAAGACGTAGCGTCGAGGTCCGCCTCCGCACGCGAGAGTCTGCGGACTATAAATAAGACGTAGCGTCGAGCCTAGCTCCGCACGCACCAGTCCACGGACTTTAAATAAGACGTAGCGTCGAGGTCCGCCTCCGCACGCGAGAGTCTGCGGACTATAAATAAGACGTAGCGTCGAGCCTAGCTCCGCACGCACCAGTCCACGGACTTTAAATAAGACGTAGCGTCGAGGTCCGCCTCCGCACGCGAGAGTCTGCGGACTATAAATAAGACGTAGCGTCGAGCCTAGCTCCGCACGCACCAGTCCACGGACTTTAAATAAGACGTAGCGTCGAGCCTAGCTCCGCACGCGAGAGTCTGCGGACTATAAATAAGACATAGCGTCGAGCCTAGCTCCGCACGCACCAGTCCACGGACTTTAAATAAGACGTAGCGTCGAGCCTAGCTCCGCACGCACTCTACGGAGTATAAATAAGACGCAGCGGGGGGACGCCTCCGCGCGCACTCTACGGAGTATAAATAAGACGTAGCGTTGAGCCTAGCTCCGCACGCACTAGTCCACGGACTTTAAATAAGACGTAGCGTCGAGGTCCGCCTCCGCACGCGCGAGTCTCTGGACTATAAAGAAGACGTAGCGTTGAGCCTAGCTCCGCACGCACTAGTCCACGGACTTTAAATAAGACGTAGCGTCGAGCCTAGCTCCGCACGCGCGAGTCTCCGGACTATAAAGAAGACGTAGCGTCGAGCCTAGCTCCGCACGCACTAGTCCACGGACTTTAAATAAGACGTAGCGTCGAGCCTAGCTCCGCACGCGCGAGTCTCCGGACTATAAAGAAGACGTAGCGTCGAGCCTAGCTCCGCACGCACTAGTCCACGGACTTTAAATAAGACGTAGCGTCGAGCCTAGCTCCGCACGCGCGAGTCTCCGGACTATAAAGAAGACGTAGCGTTGAGCCTAGCTCCGCACGCACTAGTCCACGGACTTTAAATAAGACGTAGCGTCGAGGTCCGCCTCCGCACGCGCGAGTCTCCGGACTATAAAGAAGACGTAGCGTTGAGCCTAGCTCCGCACGCACTAGTCCACGGACTTTAAATAAGACGTAGCGTCGAGGTCTGCCTCCGCACGCGCGAGTCTCCGGACTATAAAGGAAGTCGTAGCGTCGAGGGTCGCCTCCGCACGCGCCACTCCACGAAGTATAAACGAGATGCGCAGACCTGCCCTCCGCGTTCGGCGGCAGGTAACACCAAGCATAAGGTACTACTTGGTTCCATTATAAAGGCAAAGGGGTTACATGGTTACAAGCGTAAGAACCCGTACATCATCGCCCTGCCCTACCCAACCAGCCACTCAGCCTTGGCGCGGTGCGGACGAACCCGTGCCGTCGTCGCCGCGGCGCTGAAGGACCCCTTCAAGCCACTGGAGGAGGTCCCCCTCCCCATGCAGCGTCTGCTGCACGGCGACCCGTGCAGCACCTTCCCCGAAGCGGCCCCAGATCCGTTGGTGGAAGTTCTGCAGGCTAGGCCCGATGGAGCGGATGGCGTCCGACATAACCTCTGCTTGGCCGGGCGGATCCAGTTGTGGATTCGCTAGCTCCTGGGTATGCCTACACCCACGAGTATGAAGCAGGGCGAGGGCGAAGCACGCACCAACATAGCTGCAGTGCTCGCCAAAGGTTCTGGCGCCATGAAGAGCAACGCCGGCCCCCTCCTCGATCAGCCCGAGCGTCTCCGACAGGGCCTCCGGCCTGTGCGTAGTGTCCGGCACTCGGACGCACAGATCTCGGAGGGTCTGGTTCAGAGACTCCATGGCCCGCCATGCCGACAGGGACGCATTTTCCAGGGCAAGGCGGTTCTCGGCAACAGACTCCACCAGCTGGGCGTTCTCCCCTTCTAGGGCGGCGATCTGCTGGATGAAGGCGGCGCGCTCCTCAGCCGCGGCGTGCCGAGCTTCCGTAGCTTCACGTGAAGGCAGTGTTTGCTTCACGAAGGCTGGCTTCTAGCGCCCTCCGCTCCCGAACGCGGGCCTCGTCAAAGGACCGGCTGAGGGCAAGCGTCTGGCAAACACAACAAAGTCAGCAGGCGCCCAGCAGGACATTGCAAAGCCAAAGCGCGCATGTTTACCCTCATCTCGGACGCCTGTAGCGCGAGCGCTAGGAGTTCCCCCTCGCATGATGGCAACACCTCCCGGTTGAGGCCGTGGTCGGCACGCTCGGCGGCTGCGGTAAGGTCGCAGAATATCTCCGGCCAGGGGAAGAAGTCCGCGCGAGTGAGCCCCGGCCCCAATGCGCCAGGATTTACCGAGGCCACAGCCACGTCGACGCCGGCGGGCACCTGCGGGGCACCCTGCACAAGGCTTCCGACTTCGCGCGTACCTCCGCTGCTCGATCCTTCGCCACGTTGGGGAGACTTTGTCTCGTCTGATGTTGGCAGAATGAGCGAGCAGATCGGGGAAAGTCTCACGAAGTCAAGTGAAGAAAAGGACTCACGCCTACCTCCTGCGCCCCTCGTCGCGGTAGGAAGTGGCGCCGGTCCGACCACCCAGGGGGAGGCGGGCGCCTCGCCAGTCGGGGAGAAGGTCTTCTCGGCCGCGCCGGACGCCGTAATCCCGCGGCAAGGCCCCGCAACAGCGTATCGACCCCTCGTTGGCGGCGGGGATTGAGTCCGAGCGCGTTTCGCCTGCGGTCGCACAGGCGATTCTTCCACGGCAGGACCAGCTCCGGTTGCCATCGCCCCCACGGTTTCCTCTGTAGGGGGCATGTCCTCGTCGGCCGCTGCGGTGGATAGCGCACCTTCCACCGTGGTTTGCCCGCTCGGAACGGCGCCATCCCCCGGGTTGACGAGTTCCAACTCAACGATGGCCGCGAGCCCGAACACGGGCTCGTGGGCGTCGGCAGCAGGTGCCGCGGGATCCGCGGCGGTGCGCCCCTCCGAAGTACTATGGCCCGGCCCACCGCCGGTCGCACGCCCCGTCTCAGCTGGGCTAGCCGCCGGGGGGGCTGCCGGGTCGCATACGGCAGCCGGGAAGCGGGCCCGGCGCCGCGAAGGTAGCACCCCTGCAGGACTATCACCATCCTGAGCATCCGGAGTCCCGGCGGGAAGCTCTGTCGGCACCACACGCTCGGGCACGGTAATGCCCACAGCTTCGCAGATGCGGTTTACCCGCCCCTGCTTAGCCGCCTTGACTGCGGCCTTGCGGGCCCGGTGCTCCTTAAGCGTGTACGGGCCGAGGAGCGCCGCAACCGCGCGCTCCGCATCTTCTAGCCGAGCCACTGCACAGGAGATCGCGTCAGATAGGCGGAAGCCAAACAGACGCAATGGCGCGCGTCAAGCGTGCTAGGCAACTTACAAGGGGCGGAGGGCGGAAGCAGGCGAGACACAGATGGGTCGAACCCGTCCTCGCGGGGGCCATTCTGTTGAACATACTTCCCCCGGGAGGAGAGTGGCGCCGCCCCATACATCGTGAACTCCTCGGCTAGGTCGCGCACGCTCATTCGACGGGCGACACCGACAAGGCTCTGTAGCTTTTGCGTGTCGTCGATCTCCGCCGTCAGACCTGGCGTGCTGTTAAATGAGATCGGCCCACCTCGGCAATGCATCCTGCTCTTGTCGGTCACGGTGTAATAGAACCACCACCGCTTCCAGCCGGCCGCCCACTGACCTGACGAGGCTGGCACAGGGAACAACGTCGCGCATGAAGCCCGAAGCACGAAGTCCACACCGCCGAAGTTCGACACCGCCCCGTCAACCTTTCTGGGTCGACAGTATGCGTCGTGCAGGGTGGCGAATAAGCTCGCGCTGGGACGCCACCCCTCCGTCCGCATCGCCCATGTGAAGACAGCTAGGCGGAGTATCGCGTGGGGCGTCAGCTGGGCTAGCTCCAACTTGTAGGCCCACAAGACTTCGCCCACGAACAACGTGGAGGGCTTCCGAAGGCCGGCATCGAAGAACGCGATGAAAACAATCGCCTCCAGGGCCCCGGGCTTCGGCTCCGTTTCGTCCCGACGGGGTAGGCGAGCCCCATTGCGATCCGCGATCTTCCCCTCATCCACGAGCCGCTGCAGCGTCCCTTCAGTCATACGGCTCTTCCCCAGCACACGGGAGCAGGAGCCTCCCGAGTGCTCCACGGCGTTCCACCACTTGTTGGCGCGCGAGCTCCCCCGCGGCACCAGTTTGTACTCCTAGGCAGGATGGGTCGCCCCGCCCTGGCTAGGCAAGGAACCGCTGCGGGGGTGGTAGGTGGCGTCGTCATGGCTAGCCATCGCTCTTGGCGACAAGGGAAGAAGAAGCAGGCAAAGCAGCAACTAGTGTGACAATTAGCACGGGCGGAAGCGAAGCGGCAGATCAAAAACCAAAGCAAGAAAGGGTGCCTCCACCTCAACCTTAGCACCATATAAAGGCCGCTCGCCTGCCTTGTGGCTCAATGCACAGATTTGGAAAGAAGAACCGCCGGGACATAGAGAGCCGTGCCGGGTAGGTGGCCAAGCAGCGAACAACGCCCCCACATCTTCCACACGCGTCCAGCTTCTCGGGGGGCGAGGCGAACGGCCGCGGTCACGCAACCGCTCACATCCCACGACGCACCAGTTGTGAGTCGCCACGTGCCCCACCTGCAGCATGGCAGACTGCACGACGCGACAGCCTGACTTCTGCCAGGCCAGGCGTTGGCATGATTCCAGCCGCCATTAAAAGCGCACTACCAGACTGCAAGGTCACAACAGCCCCGGAGCGCAACCATACCAGCGCCAAGCTACGATCTCAGCATTGGGATGGAGCGCGCGCGTCTACTTCGACTAGGCGCCAGCTTCGCTGCCACCCGTTCGAAGGGTAGGGGACGGAGCGCGCGCGTCTACTTCGACTAGGCGCCAGCTTCGCTGCTACCCGTTCGAAGGGTAGGGGACGGAGCGCGCGCGTCTACTTCGACTTGGGCGCCAGCTTCGCTGCCACCCGTTCGAAGGGTAGGGGACGGAGCGCGCGCGTCTACTTCGACTAGGCGCCAGCTTCGCTGCCACCCGTTCGAAGGGTAGGGGACGGAGCGCGCGCGTCTACTTCGACTAGGCGCCAGCTTCGCTGCCACCCGTTCGAAGGGTAGGGGACGGAGCGCGCGCGTCTACTTCGACTTGGGCGCCAGCTTCGCTGCCACCCGTTCGAAGGGTAGGGGACGGAGCGCGCGCGTCTACTTCGACTAGGCGCCAGCTTCGCTGCCACCCGTTCGAAGGGTAGGGGACGGAGCGCGTGCGTCTACTTCGACTAGGCACCAGCTTCGCTGCCACCCATTCGAAGGGTAGGGCACGGAGCGCGCGCGTCTACTTTGACTTGGACGCCAGCTTCGCTGCTACCCGTTCGAAGGGTAGGAAACGGAGCGCGCGCGTCTACTTCGACTAGGCGTCAGCTTCACTGCCACCCTTTCGAAGCGTAGGGGACGGAGCGCGCGCGTCTACTTCGACTTGGGCGCCAGCTTCGCTGCCACCCGTTCGAAGGGTAGGGGACGGAGCGCGCGCGTCTACTTTGACTAGGCGCCAGCTTCGCTGCCACCCGTTCGAAGGGTAGGGGACGGAGCGCGCGCGTCTACTTCGACTAGGCGCCAGCTTCGCTGCCACCCGTTCGAAGGGTAGCGGACGGAGCGCGCGCGTCTACTCCGACTAGGCGCCAGCTTCGCTGCCACCCGTTCGAAGGGTAGGGGACGGAGCGCGCGCGTCTACTTCGACTTGGGCGCCAGCTTCGCTGCCACCCGTTCGAAGGGTAGGGGACGGAGCGCGCGCGTCTACTTCGACTTGGGCGCCAGCTTCGCTACCACCCGTTCGAAGGGTAGGGGACGGAGCGCGCGCGTCTGCTTCGACTAGGCGCCAGCTTCGCTGCCACCCGTTCGAAGGGTAGGGGACGGAGTGCGCGCGTCTACTTCGAGTTAGGCGCCAGTCTCCACTACCACCATCCCGGTCTTCCGGCTCCCCAGCCACAAGCCCGGAGACATTCACAGGCCGCAGGGGACGGAGGGGGCCAAAGGACTCGACGACATGGCTTCGGTCCTGTGAAGCCCTTCACCATGAGAGGCTCCTGTCGTAGGGGTGGCCCCCACCTAAACCCAGCAGGCCTGGTAGGAAGTTATAAGGCCCAGAATAAGCCATGTGTAATGACATAACTACCCCCAGAGGGGATAACCAGATGTAAGGGTATAACTGTAAAAACACTCCTCATGTGTATATATATATGGGTACAAGCCATGGGGAGGACCCAGGCCATTACACTCATCTTCATCACTCTCCACTACCATCTCTCTCTCTGTTTGGTTTGTAGCCACAACACTCTCCCAAGTAATGTTCTTAATTTTCCAAAGTGAATTAAGACAAAAGGAAACTTACACTTGGTGGTGGTTACAATAACAAGTGATGATCAAGCGGATTTAAAAATGACTCACAATTGCACAGCAAAGGATATTTTGTGGAGCTTGGTTAGGAAGTATTTATCCTACACAATCTGAATTTCTCGATGTTTGTAAAATTAAGTAATAATCCAAGCTAGAAAATATTGCCTATGTGTTGATCCAATAGATATAAGTGATGTGTATGAACGCACACGCAATGATCAATGTGACTCAATGCAACAAAGGAATGAGCTAAATAGAAATAATTAGAAACAATAGCTCGTTTGCATCAAGTACTAGGAGAGACACTAGCCAATTGCAAAATAAGAATAGAGGGCACAGGATTGCTCAAGAATTTTAGTTACTCAAACTGAAAATATGAAATAGAACTACTCACCCAATCAGCCTTCTCTCTCTCTTTTTTCTCTTTTTTTTGCTCACCTCTTTTTTTTGCTACCTTGACAATCACCCAAATATGTTCAACTCACTGTTATGAGTCTATTGAGGTATATGGGTCACAAACTTTGAATTTTTTTTTGATCGGCTGGGATGAGTGATGCACAAGCCCAATGTTCAGCTAGGAGTATTCAAGAGCAGCCCTCAATGCAATATCAATGACTAGTCTCAAGTATTCAAAGGATATATGTGAAGCTCGTATCTATGGTGTTCGGTAAACCAACGTGTACACTAACTCCTCTCTTGGTTTTCGGATAGCACCTCCCTAGGTTTGGTTTCAGATGGCAACTTCCAAACGGATTCGGAAGTGGATAGCTAACCAAAACCTACTTGGACTCTAGGGTTGTACTCGGATTGATCTAGAACGAGTTGTAGACACGGACTCAACTTGAAGAGTAAATTGAATCTACCTTTTTTGTTTTGTAGGGACACAAGATCAAGTTACGCGAAGGAACATAAAGATCAGCACGTAAACAAAATTTCTAATGGATCAAAACTTAATAAAACTCACGAAAAAATAGTAGATGCGAAACTAGGGTTTGGATTTTTTTGTGTGTTTTCGTTTTCTGGACTATAGGACAGCAAGTAATAAACTGAAATTTAAAGGGATAAGATCCTACCGAGTAAAGCGCGCTCTGATACCAAGATGATACGGGGTCGCCCGATCTTCTCGACGTAGGATGGATACTCACGGGAGTCTTGATGAATCGTAATGATCCTCCAATGCCAGTGCAAGGGACGAACACTCTTTAATCCACCAAAACACACTCGTGTTGATTTCGCCGACCACCAAGCGAAGATCTATCGTGCACCCAATTTCCAGCGGAAAGGCTGAACGATCTTGATTGAAGAAGATACTCCTAATTCCATAAGGAATTTCGGCAGCAATGCTAAACTCGAAAACTTTAGTAGATTGATTATTCTCAAACGTGGTCTGAGCCCTAAAGGCTGCCAATACAAGGCTTATATAGCCCCTTGGGAAACGTCCATATGGTCCCCAAACCAAGTACAACTCAACCCTATATGGTTTTAGATACGAACTCTCACAAAAAGGAAACTATATTTTTCACCCGTCATATTGTTTTGGTCATAACTTTTTATCCGTGACGAATTTTATGGTGGGACTAGATCCATTGCGTATCTCTTGAAATTATCTTTCCAACGAGTACAAGCACACCTGAATCGGACTCCGTTTGTGAAAGTTATGGCCTTTTTAGTAACTGCTTGTCAGGCTGTCCCGAACTGAATCCGAATTGAATTCTGAGTTGAATCCGAGTTTGAATTGGGTTGAGCACATGGGAAGTCCGAATTTGGCTTGAAAATCTTATCCAAAACTTGTAGTTTAAGTCCTTGGGCTTCTCCCCTTTTGCTCTCCCACTGCATAGGCTGCTTTTGTTCTTGGTAGCAAATACGATTAACCTCCTTGTGCTTCTCCATTGCTTTGGCCCCGGAATCATCATAATATTCAAACCTAATAATAAACAAGAATTTGGCATAAGGTAGTATATCGTTCCCACGAATAGAAGGAAATTCATTA
Source organism: Dendrocalamus latiflorus (assembly GCA_017311315.1). Classification (NCBI taxonomy): domain Eukaryota; kingdom Viridiplantae; phylum Streptophyta; class Magnoliopsida; order Poales; family Poaceae; genus Dendrocalamus; species Dendrocalamus latiflorus. The sequence goes on along the minus strand of CM029655.1, from coordinate 33,863,011 downwards.
AGAAACAAATTCACCTGACAATATATAAATGCGGCTCAATACTTCTTTCCAGTGAAATAATGTATTTGACTTAAAAGTGCTAAGCATGTGTGTATCCGCATCATCTCCTATGCTCATCTTGCGTTCGCTAGAGAGCCTTTGCTTCATCGCCGTGCATGGAGCAGAGCTCGGTCCTATCTGCCATGGTTGACACCATTTTCTATCCTTTGCCGATGACCTTTGGTCCTTGTGCCTTTCTTAATTAGCATCACCGCAAGCCCAACAACACCATGTGTACCTCCCCGCTCCAAGCCAAGCTGGTTTCACCGGAGTTTGTCGTCACCTGTGCTTGCGCCACTGATTGACCTAGTTCTTCTTCATAAATTTATCTAAAATTGAGCTCTACCTTTTGGTTCTAATTTTGTTATTTTTATATTTTATTTGTATTTTATTTGGATTATTTTGTGTTTCATTCATTTTCTCTCTCATTAGATAATGTCTTCGAAAGAGTAGAAGCAGGAATTGAAGACCAAGATGTGGTAATAGAGCAAAGCCAATGCAAATCATGACCTTTGATCATATTGAACCTATTATTTCAAATCTAAGCATTATTATTTTTAAATTATTATATATTGCTAATTTTATTACAAAACCTTTATACTTAGTAGTTAACACCCAATTGTTCAATAACCCCTCTGATAATTTGAATGATATGATGCCATTGTCACCATAGGATGACTAATTATCTAGTGATACAATATTAGTATCTATTTAGGTCGTATGTCTAGTATGTTTAGCCATGCTTATTGTTATGTTAGGCTCATCATTTCATGTTGATTAGTTAATTAATTTTGATTTAACGAGATATCGAATCGGAGTTGTAGCCACAGTTATAAAATTTACATACCATGACATGGATAGTGTCATTAGTGTTGGTTAAACAAAATTATTTTCACTTGTGCGAGTAATCGTGAAATAAAGTGAGAAGTATGGTCAGCACTTTGGGATATAGATGTCTCGCCTGGGTATTGATTAAGAACTTAATTTTATGCGCCATTGATCTGAGCCCTACCGTGCAACCACATATTTAGTATGAGATGAAGCTGGCAGATTAATTTGTGACATTTCAACTTTGGTTTCACCATTAAGATGAATGTGGGTTGTGGTCACCACCATTGACTCAAATTGGTTCAAGAGGGGGCATTTTCTGACTAGGTGATCAGCCTACTCAATAGCAAAACCTTAGCGGACAGAATTAGGTTACGATTGAACATTGTAAAGGTCTTATGATAAACACCTTTGAAAGTGTTAGACGGTGTTAGACGGATATTATAAGTTGATTATCTCTTGTGGGTAAAGTTATGCAACCTCTGCAGAGTGTAAAACTATTCAAATAGCCGTGTTCCCGGTTGTGGACAATGCTCGTTGATTTCACATGAGGGGTAGAATTTCATAAAACCTTGGTGGGCTTTGGTTGGGAAGTGAATGGTCAGTTTACTTATGGTTTACTCAATTTCCTTTGACTTTTATACTTATTACTCATTTTCAAAGTGCACTTTCAATCTATTTATTGTATTTACTCTAAATATTACTTTCTGCAAAATAACCACTCAGCCATCCTCTGATAAACCTTGCATAATCACATATTGCATCTTGTTACAAACGAATTGCCGAGTACTCTATGTACTCACGGTTATATTCTTTGTTGCTCAGTTGTTGAGGAAGAATCATATCAGGTGGAGGTATTTGAGAAGAATTCTTCAACAACTTCGCGGGTTAGGACTTCACTTCCTAGTCAATTGGCTATGGACATGTTGAATGGCTACTACGTTTTATCTTTAATTTTCGCTATTAGTTTTTGCTAAGCCCTTCAGGATATTATTGTAAGCTTGGCCATAAGGTCACTACTATGATAATTAATCATATTTATGTCTTTCATAGTTAATTGTGATCTTAGTCAATATTTTATCTATGTTTCTACTGTGTGCACTAGCGTGATCCTAGACTAGTGCAAAATACACAAAGAGCCTGAATTTGCATATTTGGGTCTTAACAACTACTCCCACTACCTCAGCCACCCTATAAAGCCCATTCGACGTGCAGCGTAACTTCATTTAGCATCAATTGCCCTCCTCTGCACTCTCCCCCCCATCTCCAATCTTATACCGCTGCAACCACCATGCCCTATGCTGGTAAGGACTCAAACCCATTCTTCTGCACCAGCCAACCATTTTCCAATTCTTGACAACCATAGCACCCTTAGACCTCCATGAACTCAGCGCCAACCATGCTGACCTCTCCCCTAGCCCTCGGCCCTGACAATCGTCGCTGCCATTCGAGATGGATCACTATGGATAGCCTTCCTCAAGATTCTAGAGGCAAAACAACCACTGCCAAAACCTTCCTAGCACTCTCTAGATGCTCACACGTCCCAGACCGTGCTGAATAGCCACCAGAGATCCATCATGCCATGAAAAACTTCCAACAAGCTCTTCTTACTTTTGGCCATCTCTAGTAAGCCTCTATGGTTGCAAAATCAAAAAATGGAACCACGTCACTCCCCTAAGTCCATCCATGTGCTTGCTTGCCTTTAGTGACCTTCGCTGGAGCTCACGCACGATCACCACCACAACTCCTCTATTCGGGTGTGCCATGGCCAAATGTAGACGAATCCAAAGCAGGACAGGCTTAATAGACCGTTCATTTGTGCCAAGATAAGTCGGCCCAAAAGCCAAGTCCAATCCAGCTAAAGCAGACAGGCTAAGCCAACATTATAGCCCATTATTGTTCATGGCCGACCTGGGACTATTCAAACACAAACCCAAACACTGTTCCAGATCTGTTACCATTCCTAAAACATGCCCATCACGAATAGTGATAACCCGTTACTGTTCATACAAACCCAATTAGCATAATTATGCCGATTTCGACCGTCTCGAACCTATCTAACTTATTTTAAACTCCGTTTAGCCAAACTAAGTACCGCTTAAACCCAACCCATCCAAACCTACTTTTCTTTGTGTCTTTTTTGGTTATTCCATTGTAGTTTATTCCCAGCTTGTATTCTGTAAAACAGGAACTTATTTGTATTCATTCTTTTGTACTAGCATCCATATTCGACTAGTTAGCCAATGAAGAAGCTACTGTAGCAATTAAGATTAATAGTGTGCACCTGAAGCCTATAGAGAAATAATCAAAGACTCTGGATAAAGAGACAAGTCACATGTTTTTGATCATGTTGAGCCTACATCATTTAATTATTTAATTATCAGTACTTTCATTATTCTTTATTTATGCAATGTCTTTTATTAAAATAATTATTTAAAATGACATGATAATTAGCTACATCTCAACACTGGAAAAAGCCATGTCTTACTTGATGATCATATTCACCTTGATAAACCTTAGTAATAATAAATTACTATAAAATTTACTATGATAAATTATGAATTCAAATATTTTACACTACTAAGAGATTTGGCGTTTTGCTACTAGAATTATAAAATAATATTAGGGTTAAGGACGAATCATAGAAAGCCACAAGATGGTTAAAGTCCATGACTTTACCCTAGAGTTGAGACTTTGGTATGAATCGGTGACATTGCCATAGCACACTGGGTTTGTGGTCAGTTGCCTCACTTGTGAAAAAGTAAGCACTAGAACCTTATGCTAAGTAATGAACATAGAAATCGCTTAACCATAAACTTTGACTTGTTAGACCTGGTGTAGTACCTGCTCAAATTGATTGAATATCTACAGGATGTTGGGTTTCCAATGATGGGAATGACCCACGTATAATGGGATGCGGTTTGAAAGCAGTATCGTCTATACATAACAACGATAGGACCACTCAGAGTTGGGATGCATTTTCTACATTGGCCTATGGATACCCGACAATGTGTGGACTTGACCTTATGCATTTTCTAGTAGAGGCTAGAAAGAGGAGAGTAATGAAAAACCTTATTTTTCTCAACCCAGTCATGAGAGTTTGAGAAATCTTATGGGTAAACCTGTGTAACTCTGCAAAGTATAATAAATAGTATTTGAATACACCGTGCTTCTAATTAATAGAGCTGTATTTTATGGGTGGTTCCAATAACAAGGCATAAGTAGAGTTTGAAGAATTTTAATATAGAAATTTGTGAATAACAAAACCCCCTTATTAATTAAATATTATTTTACCGTTTTAAGTGCAAAAAATTCTTTACCAACAAATTTACATCCACTTGTATTATATTACAACCCGTGACTATCCATTTAAGCTCCTTCCATATTAGTTACACATCGTTTCTATGTGGCTTGCTGAATACCTAATGTACTTAATCTTACTTATTTTCATCAGAACAGACATCAGAAGAAGAAATGATGTTTTAGCTTTCATGTTAGAGTTACGACCGCACTCAATTATTCATGTGGAATTTCTTCAGATCTTCTAGATGTAACTTAACTTTTGGGCTTGGATGTCCACAAAGTTATTGTAGTTTTACCGTTAGGTAATATTTTACTCAAGTTAATCGTTTTTAAATTCTTGTGAGTAAGTATGATACTATTTTTGTCTATAATTGAACTCCTAGACTATTGCAGGAAATTTTTTGGCTCAGTTTCAGAAAAATAGGGTTGTTGTAATGACTAATTATTGAAAATTTCTTTCCCTGTGGGTTACTTTTTCCAGAGTAAATGTCAAGCACACGAAAGCCAACGAAGTAGCAACATCTTCAGGTAGGTCCGTGTGAAAGCCAACGTTGTAGCAAAACTCGATTTCGGCCAGAAGCAGGAAAAGAGCCGTAAAAAATAGGAAAGGCAGGAGAGAGAATGAGAGGAAGAAGCAACATCTTCATGGTTCAAGGGCTAGGATTGAACTAAAGATAGGGTGACTAGAAAATATAAAATGGCAGGCGATACACGCTGAAGAGGTATCTACTCAAAGCAATCGACGAATCAATCAGCTCCAAGACTCCAACCATATAGGTTGATCATGCTCATGCCTATTATATCAAACTGCTACTCGCTCCCAACACAAAAGGACATTGTTTTAGATATCGGTACGGTCCTTTAAACATAAATTTAACTATTAATTTTTATTATAATATATTTATAATTTAATAAAATTATAATATTATAAAACTACTTTGAGAGATCATGTGGAGTTGTCCCCATGTTGGTGATGAGTAATTGACAGTTGTGTTAGTGAGTTTGAGTTTGTTTTGGGTATTTTAGGGTTGAGTACCTTTCATTTATGCTATTATTGATATGATGTTTCGTGCGGTGCTATGTGACGGTTTACTTGTCTGTGTGACTGCAGGACTTCGGAGCTAGTTCATGGTGAGGCGAGGAGGATCGGGATTAGGCACAGAAGGTGTTGAGGTCCAGACGGTCGGTGATGCCGAAGATGATCGAGGCTGATGAGGTGGTTGCGAGTCGGGAGACGAGGAACTGGAGCTGGAGCTACCGTGACGGACACGACGGGCAACGACGAGCGAACCGGGACTAGGCTCAGGGAGGAGTCGGAGGTCCAGACGGTTGGAGGTCGGTTGCGGTCGTGCACGACGGAACAGACCAGGACAAGGCTCAGGTGGAGTCGGAGGTCTCGGTCGGTGTCGGGTGGACGCGACGGACAGCGGCGAGTGGACTGGGACTAGACTCAGGGAGGAGTCGGAGGTCCAAACGGTCAGGATGCCGGGTGCGGCCGTGTGCAGCGGAGCGGACCGGGAGTAGACTCAGGGAGGAGTCGAGGTCCAGACGGTCAAGGTACCGGATGCGGAAGCTTCCGGGAAGGTGCTTGAGGGCAATTTGGTAAATTGACTCAAGCAAATGAGTGGAGTGGGTGGATTTCCCTCCAAAATCTGGTTGTTGACTCTTTGCCTCAAGTGTGTGTGAGGCATGGAGTGTGCTTTGTAAGCCACTTCTTGAATTTCCCTTTTGGTGTGAGTGTTGGCTGTTAAAAGGGAATGGCAAGCAAGTGGAGATGTATTCATTCCAGTCGAGAGAGCTCAATGGAGTGAGTCTGTGTTTCAGCTTGCTTGAGCAGTAGGAGAGGGAGTGAGCTCCTGTGTGTGTTCTCAAGCATGTAGTGTATTTTCCTTGTATCAATCACGTATGGGGACGTAGTTGATTGTATCTCTTGTGTAATCTTTAATGGAAGTGAATCCATTTGGGAAGTTCAGTTTGTTTTCAGCTCTATGTTGATTTTCTGGTTCAGCAGTCTTTCTATTTCCCTTTTGATTTGGAGATGAGTTCTTGATTGGATAGCTGGTTCTCAGTTTGCTCTGCAATGGGAAATCCTCAAGACCATTTGGCCACTCAATCCCTAAGAGCAAAAGCTAGAATCACTGAATTCTCCTTTTTCTGAGCCAAGCACAAAACTTCCTCTGTTTCTTGATTTCTAGGGTTTCATGACAGGGGATGATGGAATCTTTTGATTCCCTTCAAAAGGTGGCTTGAGATTTGGGTTCTAAAGTCCTGAGATCTTTGCTAAGTTGATTGCAAAATTTCATAAGCAAAGGTTGAATGAATCTTGAGAAATCTGAAAGTTAGCATTTCTCTCATCTCATTTTCAGATTTCAGTCTTAACCTTGATTTCTTGGTCCAGTGATGAATTCCCTTGGTTTGTTAAGCCCCAATGGTATTTAGTTTAATTCGTTAACCTGGTGGGCTGAGAGTTTTAGCAAAAGTTCCCAAATTTCTCTGTTGTGTGAAGAATTCAGTTTTTTACTGTCTGAAATTCAGCCCTTGATGTACTCTGAATTGATGCCCGGTCAGACCGGTTTTATACCGGCGGTCTGACCGGAGGAGACGGGGCGGTCAGACCGGTGCGTAAAGGGCGGTCAAACCGTACCATATGTGCCGGTCAGACCGGCCCCATACGGCGGTCTGACTGGCCAGGCCCTTTAGCAGCTATGATTTTTCAGTTTTTTGGTTCCTCTCTGTTATTTTATGTCCCGCCTTTTCTTTTGTAGGTTTGAGGTTCCAAAGAGCATGAATCTTCTCCTTCATAGCTTTTCTTAGCTACCGGAGAGGAGTTTCATTCGTGGATACTTTTGGGGGCTAATTTTTAAAGAGGCATCATTCACCCCCCCCCCCCCTCTGTTGCCATTTTCGATCATACAAAACCACAAATAACTGTAGGATAATTGCTAAGACAACTAACTTCATATTTCACAAACCATAACATAAACAGAAATTTTGGTTTCCACGACCATGGAGACCCACCATCATGGCTCGCAAGCAAACTAAACCAAACGGCGAACCACAAGAATCTTAACACTATATTAAACATAAACGTTCAGTGTAAGGCTAATCTGTTATTTTACATGTGCAGTGCCAAAAGGACTATCCCCATTCCATGCATGTCATCATCATTCACCTAAAAACAACGACAAAGCAAGGGTGAGTTTGAAGACTCAACAAGCACACGATAAAACAGTAACATCACTTTAGCAATTCAATCGACTTCACGAACTATAAGCTGTAAATCAACTCTATGTAAACTATAAATCAAGTCTGTAACTGTAAACTGTAAATCAATTCTATGTCTGTAAACTGTAATTCCACTCTGTAACTGTAATCTGTAGATCAATTCTATAACTGTAAACTGTAAATCAATTCTATAACTGTAAATTGTAAATTAATTCTGTAACTGTAAACTGTAAATCAATTCTGTAACTGTAAACTGTAAACTCATAACTCTCTGTAACGGTATCACTTTCTCTGTCACTTTCATGCAATGCAGTATCATGCAATGCATCTATATGCTTGGTAACTGTAGCTTATATCGGTATAGCAGAGTGTCCACCCGTCGATTGACCACTCATTCGCCTCGTCCTCTTTCATACGAGGTCTCAACCTCCACTCCCGTGAAGTGCCTACCTCTGTAGGTCTTATTCAAGAGCACTCCGGACTAGTCATATGACTTTCTCACCGACCTGGCTCTTATGCATTTTGCATGATGCAATATGCTTCAAATATGGATGTCTAATCATAAATGGTACTCATCAAGGTATAATTAGCATAATTCATATACATCATCTCATAAATACTGTAAATCATGGCATGGAAACACGAATAACAAACATTCAGCACAATTTACTGTTCTACCATGCACTTGCCTGTTAACCTGACGAACAGTGCGTGGACGGCACCAGACTCGAACCGCCACCTGAACAAGTATTAACTATTTCAATTCATTGCTAACACAATACATTCATATACAAGCAAATGACATCGTTCTAATGCCCAATCCAACATAACCCATTCCGACATTTAGCAATTTTGTCATTTACACTCGTAGATCGAATTTTACCCACTTAATCTCTCTTGTCAATTGACCACATGCATCAATTCTAATTATCAGCATATTAACTTATGTCGAACTCGACAAATAAACAGGGAGAAGGTTTCTCGAGGCGTTACCCTAGCCCCGAACAACTAGAGCAGGGCTCTTCCTGTCGCTTCTTGGCCAGATCTGACAACGGGTCAGATTTTCCTTCTTTTCTTTTTTCCTCTCTTCTCTTTCTTCCTTTCCTCTTTTCTTCTCTCTCTTTTTTTTTCAACCGGCTGTCGCTCCTTCTCTTTTTCTTTTCTTCATCTTTCTTTTTCCTCCCAGCGCCGGCGCTCGCTTCATCTTCCTTTCTCCTCTTTCTTTCCTCTCTCAATTAACCGACTTCCTCCTCTGCCTCACGGCCGGCGACTTCCTCAGCCCGTCGGCCTTGATCCCAGCTGCCTCTTCTTTCTTCCCTCCTCGCTTGGCCGCGTCTCCCTTCTCTTCCCGCCTGCTCCCTCTTCTCCTCCCCTCTTCCCTCGGCTTGTTGGCTCACCTCCACTCCCAGTCGGCTCCTGGCCCTCCCCTTTCCTTCCTCTTGCGTGGCGTGCAGCCAGCGGAGCAAAGGGGGAGGCGACGGCGAGCCGCAGGGAGGAGCAGTGACAACAGCAGGGGCGAAGAAAATGCAGTGGGGCGAGGGGCAGCGATGCTGGTGACGACGGCGTGCGAGGGTTGGGAACGACGAGGCTCAACCGGAGGGCAGCGGCGCTGACGACGACGGCATGCGCGCGAGTGACAGCAGGGCAGCGGCTCGCACGAGCGGGGCGGCGACGGTGCAAGGTGAAGCAGTGGCGGTTGCCGGAGGGCGACGAGCGACGGCGCCGGGGCTGGCGAGCGGCGGCGCCGACAGCTATGTGAGCAACGGCAGTAGGCACGAGGGAAGAGCAGCGACAGCGAAATGAGCACGGGGAAAAGAGGAAGGCAACTCGGTTTTTGCCTCCACCACCTAGCTCTCCCTCTCTTTTATTGGGCCACGAGATGGGCCAGGATGGGCCGAGCTGGCCTAGGTATTACAATCTAGTACATAACACATAGACTATGTTCGGTCATGACAGTACAATACCATATATTACAATGTCTACTGCTTAATAAAAGGGTTTAGTGCTCGCAAACCAAAATCCTACTCCTAGCAAGCACTTCTAACTAGCCTAGTCCTCAAGTCTGCCTACTCCTCCATGAAGCTGTGGCCACATCAGATGGTGTAGTCACTCAGTGAATGGAAGCAGGAGCGAGAGTGGCTATGGCCATGCTTGGTGTCTTCAATGTTGATAACGATCGGCGGGCTGGGGTGCCACATGCTCTTGCACACAGTGGTCCTCAGGCATAGTCCTCCAATGAGGGGTCAAGTTAGAGTGGGGTTGGTGAGGACAATGGCAAGTCTAGCGGGTTCTGGGGCATGGACTATTGCTACCACTGCAGTCCACTCAAACTCATCGACTGTGATAGCCCGCTCACACTCCACTGCAGCTAGGGCCTTCTCGCACTTGGTGAGTTGAGCGCGATGGGTCTCGACCTGGCTGTGGTTATCAATGAGAATATGGTGGAGGTCCGAGATCTTTGATGCCTCCATGCAGATGGCGCTCATAGCTCGTGTGAGCTAGACCTGGTATGTCAAGAGTGGGCCATCCTCAGAGGTGGTAATGAACGTCTCACCGTAGTGTCCTCCCTTTTAGATGGATGGGTAGTAACAAAATGGGGAATCAACATGGTGGCTTTGTGGATCTCCCAAGACGAGCAAAAGCCAAGTGGGCGATATCCTGAAGAGCGTCGATGGAAGTGCTCAGTCTTGAAGGTGAGGGAGGTGTACTCGCCATCCCTCACATAGAGAAAGACCTCCATCATCTAGGCTTCTTTTTCTTCTTCCTGGGTCTTTCATCCCTTAAGATGGGAACCTCTTGGAGTTGGTTATATTTATAATATAAACTTTGCGGGTGGAATGAAAACTGGTTTGTGTTGCCCTGGATAGTTGGTCTCAGTGATAAAGATAAGTGGATATGATGCTGGAAAACTAGCATATGGTGAAGATAACAATGTAACGGTGGATGGGGTCTGTATTACTATTATTGCAATCTTTCACACACTTTAGAAAAAATATATTTGAGTTAAAATTGGTAAGTCTCAGGTATTTTCTATATTTGTATCTAAAAATAGTGGTGTTTTTCACAAATAAAAAATCTTAAGCCTTCCTTTGTTCAGCCCTTCATCTACTACTACTGCATTCTATGTGATGGCTTGCTAAATACCTTTGTACTCACTATTGCCCAATTACTATTATTCAGTAAGTTAGAAAGAGAAATACAAGCCATGTGATCATCTAAGGGTGTCAACAAGATGAGAAAACGATGAGACCAAGAACTAGATCATGAACCCTAGTTGGCTACCTGTGGGCGTGTCCTGAGGGTCCCACTTGTGTGAATTTTCTATTTCTGCTATTACTCTTTAAAGGTTTCGGCCTAATTGACCCATATATAAGTTTATTATTGTATTAGTTATGCTTTTGCAAGATATGTATTTGATGTTTAGTGCTATATCTGTGAGCATTTTCTACTGATCCAGAGAATTATGCGGAGGAATCATAGAGAATTCTGAATTGTAAAATCTAGGTCCGACAAAGTTTGTATCAGAGCATATCAACTGTATGTCATAACTTCAGTAAGTATGGCCGTTAGTTTTATGACTAGAATTATTTCTCCAAAATCTATTTGCAAAATATAAGTACTATTGCTCATTTTCATTCCTCCTAGATGATCTCCTCTTACCTATATCTTGCCCCGGCAATTTTAAATTATAAAACTCTCTTACTCCAAACTCAAAATGATAAAAGTCCAGGACTTCTGTAAATGTCTTCTTGAAGGCATCTCCAAGATCTATTTTGGGCCAAAATCATGACATTTAACATTAAAACTTATTTTCAAAAATTGTTTTATCTTTGGAAGTTTGATTATCAAATTGTTTACGAAATTCATTCCCCATACTTTTGACAATGTTACGTTGGTAAAAACATAGTCCCCATACTTGGTCCTGTTACCCATGGTTAGAAAATATTTCTTTTCTTACTCTAAAAAAATGAATAGAATCGTAAGTAAAGAAGATAGATAAACCCATAAGGGTATTTGTGATGAATAAACAAGAATGTTGGTGGATTCACATGAATAATTAGGAAAAATTAGTAGTGATGGATAAATTGGTGTAATAACAGAATACAGTAAATTACTGGATGAGCAGATCGTGATTATGAATCAATGGTGAAAATGATTAGATTATTATGAAATCTTGATACAAATGACATTGGTAGATTCAAAATGATAATATTGGATTATCACTATGATGTAAAGTTAAACAGTTGCCAGATAATAGATCCGAGATTGGAATTATAAATTCATGGTGAAGGTTGAGATTTACGTGGAAATTTGGATAGCCATGATGTAGGACCGGACAAGCAACAGAGGGGGGTGAATAGTGCCTTCAAAATCTCCCCAAGTATCCACTTAACCTTTTTCTCCAATAGCTACTGCGCTATGAAGACTAGGGTTGAAAGCTCACTTGAAAACCAAGAAGACGGACCGAACAGAGCAAGAAAAGTAAGCTGGCCGAAAATTGTTAAACGTGGTTGAGACTAACAACATGGTCGTAAGTCTCAATCAACGTGGTTGAAGATTGATAGAATCCAAGACCAGACCAGCAGAGAAAGATGCCAGAGAATAGACCATGGTTGGAGACCAGCGCTTTGGTCGAAACGCGACAATGTGGTCGTAAACGTGACAACGTGGTCGAAAATAGAGATCGTGGTTGTAAGCTCGACTATGTGGTCGATACCCGACAACGTGGTCGTAAATCGCCCTAGTCGACAACCACAGAGACAAGAACCAATGTAGTCGTAAGCCAACAAGTGGTCGAACAACCCACGTGGTCAAAACACTCTGCAACCAGAAGATCAATGAGGTTGAAAGCACTCAAAACACGAGGACCAATAGAGCTGAATGTGGTCGTAACGCTCTCGGGAAAACAGAGGAGGGATAGTAAGGCGCACGACCACAAAGCCGAGATTCCAAAAATATTTTGACTTAAAGATCAATTGGCCAAGAAACTTTGCACACAAGAAGGTGAGGGTCTCAAGAGGTTGCTCTGATCTTTAATTGAAAACTTAGCAGCCAAATCGAGAGCTTTCTGAGATTTCACCAAAAGCGCTCAAATCCGAAAGTGAGAGAGTGAAAAGTTCATCAGACCTTGCTCATGGGAATAGAATAACCGAGATGACTTTGAGTATGATTTCCCAATATATAGCAAGTCAGATCATCAACAAAACAGGGAAGACCATTCTCGCAGATCTAGAAAGGAAAGACACGATCAAAGAACAGAGAAAACCAAGAACACAGATGAACAAGAACAAATAAACTCAAAGCCATCCAGACAACAATACTCAAAAGATAGATCAAGAATAGATGTATTGCTCTGAGGATTGAGTCTACAGCCACTCCATCCAGGAAGACCGGGAGCCCAACTGCTCCGCACACAAAAACAAGAACGCACGCAAGAAGAACAGAAAAACCCTAAAGACTCTGGATGGGTAGCCCTCCATCCCCTTTATAGCCTATAGATAGTGGGGATAACCCGTTAACCCCTACCTAACACCGAGTTTTCTCACGCACACACTGAACATCAACCCGTTAGCTCATACCAGACAAAAATGTTTTAACAGAACAGACTTCCTTTTTCAGGTCTTAGGCAAATCACCAAAATGCCCCTCTACCACCTTCTTGGAAGCTTCCTACTTTCTTGCCATCCAATCCTTGTAGCCACCTTGCAAGCCTTAGTCATCTTTGGCATCTTCCCAACCGTTCTAGACCTCAACACCTCTCTGTGCCTAGTCGCGGTTCTTCCATGCCTCACCATGACCTAGCTCCTAAGTCTTGCAACCATCACAAACAAGCAAAGCATCACATAGCACCGCACAAAACACGGGAATCATCAATCTGCATAAAAGAATGCACTTAGAGAACAACCCAGCTGGTCTTATACCACTTACGACTACTCGGATACACTGGACATGAGGTACTTGTAGCCCTAAAAGACTTCCCAACTACCTACGACCACTCAGTAGGTCGTTACAACCATGGCACATATAGCTACGGCCATGAAAACAGACGCTACGACCACATAGCAGACGCTACGACCATCGCACACAGCGGCTATGACTTTAACGCACCTGGTCACTACGACTTACGGTCACACAGATAGAGCGCTACGACCAACGCTCATAGCTAGTAGAGTCTACAACCATCGACCATGGCCAGTTAGATCTATGACCATCGACCACGGCTAGTCAGATCTACGACCATCGACCACAGCCAGTCAGATCTACGAATATCAAAAACGGCCAGTCATATCTATGACTATCGACCACGGCCAATCAGATCTACGACTATTGACTATGAAGTCGTAAAAGCCTCTGCCGATCACCAAGTCGTAAAACCTACTGTCGACTACAAAGTCGTAAAATCTACTGTCGACCACCAAGTCGTAAAACCGACTGCTTGCTACCAAGTCGTAAAAACGACTGCCGACCATCAAGTCGTAAAATCGACTGATGACCACAAAGTCATAAAACCGACTGACAACCACAAAGTCGTAAAATCAATAGACAACCACAAAGTCATAGAATCAACTACCGACCACAAAGTCGTAAAATCGACTGCCGACCTCAAAGTGTAAATGCTACTGCCGATCACAGAGGCACACATCATGGTCATAAAGAGCAAGTCGTAAAGGCACTCACGACCATCAAGTCGTAAAGGCACTCACGACCATCAAGTCGTAGCGGCGCCTACGACCATAAGTCGTAACGGCACCTACGATGACCTGGTCGTAACAGCACCTACGACCACCAAGTCGTAAGGATGACTGCCGATCACACAGAGACGAGCACAGAGGTCGTAAAGCCAGCAATCTTCTACACAGACCTCAAAAACCAAACTCAGCCTTTACACAAACTCTAAAGCAAATGTCAATTACTCATCACAACCATGGGGTGACCTCCACATGGTCTCACACATGATTTGAGTATTAAAGTTGTGGATGATGCAATAGAAATTACATATTTAGTGAATCGCATAAATGATAATGTTTGTTTTGAGTTTTAGATAGCAATGATGCTAAGACTAAATACTAAGTAAGAGAAAGGAAACCTGCACCAAGTGAGGTCTGTAAGCCGTTCATACTATGTCTCCCATGAATTGCCTAATTGACTATTTCTCGCATGGAATTGACTACTCGCAAGACACCACCACCGCATGGATTGGCGTAAGCTAACTCGCATTCTTAGTGCTGCACGTGATGCCGAAGAGAGGTCTAATGTCTTGATGTTGAGTCCAGTGCATACAAAGGCCTAAAATTATTGATTGATAGCTTGGGTTGCAGAATTTTGGTGGTTGAATGAGGTAGAAAACATATTGATGTATTTGTTATATCAATTGGTATTCCTTACGACGGATGTTTTTTTTGTTACAAGATGAAAACTGTTCCAATTAATATTATCAGTCCGCAGTTTGATATTATCTAAATTTTGAAATACTTCATGCTGTGGCAATGAATTACTAAACTTGTGAATGATGATTTGAACATTCCATATGTTCATCTTTTCTAGTGTTGTTTCTTGTGTTGCATTATTATGAGATCATTTGGTCCTCAAATAGCAAAGAAGTCGACCAGAAAGAGGAGGTTATAATGCCTCTTTTCCTCTTGCTGTTTAACCACTTGCTTATTTTGATTTTCTCGTAAGAGATGTAAGATGTCACCAGAAACAAATGCTTCTGGCAACACTAAGCATATTTTGGTATTATATACTTTTTTGCACACCACGGCAAAACCAGTTTCTCGACTTATATAGTCTTGGTACTAAACATCTTAAAGTTTTGACACATGCAGGTTCCTCTGGGTCTGATGCACGGGAGGGTCACACACATAATCTGGCCGCCTCATAGGACTGGTCAAGTCGACAGAAAGAAGCTAGATGGAACGGGTATGCCGAGATGATTTATTTTATTATCTAGTTAGGATGTGCATCCTGCATTTTTCAGATGCTACAGTGCACACCGCATGGCCACCGTGTAGTTTTGAGAGCTACAGTATTCCACCGCACGGTAGCTGTGCGGTGCTGCCTCCACCACACGATGACAGTGCGGTTTTGGCTAATCCACACAGCCATCGTACAGCATCGCTGACGTGTCGGCTCGTCGGTCACTCCTGTATGGTGACCGTGCGGTGAGGGCTATTTTTGCAAATTCCGTATGATAAGTGTCATTTTTGCTAATGGCGTGTCAAAATTTGTGTTTTCGGTCAAAACTCGTCTGATGCACAGGAGGGTCACACACATAAGGTGGGTTTTTTGTTGTGATTTTGGTTTATGATTTTAAAATTCTGCCTGTTCGCGAGAGACAGTACGCAAAGAGAAATAATCACATGCTATTTTAGCTGGTACAGCAAAACTCGGTACAGTTTCTACTATAATCTACCTGTAGATTCTATCTTAAAAAAACATATCATTTAAAAACTAGTTACTATAAAAATAAAAACCAAAACCTAAACATAAATCTAAAAGAAACACCCATAATCTGGCCGCCACATAGGGTTGGTCAAAGTCCCCAGAAAGATGCTAGATGGGAGGGGTATGCCGAGATGATTTATTTTAATATCTTGTTAGGCGGTGCATCCTGCATTTTTTCCCCCATGGTAGCGTAGGAGATCACACCATTTGGTGTGACACAAGCCTCACGATGTAATGTACTGTAAATGGCAGTGAAGTAAATAAGGATGTGGTCCTCTTGTCATTGAGAAATTCGTCTCTTTTAGTACCTAAGTAAACTACCCTGCATGGTAACAAGCTTGCTTGTTGCAGCATTTGATATGTGTTACAAATGTGGGCAATATTTTAATTCCAAGTTTTATTAGGAGACAGAAATAATAAACTAATGATGCAAAACTCACAACTAACAGCAAGCTACTCATCATACTTCAGAACACACATAAGAAAGCAATATAGTAACAAAGTCGAACGTGCGCACGAACGACTTACTTGTTAGCCTGATGAAGAACAGGACGCAGTGCAGTGAGCGGTCACGCAGATGCGCTGCCCAGAAACCTTATTGCCGCCCCGTGTAGGTACTCTCTGCGGCAACGGTTCGGAGATAGCCGCTCTCCCTCCTTCCAGGTGCACGCCGGGAAGAAAGGTCGACGAGGTTCAGACAGCACGGTATTTGAGCACAAAATATTAGGGAAGTTGAAAATGGAGGCAGTGAGATTCTCTCTATTTTACACTCTGGACGTCTCCAGGTATATATAGACAGACTGATAACTGACATGATTAAAACAGCCATTTACCCACTGGTAACTGACACATTCAACCAGTCATTTATCCACTAGTAACTGTCTATCATCAAAACTCCAGTAAAGCCTCAAATTCAAACGTTTGAATCTCATTCAAACAGAGAGAGTGCGGTACGTGTGTGACTAAACAGAATCATCCTCATACCATTTCTATCCATATTCAAGGAGTAGGGAGGACTCTACCTTATAAATCGGTCTTCCTCACCCTGCCTTAGCAATATGGTACTAAACCATGCATGCTTTGGAATTAAGGAAATAGGTCATAATTAAATGGGCCAATTTCTAACAATATGTATGATGCAAATGCTGAAATCTCGCCTTTCCTTAAAAAGAAAAAATGTTGTAATCTTGTCTCCAAACCTAATACGATTTGCTCACATCACCTGTTGTTGTGGGCAGTGAGCAGAAAAATTACCTTGCGCAAGCTTGCAACTTAGCCTTGTAACAACCCAGAAGCCATAAATGTCGAGATAAGAAAGCAAAGATGCTCTTTTTCAACCATTTTATAGTTGTTCAGACAAGATTCATAGACGGTGTAAACTGAAGATACATATCTGAAGGGAATGAAGTACAAGTGGAAGTTGCATCATGGTTGCCAGGAAATTTATTTAGAAAAGCCAATTTATAATGCGCAAAATACGCAATGCTTAGTTTGATTGGCCAGGTTAGTCCACGGGCACTGGCTGCATAGCCTCAGCTTCCTTTCTCAACTCCTCGAACAGCGCAGACGATAGGTACCGCTCCCCCAAGCTTGGAAGAACAGTCTGAAATAATAGTGCACGGGTCAGTCGTCTGAAATTTCTTCATGTTAACATTTTGGTACAATGCGCAAAGATGGGAATGTATGGCGTACCACAATGAGCTTCCCTTTGTTTTCAGGCTTCTTAGCGAGTTCAAGAGCTGCAACGGTGTTGGCTCCTGATGATATCCCCACCTGCAGAAATTTAGGAGGTTCAGTAACCGTTCAATGTATGAATAGCAATTCAATTCCCCATTAGCCAACAATCTCGTCAGAAATCAGGTGAATTATAGATTTTGAATATTATCTTCTTCATAACAAAATAAAAAATCTTCCTATTTTTTCAAGAGAGATCTACTGATATACTTACCAAAAGACCCTCCTTCAGTGCTAACTCTCGAGCCATCTTAACAGCATCCTCACCTTTCACCTATCATATACCGGTTTATGTTAATTTTCCCTTGCATAGTATTCGACAAAGAACTTGAGATTTATTCATCATTACCTCAAGAACCTTTTCCATTACATCCATGTCCAAAATTTCCGGCTTGAACCCAACACCGTTTCCAGTGATGAGGTGAGGGCCTGCAATTAGGTTCATATAGAACATATTTGTACAAATGAATAGGATATCTAGTATGAAAATGTAAATCTTTTACAGAAAGCTATAGCTTACCTGGCTTACCACCATTCAGAACATTTGCTTCAGCAGGCTCAACTCCATAGATCTGCATGCATCATGAATTTTACAACATTACTGAATAGAAGTTTCAAACCAACACCTGTAATGCAATTTTTCTGCCTGGTCTATGTTAGTACCTTTGCATTGGGGTTCTTCTCCTTAAGGTACTTGCCGACGCCTGTGACAGTGCCACCACTCCCGATCCCCATGACGAAAATATCAACCTGTCCAAGTGTGTCCTCCCATATCTCTGGACCAGTTGTCTCATAGTGTATCTGCCAATTTTGATCAAAATCATAAGAAACAGCAGCCATTGAATTACTAAGTAATATACTCTACAAGATGAAACTTATGGCTGAACCGAGCTATAGTTTGTTCACATGAGAAGCTTTCCCCAAATAAACTTGACCAACACACATTTTTGCAAATTACAGCAACCAGTAGTAGTCTCTTACTGCACTCAGATGCTGTACATGATCAAAATCAAGAATGGAGGACTACCTTGACATTAGCAGGATTCTCAAACTGCTGGAGCATGAATGCACTAGGATGGTTCTCATACAGCTCGGCTGCCTTCCTCACTGTCCCTCCCATCCCTTTTGTCGGGTCGGTAAGGACCAGCTGTGCACCAAATGCCCTCATGGTCACCCTCCTCTCAAGGCTGGTGTACGACGGCATTGTGAGTATGAGTTCATACCCCTTAAGTGCGGCCATGAAAGCCAGGCCAATGCCCATGTTCCCAGATGTGGGTTCGATCAGTGTGGTCTGTTCAAGAAGCAAATTTCATGTTAAGTCATAAATCCGTAGGCAGGTGTGATGATTTCTTGCAGAACAACACTAATTTTTCAACAAAGCTCCAAATATGTACCAAAAGGGACACATCGAAGCACATGCCTAGTATATATTGTTGAGGTCATGAACCAAATAACCCTTCTTCCTAGCACTCCTCAAAAGCTTGCGATTGTAATGCCATTTTCATATGCAATCAAGTAAAATGCTTAATGATTAGTTATCAAAATCGTTACTTCATCTTAGTTGTTGGGCAGAGCTTAATTTTAGTGATATACCTAATGCAGTTCATTATCCAAAATCATGAGATCACTGACCTTGCCTGGGGTGATCAACCCCTTCTTTTCAGCATCATCCAACATTGAAATTGCTGGCCTGGATCATACAACACCCAACAAAAAAATCAAGATCAATCATTAACTTACAATTCCAGAAGGAATGTTGCCCTGGTGACATATTAATCACAGATTCGAATGGTGCTTATGGTAACTGTGTCACCAACAGATTGTATTCTCTCTATCCCTTCATCTGTGCCTACTCTGATTTTAGATGATACAGCAAGTGTTCCATGAACTATGACAGTAGACTAGTACACGAGCACAGCAAAAACTTGCTAGGGAAAAGGGAAGCATATAAAAGCTTTGAGAGCGTATCAGTTTTAGAATATACACGAGCACAGCAAAAACTTGCTAGGGAAAAGGGAAGCATATAAAAGCTTTGGGAGCGTTTCAGTTTTAGAATATTCTGGAACAGGACAACGCTCTGAAGATAAGTGTTAGAAAATTGTCCCCAAATATTGATGGACAACTTTTTAATAATCGTCTTTTTCATTTTTTTTATGCTGGATCTGGGTGTATAGTAACTTGTGTGCACTTAAGATGTCTCTGCCTCTGGTTCCATCACTGCTGGTCTGTCTACCAAAAATTATACGGAGTAATAAGAACCCTTGAAGTTTCCTATCAATTATCTTAAGAGTTGCGACAAAACGAAGTGTCCAAATGGGATGTCAATTTTGCAGCTTCACTTGGAAATTTTCAGCTGGCTTGCAAGCAAAATCTGTCTAGAAGACGTTAAAAGAAAGCGGTGAACAAATAATTTTCAAGAAAAAGGTGGAAAATAAATACATCTTTCTATCAATTAGATGGAGACTTAAGAGCTTACGAAGTCAAACTTTACCAGTCAAACGTGAGCTAATCTGGACTTTACTCCACCATCCAGACTCCTCCACGGTGGAAATGTGGACTAATCTGGAGAGAATGCTTCACTTTCCATCACATTCAGGCAGACGAGAGCATGAGCTGCCACTTGTTTGGCACTTTTTGCGAAAGCGACAGGATATTTTCTATGGTAGAGCACAACAACAATTCGTGTCCAACATTCTCTCCAGGATATTATCATCAGTATTATAATCCCAGCCACCAAAAATCGGCCCCTCCTCAACACATACGTACAAAGTGTTAAATTACAAGCACTGATGTGTGGCACGCGAAGAGGAATTAGTATATGCATCAACACATGGGGACAAACAGAACAAGAACAAATGAACTTGTTAGCACTAATGATTGGCCGGCGATGATGGAAAATGGCAGTTAATCACCTGTCTTTGACGCTGAAGGACGGTTGCAAGAACTCAAGCTTGGCTGCAATCCGGGCTCCACATCCTTCAGTGACCTTGTTCAGGTAAACCATTGGTGTCCTACCAATCAGCTGGAAGAATAGACCAAAGCAAAAGCTAAGGAGATGGAATAAACCTTTTGATGAGAAAGGAAAGGACATGGAAGAATTAACTGAAGAAGTTGTTGCATAACACAGTAAATTAAGCACAACACCTCGAGACCAGTTTTCTTGACAAGGACGATATTGTTGCATCAAAGAATGACACAATAGTCATAAACAAAAAGTTTTATCAATCAATATTTGTGAAGATTTGTGCCCCTGATCATACCTGAGACGCACTGTCCCTGATCTTCAGCCCGGACAAGATGCCTGGCGACTGAATCGGATCCGCAGCTGCTTCTTGCTGCTGAGTGGAGAAGAAAGAAGAGCTACCGCCGCCACTGCGGTTAACTGAGATCGCTTCTCGTCCTACTCCGCCTTGGAGGAGGGACCTCCTCCTCATCAGCCTCATCACCATCCTCTCCATTCCTGGCTCGCGCTCTCTCTCTCTCTCTCTCTCTCTGAGGCGCACGTACACAATGTGATGGCTGACGAGCCGTGATTGGTTTGGTTTGAGTGGAGGCTTGAAGGCTTTATCTACGTAAGAAGAGACGGACAAATGGGAAATGGATCTGGCCGGATGAGATCCTGTGAAAATGGGGGATGGATCTGGCCGGATAAGCATTCAGCCCTTCTTGGCTGTCCTTTTTTGTGAAAAACGTGTCTTTCTTTGTCTGGCATCCATCGCTAGGGAAAACGAAAACGAAAAGTTCTTCTTTTCTTCCGACGGGTGCAATTAGTTGTCATAATCGTCTCTAAAGATTGGCAACTGAGATATCACGAAATTAATGTGTAGAAGATTTAAAGTACACCATACTGAAATGTACTTGGATCTTGGATATTATAATAATTAGTTACACAAGAAGATTTTACTAGTCGTCTAAGTATATCGAACATGCCATTGATAATCAACAGTTCCAGTTACCACGGCTCTAAGATAGGGCTTTACTTAATAATGATAGGGCTAACATAGTCACTGTTAATGCATTCTAATTGCTTGGTAGTGACCGGAGTTTTTTTTTGTGGTTGTTGTGGCCTTTTTTTTTTTGGTAATTTGGGATCTGGTGCCCTGCTTTATAAGTTTTACATGTAAGTGCTTTGACCAACCCATCTACAGAAGACTGGACTTAACCTTTTATGTGATTTTTTTCCAAAGCCACAAATTAACCTTTTATGTGTAACCCATACAAAAATAAAGGCAGGGTTCGAAAATACTGTCAGCCAGCGTGCTTATGCTTATACGGTCTACAGTAATTAACTTTTAAACGATGTATTTTTAAGACAAAATTAACAAAAAGATTATAGTAAAAAAATATACTGAGTTCAGTTATATCGGTCAAAATTATTTGCGACTATTTTTCTCTGCGTACTATCTCTCGCGAACATATAGAATTCAAAATTTTAAGTTATTATTACTATTATAAAAAAACGAGTTGGTGATCGTACGTCCTTTTTCTTCCAACCGTCTTATTCTTAATTTATCATCACTCTACACTTTTCAACTGATCAGAGTAACCTTCTTTCATAGCATGATTCTCTAGTAAATCATAAGTCACAGTCAAAAAAAACTCACCCAAGCTAATCTACTTTTTCCGAATTGCCCACTCGTGCTCCGAATCTTTGCATGCGATGGCTTGGTTGGTGCGTTCGCAAGAATAGCATCTCCAACCATATAAGCAATTGACGAATCAATCAGCTCCAACCATATAGATTGATTGATCATGTGCATGCCTGTTTGATATCTCAAACTGCTACTCCCTCTTTAACAAAAAAAAAGGACATTGTTTTACACACAGACATGATCCTAAATGCATTTTTTATCACTAATTTCTGTTGTAATGTATTTATAAAATTTAATAAAATTATAATATTATTAAAGTGCTTTTGGAGACAAATCATCACATATGATTTTTATGTGTCTAATCTAAATATTTAAAAAGATATCGAGAACCAAAATTTCAAAAGTTTAATTGCACTTATCGTAAAACGACTTTCTTCTGTGACCCAAGGAAGTATAACACAATACACAACCTACATGATAAACTGTACTAAAATTATCCTATTTTGAAGCCCTTATATAACCCACATTCTATCATTGGTATGACGAGTACTAATAACTGCACTGTTGCATATGAACAAAAGACGATAGCGGTTCCAACGTTGCCGGCAAGTGCGTCTCACTAAATAACGTCATTTTCATTTTCAGATGATGAATCTCCACATTTTTTTTCAATAAAAGTTTCGGGAGATCCTACAAGGCTACAAACATACAGATGATGTATATAGACATTTCACATTTATTTTGATTTTTTTCATGGTTAAGGTTACATAGTGGGGGATTTTTTTTTTAAGATGTCAATTTGGTCGAAAATTCTGAATAACGTCATGGACTTTGGTCTTTGGAACTATGGAAATCTCCACCTCCACAGGTTCCAATCTTGCATTAAATATGTCAAAAAAAAATCTTCCACATCTTGTCAAAAATCTTCCACGTCAATGATTCTTAAGACGGATTCGCAGGGTGTGGTCAGTATGCTCGATCTGGGTGTGTAGTAGCTTGGCAGGAATCTTTTAATATCAAAGTTTTTATTTTTGCTTGTGATGATTTCAATTTGTCAGCGCTTTCTTGTGCAAAAGGGTCCTCGGAAATACGAGTAGGTGCATGTGGCTTAACAGTGGACCCAATTTCTCGGAAGCTAGCTTGTTTGAATGCCGATTCCCATCCTGCTGTTGATCAATAAGGTCTAACCTGGTGTAAGAAAAGAGCTCCAGCAAATGTTGCAATTAGCCAAGGAGTTTCGGATTAGTCTGCAAATATTGCAGTTAGCCAAGGAGTACGGTTCGGATTAGTCTGCAAATGTTGCAGTTAGCCAGGGAGTAAGGTTCGAATTATCATTTGGGTTTTTTTTGTAGCTTATGGCTGAAAAGCACTGTAGCTGACAGAGACTTATTTAGCATAATTAAATTTAAAAAAATTAAAAAATATAAAAAATATGTTAGCCTGTTACGTATAATACAAACAAATATGTGAAAAAAAAAAGAACCGGCAAAAAAGCTCAACAAAAAGCCAAAAGTTCAGAAAAAGACGAAATTTAATGAATAGTGAAAAATAAACTAGAAGTCAGAAGCTGAAGCTCTTTTGATCACCACCTAGTCTGCAAATGTTGCAGAACTGAGCATATAGGTTCCAAACCTAATTGGCCCAGCTGCTCAGAAATCTTGATCAGATCGGCTCCTACCACCATGCCCACAGTCACATGCTGCTCCCAAATAACCAGAAAATCATAACCAGGTTGTGATTTCCCTTTAGAATCCTATGAAAAAGGATGAGAACAACAAGAAGTCAAGAAGAGATGTCATTCTCACCTCGCGCAGCTGCTTCATGAACTCAAGCATCTCCGGCATCACTGCCTACTCAATGGAAGAGAAGAGAAGAAATTTCATTCTTGGCTCGAAAAGATGACTAACCAAAAAACGGAAATGGAAAAAGGAAACCTTGCAGGGCGTGGTGAGGGTGCCGTCGACGTCGAAGAGCGCGAGGACCCCGACATTCTTCCTTGCCGCCTCCATCACCAACCCGCTCCTCCTGCTCCCACCTCTACGACCAAGAGACGCACTCCTAGCGTTCGTATAGTAGCACCGGAATCACGGGTGGCGCGGGGTAGGGAGGAGCAGTGGGGAGGAGAGAAGGCAGCGGCGTGGGGTGGGGAGGGAGCAGTTTGCGACTCGGGGGAGGGAGGAGATTGCGTGTACTGAGAGCGAAGGACGACGGACGGCTGTGGGGAGTTGAGGGAGATCGGACGGTTGAGAAGAGAGGAGGGAGAATGCACCAACCACCAACTCCTCTTTATATAATACTAGTTAAGTGCCCGTGCGTTGCTACGGAATAAAAACATTCAACAGACATGGACACGTAGAATTTAGCACAGTTTGTCACGCGAATACCAAATTTAGCCCCCGAATCACCATAATTCTATTTGTAGCCCCCTCCCTGAGCACAGGACTACGCAACTACGACGTGTGCAGTGGTGCGGTCGGGGAGCACATGACTCAAACCGTGCATTGGTCTGGTCGTGAGCGTGATTGTATAAGCCGTGGTCGTGGTTGTAAGGCATGGTCGTGGTTGTAAGGTGTGGTCGTGGTTGTAAGGTGTGATCTTGAGCGTGGTCGTAAGGTGTGATCTAGAGCGTGGTTGTAAGCCGTGGTCGTGGTCATAAGCCATGGTCATAAGCCATGGTCGTATAAGCCATGATCGTGGTCGTAAGTCATGGTTTACAATCACGCTCACGACCATGGACCACGCTGACGACCACAACCACAGCTTATGACTATGCTCATGACCATGGCTTATGACCAGTCCTTGTAAAAGTACTCAGATTTAATAGAATCATCATAGCAACCTCCAGTTCCCATGTGCGGCTACGACCATAGGCTACGACCACGAGCTACGACTACGAACTACGGCTTCAACCACTGGCTTTGACCATGGGCTACGATCACAGTTTTTGACCACTGGCTACGACCACTGTCGTCGATCACATGCTACGATCACCATCTATGACCATTGGCTACGACCACTGTCTTCAACCACTGGCTACGACCACAGCACCTCGACTGCATCTCCGACCACACAGGTCTTCTAGCACCGAGGTCGATTGTAGCTACGACAATCGACCGTCGACCACTGTAACTACGACCACAGCGTACGACCACGGGCTACAACCACTATAGCTACGACCACAGCATTCGACCATGGACTACAGCCACTGGCTACGACGACGGGCTACGACCATTGGCTACGACCGAAGTGTTCGACCACTGGTTAGATCACGAGCTACGAGCACTGGCAACGACTATAGGCTATGGCCACTATCTTCGACTACTGGCTATGACCACAATCTTTGACCACTTGCTGTAACTGATGATAGAAGTGCAGGAGAGGGACAGTTGATCGCCGAAGAGAGAGGGGAGGGGAGGAGCGCGAGACAGATGGTGAATATCTCATTGTTCAGATCAGACGACTATATAGAGAGGAAGGAGAATGAACATACTACCACCAACTCAAACTTTTAAGTAGTAGAGATAATTGAGGATTTGTCATAATAAAGATGCGTATTTAATAGATGTGATAAACGCTTTGCACCGCCATGGTCCAAATCTAGAGCATCGACATTTAGAACTGAATGTGATGATAGTATACAACTTACTGCTCCATTTTACAAGTGAAAATTTGCAACAACGTCTAGAGCTTGTCCTCGGTTTTTCTCTCCGACAAGATACCTATACATTATATGAAAAGACTATGAGCCGTTGCAATTACATATAATGTCTCATCTACTAAGACAATGATTAACTTCTATGGTTGCTAGTCTTTTCAACATGTCTTTCTCAGATGTGCATATATAGAGGAAATAATGATGTTGCATACCTTGCACACAATCGCATAAGAGGATATTTCAGTGCAGCAGATAATTTGCAAGACTTCACCCACTGACTTGATTTCAATATATCTTGCAATAGTTCAATTCCTTGTTTTCCATCAACCTGTTCACTGCAGCAATAGTACCAGTACAGATGATCATAAATCATGAAGCAACCCTTTACTCTCTTTTCTTTATTGAATAGCCAAAATATTCACAACAAACATGAAATAAAGTTAATGAGTTATAAACAAGCATTCATGTTTCCAAAATTAAAACATCCACTTTCTCAAAAAAAAATTCTGGCAAAGAAAGTAAAACAAAGATCGTGTAATAACTTCCAAGACAAAAGAAAAGAATCAAGTTTTTTCAGAAAAAAGATAAAATATGAAAATTGTTGAAATTGGTTTAAGTTCAATTAGCCATATTTTCTTGAAATGGAACATACACAGCATCATGTATCATCTTCTCTTCCTCCGGGAGAAGGATGGATTCTCTGAAAGTAGAACCGGCTCCTAATGAATTGCCCTCTTGCAACTCTGTTTTTAATAATTTTATTTGACAGGCCAGCTTAGCGCGAAGCCATTGCATGAAACCTGGGATTGGGCTAAGTGTTGCAAAAATCTGCATGAAATACCAACAAAGAAGCATATGATATTTGATGTATCAGTAAACACTGCTAACACAAACTTAGGTAGCAACATGAATTCTCTATTTACAATTAGTGCTACACCCAGCATACAGTTTACTGCACTTCAAGTTATTTAGCATAGAATTACAGTAATATTAAAGATAACAATGACCACAGTTTTTTAAAGTGGTACCTGTACTGAAGGCATATCTCTTTTTAACATGTCAACCACACGCTTGAGAAGAAACTTTCCTAGATTAATACCTGATAAGCCTGTCTGACAATAACAATAGTCAATCAGTTCATAGGCGCCACTTTGTCACTCGTGCTAACTTGCTTAACGAAATACTTTCTTTACTATTCATGATGATCCTTGGAGACTTTGTTTGCCTGGGTCGATGATATTGAGTAAAACAGTGCACATCTGGCTTCATACTCAGGAGTTGGAGGATCATCCCACAAAAACCTCCTGATATGACAAAAAAACATAAAGTGCAAACGAGTGGAGAGCTCATTTATTCAAATAAAACCGTAGCAAACTTTAATAACCTGTATAGATGTGGCCTTATCTTTGAGGAGAGCAACTTCAATGAAAATCAGGGGCTCCCCTAGTGTTAATGAAGAAAGTATGAGCACTCAAACAAAAGCTAACTACAAAAGCAAACATCATTCTGCAAACTATGAATCACTATGTTTAACAATTAACTGTAAAGAAATGTGAATCATACATTAAATTCATCCCTACAAAAATTTCAAACATGCAGCTAGATATCAACTCTTAGTACCAGATTTAGTTATGGATGGTTAGTTAAACATCGCTAAGATTCAGTTGCGGCATCACCTGTAATAGTCCAAAAGTGCAAGAAACCACAATCACCTGGTATTGCAGGATGGAAGTACCCGAAACAACGGCGGCCAACACCCAACCTTCTCTTCAAGTCTATGAGATTCCTGATTGGATGCACGCCCTACAAAACGAAAACAGAATCATCAGCCAAACCACCAGGGTGCACATTGAACAACTCGATGGCGAGTTGGCCACAAACTTCATATGCCACAATCTTCTCCAGCAAGGAGGCCGGATCATCCCAGGTTATCTGGTGGAGCGCTAGTGCCGCAGGGCTGAGCCAAGTCATGAGCTTCTCCTTCAGGTATGCATCCAGTGCACACAGCGCCGGAGCGTTCTCCTCCCTGCATCGCACATTTGCAATTGCCCCGGCAACCAACAAGGATACATTTCGATTAAAGTCTCCTTCTGTCTCTAGTAATTAACAATAAGCATCGCAATGTCAATGCCAAATCTCACCCCAGCAAGGCGAGGAGGTCGGCACGGAGAGCGGCGAGGAGCTTGAGCCCGTCGGGCTGCGCGTTCATGGCCTCGAGGAACCTGGCGTACTGGGGCCGCAGCGCGTCACGGAGCCCCCGCTCCATCTGGTACAGGATCGACGCGGCACCGCCCTCCGCCCCCGGCTGCTCCTCCCCAGCTGACGCGGCGGCGGCAACGCTCATGTACTGGCTCATGAGGTCGCGGATGCACACGCGGGGCACGTCGTAGCCGGTGGTGAGGGAACGGAGGATCTCGCAGCGGCCGCCCCGGTCGAGGGAGCGGTACCCGTAGGAGAAGCGGTCGAGGGCGGCGGGGGACGAGGTGGCTGCGGAGATGGAGTCGTGAAGCCAGTGTCAGACAGAGGCGGCGCCAGGCGGGGCGCGGTGGTCGGGGCTAGCGGGGGGCGGCGGAGGAGCGGACGGTGGGGAGGAGGCGATGGGGTCGGGGTGCATCTGGGCGTGGAGGAGGACAGCGAGGAATCTCGGGGTGTGGTTTCTGGTCATGTGGAATCTCGAGGCGGCGGCAGTTCTGCGGAGGAGGCGACAGGCTAGGACGGAGCGGTTTTGGGGGGATGAGGGATGCGGAGGAATGGAGGGCGGAGTCGCGGAGGAATCGGGCGGAGCGGCCCACATGTCGGCCGATACGTGGAGAACGGACGGACTGCCACCAACTTCAATTTTTAATTTAGGAGTATTATAGATAAATAAATAACGTCATTTTCAGATGATGGATCTCCAAAATTTTTTTCAATAAAAGTTTCGGCAGATCCTACAAGGCTACAAACATACAGATGATGTACGTAGACATTTCACATTTATTTTGATTTTTTTCGTGGTTAAGGTTACATAGTGGGGGATTTTTTTTTTAAGATATCAATTTAGGCCCCACTCGGTTGGGCTGAAAAGCTGTGGCTTATGGCTGAAATTGCGCTGTAGCGGCTGAAAGTCACTGTAGCTGAAGGTGGCTTATTTGGCGTAATTAAATTTAAAAAGATTTAGAAATAGGAAAAAATATATTAGCTCATCACGGACAGCACAAACGAATACGGAAAAAAAAGAACCGGCAAAAAAGCCTAAAAGAAAACCAAAAGTTCAGAAAAAGACGAAATTTATAAATAGTGAAAAATAAACTAGAAACCAAAAGCTAAAATCGAAACGAGCGGGCCTTAGTCGAAAATTCTGAATAACGTCTTGGACTTTGGTCTTTGGAACTATGGAAATCTCCACCTCCACAGGTGCCAATCTTGCATTAAACATTTGTTCGGAGTATCTGCCGGAGAATCTCATATAAAACATTGTCAAAAATAGAATCTTCCACATCTTGTCAAAAAATCTTCCACATCAATGATTCTTAAGACGGATTCGCAGGGTGTGGTCAGTATGCTCGATCTGGGTGTGTAGTAGCTTGGCAGGAATCTTTTAATATCAAAGTTTTTATTTTTGCTTGTGATGATTTCAATTTGTCAGCGCTTTCTTGTGCAAAAGGAGTAGGTGCATGTGGTTTAACAGTGGACCCAATTTCTCGGAAGCTTAGCTTGTGTGAATGCCGATTCCCATCCTGCTGTTGATCGATAAGGTCTAACCTGGTGTAAGAAAAGAGCTCCAGCAAATGTTGCAATTAGCCAAGGAGTAAGGTTCGGATTAGTCTGCAAATGTTGCAATTAGCCAAGGAGTAAGGTTCGGATTAGTCGGCAAATGTTGCAATTAGCCAAGGAGTAAGGTTCGGATTAGTCTGATAACTGCATTTGTCATGCTAGCCCTGGCATTTCCTCCAAATTCACCTTGTAGATATCGTTTTGCCCTCAAGGCGACCTCTGCTTCCACTGTCCTAGATTCGTCTTCGTGTACTGCAGTGTTTTATTCAGATTGACATTTCTCATTGTTACAACTTTGTTTTGCGTGTGGCAATGTATATTATGCCAACCCGTAAAAACAAGAACTAAATGGCTGTTGAATTAAATCGATGAAATAGTTTTTCATTACTACTGCTGCTGCTACTACATTACATGGCAGATATTATGTAACACCTAATTTTGACTTCCAAATATGCATGAATTTTAAAATTTTTGGTGCATTTTTAAATATTTTCCCAAAGCTTGGTTGAGGTCTGAGATTTTAAAATAAAATCTTTGACACAAAAATATGAAAGCCAAATTTCTAAAATAAAATTGGATGCTGGGGAATTTTTGATAAAAAATTTATGTTCAAAGTTCTTTGGAAATTCAAATTATAAATTCAAACTAAATTTCAAACCGAAAATAAAGTTTAAATCCAACTCAATTTCCCTCTAAGGCCATGGGCCGAATCTCACACGCTGGCCTGACCCATGCCCACTTTCCCCTCCTGCATCGTGGCCCATGCACGTAGCCACACACACAGCCCACACGCGCCAGCCTAGCTTGCTGCTCCCATCTCCCACCTGTCAGCGCACTGTTTATCTTCCTTCTTCCTTTCTTCCTCACGTGCACACCCGACCTCATCCTTCTTCCTATTTCCTCGCACCAAAGAGCAAAGAAGGATCCACGCCTCGAGCCAAGTGCCCTATGACTTAGTCTCGTCGACGTGAGGTAGTCCCATTAGCCATTGACCTCTCTCCCTATCTCACGCCCTTTCTGAACTTGGCGCCCAAGGTCCTTAATGGTGCCCAAGCAGTTCTCCCTCTACCCCACTATAAAAGGCAAGGCCAGCCATGTCACCACATGCACCTCGCATCCCTCTTCCTCTCCCCAGCACCCTCCCACTCTCTTCACCTCCGGTTGAAGCTAATCAAGCTACTGTTGCTGCTACTACTAAATTACATAACATCGTTTCAGTACCACATTACATGGCAGATATTATGTAACACCTAATTTTGACTTCCAAATATGCATGAATTTTAAAAAATTTGGTACATTTTTAAATATTTTCCCAAAGCTTGGTTGAGGTTTGAGATTTTTAAATTAAAATCTTTGACAAAAAAATATGAAAGCTAAATTTCTAAAATAAAATTGGATGCTGAGGAATTTTTCATAAAAATTCTATGTGCAAATTCCTTTGGAAATTTAATTATAAATTCAAAGTAAATTTCAAACCAAAAATAAAGTTTAAATCCAACTCAATTTCCCTCCAAGGCCATGGGCCGAATCTCACCCGCCAGCCCAGCCTGTGCTCGCTTTCCCCTCCCGCATCTCGGCCCATGCACACGGCCCACGTGCGCTAGCCTAGCTCGCTGCTCCGATCTCCCACGTCAGCGCACTGTTTATCTTCCTTTCTTCCTCGTGTGCGCACCCGACCTCATCCTTCTTCCTGTTTCCACGCACCAGAGAACAATAAAGGCTCCGCGCCTCGAGCCAAGCACCATGTGACTTAGTCTCATCGCCGTGAGGTAGTCCCATCAGCCATTGACCTCTCTCCCTATCTCACGCCCTTTCTGAACTCGGTGCCCGAGCCGTTCTCCCTCTTCCCCGTTATAAAAGGCAAGGCTAACCATGTCACCGCATGCACCTCGCCTCCCTCTTCCTCTCCCCAGCACTCTCCCACTCTCTTCGCCTCCAGTTGAAGCTAATCAAGCTTCGATCTTCAATTCTAGCCATCAACTTCCATCACCGAATGACTTCTCTCTGGTGAGTCCTCGCCGACACTGTCATGCTTTCCAAGCTTGCCTCGTCTTCACCTACCCCATACTCACTCTCTCGTGCCTGATTGCCCCTAGGAGCGCCAAATCGAAAGACCTCGCCGTCAACCCCACCGTCATCATCTCCCCCTCTGTGTCGTCCTACGGTAAGCCCTCTCATTCTCATATACTTCCAAGTAGAACCAACAAGTTGAACTAGATTCGCAACCACGTAGCTCAATGTAGCTCCCCCTCACCGCCGCCCTCGCCGTGCCACCCTCGGTAGCCGTGGAGAGCCTAGCTCGCCGCTGCCCCCGTAGTGCCAAAGCACCCTCTAGCATCACAACTTCACCCTAAATTCCACCTTTAATTGAAGTTTTATGCCTGCACTTGTCATTGCCTTGCTCGTCGTCACAACCATCGCCGCCCTCACCGTTGAGGCACCATCTCACACAGTCTTCAACCTCGCCATCACTGCCAGTAGAGCCATAGCAGCCACCGAATTTCATTTTGCCCCTCACACCAACATGTCGCCGCCTTCACCGCTGATGCCAAGCTTAGCCATGGTTGAGCCAAGGAAGAAGATGACCAAAGCCATTGATTTGTGGGCCCCTAAGCCATTAGTTAAAATATTGGTTAGTTACCGTTAATGACACATAATAACCATATTACATGTAGGCCCTAGAGATTTGAATCTCTAATTAACCTAGGATTTAAACCATGACCTACTAACATGCGAGCCCCACGTCCCAGCTCCACGTCCCTTAACCCATAGCGTAGACCCATTCTATTCACCATTCACTGACCAGTGGGCCCCACCTCTTGATATATGACCACATGAACCTAGTCTATATGAGCCATGACCCCACCTATCAGTCTCACCCGTATTCCCGAATTAAAATAAATAGAAGACATAATAAAACACATGGACCCTACCTATCAGCCCCTCACGAATTTCCTTATGAAAAATAATTAGAAATGAAATGAAAACCCTCAGCCAACCCCACCTATCAGCCACAGAACATTTTCTTCAGAAAAACAATTCAAAAATAAAAAAGAAAATCTAGATGGTCCCACCTGTCATAATTTTATGAATTTTAGGAATTTATTTTTAGTTTAAATTTTGAAAGGCCATACTTCTTCATTTTAAAGCTAAATCTAATGGTTTTTTTGTTTCCAAATTCATCTAAATTCAAAACCTTTCCAATAGTTCCAAAATCATATTTTTTGGGGTTCATTTGAATTTTTTAATGTTTGATTGAATGTGGGTGATTTCGTATGGATAGACTTTGACGCTTTGGACGCTGTGTTACTGACGAACAAGATCCCACCTTAGCCATATTTTATCAAGGCAAGTCCTTATAAAATCATGTTAAACCTAGTTTTCAAATGCAATATTTTGTTTTTCAAATGTGCATGCATGCTTATTACAATAATTGTTAAAATGCTATATTAAAGGTTGAATGCCTAGTTATACGATGCACTTAATACTAGTATTCCCCTCCTTGATTATTGATGTTTCCTTGCCATGTCACCTTAGGATATTTACAAATAATGATAACTCCACCATTGATTGAACTCTAATAGACTATGGTTGTGCTTAGAAGTATCGTAGTGGTAAAATGAAGTACAACACAGACATTACCAAGTGAATTTGAAAACATGATAATAGTGGTAACATGGGTTACCACTGGAAACAGGAAAATATTTTCTAAAATGGTAAAGATTTGGGTCAGTGGTTGGTTGGAGATCGATGTAGAGATTGCATGTATTGAATTGGCCGTGTAGGGATTGCACGTGTTATTTTTGGATGGGCCGTGCAGGGATTGTACGTGTCCTTTCTTGAATAGCTATGCAGGGATTACATGGGTTTGGGTTTGTGGTTAGTCTCACCTGAGTCATTTAAGGACCAAATTCTTGTGCTCATATTTTCTATACACAAATCATGCAACTATAAGTCTAGTTATGGGACAGACCTAGCCTACTAATTTCTTAGTTCTGGTGTGAATCCTACATAAATATTAGTCTGTAGATTTCTGGATTTCTATTGTGGTTGGTAGGAGTGTGAAAGCATCTAGGCCCCTAAAAATGGTTTTGGTAATTAATGAATTTATGTGAATATGGGACTAACGTGTTTAATGAGTATGCAAAGGTTAAGTCCATAAGGACAAATGTGAAGATCAAAAATGGCTCAAGGCAAAGGTATACTTAGAATAGGACCCCTTTTTATTTTTACCGGTCTTAAGGAGAAAAGATGGAAGACCGGATTATAGGATAAATAATCGTACCATAAAGAGGGATCATGGCAAGTAGCTTGATAGCAAATTTTATGTGCCATTTGGATCAAATTAGAAGCATGCATTCATCAAAAATCAATTTTAAAACCAAAATTGTGCTCTGTTTGGAAGAGTGGTAGTACCGCAGTTTACAACGTCAGAACTACCGCCCGCAGGGCGGTAGTTCCGCTGGTGAAATCAGAACTACCGGCGACCGGAAGCTCCGGAACCCGAGCGGAGCCTTTTTTCCAGAGAGCACCCTCCGGGTGTACCCGAGTCTTTGCGGGATCGGAAGTACCGGTGCTTTCAACGCCGGAACTACCGCAGGGAGCGGTAGTTTCGCATTTTGGAGCGGTACTTCTGGAGCCCGGAAGCTCCGGAGGCAGAGCGAAGCCTTTTTTTCCAGTGAGCGCCAAATTTGGGACTTTTGGAAGTTCGGCTCAAGCGGTAGTACCACGCCGACTTTGCGTAACTACCGGAAAGCGGCAGTACCGCAAGTTTCAATGGTGGTAATACCGCACCGACATTCCAACGGTCACTGCAGAGCTCTGACATAGCCGTTCTGCTGCGCCAGAAATAGGAGCGGTAGTACCGGCCCCATAACGGCGGTAGTACCGCTCACCCTGAATTTTTCTGGAATTTGTTCCAAACGGCTAGTTTTGGTTGGTGGAGGATATAAATACTCGTACCACTGCTCAAGAACAGGTAGAAGAGACCCATTGAACATTTCTTAAGCATAGAGCATTCATTCCACCCCTTGTTCTCACTTACATTTAATTTGAGGTAGTTGGGCAAATTTAGTGCATTACATTCATTAGTTGATCCTTAGCACTAGTTTGCAAATCAAGTGAAGCCTAAGTCTATTACTCT
The DNA here is from genome assembly GCA_017311315.1 of Dendrocalamus latiflorus. Taxonomy (NCBI): domain Eukaryota; kingdom Viridiplantae; phylum Streptophyta; class Magnoliopsida; order Poales; family Poaceae; genus Dendrocalamus; species Dendrocalamus latiflorus. The sequence goes on along the minus strand of CM029655.1, from coordinate 33,828,292 downwards.
TGGTGTTTGCCGGCACCTGGACGATTGGGAGGTGATTGATCGGTGATCTTCTCAAAGGAGATTGTGAGAAGACCCGACGTTCGTGTGAAGGTTGGAGCTCGCCTACCCAGAGCGGGAAAGAGCTACCACTAGTGATCGAGGTGCTTCGACTTAATTCGTGGAGCCGGTCCAATTCATTTGGGCTAACCTCAACGTAGATTAGGGGAAGGCGGCAAGTTTTCGAGCACCACGGTAAAAATATCGATTGTGTACATTTCTCTCTTGCTTTACTCTTGCTCTTACTTGTTTGCTTTATTGTGATTATTTGCTTGATTTAGAGCTAGTATAGTTACTTGCTGGACTAGAATTGTGTGGGCTTAATTGCTTTACATTCTTGCAATTAAAATTGTAGAGAATTATTTTAGTAAACAAGAAAATTTTAAAAACCTCCTATTCACCCTCCTCTAATCGGTATCCTTGATCCTACAGAGTGACCTGCAACGGTCATTGCCCTTGTGGATTTGTCGAGAAGGGTCATAGACTTCCTAACAATATGATCTCTCATTGCAAACGTAGCCTATGGACAAGAGCATTCTGGAAGTGAGATGTGATCCGAGATGAGAGCGGTCACTATCACCAATCTTAAGGACTCTACCCTGGAGTGGGAGCAAGCATCGTAGCTAAACATTGTAAAAGTCTTGTTATGATTTTCTCAGTTATATGCGCACGAAAGTGTGTATTGGCCGATATTATAAGTTAATCATATCTTGTGGGTAGAGCTATACAATCTCTATATAAATTAGACCATCAAGAAGAAATCAAAGATTGTTCGATGCACAGAATGCAAAAAGGTACTTTCACAAGCCACCAGCTGGAAGGACCCACCACAGACTGGTGGGACAATTTCAATACAGCCCAGGAGGAAGGCCACGACGTCACCTGGGATGAATTTAAGGCTGCTTTCCATATCTTCTTCATCCCATCAGGACTAATGAGGTTAAAGAAAAAGGAATTTTGTGAGCTGAAGGGAATATGACAGTGCACAAATACCTCGCATATTTCAACCAACATTCCCACTATGCCCCCTCGGACATAGAGGATGAGGAGGAGAAGCAAAAACGATTCTTGGAAGGCCTACGTGAAGGGATAGCATTACAATTATCCTCACATGACTTCATAGATTTCTAGCATTAGGTAGATAAGGCACTTGTGGTTAAAAATAAGTGCAAGTTCCTTGAGAATAACTGTAAACACCAGTTGGCTCACTAGGGAAACTCGTAGAGGACCCGAGTACCCATAACATCAGGTAGATTTATCCCAGTTGCACCCCCTAGAGCACCACCTGCAATGCCACACCCTGTCAACCCTATATATCAAACCCCTGTTCAAGGACCCTAGCAAAGGAGCAGCACCTTTACATCCAAAGTCACTTTTTACCATTATGGAGATAAGGGGCACTATGCTAGCAAATGGCCCAAGAAGCAGCAAACCCCAACCATGACCAACACCACAAACACTGTTGCTAGAGCCCTAATGACCCCAGCAACAGAATGAACCCCCAAAACGACCAAACCAACACCCTCCTTCGGAAGGGGCCATGTCATCCACATCACCATAGAAGAAGCTTAGAAACTCCCAGATGTCGTACTGGAACATTCCTTATCAACTCAGTACTAGCTATTGTACTGTTTGATTTTGGAGCTTCACATTCATTCATTTTCAAGATTTCATTAAGAGGCACCACATGTTCGTCTTGCTGCTCACAAACCCTTTGATAGTTCAGTTACCCGGAGGTGATATGAAAGCCCATCCAGTCATTCTCTAGACCAGGATACAGGTTAAGGGAGTAGAATTCCTAGCCAGCCTAATAGTGTTGGATTCCCAAGTCCTGGATGTGATCTTAGGTATGGATTGGTTATCCAACACCAAGGCCGGATCCATTGTGCCCTCAGACTAGTGACCCTAGTGAACGCCCAAGGGATTCTGGTAGAAGTCACAGCCAACCCTTCACCTCAGAAGACCCTGACGGTTAACAACATGAAGTGTGTTGGAGTAGAAGTGCCCATTGTAAGGGAATACCCTAATGTCTTTCTCGAAAAACTATCCAGCATGCCACCAAACAGAGATTTGGAATTTGTTATAGAATTGGCACCTGACACCATGCTTATATCCAAAAGGCCATATCGCATGCCCGCCAACGAGCTGGAAGAACTAAAGAAGCAAATACATGAGATTTAAGATAAAGGATTTGTGAGACCAAACTCTTCTCCATGGGATCGCTAGTGCTATTTGTAAAGAAGAAGGACAATAGCATATGAATGCATATGGATTATTGTAACAGCCCAGGTTTTTATTAAAATAAAAATAATAATAAAATAAATTTAAATTTTAAATTTAAATTAAATAAGTATTTGTGTTGCATAAATTTTATTTTTGGTTTTGCCCTGAATTTCTATTTTTGAAAAAGCTGGATTTAAAAAGTACTTTAAGTGAAAACCTAAAATATTATTAAATAAAATGATATTTCGATTTTCTATAAAAAACATAATTTAAATTAATTATTTGGATTTATTTGGCTCTTATTTGGTTTTTCTAAGTTTTCTGGAGTTTAAAATCTACTTTTGATATTAAAAAGTATTTTTAGTATAAAGTTAAGTACCAACATTAGTTAGAAATAATTTTATTAAATCCAAAATATCACCACGAGCTTTTATGAATTTTTCTGGAATTTTTGGAGTTTATTTCATATTTTTCTGAGGCTTATTTAATTTTCTAGGCTTTTCTGAAAATCTGAAATCAAAAATGAAAATAAAAAACCCTTCCCCCTCTCCTCCGACCGCCACGTGGACGGCCAGATTGCGCCCACGTCAGCCGCTTCACCCCGCCTCCCCTCCTCTCGGGCCGCCACCTAGCCGGCCCAGATCGGCCGCCTCCCCCGCCATCCGGCCGTCCGCCCCTCGCCCCTCTTTGGCCGCCTGATCCGTGCCCCTCTGCGTGGCACCATCAGATCCGTCCGCCCCCTTTTTGCGCCAGCCACCCGATGCGGGCCCCTTGGCCACGCGGCCTCATCCCCGCCGCCCGCGCCTCCCCGCTCCTCGCGCGCTCTCTCTCTCTCTCTCTCTCTGCGCCCCGGCCCCACCTGTCGGGTTCTTCTCCCCCCCCCCCCCCCGCGCCCCTTCTTCCCCGCGTGCGCCGTCGCCTAGCCACAACGGCCTCCGCCCTACCCGCCGTCCTTACCCGCCCATCCTCTCCACGCACCCCGGCCGCAACCAATCTCGGTCGCCCGCTGCTCCACGCCACCGCCAGGCGGGGCCCGCCTGTCAGGCGTCGTCTCCGACCCGGACTCCTTCCCCGTCTCCGATCGGGAGACGCCGCCGCCTTCCTTATCTGCCGCCGCCTGCCTTATCCGCCGCGGCCGTCTCCGCCCAGGACTCCTCGGGACCCGGGTATAAAAGGGGGGCCGACCCCCGAGGTTCTCCTCGTCCCGCAGCCGCCGCCCTGGTCCGCCGTGCGCCGAGCCGCTGCCATGTGGGCCCGCTTGCCAGCCGTGAACCGTAGACCGAAGCCACGCCAGCCAGCCACGCGAGCCGGGCCACGTCAGCCCTAAGCCAAAGTGTCACGCACACGTGTCGCCACGTGTCTGCCACGTCAGCCCTAGTCGCTTGCGCCAGCAGTCGGTCAGCTCCACTGTTCCATGCGCCGAGTCCACCGTAGACCCATTCTCCCGTGCGCCCGGTCCACAGCACAGTGCAATTTCTTATTTTCCCCGATTTTTCTTTAGATCCAATTTTCCAAGAGCCCGTTCTCCCTCGTCCTAGCTCCGATTGACCCAATTCTTTTTCATAAATTCATCTAAAATTGAGCTCTACCTTTTGGTCCAAGTTTGGAAGTTTTTGGAGTTTATTTGAATTTTATTTGATTTTATTTTGTCTTTTCGATTCGCTTTCTCTCTCGTTAGATCACGTGTTCGAGGGAGCGGAAGTTGGACTTGAAGATCAAGAGCCCTCAGCTGAGCAAGGCCAAGGCAAGTCGTATTCTTTGATCATGTTGAACCTAGTTTTCAATCTATTATGTATTATTTTGTCTCAAATTACCATGCATTGCTATTTATTATCAAATCTTTGTATTGGTAGCTAAGGTCCTAATTGGTTAATCCCTCCATGATAATTTGACTACGCTGATTCCATTGACACCTTAGGATTGGGAATTATTTAGTGATACAATAATAGTTGTCACATGGGGTTACGTTTAATTGCTTAGCCATGCTTATTATTAGTACGTTGGGTCTATCATCACATGTGGTTAATTAATCTTGACTTAATGGTATACTTGAACGTGGTGGTTCACCACAGTTATAAAATTTGTTTGCCATGGCATGGGTGGTGTCATGGCATTGGTGACACAAACCTGGTTTTCACTTGGGCGAATGATCGTGCAGTAAAGGGGGTGCTGATTGCACAATGGGATGTGGATGCTTCGCCTGGGTAATTATTAAGGACTTAACTTTGTGCGTCATTGATCTGAGCTTTATCGTGCAAACCACATGTCTAGTATGGGATAGACCTGGCATAATAATTTGTGAAGTCTCCACTTTGGTTTTACTACCGATGTTGTTGTGGCGCAAGAGGGGGCAATTATCGACTAGGGATTTACCCTACTCGACGGCGAATCCTTAGCGAGTGGGATCAGGTGGAGATGGATCATTGTAAAAGCCTTGTTGTGATTATCTTTAACGTGAGGATTTTCACATCGTGTGGGTACAGTTGTGCAACCTCTGCAGAGTGTAAAACTATTCGAATAGCCGTGTCCTCGGTCATGGACAATGCTCGGTGATTTCACACGAGGGGTAGAGTTTTTATGAAATCTGGTTGGGTTGAGCTGGGAAGTGAATGGTCAGGTCACTTGTGATTATATTCAATTCCTTGGATTATTTATTTAGCGTCCTTTGTTAAAGTTGCTTTTCAATCTATGTATGATATTTACTTCAGTTGTTGCTTTCTGCAAAATTAACCTTTCAGCCATCCTTTGGTAAGCCTTGCATACTATATTGCATTCTTTGTTACAAACGACTTGCTGAGTACCAATGTACTCACGGCTTTATGCCCCTGTTGCTCAGTTGAGGAGGAGGAGTATCACCAGCAGGAGGTTCCAGAAGGAGAGTACTTCGACGTCTTCGCGGATTAGGCTTCGTTCTCCACTCGATAGCCTGTGGGCGTGTCGATTGGCTGCTGCGCTTTCTTTTGGATTTCCGCTGCTAGTTTTTGTTAAGCCCTTCAGGCTAATAATTGTAAGCTTGGCCTTAAGGTCGTACTCTGATAATTATTAATATAATTTGGTTTTTCCTTAGAATATCGTGATGTGGATGATATTTATCTTTGTTTACACTGTGTGCACTAGCGTGATCCTGGACTGGTGCAGAATACACAGGAGAGTCCGAATTTGTATATTCGGGTCTCGACAGCCGAGGAACAAGATGACTGGAGCCACTGATTGGGGGCCCCCAAGCCATTATTTAAACTGTAGGTTAGTTACCATTAATGACGCACGTAATGACCATGGATATGAGGCCCTAGAGATTAGAATCTCTAATTAACCCAGGATTTAAACCATAATTCACTGACATGCGGGCCCACGTCCCTTAACTTGTTTTATAGACCCATTCTTTGGACCACTATCACTAACTAGTGGGCCCCACCGCTTGATATATGACCACATGAACCTAGTCCATGTGAGCCATGACCCCACCTATCGGCCTCACCCGTATTCCCAAATTAATAAAAATAGAAAACATAAGTAAAACCCTGGACCCCACCTATCAGCCCCTCAAGGATTTTCTTAAGAAAAATATTTAGAAAAGAGTAGAAATCCTCAGCCGACCCCACCTATCAGTGACATAAGCTTTTAATCAGAAAAACAATTCAAAAAGAAAAAAGAAAATCCAGATGACCCCACCTGTCAGAATTTTGAATTTAGGGATTTCCTTTCGATTTAAACTTTGAAATGCCCTAACTTTTCCATTTCAAATCCAATCTAGTGAATTTTGTTTTTGAATTCAAACCTTCCCAACAGTATCAAAATAATAATTTTTGGAGTTCATTTGATTTTTTTTAATGTTTGATTGAATGTGGACGATTTTGCGTATATAGACTTCGATGCTTCAGATGCCCCCGTCACTGAACAAGATCCCACCTTAGCCATATTTTATCAAGGTAAGTTCTTGTAATTAATCATGTTGAACCTAGTTTTTAAATGCAATATTTTGCTTTCAAATCTACATGCATACTTATTATGGTAACTACTAAAATGCTATATTAAAGGTTGAATGCCTAGTTATACCATGCATGTGATACTAATATTCTCCTCCTTGATTATTGATGTTTCCTTGCTATATCGCCATAGGATATTTATAAATAATAATAACTCCACCATTGATTGAACTCTAGTAGATTATGGCTATGCTTAGAAATGTCATGGTGATAAAATGAAGTATGACACAAACATTGCCAACTGAACATAAAAACATGATAATAATGGTAACATGGGTTACAACTAAAAATAGAAAATATTTTCAAAAATGGTAGAGACTCGGGCGAGTGGTTGGCTGGAGACTGGTGTAGAGATTGCACACATTATTTTTGGATGGACCGTGTAAGGATTGCACATGTCATTTCTTGCATAGCTATGCAGGAATTGCATGGGCTTGAGTTTGTGGTTGGTCTCACTAGTCATTTAAGTACCAAATTTGTATGCTCATCTTTTCTACACACAAATCGTATAACCAAAAGTTTGGTTATGGGACAACCTAGCTTACTAATTTGCTTAGCTCCGGTGTGAATTCTGCACAAACATTGGTCTGTGAATTTCTAGATTTCCATTATGATTGGTGGAAGTAATCCGCAACGGCCACTGTCCTTGTGGATTTATCGAGAAGGGCCATAGACTCCCTAAAAATAGGGTTCCTCATTGAAAGCGTTGCCTACGGATGGGAACGGTCTGGGGTTGAGGCGCAACCCAAAATAGGAGTAGTCACTGTCGCCAGTATTGAGGACTCTACCCTAGAGTGGGAGCTCAGTCGTGCACCTACATATGCATGTAGTGGCCAACACTATGAGTTAATTATATCTTATGGGTAAAACTATACAACCTCTGTAGAGTGTTAAAAACCTATTCAAATAGCCATTCCGTCAAACATTGGCAAAAGTGTAGAAACGTTACACTTGCGTAGTTTTCATAAATAAATAATAAACTGGTAATGGTTGTGATAACCAACTTAAAGTGGAAGCGGAGAGATTTCACTCTCACAGTAATGAAAGTGGAAACAGAGGGATTTCGCTTTCACAGTAATAGAAGTGAAGCAGAGGGGTTTCACTCTCGCAGTAACGGAAGTGAAAGCGGAGGGATTTCACTCTCACAGTAATGGAAGTGAAAGCAGAGGGATTTCGCTCTCACATTAATGGACATGAAAGCGGAGTGATTTTGCTCTCATGACAAAATTCGACTCATAACTAAATATTAGTTTGTAATGTAAAAATAGCTAAATCATAGGTTTAGAATCTAACTAAATTAGTATATTTGACAAAGTGGATTTATGCTAAAAGAGACATAAGACATTCCTTGGATAAGCCTTGCATGTAGGTGTATATTGCAATCTGTTATAGGGACTTACTGAGTATCTTTATGCTCATTGCTGATTAACATGTTATTTTAAATGGCGGAAGTGATGATCCAGTGTATGGGTCCACCTATGCCTCCTGCTATAACATGAAAGATGAAGGCCAGGATTAGGTTTAGCCTTAGTTGATTGCCTGTGGCAAGATTTGGTGGCTCCTTTTGGTTTACGTACTATTTCGCTGTTTTACTCTAAACAATGCTATTTGGCTAGTCGGCCCATCGTGTAAAGCTTGGTCATAAACCTATTTATAATTGACTATGTAATATGAATTACTCATTTTATTTACTTATGTGTATGAATGTGATATCTATCGATGGTATTGTGTGAGCTAGCTGTTGATCTAGGGACTAGCTCGGAATACACAAGAGATTCGAATTATCGTATCTGGGTTCCCACATATTACAATGCTCTTACAAATTCACTTTGGGTTAGCACAATATTGTCTAATCATTATAGTTATTGTCATATGCGATTTATTTAAAGGAATTAGACATCTCAAGTTTTGCCTTCTGAGACACCGAAAAAATTTTCCTTCCACCAGGAGAAGAATCTGTGGATAAAATAATTGGCTTTGTGAACAAACTCCAGCATAAAACGGCTGCTCTATCTCATTAACATACCTCCTGATGAAATCAGCTGTTCTCAAATCATTATTCTGTTCGTGACAAACAGCCCTGGAAAGAATGGTCTCATCATTTTTCACCCCCGCAATGATTAATAAGTGTGTTTAGTACCACTACCTGAATATATTCTTCACTGGCAGAAGTTGGGTACTTGAGGTCATTATGAGTTTCTAATGTGCAAGCCAATAAGCCAAGCACCAGCAGCATTGAGTGTACCTACAAATTCAGAACCACTGCTTTCAAAAACAAAAAGGATTTTAAAACAAACATGTTCAAAACTTGCTTTTTAAATACATGGTATACTTGTGAGCCGAGTGCTTTTGTGAGCCAAGTGCTTCTCTTCTCATGCCGCAGAAAGTCAGTTATCGAACTCAGTAAGTTCATAAATAAGTTGGGAATCAACTTCTATGAGGTCAATCTATTTGTAAAAATTTACAACGTCGTATGGATTTTTTTTTGCAGCACAAAATGTTGTAATTTTCCTCTCTATCAATTGATCAAGCATATTGCAGAGAATGATCAGGGGAACTGCTCTTTTTTAAGAGAATACTACTAGTTACCTCAGTTATGCCTAACTCAGTGTTACTCACTCGTTTACTCCCAAGTGACAATCAACATGTTACTCGTTCGTTTATTCCCAAGTGACAATCAACATTGTTGTGATTGAGGGTGCTACATAGTGCACACGAGAAAGATCAATCACAATGAACATGTGGAACACAAGGATTCGTTTATGAGGTTCGGCAAGGTGCCTACATCTCCGGGAACCGAATTACAGTGACTCTGTTCTTATCAGGCCATATACAGCCATACACAACAAACATGTTAAAAACTATGGATACAAAACGAATAATCAAATGTCAGCAGTGTCACTACTACAAAACGGGCTATCACAGATGGTTTGGGACTGTCATCACAGATGGTTTTTTGAACCATCTAAAATTATATGTCAATGATAATTAGAGGTTATTACAGATAGTTTGTGAGCCGTCTGTGATAAATACAATACAGACAGTTTGTAACTACAACTCTCTGTGAAGAACACTATCACAGACGGCTTGAACCAAAAATTATCTGTGATACTCACACATCACAGACGGTTCTAGTTACCAACCATCTGTAATAAGCGAGTATCACAGACTGTTGGTAAATAGAACCGTCTGTGATGTGCAACTATCATAGACGGTTTTTGGTTCGAGCTGTCTGTGATAATACTTAACAGATGGTTTGTACCACAAAACTATCTATGATAGTTCATTCTATATCTAAATTTTTCTATTTTTTAGCTAGTCTCAGGAAATATTATATGCCATCTGAAAATAAGCAAATACAGCAATAAATACAGCAACACATTCCATTTCCATTAAGATTAGAATCCACCATTATAACATCACAACATAGCGAGTATGTTACCTATAGCACTGCATACACAACAGAACACTTACAATTTTACAAATATAAGCTTCACAGTTACAAATTCAGAAAGATGCTTACACTACAAGAAACTTTAGGCTAATACAAGCTAGACTTACACATACTTCATTAAACTACAATCTAAAATAAGTAATGTGGAAAAATTTTCAAATAATAGAAACAAAAGGGCAACAAACACCATTTTTAGCTTCTATGCCAAAATCAATAGCTTCTATGCCGGTGACTTGGAATAGCGCAAATTTGTCATTGCCTTCTTCCTTTTCATCTTGCTTCAAGTGAAATTTCGACCGCCCTTGCTGAACCCCTTCTCACCCTTACCACGCACAAACGAGTTGGAGTAGTACTAGTGGTGTTGGTTCTTCGAGTAGGGAGAGGGGGTTAATAAGGGGCGAGAGGTGAGGAGGAGACTGATGCCTGCTGTTAGATGCGGAGAGAATGGACAGGTGAGATCGGGATCACGGGGATATGCCGCGGATCAATGACGTGGCGAGGCATTATAAATCCAAACCATCTATGATAGAGACATCATAAACGGTTTGTAACAAAAACCATCTATGATAATAGAAGATATTATATACGGTTCTTATTAAAAAAACCGTTGGTGATAATGGCCAAACAGTAGATCACAAAGACAATATATCGGTATAATGTAAATAACTAGTCTCAAAAGATAAAATAAAAAAGTTTTATATGGTTTATATATACTTGTTTGAAAGGTTTCGATGAGATCTACAACTTTGCAGTTGAGGTGAAGCCTAAATTCCAAAGGAAAGGCCAAGAAAAGGGGCAAAACAGAAACTAAAAACTTGCAACACAAATTCAGAGCCAAAGATAGCCGATTTTGGGGTCTTAGAGAGTAACTAGTGCAAGCAAGTTGTCTTTTTTATCGGGCTCATCGTTAGCTTTCCAACGAGTACAAGAATGTCGAAAATGGACACCGTATGCAAAAGCTATGTCCGTTGTACTTAAGGTGTCTTAGAACGGAATTCTACTCAGACTCAGGCGGAAGATTATGAAATTTTGGGGGATCGCAAGGCGGGAAACATATCATAGACGATTTTTAATACAAACTGTCTAGTTTTAATACAAATCATCTGTGAAATATCACAAACAGTTTAAATAAATAACCATCTGTGGTGTCTGCCACTATCACAGACAGTTTTTATCAATAATCGTCTATGAATTATCACAGACGAGTATTAGTAAGAACCGTCTATGATGTTTTGCATTATCACAGACAGTTCGTATGTATAACCGCTTGTGAAAATACCACAGATGGTTATTCGTATAAACCGTCTGTGATAATTACAACATAAACGGTTCCCAAGAACCATCTGTGATAATTGCAACACAAACGGTTCCCAAGAACCGTCTGTGATATAAGCATCCAGTATAGCCTCTTTTGTAGTAGTGTGTATTCGATGAAAAATATCTAGAATATCTAAGTATTCGACCAGAATATATACGCATGAATATGTGTGTGTGTGTAGAAAAATGGTTCTATACTACTAGGAATATGTACTCTCACTTCTTATATACTATTTTAATGGTGTTGTTATATCTCTTTATCTATTTGAGTATACTCTAATAATAATTATAATATACTCAAAACTGAATTTCATGAAAAATTTCATAAAACCCCACTTTTTATAGCATAATTTGCGTATATATTCCCTTTATATATGAAAAGGATATATATATATATATATAGCAGCAAAAATAAAGGACTCTGATGAAAATTTTTCAACCAAGTTGCATTAGAGTATCTTAGAATTAGTATTTAAGTATATCAAAAGTGATAAAAATGTATAAAATATTCGTTTAAGTGGTATATTAAAAGTATGAGTATGTACTCCCAGGAGCACGGAATAGGCTTCCGATGTGTGTGTGTGTGTGTGTGTGTGTGTGTGTGTGTGTGTGTGTGTGTGTGTGTTAAATGGAAAGAGTCAAAGAGAGATATAGAACCAATATTATTTTGTTGTGTATACAGCAGAATTAAACATGTACAAAGAGATTAAACAACACAGACATTTGGTGTTATATGGGTGTTTTTCGTGTCAGAGCCATCCTAAAAACCGGATGACACAACTTCACACAATTCTTTTTGCGAGGAAATTTTCACAAATTTTAAAGCAACCATGAGTAGATTATATCAGAAAAAGAGCAAGAGCAGTGATATTTTAGCCAGGAGTATCCTCAAATGCATGTTTAGGTTTGAATTGAAGCTACAATGGATCACCAAATTCTTCTCTATTTTGGGGATCTGCAAAACAAGCACGCTCCTACTGGAGCAGCTGGTATAAACAGAACGAGATAACTAAGAATACATGTAAATCAAACAAATATATTTTCATGTAGCATTAGCATTTTAACAGCGCCATTTCTGAGGCCTTCGGTTTTCTCCGCAATTGTCCAGGATGTTCAATTGCAGAGTTTTAATATGAGTATGAATTATAACTGCTCATGCTTTAAACTTAAAAGCCAACTTTATTACAGGATATTACGATATTATGACATATCAACCAAGTTTTACAGCATAAGGGCATCCAAGCCTAAAAGTTATATTACATCACAAAAAAACTTTCCAATAATCATCTCCAACCAGGGGATCGTCATAGGTTTCTTCAAATGGTTCTTCATTATCTTTCTAGATTTTTTTCTGTTGATATTTTAGCAAATATGAGTACAATTGTACCCAACAAGTCACACATGAATGTCTAATTATCTACTTGAAATTATTTCAGTGGAGTGAACTATATTGGTTTATCATTATATATGTGGGTGCAAGTTTATTTATAAACAATGATAAACATGAAAAGTAAAACATTATCTTCTTCAAAGAAAAGGTGGTTTAACCAACTTAATTACCAACTTGACAAATCATACCAATACTACTTATACCTTGTTACTGGATTCACCCCTTAAATACAGCTTCATTTATAGGAAGCATGGTGTATCCGAATATTATATATCTTACTCTATAGAGTTGCCTAACTTTACCCATAAGATTTCTCAAACTCATAATTTCATGCAATATACATGCAACATTTTAGCGCGCGACTGAGTTGATATAACAAGGTCGTTCACTGCTCTTTCTGTCCTAGTTTCTACCCAGTAGACTCAAGGCCATTCAACCTTTGCCAGGAATCCAAAGGCCAATGCGAAAATTGTGACCCAGCGTTGAGTGGACTTACCATTATGAAGAATGGCAAGTGACTTTACTAGTCCCACTTCCATCTCACCCTTGTTTAGCGAGCTATCCTGAAGCTCTGGAATAGCTAACTTTCCTGTAGACATTTGAATGAATTGAGTAGTGTACTAGACCAAGCTTGATGAGTCAACCTTGTGGTTGAGCAATTCCAGTGTCCTTTACTTAGCATAAGGGTCTAGTTCTTATTTTTCCCAAATGAGGCCAACGTCTACATTCGATGTGCGCCACAGCACAGAACCACCGAACCAAACCAAAGCCTTCACCCTAGGATGAGGTCATGGGCTCCAACCATCTAGTGGCTTTCCACTAATTAGCCTCAATCCTAGTACTATTTTGAAATCTAATAAAATGCTCTTAGTAGTTCAAATAAATCATTTGATTGATCAATTATACTATTTGTTAATTATATAGTAATTAATAACCAAGTTTGTCAAGGTGAATATGCCTTACAAAATTAAGACATGGATTTCTTTTCGATGGTAGGATTTAACTAATTATCATGTCATTATAAGCTATTATATTATATAAATAAAAGTGCTTAAATAACATAAATTAAATTAAACCTTAATTAAATAATATGGGCTCAACATGATCAAAGACATGTGACTTGTCTTTCTGTTCAAACTCTTTAGTCAGACCTAAGTCTCTTGCGCCTTGATCTGCTCCTACGATAGACTACTCTGCGAATCCAGGTGCTATCGTAAAAGAATAAGCGAATAAATCTATGCTCGAAATAATACAAGCTTGGATAAAATAGAAATAAAATTCAGAAAAGGTTAAACATGGGTGGGTTTGGAATGGTTATGATTTAAACAAAGTTTGGATAGGTTGAATGGAGCTAAAAATAGTTTAAACGGGCTTGAAACGATCGAAATGGATATAAATATGCTTATTAGGTAACAAATGAATAGTAACAATGCTTATTGGGCTATGAACAGTGGACTTGGCCTACTTGTCTAAACCAGGCTTTGGGCCAACTTGGCTGACCTAGCTAGTGGCCTGCTAGACCTGAGGCCTGCTTGGCTTGAGCTCGCGCTCACGGCCACTCGAACAGAGGCAAGCGGCGGTGAGGGCAATTGTGCAACTATGGTGGCAATCAGTGGCGAGCGGCGATGCGCTAAGGTTTAGGATGACCTAGCAGTCAATTTTGGGTATACGCACGGTCAAAAGGGCACTAGGGATGACTAGTGGCAAAAGTGGCTCGCTGGAGTCAAGCCATGGCATGGTGGTGCTCCGGTGGTGTTCTGATCAAGCCAAAGGTGATTTGAGCATCTACCATGCCAAAGGAAGCTAGTGGTGGCGACGGTTTGGCTGGGTTTGGCATGTGCATGGCTGTCCATGATGATTGTATATGACTGCCGCTGGCGCACAGCGCCAACGGGCTAGGGGCGACGAGGTGGGTCAGCGTGATCAGGGATGGCTTCACAATGTCCAGTAGGTGCTACGACTGTGAGGAATTGGTTTGGGATCGATGCTATAGGAGGAGTTGTGTTTTGGAGCTCACCAGCGGTGGCTCAGCGGTGGCGGGTGGTCCTTGGCTGGAGCTGGGAGAGAAAAGCCTTGGTGTTGGAATCGGCTGCACATGGGTGCTAAGGAGTTGTTTAGTTTGATTTTATAATGCTTCAAAGGCGATGGCGGCAGTGAGATAGCCATAGCATGGTCAGCGCGTGGACGACGGCGCTAACAATCGAGCTACATCGGAGAGGTGGTAGGTGCGGTGGTGTCTCGAGACATGTAGCATCCCTCTAGCACAAACGCACGCGTTGGCAGGGCGAGTTAAGGCAATGGCACACGTCGAACGACTAGTGACCGAGGTGGCAGCGGCGTGGTGCGAGCACATGGCCGTAGAGTGGTGTGATGGCCATTCATGGTCCGGCCAGCAAGGTGGCACAACACTGTGCTAAGCTTGACTACTTGCAGCGACAAGCAGCGCGGCATGCACGTGAGCGACGCATGAACTGGGAGCTTGCATGTGGCAAGGGAAACAGGGCAGGTGGCGCCCAGGAGAAAATGCGCCAAGGCAAAGGGAAAACGAATTTCCTAAAAGGAAAAGCGTAAAGGCTAAAAAGGTTTATAAATTGGAAAAGTTTTCAAATTCAAATGAAATTCAAATAAAACTCAAAAAGTTCAAATTTTTGGGACATTTCAAGCATGTTGTTGCATCAATCACACACAAACTCTGTATCGAGTCTTTTGCGAGCAACACTCTCACACCATGGGGTTATATTCTGTGACTGAGAGACACACCACAGACACATCTGACCCTCTTATTTCAAGCACACACATAACCACAAACCAAGCCAAATAGATGGTAATGAGACATGAGACACACAAATTAACATCTCATAAACACACCAGCTAGGTGGATGCACGCAACATCAAACACCAATTTGTTCTTTATAAAACACGCCAACTTAGCAAGCAAACACTTGATCCATTGTAGCAACGGTAGCAGTAGCAAGCAGTAACACGTCTTTGTGTTACCACCACCAAATCTACATTGGCCACAGATACAAATACATATACTATCGATTAATGGTAGCTGGATGGATCGTTGAAGACAAAATGAGCAAATAAGCAGCAGATCAAGGAGTTCAGTACACAGAGAGATTATCTTGTAATTCAGATAACATGTATATGTCTATCTCAACAGTCAGGTCGATTCACCGGAGAAACTGAGACTCTATGCTGAGGCTTCTTGTAGTACTGTGAGGGGCGCAGGTCGAAGAGGGACGGGTCGTGGCTGAGATACAGGCCATCCCACCAGCTTCTCCTGCTAGTCCTTCTTGTAGTCCACAGTAGGGCGGCTGTCTCGACGATGGCGATCGACAGCCGGGAGGTGCCTGAGGCTCCAGCAACCCCTGAGCCAGATCATCTCGAGCATGGGTGCATATTTGCTGTAGAATGGGGAGCTCATGCAGGTGAATGTTCTTGAGCTTTGGGAATTCCAGTATACCTTTTCGACGACCAAGGGCTATTTCGTATAGAAACTCTGGCTCCACGGGGAGGACTAGGGGTGGAAAACAGTAACGCATAATTCGTTTTATCCAATATTTGTA
Source organism: Dendrocalamus latiflorus (assembly GCA_017311315.1). Taxonomy (NCBI): domain Eukaryota; kingdom Viridiplantae; phylum Streptophyta; class Magnoliopsida; order Poales; family Poaceae; genus Dendrocalamus; species Dendrocalamus latiflorus. The sequence goes on along the minus strand of CM029655.1, from coordinate 33,812,314 downwards.
TCCGAGAAAACGCGAATATGGTAAGCAAAATCCGTATTCGAAAATGTTCGTATTCGTATTCGAGAATATTCGTATCCATATTTGAGAATATTTGTATTCGCAACGTATTCGAGAATATTCGTATTCGTATTCGAGACTATTAGATTCATATTCGATCCGTTTCTAGAACCCATGACAAATCTGTACGAATTTTGTGATTCAAAATTTGAATTTAGGCGGTTTAAAACCGGTAACGGGTCAAAATTCAGTGAAAAATCAGCAAAACCGCTAGGAATCCATTTTGTCCGATATTCGTATTTGAGAAAATTCGTATTCGAAAATATTCGTATTCGTATTCGAGAATATTCGTATTTGTATTTGAGAATATTCAAATTCGTATTCGTATTCGTTTGAAAAATATAGATCCGTATTCGTATTTGAAACTATTCGATTGTACCCCTAGGGAGGACCTGCCTGAGATTAGCACAATAGACGATGAGGAGGGTCTCCAAGTCGGAAAAATATGAGTACGGGGGAGCCCAGCACAGCGCTAGGACAAATACAAGCCTCGGGCAGGAGTACAGGTGTGCGCTTCAGCTGCCCAAAAGGTCTCCAGTTCATCAAAGCAGAAGGTATTGTAGCTAGTGGTGAAGACTGTGTGCAGTTGGGGCAGATGATGCCATCCAATTTGATCCCCTCCTATGGACATCATGCGTTCAGAAATCGCAGTGGTGATAGAAGAATTGGCATGCACATGCAACGACTTGACCTTGTTCACCAACGCCTTAATTCCTTGCGTGCTCTCCACATTAGTGTTGATGATCTCTCACCGATCTCCCACATGGCAGTCGAATTGTTGAAACTACAGGGTACGATCAGTAGTTATCTTGTCAAGAGTGACATGACATCAGTATAGCTGCAGTAAGTACCAGGGATTAATGACTTATGTAGAAGCGGCCCAATTATTTGTCCAGTGCTGTAAGTTGTCTCATTGTTGCAGTCCCTTATCTAAGTTACCTTTGCTAGTAGATAATATGCAGAGATTCAGAACTGTTCATCACGTTTTAGCACCAACGACCGAACGAGCTTCAAGTCCATAATAGCAACATATGCATGCCAATATTCCTTCCATACAAGATGGACTAAAGAATCAGGTGATCTTTTTCTGACCTCTTCTCGAGTGTCAATGCATAGCACCCTTAGTTGGGGTATTCCCTTTTCTGGCCATAGGATTTGAGTATAGCTTCTCACATCCCACAGAATCATTTGTTGGAGACGTGTGACCTTCACCACCTGATCTTTGAGGTCAAGTGTTTTGACTGATGTACTTGAGAGGTCCAGCTCCTCAAGTTTGACAGTGACCCACTCAATCTGAAGTTCACCAATCCTGCACAGCCAACCAAGGAGATAAGGGATATATTAACTGCCTTGTTATGATCCTCTTCTGCTCCTGCATCTAAGCTGAATGATTCAGGAAATGGTCTTTCCTGGCCAACATGATTTAATCCGAAAGGGGAGCTATGGAGAGGCTCCCCCATCCCGCTTGTTGCCGTTGAGCTCGCAGGAATTGTACATGGCCATTTTATAAATCTAACCTTTTTGTACTAAAAATACATGTGATAAAGTGCAGCAAATTTGAAGAAACACATACCATAATTTGCACAAATAAGTACAATTGGAACTCACCCAAATACTGTCAATAGATTGGAATCAGTAAAAAACGGTAAACCGGACTAATCCGCTAATCAATTGGTGATAAAACGGTCATTTCAATACACCACCTCTGTCGGCCGGTTTGGTTTGATTCGAACGGCCGATTCCCACCTGTTTTATGAACCTTGGTAGATATAATTCTCTCTTATCAATCGATCAACGGGAGAAAACTAAATAAATCATTTTAGTCAGCAGTATTTGACTTGTACAGCTCATAAGAAGAATGGGCACATGAAAGATCTCATCTGGACTAACATAGTCCTTGTGAGTGAATACGATAAGTGCACCGTAGCAAGTGATGAAAGATTCATATGAATGATACAATAAAATAAAATGGGATGGTTAGTCTACCATTTAACAGGTCGAAAGGAAGACTACAAACAAGCTCTTGCCAACATGCTGAATCTACAAAGAACATCTGCAGCATTAGTTTCAGAAGACTAACATCTACATATGTGCATGCTCTACCTGCTCCACCACTCTCTAGAGAAATACAACAAACAGGAGCCTAGAGCATGCTACTGACAATTATACCTATTGGATAAGGTATAAGTTAATTTACAAAAGGAAAAAACCCAAGGAAAAGAAAGCAGGTACACATAATACCTTCAAGGAAGCATTGATGAAAATGCTGCTATACCACTGCATTTTTCACTTTCTGGATATAAATCCATGTGACTGCTCACAGAACAATCTCACCTACTCACCTGGCTTCTCTATCAAAACTTACATATCAACTTCTCGCTGATCAAACTTCGATCCATCTGCTGCAGCAAGCAAATTGTTCCATCGCTTGGCTCGCAGCAACTCATGTGCATTGTCATCAGCATAACCAATTCAACAACTGGAAGAATTTATCAATTCAGTCTCTCAACAAGGATAAAAGTGAATTACCAAACTTCAATCAGCTTCTTAAAATCTGATCAGCAACTACTGATCCAGATCCATGCAGTGTGTACTCTGAATGCAAACGGTGTGCTTGGTACTCTGGTACTTAGTTGCACTGTGACCAAGACGGTTACCCAAGAATCCAAATTCTGTCTCATCCTCATCATCACTATCTATATTCTTTGGAGTAATCCTATTTTGGTAACACCTCCGTCTAAGTAGAAAACAATTAAAATAATAGCTCACAAGTTCTTTCCTTCCCTTCAAGTGAAAAAATAAGTGAAGACGGTTCCAAAAATTCCTGCGTGAAGATGACGCATTGAGTCGCGCTACAGCCTTGAAATTTGCCTCCTCTTCACCTGTCCAAGAAAGTGCAATTTCCTCACCCATACGATCGAATCCCCAATCAAAGAAAGCTGAACCAAGTTCACGTCTCAGCAGAAGTCTCCTTTCTGCGACATGAAACCTAACACAATCTACGGATCCTGGAAGGTTGCAGCCGCAAACATCCTCTCTACCTTTGCCAATAGGGTCACCGCAAAATGGTGCTTTGCTGTTTCCATTTTCTGGAGGCCAGACCTTTGTGCCCAAGAATTTTAAGGTTTCAGGATCATTGTAACTTACAGTCAGCTCACCAGTCCATTGTGGCACTTGTGCTTGATAGTCAGAGCCCACCGGTATTTCATTCCTCTGCTGACTTGTAAAAAGCCAACCATCAAAAGAGTTATGCTGCTTCCTACTCTCATGTTTCCCTTGTCCAGTCAAGTTGCTCTCCTGTTCTATGACCATTAAAGACCCATTCATATTTTCTACAACTGTTGTTAATTCATTAATACATGAACCAGGATGTTCAACCACAAGTTGAGGTTCTCTACTGCATTTTGCTTGTGCACCGGTCCTGGCACCGGTGGAACTCATACAGCACTTGCAACCCATTGGAAATATTTTCTGCGCCGACAGAAAAAGAAGAGTTAATTTCAGCAGTATTAGTAAGCAATATATCAGGTTCTATAGCAAACTTATGTATTAGCAATCACAAAGACAAAATTCATGACAATGACAATTTCAGAACTTGCAATTTGTTTTGCAACCAAAGAAGATTTTGAGTTGTCTCATAATTCCATTTCCAGGTTATAGTTTCTTTGGCAAATAAAAAAAATTAACTGTAGTGAAATTCCAATTCTGCATGAATTAAAACTGGGACTCAAATCACAGAAGCTAAATTCAGTTCAGGGATCTAAACGAACCCTTATGGAAATCATAAAATGCAGAATAATTTATACACGCAATAGGAGTTGGTTTAGCCGTGATGTTCAATGTAGATCAAGTACTCAGGGTATTTTTTCAGTATTAGCTCAAGAGCCTGTAAATTTCTTCTGAGTTCTTGATCGTCTGATCTAGTACTGTAACCTGTATCTACAATATTCTTTTGGAACAGAACCCCATGTAAATGGGGTTCCTAAGTAGAATTTCTAAACAGAGCAAGATCCCTAAATGCAATGGTGAACCGACAATGATAGTGGAGGGGTCTGTGGACCCCACAAAAATAGAAGGCCTAGAGATAGTAAAATTTATGGGGGGAAAAGAGCTTTTTAGAAGCATGGAAATTATAAGGGAATAGCCCCAGAGGTATTTGCAACTATATATTTATCATGTCCTAGATCTGTCACTGGTTAAAAAGAGTAGGATTCATAATCCAGAAGATCATACATGAATCCATTCATTAGTCTATGAAGTATAAAGGAGTTTTTATACAAGAGGGAAATCTAGAAGTTGGAGCAAAAGGAGTCCTCATATGATCCAGTAGTAGTGTTACCGGGACTCACGTGTCCAAACTTTTTTTGGCGCGTCGACACGCGTCGGACGCGGTGTGGCACGCATCAAATGCGGCTCCAGCGAGTCCAAGTTGCTGACGGAGAGAGAGGAGGGGGAAAGAAGCAAGAGAGGGCTGTCGAGGCGCTCGAGGGCTGTCGCCTCGCCTTATGAGCAAGAGAAGGGGGTCAAGAAAAAGGTTGATCAGAGGGGGCGGTGCTTCAATCTTGGGTTAGGGGCAGATCTGGTGCTGAAACAACCTATTCATCATTGCTGCCAGCTTGCCGTCGTGGAGCTCCTGCTGCTGCAGCAGAATCTTGGCTCGTCGCCGCCGGATTTGGCTGCAGATTGCCACCATCCTTGCTGCTCACCACCACCCTCGGCGCTAGCTCCGCCAGATGTTGGAGAGAGGGATGTAGAGGTAGGGGAAGAGCAAGCGAGAGAGAGGCATGGGAGATGGGGAGAGCAGGGGCGGCCAGTGTTACTAGGAAGCTGGTGAGTGGTGACGGTGAGCAGATGGAGGCACAGTGTTGGCCGCAAGCTGGACTGTCACCTTATGAGCAGATGGGCAAGTTGGGGGCACGGTGTTGGGCAGTTGGGCTTGCTTGGGGGCAAGCGAGAGAGAGCGAGAGAGAGAGAGAGAGAGAGAGAGAGAGAGATGTGGGAGATGGGGAGAGGAGTGGTGGCTAGCTCCGTGTCCAGGTAACACTGGTGACGGCTAGGGCTAGATTGTGAGAATTGAGAAGACCAAGGGAGATGGAGGCACGGTGTTGGGCAGTTGGGAGCAAGCTAGGCTGGCATGATGGGCTGAGCAAGCTGGGCCAGGACAAAATTAATATATATTAGACAAATCGTCGAATCCTATTTTTTCGAGCTTGACAAATCGGACACCCGCATCCGAGTCGGACTTGGACACCTGTGTCCAGGTAACACTGGTTTAGCCGTGATGTTCAATGTAGATCAAGTACCCAAGGTATTTTTTTCAGGATTAGTTCAAGAGCTTGTAAATTTCTTCTGAGTTCTTGATCATCTGATCTAGTACTGTAACCTATATCTACAATATTCTTTCGGAACAGAACCCCATGTAAATGGGGTTCCTAAGTAGAATTTCTAAACAGAGCAAGATCCCTAAATGCAATGGTGAACCGACAATGATAGTGGAGGGGTCTGTGGACCCCACAAAAATAGAAGGCCTAGAGATAGTAAAATTTATGGGGAAAAAACTTTTTAGAAGCATGGAAATTATAAGGGAATAGCCCCTGAGGTATTTGTAACTATATATTTCTCATGTCCTAGATGTGTCGCTGGTTAAAAAGGGTAGGATTCATAATCCAAAAGATCGTACATGAATCCATTCACTAGTCTATGAAGTATAAAGGGTTTTTTATACAAGAGGGAAATCTAGAAGTTGGAGCAAAAGGAGTCCTCATATGATCCAGTCTTAACTGGAGTTGAAAACATAATCCATGTTCCTAGAAGAGAGCCCAGATATGAGTTGGTACTGAAAAAAACTTGTTGCCTGAGCATCCTAATGCTAGTATTAATCTTATGAGGGCTATTATAGACCTGCAAAAGTTACGAGAGTACCACCATGTTCTTTGTGAGCATCAACCAATCTGAATTTGCAATGCTTTCTGAAACCAACAGTGGCATAAGCCCTAGAGAGGTAATAAGCAGATAAAAAGTGTGATGCACTGATTAATTCATAAATTGTAATCACTGATGCCGGACATACCAAAGGCCCTTACAAGAGATTGTAATCTCAATGGGAGACATTAACCTCCTAAGATATAACATGTGCAGTGGAAGTTGCCTCCACAAAAAGGAGTTCCTGCAATCCTTCCCTCAAAATAAAAGAGCTACTTGTTAAAGGTTTCCTAGATAGAACTGAAAGTGTTCTGTATTCTTTTGCTGCTTTCCACAATCCAATGTGGAGTGGGTTTGCAGTTACTTGCTTTTGCTCCTCGTATGAAATGTTCTCTCTTTGGATGCACATGCTTAGAGATTCACAGAAACCTAGTATTTTGATAACCTCATTCAACTTTATGAATTAATCAAAGTGAAGAGAAAACTTTTGAGTCCCTCTAAACTTTCCTGTTACGAAGACCCTTTCATCATTTTGTGTCAAGACATATTAAACAATAGTCATGGAAGGAAATATTAGCAATAAAAAAGTATGGACCATCTTATAAAAACAGAAACAATCAAAACTAGTACGATAGTGATTCAATCACGCATTGAAGATTACAATTAGAATGATCATCTGAACATGTAACGACACTCAAATATAACCAACTCCTGTAGCAACTTATGACATATAGATAAGTATGGCTCAAAAGGGAAGAATGGGTCACCGAAGAATTTTTCTTAGTGAAAGGAGAATCGAGAATTGTACAAGGCGACAATTCATTTCTAAGCAGAAATTTCTTGTCGTAACAGTAAACTTTGTATTGTCATTATATCGGGATATTTCTTTTTAAACAGTCGTGTCTTTGTAATAACTAACAATAATAAATGTTCAAATGACAAGATTAAAATAGCACACTATCACATAGATGCATTAACACTAAGAACTATTACCAATTACATTTGAGTAACCATTTGAATATTCTCGGTGATTTGGGTTAAGTAATCCAATCCTCAATTCAGATCTTATATCAAAATGCAATGAAACAACATCAAGGTGTCAAACATTTGAACAAATTCATCAAAAGTGTCGAAATCACCTGCAAAAGTGCACCATTGGGCATGCTTGCCAGGCGAACCCTCTTCCTGGACACCGCCTCCCTCACCGCCAGCGCCATTGAGAAGTGCCCATCCACCGACCCAGAAAGTACTGTACCTCCATCCCAGGCATTCTCGGCGAGCTCCCTCACCCAACCCAGCATCCCAACCATGTCGGCCCGCTTCCTCTTCAAAATTGTATGCTGTTTCTCCCCCTCATTGCAGTCCAAGGACGATTTTTCCTTCTCCCTTCCATTGGCAGAAAAGAACAACCCTGGGTTCTTCGTCCCGTTGCCGTCCAAGAACGATCCTTGCGCTTCCAACAGCCTCTGGATCCAGCGGTCTAGGGCGCCGAGGTACTTGGTGTAGAGTAGCTTGACGGGCGCCGCGAGGAAGGCGTCGAGGCCGGCGGATTCGGCGGCCGCGGCCCAGGCAATGGGGGAGGACGACACGGCGGCGTAGCCGCCAGCGGCGCGGACGGCTGTAAAGAGGCGGAGGAGGTCGATGCGGCGCCCATCGCCGAGGGCCGCCGGGAGTGGGCGCGCCTCGCGCCCTCCGGGGTAGGCCTCGCGTAGGAACGCGGCAAGGACGGAATCGAACACCTCGGAGGGGTCGGAGGCTGCGGCTTCGGGGATCTTAAGATCGGCGCAGAAGCCCAGAAACTGCAGCTTGCTGAGGATGGCAAGGACGTCCGCGGCGGAGTCCATGGACAGGGGAGACATCGCCGTCGGCGAGGTCACGACGCTGGGCCGCGGTGGCGCATTTTCTCTTTTTTTGGCTATTTTTTCTTTTTTGGGGTTTGCTTCCTTTTCCCTTTTTGGCGTTGGGTGGGTGGGTGGGTGGGTGTGAAGAGAGAGAAAATTTGTAGGTTTGATGAACTTACATTGTCTTTTTTTCGTTTTATAATTTTTATTTATAATTTATGATTTTTAGGTTATTTATGAGAGAGCATAGAGTAGCAAAAACTTACGTGTGATTTTAGCTTATATAAATAAAATTGCTACAGTGTGCACTATAATCAATTTGTAAGTCCTGTCTTGAAAAGACACTTCGTTTAAAATCTAGTTACTGTACAAAAGCCAAAAAGCGGATTTTAAAAACTGAAAAGAAAAGGCACAATAGCTCCCTCATAAGCAGTCGTGTCTAAATGGACGAACCGGCACGGTCTAGCACAGGCACGACATGGCACGGGCCCGTTAGCCATGGCTCATTTAGCACGTCAGCCTAAACAGGTCGTGCCATGCCGGGCCGAGGAGGCGGCCCAGTGGGAAGCTGTGCCGTGCCGTGCCGAACCGGCATGAGCCTGTTTAGCCCGACGGGCCAAGTAGGCACGGCTAGCCCATTTCGGCCCGAAAATTTTGAAAAATATTTTAAAAAATCCTAGGAAATATATAATAATGTAAAATAAAAATATTTATACTTATAAAATTAACTATGTAAAATTTAGAAAATATAAAACAAAATTGTATGAATATTAAAAAATGAACGGGCCTAACAGGTCGTGCCGAGCTAGATCGTGCCTGGGCCGAGCCTAGCACTATTCGTGTCGTGCTGGGCCAGCACATTAGGTTGGGGCAACGGCCCAAGCACGGCCTGATGCTCCATGCTGGGCTGGCCCAACACGATGGACAAATGGGCTGTGCCATGTCTAGGTTGTGTCGTGTCTAAGCCATACCTACAGTGGCGTGTCATGGGTCGGCCTGGCGGGCATGGCCTATCTGGCCACCTCTACTTATAAGGTGGGTGTGAAGAGAATGAAAAATTGTAGGTTTGAGTGGTAGTATTGGGTGATGCATTATGATATACTTTCTTAATTCATTTTTACTTGATGTATTTGGGTTTTTACAGTCTTCAGATATAATTTTGACCTTTATTTATTATAACTTTACATTAAAATGTAATAATAAAATTATAATATTATGAAAGTATATTAACTATCAATTTAATGATATAGTTTTCATATAGCCAATATAGATTGTTTTAAACATATTGAAAAGTTTGATGGTATGTATTTTAGAACGTCAAGTAAAAAATAATAGAAGAAATAGTACCGTAGTTTAATATGGAACCCAAAAAATGATTAAAATGAAACCAAGCACACCTACTGGCAGAGCCTTTCCCTATCTTCCCATACCTGATGTCTTATATTTCTCCTTTCTTCCATCCTCTTCACTCACTCAATGGCTCCTTCAACTTGATCTCACCACCGTTGGCCCTTAATCTTCTCTCCTAGTCATTATGATTCTTCCTCTCCACTCTACTGCCCCCAAACTCTTTGTGCAAAACCCATCGCAGCCAAGTGGGAGCTTACTATCGATGAGTCCCTTGCTATTTTTCCTTCGCCACCAATTTACATGGATATAATCTACAATATATCTAGATCTTATGGAAATCACCTCCACCAAGAGCGCTTTCTTACCACCAACCACCTTCTTATGGGGCGTTCGTATTGACTTTTGCTAATGGCTTTTGGCTGAAAATGAATAGTAGTAGCTGAAAGAAATAGCTTTTAGAAAGATGGAACGAGCGGTGCAAAAAGTGAGGAAAAGATGCGTGTGCGTGACGGAAGCTAGAGGAGTGAGATGAGTGATGCACCCATAACCCCTTGCCTTATCCCTAGAGTGAGATACTAGCGAGAGGAGTGGAGAAGCCGGGTGTTCATATTGACTTTTGACTTTTCTCAACAGAAGCCAATATAAACAAAGCCTTAGTAGAGCCATTGATGACTATCACAAAACCCTCAACTTGCCACGTAGTCAAAGCATAGTAAATAAATCCAAAGCCCCCCCCCCCCCCCCCCCCCCGCGGGCGCGAAAAAAAGACCAAAGTGCTATAGAGAGTCTAAAAGTCTAAAAAGAACTTTGATGTATCATTGACAAGAGGCTAGGACCAATCTCACTACATTTATTTTGAGTTTGTCCATCTTTACAATATTACTAGACAAATCTTTCACACATAAAAGGATCCAAAGATGAGCAACTGTGCTTGACTCAATTTCGCTTCAATTCTTACATGGAGAACCTTTTCTCTCCAAGCATAACTCCACATAGGAGCGTTGGGATGATTATATAGCCACCCTCTTTATAGTGGAGAAGTGTTGCACAATGTATACTCCACATACTCCCCTTCTTATAGCCGGGGGAATGCCGCGCCCTCCGCTCGGCCACGTCGCCCGCGCCCCGGCCGGCGCGTGGCGCAGGGATTTCGATACGGCCGGGGGAGGGCATTTCCCTGAGCTTTTCGGAAATTACGTACAGGTCCTTTTTCCTCGCGAATCATATACGAAGGATGGAGAGTTTGGAATGCTCTGTATTTAAGAAGCTCAATACCCAAAGCTACCACAGGCACCAACGCAGCTAGCCCATGGCCCTGCGCACTTCTCTCAAAGTTTAGTGCTGTGCACTTGTCAGGCCTGTTCTTTTTTGCTGTGGTTTATAGCTTTTGATTGAAATTTTTGAATTTTGGCTGTTTACGGTACAGATTACGGAGAGACCGATATTCACTTACGATTTTGACTGGTACAGATGTGGGGCTTTTAACGTGTAGTACGTTTAACTTGTAAACCCCGTCTTGAGAAAATACTCCGTTTGAAAGTTAGGTACTGTAGCAAAGGCCAAAAGCCGGCCGGCTTTTGACTTGCCGAACAGGCCCTGCATCCACAGCGTATGGCGCCCACGAAGTGCTAGAGACTGAATACATCAACCAAATGCTAAATAATTTAGTTTTTCCCTCCCTACTATTTGGTGACTATTTCTTGAAGAATTACAATTATATTATTTTGATATAAATTATATAACACATGAAGCAATAATACCTAACCGTGTATGCCACTAAATGTTTTATTTCCTAAAATCAGTAGAATTCTCTAGGCAAAATTTCTTAGCACCCTGTGTATGGAGCAGCACATCCCGGCTTAGTGTTGGGTTCTCCCAACATTGGAGATGGTGTAAAAAAACCAATCCAATCACTACAAACTTGACAATTGTATATTTTCAAGCCACTTGGTTGTGTGCCAAATTTTGTTGGACATATACAAGGCACAAGCCATAACTGCCGCTATGTTAGGCCTATTTATGTGGCCATATTTTACCAAAGTGGGACAAATTTTATATGGCCACCGATTTGATTTGATACCCTAGAAGTTGCCATAAGTGATAATAACACTAGCAAATTATAACTTATAGTTTGTTTGCTACAACTTTGTGCTAACATACGTGTAAGCTTAACTGTAATTAAACTTATAGCGCCTCAAAGTTTGTCACCAAAATAATATCATGCTATGTAAGCTTATAAGTACACCTAAGAGTAGACGCAGCGAATGGTGGTAACCAACTAAACATCCATTTGAGACAGGCTTTCTCAAGTTAACATGAGGTTATGAGAGGATATATACATGCTTCAACTAGCTTTTGACTTAAACTTCTGGCCGTGACTTTTGGTTAAAATTACACCGTAGCGGCTGTTAGCTTTTTCTGGAAAAAAAAGAGAAAAATTGAAAAGAATCATTATATCGTTATGGACAATATAAAGGAATAAAGTGAAAAAGAAAAGTAAAAAGCCAAAAAAACAAAAATCAAAATTAGAAGCCGATGGGTTCCAATTGACTTCTGACTTAAATAAACCAGAAAAAGCCAGAAACTGAAGTCGTTTGGAGCAGGAGAGCATCTCAATATTAAGACTGTTGCCACAGTGGATTATATGCCTCTTTGTAGACCCATGTAAACTTTGGTAGAAGTTTTTACATTACTAAATGTATAGATGATGAATGTTCTGCCACCCTACAAATTTAAAGATCAAATGGAATTTAGAAGCATGTGAATATTGATCAATGGTGAAAATTATTGTTCATGTTGAACTTTGTCTTCTTCTTATCTAGCAAATGTAATTGAGTTACATTTTTAAACTTTTTAAGGTTATTAATACTAATCCACCTATATCCAGTAACTTTTTGAAGCTCATACGAGTTTACACACTATCAAAATGAGTGTGGACCACCCCAAGTAATTGCACATTATGAGGCCCTATTTGGAATGCATTATTTTTTTCCTTATTCTTATAGGAATCATACTATTTTCTGTAAAATTTACTCTGGTGAAGGTTGCTCTTCTTCACTAATACAACGTTTCAAACAGCGACGACTTCTGATTTCTAAAAGCCAAAAGCTGTTAAGAACGAATTGACTTTTTAACGTGATTTTTTTGTTTTTATCTTTTTTTACTTTGCATTATCCGTGGAAATATAATGGTATTTTTTATTTTTCTTTAGTTAAAATTTTTTAAAAAAACTAATAGCTGTTACAGTACCATTTTAATTAAAAGTTAAAATTCAATAGCACAGCTCTTGAAAATAGGGCCCAAGTGTATAGCTTTCACACTGAACCTACACTAACCGCGAAAGATGGGAAATGGGCGATTCATTGTCCGGCAGACAGGCAATGAAAAGACCCTCATAGTTGATACGGCGCGCATAGGTCGTAGGTTGATGCTGCATGAGCAGTACATGTTACCAAACTCTAGTGGGTTAGTGCAAAAGTAGCTTAAGAGCTAACACATTAGTTAGTTCTAAGCCTGATTTTGAAGCTATATATTTCCAGGATGCTACTGCACAAAATACAAGTTGCAAAGATTTAGCTCGCAGATGACCTTTTAATACACATTCGTACGGGTACTATTTGAAAAATAAAAAACTTTGGTTTTCTTGCAGAAGAACATGAGAAATGTGTGTATACAAACTTACAAATTGATGGCAGGGGACTTGTCCCCACTCCCTTTTATGCAGATTTCAACACTAGAGGCCGGCGTCTTAGAGCATGTACAATACAAGATGCTTATATATGAGTGCTTAAAGAGAGAGAATATAGCCACATCATCAAGCATCCATGCAAAAGTTATTTTCTCCAATGCAAGCATCTCTTCCATAGGTGCTTAGATGCTATATTATCTATTAATAGATATAGTTATACACATAAGCATGTACTAAGCACCGGTGCTTATTTAAGCATCGATGCTTTAAAATAAGCATCTTATCTATTCTATATGGCAAGAAAAATCAGTTTTTTATTATTAAGCATCTCTCTAAGCGCCTGCATTGGACATGCTCTTATACAAAGAAACATCACCTTAATTATAAGCAAAGTTTGAGCTATAGGTTGGGGCAAAATGACTAACAAAAAAACCGGTATATATTCATGCAAAATTCAGCTGTCGTTCTGATAAGATTGCCTTAATTATAAGCAAAGCTTAAACTTGGGAAAGAACGCCCGCTGTCTAGACGGGCGGCTGTGGTTCTCGACATGTTGACATCCCCTTCAATCTCTCAAGACGTATATACCAAATTTTGGCTCCGCTCGATTGGGTTAAAAAATAGTGGTTTATAACTAAAATTGCATTGTAACTAGTTGAAATTACACTGTAACTGAAGATGACTTATTTGGCGTAGCTAAATTTAAAAATTTTAAAAATAGGAAAAATATATTAGCTCATCACCGATAACGCAAACGAATACGGGAAAAAAGAACCAGCAAAAAAACCTCAAAAAACCAAAAGTTTAGAAAAAGACAAAATTTATGAATAGTCAAAAATAAGTCAGAAGCCAAAACTTCAAGCCGAAATGAGCGGGCTTGTGCCATAGGTAGCTAACATGATCGGATAGCATTACTTGTCTAGCAAGCATGTGTGGTCAAGTCATCAACGAAGCAGTTCTAAATTAGACGCAACAATCGACAAAAAAAAAAGACGGAACAAATAAATATATAGGAAAGTTTCTCGTGAGAACATTGTATTTACTGTTTTCGATTATTCGAAGCGCTTTCTCCTGATTTGATGATCAAGATGCTACGAAGACCTAACCATAAGAATGAAGGTTTATCAGAACCGAGCGTAGCTCGGTTGCGCTGCTGGGAGCGCAGCGTCACTCCAGCCCGCATTTGAGTCCGCTTGGCATGCGCTCACCTAAATAATTTTTTGGATAAATACACACATGCGTTTCGGCTTCAACTTCTGACTTATTTTTCACTATTCATAAATTTCGTGTTTTTCTAAACTTTTGACTTTTTTGAGCTTTTTTGCCAGTTCTTTTTTCCCATATTTGTTTGCATTATATGTGATGGGAAAATATGTTTTTCTATTTTTAAATTTTTTAAATTTAATTATGCTAAATAAGCATCTGTCAGGTACAGGATTTTTTCAACCAACTACATTATTTTTCAGCCATAAACCACCAGAAAAAGCCAAATTAAGTACAGCCTTAATGGGACAACACGTTCCTACACTCCGGAGGTCTTTGAGTCTTTATTTAATTTTCTAGTATGTGTAAAGGACATACATATACATATGCATGTGTGTGCGTGTATGTAGGTTGTGTGCGTGTTTGCCTTATACCCATCTGAAAAAGAATGAAGGTTTCTTAGCCCAGCAAAATTGGCCCAGTCCCTTTGTTTATTCCCGGTATGTAAAATTTGCATTGGCCACAAAAATGTACAAATAAAACATAAAGCAGGCTTAATTTACGTTTCTTTTCTTTTTACCTTTTAGCACGTTTCATTTGTCTTGGAGAAAATTGCACTGGAAGTCTTTTAAGCTTATAGTAAGTTCTATTTAGGTTCTTGAATCTAGGAAACTTGCAGGTCCACAATGTTAAAGTAAACTTCTAGTTTGGTCCCTGAACTTGCAAGTTGTTGCACTTATTCCACTTTTACCTTTTAACTGACTAAAGTGCTCACGTGATATTGGAGTGGCGACTCGAGATGTAAAACTGACATAAATAATTCCGATGGATGATCTATTGACAATTTGCTTTATGAAAATCAATTAGCTTGAGGCGATATCATGACAGTTTGTTTTTGCAGAATATCACGATAGTTCAATGGATATTTGAAACGGATGTCAATCATTTAAATAGATGTTAAATGTGGCTATTTGAGGGTGACATCCCGATCAATGTCAGCTTAGTTTGTCTTTCACCAAATCTAAGGTGATATAAGTAGCACATTTTGGTAATATCCTGTCAAGTTTCAAAATTATAGTCCCATTTAAAACTTTTCTACACTCTGCAAGTTTAGACACGCTCGGTATAATTTTGTCTTTCTTTTGGTCGATAACATGCTTGTTTTAGTGACGCGTTTATGTGTGCATATGCAACTAAGTTCAAAAAATCCCTTCCGTGCCTTGTTTGAATGTTATTTGTCTAAGCAATTTCATGTATTTGGTTTTGCTTAATCATGCAAATCCTAGGTTAGCTCTAAGATGATGTCTCTAACTAGAAAAGTAAATGTTTGAGCTTGAGAAAATTCTAGTTAGGGAGGTACACAAGAGGCCTCGTTCATTCTGGCCTTTCATAGCAGCTTCTGACTTTTAACTTTTAGCTAAAATTGGACTGTAACGGATGCAAAAAATAAAAAAAACACTGTTATATCTCCTCAGACAATGCAAAGGTAAAAGGAGAAAAGAAAAAAGAAGATAAAAAGCCAAACTGAACACCCCTAAGCTTCTTCACACTACAACAAGAATGCATGACCAGACCATGCCAAAGAGACAGAGTTTGTCATATATATCTCTTTAGTTGTTTTCTAAATTCCCTCCTTGTTCGAATCGGCAAATAGATACTCTAATAGTATTTCTATAAATTCATTCCAAATGGATAATAAATCAAAACTTTCATAAAGCATATAGGTTTCCTCTTGAAGCCCGATGCCTTTAATGAAGCCGTTACACCATTTTTTTATGTATGCGCTATTACTCCCGATATTATTTGCACAATACTGAGATTTGGGCCCGCTCGGTTGGGCTGAAAAGCTGTGCCTTATGGCTAAAATTGTAATGTAGCGGTTGAAATTTCACTGTAGCTGAAGGTAGCTTATTTGGTATAATTAAATTTTAAAAAAATTAAAAATAGAAAAAATATGCTAGCTCATCACAGACAACGCAAACGAATACGAGAAAAAAAGAACCAACAAAAAGTCAAAAGTTCAGAAAAAGACAAAATTTATGAATAATAAAAAATAAGCCAAAAGCCAGAAGCTGAAACTGAAACGAGTGAGGTCTTGATTTAGCAATACAGTACAAAACTAGGATAAAAATGATGGCATGGTCAACCCTTCCTACTCCCAAAAGGCAAAAAGAAAAAAATTAAAAAATCTCTTTGATCAATCCACCGCACCAGGACGGCGGAGGGAATCCGACGTTGATGTCTTGCCGTTTCGAACGGGGGACCCGGGAAACCCTCAAAACCCCGACGGGACACTGTCACAACCGTACCGCTACTCACGCAGATTACCACTGACAGGTGGGTCCCACGTTCTCGTAGAGCCACGTGTCAGTGAGGCGAGCCTGGTTAGCTTGGGTGAGAAAAGTACCGGCGTTTCGGGTGGCTCCGGACTTGTGACCCGGCGCCTCACGGACTTGAGCCCCAAACAATAAAACGCCCCTAAATAAAAAACCAGACGTACCCGACCGGCACGCGACCCATCCACTGACCAGACCCATTGGGACCAGGCGTGGCCCACGCGTCATCGAGGCGGGGGTAGAAACGGCACCGGTGGGTGGTGGGGACCGACAGCTGGAATAGACGCGTGTCGCGCCAGCTGGGGCCCACCCGTACGGAGCCATTGGCTTTAGGTCCAATCTTTTTTGGCTTGGCTCGTGTCGTAGGCGCACACTAGTCCTGTAGTCTACGTTCTCCCGTCGGCTCGGCTTGTCGTCGGCTCGGCGCCGCGGATCGGCTTGGCCTGGAGGCACGAGGTAGGCATGTGAGCTGGGCCCACGGGCGCACAGCGCTCGAGGTACCCCGATTTCTACCCTCCGATCTGCTCAGCGCCCTCGTTCGCATCCGCATGCCTGCCTTGGATTTTCTACGGCCCGATGAGTTGCGCGACGTGGTAGCACTCCTGCAGCCTTAGGTTCCATCCAGATTACAGTCTACTAGCTAAGGTTCGCATGAATGAAACATCCAAGTGTACTACACATCAACAGTAATTCACTCGCTAGACACGGACGGCATAGATCGTTTACGTCGAGAATTAAATCAAATAGAATGGGCACAAAAGGTTGCGCGCGGTCCGAGGGAGAGCCGTGGAGATGGGACAGGCTTTGTCACCGTATCGTCGAACCCATCTCTGCGTGTTCCTCAGTTGGTTCAACCCATAGCCCAAATACCACAGTAGGAATGATTGTTTGCTCCTGCAGGAGATCAAATTGTTATTCCTAAACGGGAGTATAGAAACGTATTAACAAAAAGCAACAGCGGTCCAACATCAAAAGCATTAAAACAAAATAGAATGATCACAAAAGGTAAGAGAGAACTTTGTGCTTGCTAAGAGTAACGGACAGATGCCTATTGCTATGCTGAGGATATATCAACATTTTTTTCCCTGAAGCAAGCAACATACTGACCGCCCCCCCCCCCCCCCCCCCCCAAAAAAAGACCTACACTGATATGTGATGAAGCCATTAGATTTCTTCAGTTTAGGATGGAGCGATAAAAATAATCCTTGTTGTTGCACTTACCTTAAATGCCCAGTATAGTGATAGGTATTAAAGAACGAAAATTAGCACTAACGAGAAACCCTGGAGACATAAGCGGACAGCGTAGAAATAGGTAGATAAGCTATTCATTTCAGGCTCTCAGATAATATCAATGGCAAACTCTCAATTCAAGCATTTCCGATATCATGGCAAACTCTCAGATAATCCAATTGTCATCACAGACCCAAAATCTTATCTAGTTAAGCTCCTCCAAATGGCACAATGTCAGACACCAACACCAGCAAGAGAAAGTAATTCAAAAAAATGCATAACCTAGGTTGATTCAGAACAGCGTGTACTGCCACTGCAAAGTTGAAATTTTGAAGAAAGAATGCAAAGTTGAAATGAAAAACAATTACTTTATCTGTAAACTCAACTCCTAAGGTCAAAACCGTCTTGACAATATAACTTGGGTAAAAACCTACTTCAACCATTACTTCTCATAATCATTTTTTTGCGTCAAAGAAACTGAACGTTAATACTCAAATGTACGGTTTCTGTTTAGCTAATCTAATTCAAAAACATCAGCATGGTATAATTGTATGATAGGCAAACCAAGAAAGAGCTTCATAGATAATAGAACAGAACATTATCATGCTACTTCTATGGACATAAATGGCAGGAATGCACATAGTAATCAGAATGCTCCAAATCATTCTCTCCAAATATTCCCTTCTTGCTAACAAAAGAAAAGCACGGGGGCAAACCTACAAAGAGCTTCATAGAGAATAGAACAAAATATTATTATGCTACTCCTAGGCAGGGATTTACCTTGGATGTGGAAGGCAGTAGAATGCAAGCATCAACTTTGAGAATGTCCAGATTGTATACATAGACTCCATTCTCCTGGCAGTGGCACAACTGTAGAGTAATATAGCAGGGAAAAGTACAGAATTATTCTCACAACATCATTCAGAAAAAACATAGTAAATCTCACTTGCCAATCTCAGATATGAGTAACCAGCAGCACCTCACCATGGAAAAACAAATAAAAAGATCGATTCAAACTCTCATTTGCATTCTTTCTACCGAGAAGAGGAGGAAAAAGAACTACTTTGTTTGCAAACTGGTAGGGAAGAGGCAGAAGCACTAAGAAGACACCTTCGGTTTTACAAATAATCAGAAGTTCTGGATGATCCATGTCTGAAAGATGGACGTGCAAACAGTTTGAAGGGAACTACTTAAGTGTAAAGCACGATCTTTATTACTGTACAACACCACCACACAAACACAAAAAACATGCAAGGAAGAAAGGCAGGAATGATGGGTTTAGGTAGTAGATAAGTAGAAGATTTTAAGCTTTCGATGTCCATAAGATATGAAAAGAGCAAACATGTAGTGGCCATGCTCAAGGTTATTAAGGCGAGGTGAGGCGACCCACCCCCCTCACACATTTTAAGCAGTAAAGCACGAGGCAAGGCGACGCCTTACACACATGATAAGGCGAAGAAAACGGAGTTCTAGAGGACTAAATCAGAAGAAATCCAAAGAGGGAGAAGGACCTAGGACCTAATTGCAATTTCGAAGAACTCTGGAAACTAAATTGCAAAAATACCAAACATACCCCATCCCTTTTAACCCTTGCTGGCCGCCCCAGATCGAGTCATCGATCCCACACTATTTCCCTTTCTTCTCTCTCATTCCCTTTCTTCACCACAAACGCCGGCCTCTCCTCTCTCATTCTCTTTCTTCTCCACCACAGGCTCTTGAGAGGGCCGGGCCATACCTCGCCAGTAGCCACTCCGCTCCACCTCTCCCTTGCTGCTCCACCAACTGGCCACCATCTCTTCCACGACACGCCACCACCAGGTTGACTCCCTCTGTGCCGCCTTCCCCAATCGCGCCACCACCGCTAGCCACCAACGGCTGGAGACGGCAACGCGAGCGTGGCGAACGCCTTAGTCACGCGTGGCAAGGCGGGGGCAACGCCTTGCCACCTCGGACCGCCTTACCGCCTAAGCGACGCCTTAATAACCTTGGCCATGTTGCGTGAAAAGCATAGTTATTGAAACCGTACCAGAGATCGAACCAGCTAAGCATGGTTATGGCGTCGCCATATCGTCGCCATGTCGTCACTATATCGGTATGGCGGCTGGACACCGCCAAATTGGTATGGCGTGTGGTGGACGGCATAGTGTTGGGGTGTCACGCCTGGGCCTTAGGTTGTATGTATGCGCTGCAGGACGACGAGCGCTGGTCCCAGACGAAGACGCCGTGCTGAGGAATCGGGAAACCTAGGGTTTCCCGACTGGGTCTGAAGTCTTGACGGAGGGATCTGGAAGAGAGCCAATCGGCCAGAAGAGTTGGAGGCAGAGATTGAAGGAGAAGAGATTGGGATCTGAGGTAATACTTCATACTTGCTTTATTAGAATTGCTCTGCCCCTTTATATATAGAGGAGAGTACTTCGGCTAAGCCGGATTACACAAGGACTCTTAATCAAACCCAGACTCTTATTCCTAACCGATTGCAATACTGAATCCTACCCAAAACCGAATACAACTCTAACCTGGCGGTGCTGAATCCTCCATCTGTGCGGAGGGCTGCACGGTGTTGGATCTCCTCCCATAGACTTGCCCAAACCTTCCAGTCCTGACATTTCTCCCCTCCTCGACAAGCAGCTCGTCCTCGAGCTTGAATTGTGGGTATTGACGTCGGAACATCTCAAGGGGTTCCCAGGTAGCGTCTGATGCTGGGAGTCCCTCCCAATGCACGAGGATCTCCTGAATACCGGTACTCCAGCGAGTCTTGATCACATGGTGTGGTATTGGAGCAATGCGACCATGCTGAAGGCTGGGTAAAGCTGGTGGCTGCTCTGGTGGATCACCCACATGTGGTTTGAGCACACTGACATGAAACACGTCATGTATCCGGGCTTTGGCCGGCAATTGGAGGCGATAGGCCACATCCCCCACGCGTTCCAAAATTTGATAAGGGCCATAATAGCGAGGAGCTAGCTTGCGGTTACGGCTGTCGGCGATGGAGAGCGCCTGGCGATGGTGAAGACGGAGCCAAACCCAGTTGCCAACATCAAAAGAAAGCTCGCGATGCTTGGCGTCATAGGCTCTTTTGTGATGCTGCTGTGCGAGAAGAAGACGGTCCTTAATATCAGTAAGCAATTGATCCCTCTCAAGGAGAAGCTGATCTACAGCCTGTAAAGGTGT
The DNA here is from genome assembly GCA_017311315.1 of Dendrocalamus latiflorus. Taxonomy (NCBI): domain Eukaryota; kingdom Viridiplantae; phylum Streptophyta; class Magnoliopsida; order Poales; family Poaceae; genus Dendrocalamus; species Dendrocalamus latiflorus. The sequence continues at coordinate 33,791,516 of CM029655.1, read as the reverse complement.
CGCCAGTGGTGCATGCGGAAGCAGAGTTGGAGGATCGCGACCATATACAACTTTAAAGGGTGTCTCCTTCAAGGAAGTCTGAAAAGACGTGTTGTAGCAGTATTCCGCCCATGGTAAACAACGTACCCACTGCCGTGGTCGATCTCCTGTGAGGCAGCGGAGATACATTGCAATGATCTTGTTGGTGACTTCAGATTGGCCATCAGATTGTGGATGAAAGGCGGAGCTCAGGTGTAGCTTGGTGCCTGTGAGCCGGAAGAGCTCTGACCAAAAAGCGCTAGTGAACACTGGATCGCGATCACTCACAATGGAGCAAGGCACCCCATGCAGGCGGACCACTTCCTCAAAAAATACTCTGGCCACGGAGGGAGCCGTGTATGGGTGAGCTAATGGAATGAAGTGTGCGAATTTGGAAAAGCGATCAATCACGGTAAGGACCACCGATTTGCCATTGACGCGAGGTAATCCTTCCACAAAGTCCATAGCGATGTCATCCCAAATCCGTGTAGGGACTTTTAATGGTTGCAAGAGGCCGGCCGGATGAAGATGGATCGACTTGTTGCGTTGACAGATTTGGCAAGAGCGGACAAAGTCTTCAACCAACTTGCGATCACCGGGAATGTGGAAGTCTCCCCGTAGACGGTGCAACGTCTTTTGAACGCCTTCATGGCCTGTAGCATGTGCTGCCTGGAGAAGTGACGGTAATAGTGGGGATGATGGCAGGACATGTACCCGATGATTGTGTAAGATGAGACCATCCGCAAGTTGCCAAGGGGCCCCCAGAGTTCCATCTGAAATCTGCGACTGCAGTGTGATCAACTCTGGTGTAGTCTCAGTTTCCAAACGGAGATCGCGGAAGAGAGTAAAATCTGGACCAGAGAGTGCACAAACGGACTCCTCTTCTGCCGCACACCGGGATAAGGCGTCTGCCACAATATTTAGCCGGCCTGGCTTGAACTCCACATGAAAATCGTATCCAAAAAGCTTGCTGACCCAGCGGTGTTGCGGGATGGTAGAAAGGCGCTGATCTAACAAAAACTTGAGGCTATAGTGGTCTGTCTTCACCCCGAACCGGCGCCCCCAGAGGTAAGGACGCCAATGCCGGACTGCCATGACCAGACCCATTAATTCTCGCTCGTAAGCCGCCAAATGGGAGTGACGAGCAGCTAGGACCTTGCTGTAGAACGCAACTGGTCCCTGCCCTTGGTGTAGGACAGCCCCAACCCCGGTTCCTGATGCGTCGCATTCCACGACGAATTCTAGGTTGAAGTCCGGAAGTTGCAGTACGGGGGCTGTTGTAAGGGCGTCCTTGAGGGTGTGAAAAGCATCTGCGGCCTCGTTTGTCCAAGCGAAAGCATCTTTCTTTAGTAGGCGGGTGAGAGGCTCCGCAATACCGCCGAATCCCTGAATAAATTTGCGGTAATAGCCTGCCAGCCCGAGGAACCCGCGAAGGGCTCGTACGGAATTGGGAGTTGGCCAGTCGCGGACTGCTTGTACCTTGGTGTCGTCCATGGCGACTCCCTGAGCTGAGATGACATGTCCCAAATAAGCCACGGTT